>OZ059825.1:63679071-64315428 GCA_964057195.1 Orthosia cruda | reverse complement strand
AAACATTCATTACTATTAATTACATGATATGTATTTCTATTTTAACCAAAGAAAATTATAATTTTTCACCGACTTGACTAAAACTGTAAAGGTGAATAAAACACACATTCATAAAAACTTTACTGGGTTGGTCTCAGCTTGCGGTCTGCAAGCATGAGACTACATGTGAGTCTTGCCGCTGTTGCGATGCTAAAAGGGGTAGGTTACACGCGCGGTTCACACACCCCTACTACGGAAACGAGAACCGTCTAAAACTCAAAACTATCGTATTACAGAAATCGTAACAAATCGACGTAGTGCGGGGCGCAGCGGGCGGTGTGTAGTGTTTGTTTGCAAATAAACACCCGGCCGATCCCCGTGGCGCGTGGACAAAGGTAGGGCAACCCCGGTTGCACAATACCAACCAGCGGGTAGCCGGCGACGTGTCGCGCACGCCGTGGTTTCTCATGTGAAATAGGAAATAAATATTTTTTTCGACTGTGATATGGTAAAGGTAAGTTTGTGTAGTAATTATCCAGCGTCAGATAGGAATATTACTAAATATAAAAAAGTTAAAGTACAACGTGTGAGAAAAGGTGGCGTGTTTCTGAGATTTATTTAGCTGTTTCCTTATTTGAACAGAAGTTTATGGAATTCAATTGACGTAAAAGTTGATGTATGTACCTAATGCACTTATAGACATTGGGTACACACATCTATTTATACAATTTTTTCCTCTTTCTACTAAGACAATACATTTGTTTATTATTAGTATGTAGTTCACATTAAACTTTATTTAAATAAAAGCCAAGGTAAAATCAATGAATCCTACTTACATAATTAGTTGCTGAGAATAATTTAGTTCCTAGTAGAAGTAACCTAACAATTGCTTATTAGCTTGATTAATAGTATTATTAAATAGGAAAGATAGGAACACTAATTACAAATAAAATAACTAACAAGCTCTAACACAATGGATCATAAAGAGGATTAGGTACTCGATCACAGAGCACTTTAAAAATAATATAAACATTTAATTGCGAAACTATCAAAATATCAGATGATTAAAACAAAAAAATATGCACAAAAACAATAAGTATACAAAAAATTAACAACAATAGAATAACAAAACAACACTCATTGACTGAAACAACAACTCGACTTCGACATTTCATTCGCCCACTCGAAATAATCGGAATAAAACACTCACGTTTTATTTACACAACAGTCAGGCCCTACCCTTTATAACAGAAAAAGTGTAAAGAAAAAATATCTTCAAGTGTATGACAACTCTATTCAAGCGATTATAACAATTCGACTAAACAATAGTGATGGGACAAGGACCACGGTACACTGAGTTGTCGATTGTTAAGCTTAGTCGATATTAGTGTGTCGCGATGCGCGAAATCGCATTATTTTGCTAGTTTCGCTTGTACATTGTCGGGCATCATTGTGGTTGCTTGTGGGGAATTTATAATTTTTATTTGAATAAAAAACGTGTTGGGGTGCCGGTAGATGCAAACGGGCTTGTAATGTTGTTTAGTTTATTATTTTAAAGTTAAGTTTTGAAGTATTTCGTAGAATATTATTATTTATTAGATTTTTTTTCAAAGCGGAAGCTTTCTGAGAGTTTTTGTGAGAAACTATGCATTTATGCATTTTTCTAACAATACTACGTTAAAATAAACGAGTTTCCCGAAATTGAATTATCTCTAGAACTCCTAATTTAATAATAACTAAGATTCCTTTATCTACTGCAGCAGTATCTACAGCCATTCTTAAAGCCGTACCCTGACCAAAAAATGAGATTGAAGAATGAGATTTGAGCATTCCTATTGGCCTAGCGGCACTCGTGGCGCATGAATTACAGTAGTGAATACGCCCAGATTTTAGAATAACTTCTTTATAAAATCGAATATTGGTCTTTTGAAAAAAAAAAATCTACCAAAATGTTCGTTATCAAATTGTCTATCCATGTTAGTACAAACAATTATGAACACTTCACGAGGAGAAGCATGCTATCAATCATTATTTCTCATTTTTATGGTTTTGTTGGAAGGAGATTAGTGAAACTTATACTACATAAAAAAATAAGAATTCTACAATTTTGGAATCAATAATATGTAGAAATTTAATGTATTTTATTCGTTGATATTTCATTTTAAATAACGAGTAGATAGCTCCTTAAAACTGCACGAAAAACGCGGCGTTTTTTTTTAAACAAACGTCTACCAAACAATTATTAGCTACACTGAATAATAATTTACCAAAACATGCAAACGGAACAATTCTACATCCAACGGTCTCACCACACTATAATATAGTCGTCACCACCACAAAGGCAAGCACACAATATAATTGTCATCATTCATTTGTCAACATCCCTTACAATGCGGGGATGCAACCGACCTTATTACAAAGCCATACGACTGACTTATGGCGATCATAGAAAAAAAAAAACAGCTTCCGCCTATGGCATCTGCCACAACAATACGTTTATAGGTCAAATGCTTTCGTAAACAGATATTGTTCGGGGTCTATCGTGTAGTTTTCGGTTTCCGAGTTTCTAAAGACCCATTTCTTATTCTGTTTCTTGCATAGCTTTTGCATCGTGGCATAATCCGAATATGGGTCATTTGTAGAACACCTCTATTCATATTAACATAGACAAAGTTGTTAGTTGCTGTCCGTTTGCACGATAAAGACGTTTTATCTGTAGTGATAATTTAGTCAATTTGTTAGTACAGATTTTAGTTAGCACACATAATTAGTCATGGACTGTCAACATACCGTGTATATTGAAACTGTAATAGTACATTATTGCAAAGACCGGGAAATAGGCAATTGCAGGTCGAATATGAGATTGAAGGCCGAGCGGTAGGCGAAAAACTTCTCTAATACGAGACAGGCAATTGCCATTTCTGCCGAGGCATATACAATAGTGCTTTTCTCAAAAGAATGCAGGGTAATAAAACATAATTTTTATATTATACATTTAATTTATTAAAAGTTACAACAACATTAATGGAGCGTTATAATGTTCCAAATTCAAAAAACGCTCCTGCAATGGATTTGAACAACATTGCTGGGCGTTGTAATGTTCCAAATTCAAAAAACGCTTCTGCAATGGATTTGATATTCTTTGTCCGTAAATTCGATACTTCGAGTGTTCTGTTTTCGAAAATAATGACAATATTTCCATGCATGTTTGAGAAATATAATTTTATTTTCACTTTAATAATACATATTATAGAGAACAATTCACTGATAGTCTTTCATTAAGCATAATGAGCAGTGGAACATGATATCGAACAATTAATTTCCGATCATCATTTATTTGGGCATTGCAGTAAAATTCGAATCTTTACATTTGCCGAAATTTATATTTTCACAGAATTTATTAAAATAAGTCTTAATTTTCATGTATTATTTTATCGTTTCACAATAACTGATTTAAGCTGATGAAAACAACGGTATTATTACAATATGATTGTTGTTTTAAACGGGCACCATGACCGATAATACTTAAATGTTCAATGTGAAAACAAATAACACGAAAGCAACTAGAACTGGTATTCTTTAGAAAAATAATCAACTTGAGGTAGTACTACTTTTTCTTTGGTAGATAATAATATGAACCACACATCAATGTCTAACAACGAACTTTAGCGCAATCAGAGTAAATAATCATGAAACATCAGCAAAGAATGTACAGTTCAACAGGTTCAATTTTGATACTTTATTGTAAACAAGACGTAACCAATAAACAAATGAATTACTTTTATAGATTCTACGTTCCGACTGTAAGTGCTATTCCATGAAAATCTCACCGTGATGACTTATGTGCAGCTCGAAGTGAGTTGACATCGACTAGCATCAGTTGACAGCTCTCTTCACCTTAGAAGATTTCTACAGAATAGACCCGCTGTACCTCTGCACCCAACACTACCTCTATGGTAGACACGTTCTTAGTGAAGAAGTAAGCAGTTTGATGCGAATGGCGCATAGTGATAACTGTTTGATAAACGTGATGATAAAGTAGCATTGTTTTACGTGTAACGGCCTCAGAGTTTATCACGGAGAGGTGACTAACGCGGCTGTTTCTGATGTTTGGCTGATAAAGACGCGGAGCTAGGGCGAATGGATGTGCCTGTGGGTGTATCTCGAGGTGATTGTATGTATGTGTACGAGACTTCGCCTACGTGGGAACTGTGGTTACAGAGGGGGCTCAAGGTTGGTGGCAAAATTGGAGTTGGTTCATGTTAATAGTGGTATAGCTGAAGATTAAATAGGATAAGTTGATAAGAAGCGGCTATTTTGTAAAATCGTTCTTTTACCCTTATCTTGTACTATTAAACGAGTAATTTTTGTATATACATATATGTATACTTGTTATCACGTTCTCGAAAACGGCTCTAACGATTTCGATGAAAGCTTGGCGATAGCGATTGTCAAAAAGGCAAAATTGTATGGGATTGACAAACGATATCAAAATATCACATGAACAATCCCTTAATATTTAAATTACGACTATCGCCATCGTGCTTCGTGCAACATGTCGCTTTTTGTAACGTTTTCTGTCAAAATCAAAGCCAAATGTTCTGCCATACATTTTCATTGAGTTCGCTACATTCACTGCACTCAATCTCTTAATGGAAACAATACATCAGCGACACTTTATAACTTGCTAAAAGGCCCATTCAAAACGCGCGTCCTTTTCCGTGATTGGCCATTATTTTGTCACCAGATATCGTCATAATTGTACCCAACCTGGCCGCCAATCGGCTCATAGAATTTGGGAGAAATAATTGAAAATTTTCTGCCAATCGACACCAGGCGCCGGTTGCACGCAGTGACGCAAATAATTCAGTGTCCACCAATTAAAAGGTTGCATCGTCGACACATGAAAATCCCGTGAAGTTTTCGTTTGCAAAAATTTTATTCTCTCGTCTGCTTTCGTTTGTGCTATGTATTGAGGCGGAGCGGGGCGTTCATTAATACTGTATGGTTCGGGGTTAACTGGTTATTGTTTGTTTGTTTTGTTTATTGTTCGTTTGTCTTGTTTAGTGTTTTGTTTAAACATTTTACTATTTTTACACTACATTACATGTTCTGTCATGTTAGTCTTATTATATTCGAGTATCAGTTAGAAAAATTCGAACACATTTAGAAACAGTAAGATTCATGTAAACCATTGTTGTTGCATGAATGATTTAAAAAAAAAGTATTTACGACTAGGGAAAACACAGAGATTGCCGCTCTATTATTATATTTTCCTATCATTGTTCTGCGAAAAACTTGTGCTTAGTTAGTAACAATACGTATAGGAACAGTTTAAAAGGCATTTAAATATATTAATGCAAGCATAGGTACAGGACAATGTTATTATTAGAAATGAAGTCTTGAAATTCTTTATGGAACAGAACTTCGTGTTGTCCCACATCACGGGTAACTACAATAAAGTCTTAATTTAGATTATTTTATAAATATAAGAATATATTCACATGGAAAACCAAAACTCGAAATCTCAGGAGTAAGCAACATTAAGGTTCAACGTCGACTGTACGAACTTATTTGTGCGCGAGGTTAAAATGTATGCTATCTCATCCGACAACACATGCGAAAGAGATAGATGCTGTGATGAGCAGTAAGAAGCTAGTCCGCGTAGGAATTAGCACTTTTGCATATTTGTATCGAAATGGATAATGATTTAGGACGAAAACGAGGGCGCGAAATTTTATAAACAGACCTTTGGGAGTCTAGATATCATGAAAAAACGACTAAACGTATATTTTCAAAATAAAATTATTTGCATTGTTGAATTACTAATATATCCCTGTATGGAGGCCGTTTTGCAATTTTCCTTCTTCTTATGGTATTTATTTTCGCCCAAAAATGCGTTAAAATTAGTGTTGAAATATGGAATTTTCGACGCTTATAACTTTCATATATTGTTTTTTTTTACTTTTTTGTTTCCATACAGGGCAGAATGATGAGAAAAATTGATCACATTTTTATTATGAACGTACATCGTCAAACAGAAGAGTAATCGCCAGACTAAGTTTGTATGGAAGAATGATCGACTAGTGTAACTTTAAGAGTCATATTTAATCCTAATAAGATGACACATTCATAAATAGGAGTTTTTCATAATCGCAGTAAGTTATGGGTTTATATGTACTGTGCTGATTTGTATTCTTCAAGGTTTGAACATTATCTTAAGTAATGGTCAGAGAAGATGTGATCGACGATGAAGCACGCTTGCCAGAAGTAATCTGTCCAGTCTTGACTTAAATACCGCTTATAGGAGATTTGTACAGACAAGCGTCAAAAGTGCAGTCATACTCTCCCAAAACTCAAATGGCTAGTTTTTGTAGAATAATTTAAATTATCCACAACTGATTTAATATTTTGTATAGAAATTAAAATATAGATTATTCCTTCTAACCGCGAAAAGTTGAAATTCTGCTGTCTACAAAAAAATTGCTTTTTCTGTTTTGGTAGAGTGTGACTGCACTTTTGACCCTAATAGTACAAACGACCGATTTGCTGTGAACTTCAACTCAAGAAAGCAGATTTTCGCCAAACTATACTAGCCGTATCCAGTCGAAAACATCTTGGTACGTCTCACGCACACAAGTAATGCGAGCCACACAAAGTCTGTGCACTTTGACCGATAACTTATCGAGCGAGGTTGCCCCTACATAGCTGTTAGGTAAATGTAAATACCTACATATGTTCTAGTCAATCGATCTATTGACTACAACTACTACTCTTGGCTTTATGTATGGTGCCACGTTTTATATAGCATGGGGAACGTCGCTGATACAATGGACAGTGTAAGAAAATAGGAAGGTAAAGTAATAGATGCGATACAGGCCGTAAACAAAATGATGTTCTAGCAATAACGAAAACCAAAAAGTCCAAAACGTTTGGAAATGATATGCGCTTTTGAAATGACACGTGTGGTCTTTGGATTTTCGCAATCATGTCCGCTGATAAATAATATAACAGCTAACAAAGTAAAAAGCTTTAGTATTTACTTGTGTTGTTGAAAATTTTAATTACTTGAACATTATGAAGTAACACTGTTGGCCCAGTGGTAACAGCCGCGGCTTTCATGTTGTGGTCGAGGGTTTGAACCTAGACAGGCGCATTACTTTGTGTAAATTATTTCATCACCACTCCTCTCAAAATGGAAAACCTCGTGTGGAAACCGGCATGTCCTAGAACCATCCACCAACCCGCATTGGGCCCGCGTGGTGGATTACGGTCCATTCCCTCTCACAGAGAGGAGGCCTGTGTCCCAGCAGTGGGAACATTAAAAACGGCTGATAATGATGAACACTATGAATTACTCGAATGACTAGTCTATAACACGATATGGTTATTAATTAATTTGTTGATAAAAATTTATCTACTTTGGTTTCGTTATATTCGAATTATAAAATTGACAGCGGTTGCATTATGATACCCATAACGACATCGGGTTGCATTATGCGAATCGTCATAAATTCTAAAACACAAGCAAAGACATTCTGAACATACAGCCAGGTACCTAGAGTATTACTTCGAAATCGAGACAATGTAAATGATGTTTTTAAAAATGGAACAAGTTTAGAACAAAATTATCGCATACTATTTGGTTGTTGCGGCTACAAGATGTTTGCCTTATACCTAATAAAGAATAAATAAAAAAAATAAAAAATAAAGTGGACGCGCGAAAAAATTTCTGAGTGAAATTTTATTTCAAATTTTATTAAAAATGTCTTCAACATCAAGTGAAAAGTGTGAAAATACTACACCAGATATAACAAATAGAGCAGTTGCGGCTACAAATAATTTACTACCAGAAAAATCAAGTAAGAGAAATGAAATACTTAAACACACTTCCTGAAATACTTATTTGTCTATATCTGTGTTTTATTCCTTTCTTCGTAGATAAAATCTTGTATGCAACTGTACGTTATTGGCCTTTTAATAACTCGTGCCCACCTATTTCGGTACGCGCTACGCTTGTACCGAAAAATGGCACTCGTATTAAAAGACCGTCCATAACGTAACAGTTGCATAAATAGCTATAGTTTTAAACATCAGTAATATTCTAAGGAATTGATTGCAGAACTCTAAAAAGCCCTGGCTTTGTTTCCGAATCCGGAACCGTGTATCATCATCATATCAGCCGAACGACGTCCACTGCTGGACATAGGCCTCCCACAAGCATCGCCACATTGACCGATCCCGTGCGTCTCGCATCCAGCTGATCCCCGCAACCTTCACCATGTTATCGGTTCACCCCGTGGGAGGCCTTCCAACGCAACGTCTCCCGGTTCGCGGTCGCCACTCCAGAACCTTTCTGCCCCATCGGTCATCCGCTCTGCGAGCACAAAGCGTAAGCAGCGGTAACTATGGTCTATCAGTTTCCAAATTATGCCCCGTGTACTGCCAAAAAAGTATCTACATCTCCCAAACAGTTAGTAATAAAAGGTTACAAGTGAGCAGGTGGATGCTCCTATCTCGTCAACATCTCAGTTCCTAAACGACACCCACTGGAAGATATGACATATTTGTCATTCATAAATGTTAATTTCGGCAGTTTAAATTCCCTGACCGTAAATATTCGCTTATCGTGGAGTACAATCTTAATCTTTTCATCCAGTTGTGACCCCCCGGCACTTCGTTCTGTGAATGCTGCGTACTCCATGACATACAAAATACTAATTTCTATCTGATTGGAATGTCTGAGTAACGAGATAATGTCAGGAGGTTGCAGCATCCCCTTTTTCTAACAACATATAACATGTTTCGTATAAAGAGGCTTCGCCTAAAATGCTCACCACGCGTGTCGTTGGGAGTAAGTCCCGCAACCACTTTGCAACCACATCAATGGGTGTTGGCTCTACCGATTTTTTTATCGGCATCCATGAGCATTATCCTTTCGTCTTCATAGTGTGACACGGGCCTTAACAAAGCTTACTTTTTTGCCCCTCAGGATCTTAGGTATTCGTTAAAAGTATCTTCTAAACTAATGTTACTAAACGGTAAAATTGTTAATTTACATTTTGAACAAAGGTAATCTTTGGAAATGCAGAACCGATTACAAATGGTTTTTTTACTGATTTAAAGAAAACTACACGTAATCGCTACAAGAAATTGCAGTGACGTAAAACTCGAATCGTCTCAGAATGAAGATATTCTGAAAGATTACTTCGCGGTAATCCGGCAGAAAAATGTATTTAACTTTTTGTTTTTATCCGTTGAATGCCCCGTTTTTGTGTAATGTTTTGTTAATATTACAGCCATGCACGTGGTGATTGATCTGTCATCAACAATATTTACTCTTATCAAAGACGCCTGTTCAAAGACTCGAAACTTAATCACGCGCACTAATAGTATTGATTTTACCAATGTTTATATAAATATTGACTGTTTTTACTAAAGACTTTTCTGCCTGTTCACACGTCTACAACTCATGCGCAGGGCGATAAGCTGCTGATATACATTCTATATTTGGCAGAGGAATCTCGCTCATTGAGAATATAGAACTTCTTGATAACCGATCTTAAAATAGTTAACCTAACAAGTTATCATTGTTGCACTTCTGCTGATCGCCAGAATTCACTGCTCTATGGTCTTCTAATGGAGTCTAGCCCTTTTGACACACTTAAAGTTGTGCGCAAATCGTTGTCCACTAAACTTTACTCGAATTACTGATGCGAGTACAAAAGTTAGGCTGTGGTCTGGCTATGCTTTTCGCGCATGACTTGCATCATAAAGATACGACTACATTGAGCAGACTAAATTGCTATGATGGTGTAAATGGGGTCTAATCGATTGGGTTTCATCAAAAACAAATACAAGAAACAGCGAAAAAAGATGACAAAATTCTCACAAATGTTGCATCACTCTCATTTCATTCTCTGTTCACATTGTTCAATTCACTTCTGCCTATAACCAGATAATATTAACTAGAAGCACTTTACCAAATCACAGCTTGCTGGTCCTATAGACACCGATCGCATCAACGTTGCCCAAAACACATTTGTGGTAGCGCAGTCGCGCTCTTTCGAGTTCCAGCACCATCAGTGTGAACATCGCCTATCCGACCGATAAGTTCTCGAGGCCCGCTGACCCGGACGCGAACGATAACTTCGTCTGCGCGGCGCGTGAAACCACTGTTTATGTTTACTGCTACGCTCGTGCCCGATTCCGGATATTGTGATGGGTGGCACGCGAGCGTGTGGATCATCTTAATACCTTTCGACTTAGATGATTTAGCGCTTAGCGTTCCAAATCTTACTTTGCAATTTGTTCGGCTGTATTGGTTCATTCAGGTCCAGAGCCTCACGTTACCTGTGGGTATTAGTAAACTCTTTATTTTAACATACTGCTGATGCTGCCTAATGCAGCATTCAAGTCTGTAATACTGAATGGAACTGGATAGGATAATTTATTCAATCACGTTACACTAAACTCTATACTCTCATTACCCTTCATACTCTCATAACCTGTCTATATCGATACCGTATCCAGATTTTAGACTTAGAGCTTAGCATTCCTAATCTTATTTTGTACTTTGCGTGGTTGTTGCAGTTCATTCTGATCTAGAGACAAACGTGTATTAGTTAGGGCTATGAAATCTTTCTTTTCGCCACTGTTGCTTCCAATTGCAGTACTCAAATCTAACCTTGCAAATTGAATGCAACAATTTGTATAGATTAAATTAATACTGGACCCAAAAGTATACCCTGTGTAACACTAGAACTATTCCGTTATCTAAATTACTTCTAATGCGCAGTTTTGCCCATACAATAGTAATACTGTATCGAGATATTCTTAGTAGTGTAGTAAATGTGAATTATTGTGCCTAATATCATTTGCTAGAGTCACACGTGTATCGTTGGAGCTCGTGAAAACGAATTTAGATTTGCCTCCAATAGAAAGGTTATCATATAATGCTCATTTAAAACTACTATTGGTGTCAATAGTGTACTAGAAACGATAAACTTATCGCGTTCCTTCTACCATCATTCTTCTACCTTAAGACCATTATTTTTGCTCAACCAAATATTAATTACTAGGCAATCTATACTAATATTATAAAGAGGTAAAGTTTGTGACGTTGTAAGGGGTAATCTCTGGCTCTACTGAACCGATTTTGAAAATCCTTTCACCAGTAGAAAGCTACATTATTACTGAGTGTCATAGGCTATAATATATTTCCAAAAAAAATAGAGATCCTCATGAAAATTGCAATAATGTAACCCAAGGTAGCAAAATGTTGCCTGTTAAATACATTATTTGGCGTGCGCTGAGGAAACTATTGATGATAAAAATTTGTAGGTAGGTAGGCAGGGTAGCCAAGGTAGGTAGGGTAGCCAGGGTAGCCAGGGTGGCCAGGGTAGCCAGGGTAGCCATGGTAGCCAGGGTAGGCAGGTTTTGGGCAGGGTAGCCATGGTAGCCGGGGTAGGCAGGTTTTGGGCAGGGTAGCCAGGGTAGCCAGGTTTTGGGCAGGGTAGCTATGGTAGCCAGGTTTTGGGCAGGGTAGGCAGGGGTAGGGGCAAGGTAGCCAGGGTAGCCAGGGAAGCCAGGGTAGCCAGGGTGGCCAGGGTAGCCAGGGTATGCAGGGTAGGCAGGGTAAGTAGGGTAGGTATGTAGGTAGGTAGCCAGGTGACGGGAGTGAAGCCCCGAGGGTCAGCTAGTACTAGATATAGCTGGGGTTCTGAGTTTCCTATACATAATCATTAACAAATCTTCAAGGCAAGCCACATTCCAAAACCCGTTTCACATAAAACAAAGCTTTCTATAAAATAAATTAACCATTCTTTTATTTATGCAACAGTATATTGGAGATATAAATAACTGCAAATAAAAATACATACCTACATTCTATTTATGCAGATTGCAAATGCTGGAGGAATTTATTGGGGTCTTATTGCGGGGCTCATAAAGCGTGTGACCTCTGGACCGAGTCCCTTCGAACTGTGAACTGATGATGGCCAGTAATCATCGGTAGTACCTGCTTTAAATTTATAGGAATTTTAAGATATTTCTCTTCTTTGGGGTTGTCATACTGGCCATCGAAGACTTTGATATTATGAATTTATGATAATTGGAAATGCATTGAATCATAATCGTATAATTATAAGATTATCTTTTTTATGCAATCCAATATTTCAATGATTTTCAAAGCCTATTGCAGTCCTCTCCTGTAGGTTCGCCAAAATGTGATCAGGGAAACTAACTTAACTTTGAGACTGATAAAAGTTACTTAGTTCGCCGCCATCAGATATATGAAACCTAATTCTGCATATTTACGGTACATCCTATTCAGTTATGATCTCCGTCTTACACCAAGGCTGCAGTTGGAATAGCCTGCATATCTAGCTTGACTCTTGTTTCAATCTAATAGATTTTAATAGTCCTCACATCATCATCTACAACTTTCGCCTACTACTAAGCTTAGACCTCTCTTTTCTTGTGCCATTCCCGACAAGTACGATTAGTATCAAATCTCAAGGAAATCCACATTCATCAATGGAAGTTCACAAACCATTTTATAGTATTTACTGCTTATTCATCAGTTCACTTGTATTATTTCACTTAGCATCTTGTTCCCTGTATGAGAAACCAACCGGAAAGATAACTAATCGTTGTTTTCGGGCGAAACATTGGCATGTAACGAAGTTATGAAACACCAATGTATATCATATCCGCTTTACATATCACTTGCCGAAAACAAAGCATTTCATATTCCGTTATACTGAGACATCAGAGCATGCAGTTCTATGATTGTCGACTACTGAGAGCTGTGCTATAACTGAGCTATGTTTTGTACAAAGCCATATAAACTAAAGTTGATAAAGATAAACTGGTCTAGACAGGTAAGCATAGTAAAGGTGTCTTTAACAGAATCATAAAATGCCTCAGCCAAGTCTTTATCGCAAGTTTCAACCCTACAACAAACATTATTATAAATAAGAAATTACTTTATAATTACTGATCTGAAATGCCGCGTTAAGATAAGTATTGCATGCGATTATAATGACTCGAAAGGCCGATTATCACTTCGCTTACGAGTTTATTACTGAGAACGTTTTAGTGTTGAGTATTACTTAGTAAATATCGTCGGTTGAAAACATATTCGTTTTGCAATATAAGTACAGATAGGTACACGAGTCGTTCATAAGACGCCTACATTTTAATGAGTGCGCCAAATGAAAAATGTTGGACGGTTGTGGAAAATTATTACAATAAAAAATATGGGGCAGCTTTTTTAGTAAAGGCTGCCATTTTTCTACTTTCACAAGCCTTGCTACAGTGATTTATTAGAAATACAGTTTAGCTACCGAGGATTAAGTTCAGCTTATTGAATATGACAAAGCATTATATACCTTCACAAATGAAACATATGACACAAATTCACAAGAAAACCCATTTGAAGTTCTTTTTATTTTACAAAAAAGGCACACATATCGCGCATCATATCATCCGTATAGCATCCATTCTGCTTTCCGTACACCGCGGCATAACATCGGACCGTCGCAAGAGCCTCTGTGTGAACTGAAACACAATGCTGCCCCGCTCCCATACGATAGCAATCGTGAATTAACCCAGTGGAGCGATTCTTGATGCCGCGCTTTAGAAATGGATTAAGTTTACCTAGATAAAAGCTTCGCGCCATGTAATTCACGTGTTGGTGCTAAAATACTGGCTTTGTCCTAGCCGCTCGCACTGTGGTTAATATCTGCGAGATTTGCATATAAGCAAGATAGTACAGCTCTATAGTTTAGCTTAGTTGTGTAAAAGTTTGAACAGGTTTGGTGAAAAGATGGGTCTTTGAAGGCTAGACAATTTAACCTACGTATTTCTACAAACAAATAGCCCAAATTACATTGGTAGTATAGATAGGATTGATCCACTTTTCTGCACTTGGTCTCCCATTTAGTCCATTTTGCGTCAGGGCTGCTCTCTGTGAGAGGTACTAGGCAGTAATCCACCACGCGAGCCTAGTGCGGGTTGATGGATGTCACCATGTCTTTGGATATTTTGTTCTAAGACATGCAGATATCTTATGATGTTTTCCTTCACCGTTTTGAGAGCAGTGGTGATGAAATTATTTACACAACGTACAGCGGCTGCCTGAGTTCGAACACACGATCTGCAACTAGTAAGTCGCGGCCGTTACCACTGGGCCACTACTGCTCAAATTACATTGGTATATATTCACCGAACAAGATAGTATTGTTGTTTTAAAATTGCACATGCATACAAGTTATTATTAGCTGTCATAGAAATATTACATAACAGGTAATATTAATAAAAACCATTACATTATAAAAGGCGTATTCCCATGAGATTCCATGGCATGGTTTAGCTATGTTATAGCTATGTAGAGGAGGAAAACCATGAAAACAATTGTACTGCGTCAGTTACACCAAGGAGATAATTATAATAACAAAACCAGTAACTTCTCACTAGACCATTATTTATAATAATCCGTTTCCCCCATTACCTTCGACTTTGAGACCTACAAAAAAGCTATTATAATAGGCATACACATACCACACAGTCAACCTATTACCAAATACCATAAATAAGTAGGATGCACAAACTTACAGACATAACTCTTGGACCTGGATGTCTAAAATCACTTCTTTATCAGACCGTATCTTCATAAACTTGACAAATATATTTGCACCCAAAACAGAGACTAAAGACCTTTATGAGTTTGGGAGTAGAGTTGAAAATGGGGTAGCAAATAGTTGTTGGGATGTATTAAAAGAATTAAAATGATTTTCCCGCCGGAAGCTCGCGTGACGTCACGGTGTGCGCACGCGCTGGTCGGCGGATTAGCGCGATCAAACTCCTTTGGAACACGCGAACAGTAATTGATTTTTTTCCCAATGTCCAAGGGTGGGAACGCTATAGATACCTGGAAGTTAGGGCGTAATTACACCCTTCAACGTGGTCGTTGAAAAGTCTAATGAAATACTGACCAGGCCATGATTAGGATTATAAATGACGTAACACTGGGTGCACATAACACCTATTCTTACAATCTAACGTAACTACGTACTCGCTTACCATCGTATGTAGGGAGGTAATACTCGCTTACCATCGTAAGCGAGTATTACCTCCCTCTAAAAAGTCTATGATAAAAAACTGAGCGTGTATTTTAATTTGTGAACTATCCTTATGCGCATTAGAACGCTGGAATGGTATCGCCCCTAATCGATACGCTCTTATTGCCAACAAAACATTCAAAGAGGAAAACCCGAAAAAAATACCGGAAACCAGTTACAAAAATCACAAAAATAATCTACAATAATGTCATTATTGTAGCCACCAGTATGCTAAAATTATAAAATCATCATCATTCTCTTGTACCGGTCACAATTTGGATTCTTCTTCAATACGTTCCTACTCCTCCGTTATTCTTTTCTGATTAATTACGTTGCGGGATCCAATACAGTTAGATTCATTCTCCGGGACTTCGTCGAGCTTCATTGCGTCGGCGCTTTTCTGGTGGTCGCCACTGTTGTTTCTAGCTTTCAGGATTTGCGGTGGTTTGGGAATAGTGCGGTGGGATTGTCCCAATTAAAACCATAGTGTACACACGGAGAGCTGCGTCGACGCAACGCACATACGACTGATTGCAGCCTCCGAGACGTAGCGAGAGGTGTACTCATTGCGACGCTGAGAGCGGCAGCGCTAAGTTTGTGTGTTGATATGGAGGAGACACACGCAAGCTCATTTCGTTCAAAATGCTTGCCGTAACTGTGCGTCACCACTGTAACGACGGAACGTCACGGTTACGAGTGCCTGTGTGGCCGGCAATGTATCAAAATATTTGTGTTTCGACGACGCAACACAACGCGCCGTGTGGACTGGCTCTTAGTCGTCATATCAGGCTTCACTTCCTTTCTACACACAATTGTCATCTTCCACAGACACAAATAGCACCCATCACAAGTAGCAGCGAAAACCGACAGCGAAACTATTGGAAATCACCTGTAGCTGCTATTTGAGGCCGCTACCCGCGGTATTGCAAGCCACCTGTCGCTGCTGTTTGTCACTGATGGCGGACTCAAGCCTTGATAGTTGTACAGTAGCCTTAAAAATAGCAAAGTAGTTACCTAGTCTCCCCGTCAGACGTTCATTGCGTAGTACACAGGGTTCGGCGGTGGGGCCATCGGCGACGTGGCTTGCTGCGCCGACACCCCCGAGGGTGCGCCTTCCGGGGCTCCCCTAGCAGCCCTGGATGGAGAACCAGGTGCTGGCTGGTACATAGGTGCCGTTTGGGATCCAAGGTCCCCTAGCTGGGGCAGAAGGTCTCCACAGAAGTCAGTCCTTTGATATCCTCCTAATTAACCATCAGCTATCCACATGTTTAAATATTTTTATCCACTCTCTCTTTAAATTACAAAATCATTATCAAAAATCATTCTGTAAATGTTTTCTTAGAACTCTGCTCACTCCAAAAACATACGAGTGTTCGTCACGTTCCTACTCAGTGTTCATATCTCTAACATACAATGTAACACGTTGTTTATATTTGTTCTCGATAACGTAATGGCTGGTAAAATTTAATTTAGCCGACAATCAAATGAAGATCGTCGACGTACGATGTTCTATTGCTTAACTTTGCTAACGAGTGTTTAGGGATACAATTTTTAAGGACGAATATATTTTTTGAGGACTACATGATAGCCTTTTCTCTAGGGTCATGTCCAATTTTCAATATGAGAACGTCCACTTTATTGCCGAATTTCTATTTGAAAGATTTTTATGGTAAAGTTTTAGAACTTGGGGGTTAAGTGGTTTCCTTATGGAGAAAAGACTTAGGCATTCCAAATAGTAGCTGGTCTCTCAAGCATAGAGCTCTAGACTCATTCCTAAAGTCTAATTTGTAATGTCATCGCACACTACTCGTTCAACAACAGTCTCTCAGTTAAGTAATAAGCAGCTAATTTGTTATGTTTCTTTTGTCATTCCAAACACAGCATGGTAAAAAAATAAAACGTACTTCTTCGTGTTACAGCAATAACTTTCCGAAACCCCTCACACAAATATAAACTTAATCACAACTAGACAAAGCCGAAATTCGTTTGCACATCGAGAAACTCCAGCGCATATAAACTTGATGAAGCCACTGTATTTTCCCATGGCTAGCCAAAAAACCATAAAAATATATCTAAATTTCATATACACGGAGATTTTGGTGATAAAACACCATGGGAGCCAGTTATTATCCATAAAAGGCAAATATTATTTGACCGTTATCTTTTTGATAAAGATATTCCGAATCAATGTTTGTTACTCGATCCAACTTAGGTATAACTTGAACTTTCCTCTAACGACTTCGCTGAAAGGACACAAACTTGAAGTTTTCAAGTTAAACTCTTTTAACGATATCCCACTGCTAACCACAGTGAGCTTTACACGGAGAAAAGCGTGCACGAGCAAACGAAGAACTTTTATCTTCAGACTAGCTGTCCCACGCGGCTTCGCTCCCGTCAACTGGCTACCTACCAAGCTAGCCCACCTACTCTAAATACGTTGCGTCTCAAAAAGAATAAATTTTCCCCGTTTTTGGAACATTTTTCATTGATGCTCCGCTCCTATTGGTCGTAGCGTGATGTTATATAGCCTATAACCTTCCTCGATAAATGGACTACCCAATACAAAAAGAATTTTTCAATTCCAACCAGTAGTTCCTGAGATTAGCGCGTTCAAACAAACAAACAAACAAACAAACAAACAAACTCTTCAGCTTTATAATATTAGTATAGATATGATATTGTAATTTCTTCTGTAAAAGCCATATGACTTACAGAATCAGATTTCGTTTTAAATCTTATGGGAGCTACTTAACAAGACGTCACGGGACTAACGGGTCTATACCACGACCAAACAATTTCAAGAATACCAGTCAGATGATTAGCGATTTCAGAGATAATTTTAGACTTCGAAGCGAGGTAAGTGATCAATGCCTCAGTACTGCATTGAGACAATCATATGCAGGCAGATATTCTTATTTTTTTAATTAGGAACATCTCTTCTTCCTAGCACGATCCCACTTTAGGTGGGGTCGACTCTCCTAATTTTCTGGCGCCAGGACAATCTGTCCTGGGTTGTCGGGTCGGGCAATTTTTCCTCCGTTAGGAGTTTCGTCATGTTAGTCCACCACGTAGCCGGAGGTCGTCCTCTACCTCTCTTATGTTCAGGTAGTTGCATTGCTTTCTTTACTACGTGTTCCTCGTCTCTTCGCATCACGTGACCATACCATCTTAGACGGCTCTCGGTTAGTTTTTCCGATATAGGGGTTTGTAATTAAGAACATGATTCGAGAAAAATAACCATTCAAAAGAGGAAGCAGGAAGTGCATCAGCAATAAGCAAAATTCACCACAATGACAATAATTGCAATTGCCATATTAAAACAACAATACAAGCCAACTACTGGTGACAGCACACAGCATCAGGAGAACATAATGCTATGCTCACTCATCATATTATTACGAGAATAATCAGGTATTCAGTCAGATTGCATAATGCTCGTACGTAATCGAAGGAACTAAGTAATAATGTGGGCGGCACCGCTCCACACAGCGCTGGTTAAAACGTTCTTTTTAATTAACATATACTTGGATTTCATTAACCTCTCAAACTTGTGTCTTGGTTTGAATGAGTTTGAAATCGTCATCAACATGGAGAAGATTATGACTGCCTCGATTCACGAGATTCTTTGGGCTATTAAAGGCTAATATACATTTTTAAGTATGTGGTCCTGCAGCGGCCTAAGCTCGGTCCCCAGAGTTCCAGACAAATTTAGATTCTTTCAGCAATAATGACTGTCCAATAGCATAAAATGTATTGGATTGACATGCATTATCGAAATATCAACGGGGTCAATCCCAGATTTTGGCATTTCGACCATCGTGGTCGTTGATATGATGTTACTTAATCGAGCCTCTGGTTAAACAAAGACCTACAGTACAAGTAATAATTGTATTATGTTGTAAATTCTCAGTATCAGTCACAGGTTTAGATTTGTGCATGATTTAATGGCTTATAATAACAATATGTGGAAATATATCGGATCTCAGAAAACAAAGAGTGCAATTTAAATATAAACCTTTCATAAGAATAATTCTAAATGCACGGCGTCAGATTAAAATAATAAAACAATTTATTGGATTAGCATATTTCATAATTTATTGATATATATACATTATTTTTCCATTTTTATAAAGCTGTTTTCATGAAGTAAATATTCATGGCTTCAGCGCCCCAATGCAGATACGTTTGATAACAAAAGATAACTAACCACAGCTAAATTAATGTGATTTTCTAGGCAAATCGGTGTTTTACGAGACCCTTTTTCCATTAAAAATAAACAAGTTGTTATTTTCTTAAATTCAACAAAACAAAATATTTTTTTTTGCTTGTGCCCCGCGGCTCTTTGCGTATCCTATAGGAACCATTAAGTTCATCTGGATAAAAAGTGTATGGCACTTAGAGACAGTGTGATTTTCTAAGTAGATGAACAAATTTACATTATCGAATCAATAATTCCAGATATAACCTTTAACAAACAAACATTTTTTTTCCGCTATATAACGATAAAGTAATAAATTAAAGTAATAAAGTTATAAATTATTAAAACATATCCTTCAATCAGATGACCACTGCTCCTAGTTTCAATTTACGCAGACACGAGCGTGAAGAAATCACGTAACGTCGAAAAACTATCAGTTTACAAGATACACGTCGAGATTATATGCAAATTAGAGATAAAATCACTACCAGTGACAGTATCAGTTACGGTATAATTAGCTATCGGTATCATTATGAATATAGTATAGGTACCCACATCTTATAAAAGTGAAAAGCTTCTGAGTGATTCATCAGGACCTTCAGCCAGTCTGTTTTATATATATATTACAGTGAAAACTCAGGATTTTTTTTTTTCACTTTCTATGGACGGATTGACAACTACTTTACTTCACCTTAGTTTTCACGGTGAGATTCAGAATAACACTACTGGACATCTCCAGAACAAAGACTTTCTATATAAAGGTAAGGTAGACAGACTGAGAGATCAATAAAATAAAGGAGGCATAAATGTGAATACTATAAAGTAAAAAAAGATTCCGAAGAATTAAGAACCTCCTCCGTTTTATGAAGTCGGTTATAAAATGTATAAAGTAAAGATAAAACCACAGTTAAAAGATAAAATAATAACAGTTCCTAAAACGTCCATATTAGATCCTGCATCAATTTCATCCCATTGAATTGCGTACGTTAATGCTTAATTTGCAAAGATTTGTACAAAGCAAATAATTTAGGTGAAACAGTCAAACGGTACATTATTTTAGACCATTCGGGAATTTTGTCGGAAATCATGAATAAATTTGGTACCAGAAAACAGGAATTTAGCAAAACATTCGTTTGTATAGAATTGAAGTTGGCACCTAATTCTGAATTCTCGACTGAAACAAAACTGCTCCCTACAAACTAGATTCCACGTATCGTTGCAACCCATACATCTAGTTCCACAAGTTTGTGGGAACTTTATATTAAGCACAAATTCTCTAACTGAAATTGTAATTACATTTTAAGCAGCAGAACTATCTCCATTAAACAGCAAACTGAATAAGACACTGCAGTTAAGTTTGGCGTGAATACTCTCGGATTTATATATTTCGAATATATCTAATAGGTAGTAAGAACAGAGCTTTTGAATACTTGAAACGATATTCCAGATATTTAAAGCTAAAAGTATGAATGGCTCTGACTAGAATATTGATGTGCCTTCTTTAGTCAAAGCATTTCAATGTTTTGGAGATGTTGCATTTAGGCAGGCGCGGGACGAAAACCTGATGCAGCAACACAACGAGTTGCGTCAGTCTCAGCTTCGTGAGGTCCTGGTGGCGGAATGGCGGGACAGGCTTTCACGCCCTACCGGCCTATACTATTGGAGACGCAATGATCGGAATTAGGAAAAAATAGGGGTAGGTTAGGTAGTAACGCTACGTTAAGGTATTTTTTTTCGTTTAAAAGTCTACGCATTTTCACGATGACGTTACGTAAGCACACGATTGTGAAACAAAACTCAATTTAATATAATTATGAGATAATTATATTAAATTTTTGGCGACACTAAAAGTTTTTAGTTAACTCTAGCGGGGCGTTAGTATGGAAGTTTTATACAAACGTTTTCATATGAAATGTATTTAAGTATTGACCGCCATAGACTATTGAATATTCGCAAAGCTTTGCGTCATGAGACGCGAATACTAACACAAACAATACTGCAACAGATGACAAATGCTAGTTCCCATTCCTTTATTATTTATTAACGGAATCGATCGCCATTGCTATATATTTACTAACAATACGCTATCGATTTTTAGTTTATAAAGTCAAGGTTCTTACGATGTTTCTCCTTAAGACTCCGCTTTAGTGCAATAAAACGGTCAATTTCTAAAACATACTCCTTAGGTTAAAAGGTCTAAAAAAACATATTTTTTATTGATTCATGTACATTATTTTCGAAACATGGTTTATTCGTATGACTAATACCTTTGCTTTAAAAAAAAATTACCACACGATATTTTTTCGCTTCTTCTGCACCTAAACGACTTGGATGTTTAAAATGTTTTGACACAGAATAATTGATTGTTAGAATTTCCTCTCAACCTACATAGGATACGTAAATAAAAAATATTTTGCTATCAAAACTGTCCTATAGGAGGTACAATATTGATATTCTGGCAACGAGCGGGCGCACGGGCAGTATCGCGTTAACATTGAGGAATATATACGCCTTAACATAAACATAAACCAATTGTTGGCAGTGCATAAGACCAAAGATACATACTAGACTACGTGGTATTCAATCAGCAATAAAGATTGCCAAAGTGTGCCTAAAGGATTGGAGCAGAGGTTCTAGAAGTGAAATTTTATCATTGAAAGCATTGCGATAGTGATTGGTAATATGTAACAGCAATAACTATATAAAAAAAGAATTGTGTTATGATCAAATGTTATGCGATCAATCCCTTATATATTGGGCTTGCGATAATCGCCATCGCATCGCTAACAGAATGTAGTAGTAGGTGCATATCAAGGTTACCTTTATTATCATACAAAACAACCATTCTATTCATTTATTTTTTAAAGACCTTTTCTCTCAAATGTTGTCCGTAACTGCGGTTAACATAGTCCATTCTGCAGGTCCAATTTGCGATGACGGCTCCGTGCTTTTTGAGTGGTATTTCTGACTATTATCGTGCTACGATAACGTACTCTTTGTTGCCCGATCTCCAGGACAGGACATACACAGCACGTGAAACCATGGCATAATTGCGAGAACAATTTGGTGCACAGTTAATTTGTGTGAAATCACACCCCTATTCCTTTGGAGCTATGTAAAGTCCATAGTCTATATCTATGGTCTATATGGACAAGCCGCGTTCGATTGACCAACTGGAAGGCAACATTACTCGCGTTATTCGCCAAATACCACTCGAAATTCTCGGACGCGTCATCGAAAATTGAACGTGCAAAATGGACTATGTTACAATACCACCGCACTATTCCCAAACCACTGCAACTCCTGAAAGCCAGAATCAACAGTGGCGACCACCATAAAAGCGCCGAGGCAATGAATCTCGACGAAGTCCCGGATAATGATTTTAACTGTCTTGGATACTTGTCATGCCTATTATTGGAATCAAATATAACAGCTCACAATGTTAGGACCCGTTAATATTAATGCAATTTTTTATCCGTGGTGCTAGGCAACTGGGCTTATCCCAGTTGTAAACGACCCTTTGTGCCTATTGGTCTTGTTTGTTCTGTCTCCTGCTTGATATGGAGGGAAGTGGAATTTTCTATTTTTCTTACTCCTCCATTATTATTTTCTGATTAATTTCGTTATGGGTTCCGAGACAAAATGGACTATGTTAACCGCAGTTACGGACAACATTTGAAAGAAATAATCTTGAATAAATAAATGCATAGAATGGCTGTTTTATATGATAATAAAGATAACCGGATAAATATATATTTCTCTAATTATTTTAGTTTTGTAAATAGAATAGTAAGAGGCCAGTTAGTATAGAACCCAAGTTCATAAGACGCGTTAAAATGCAGCAAACTCGACTCGTCAGCCTTAAGATAAACGTAATACCTTAACAATAGCCGTGAGATTCCCACATTCATGCGAGATTATATTAAACATTATACGTTTTATTATAAAAATTGTACGCAATCCAGTTTAGTTAGTAACTGTACTAGTTTTTTTAACGGTACGTAGTCGGGCCATATGTGGGCGCCTCCACCGATGTACGGGCGATCAAGGTCAACCGGTGGGCAGTTTAGTAAAAAATAATTTATTTCATTGACTTTCATATTATGTGATGTGTTCCAACTTGAGACGTATTTGTTTTAAGTGTTGTTGAGTTTGTTTCTAGTATTTTATTTTTGTTAATATCAGTCGAAGTGTTTTCTGTCTAGTCTGGTATCGATTTGAAATCTTGCTAACTATTTAGAAAATTTTAAACAAATGTTATTTATGAATCTCCAAAACGTAGGCCAAACTTAATTAATTACTGCGATCTGCCATGCCACTAAGAGGCTGTCACTTTATGAGCCTTTAATAATGAGAAAATAGGCTCCAAACATCTTGATTTTCATTATTTACAAGACTAACTTAAGTACGACTTACTCAATTTAAACCCCTCTGACTTAATTAACGATGGTACTTCAGTAGAAGTACTTAACCCAGTAAAAGATATTTGTAATCACAAAATCGGGCTAGATACTCGGATAATTTAGTGCATAATTCGTTTGCGTAAATATCGTGGATTGAACGATAGCTGAAGCTGAATTTTTTATTGGTTTACACTGTAGTTATGGCCTCTGATGGCAGTTACAGAAGGATATCTTAAAGCACGGCGGTTACATGTAAAGAGGGTAAAACATACAGACTTTAAACCCACAAACCTTCTATTTAACTTCGCAGTCAGTTTGAAATTCGAACAGCCGACTTCACCCGATCGCCGGCGACAGCGGGCCAATCAAAAGCGCCGATGCACTCGGCCGCAATAAAACCACTCTAATATATGCGTACGCGTCGCGTTGAAGACTTTTATTAGCAATTTAACAAGTGTCGTGGACGAACCACGATTTGATTTATGTACACATAATGAACGTTTTACGTTTATTGTTTCTTGTATATCAAGTTTGGGTGCCGATATGTTATTTGAGAATTCGAGGCTGGTCGGAATTTGTGATGGTTTTGGACCGCTTTTGAACGAGTTTCGTGGGGCATAAAGAGGAAGGAAGACACATCATTCTCTTGGCATCATCCCAATGTTTTTGAGGTTTACGCAACATTTTATCTTCTGCCATATTTCTCTATTAGAAGTCACCCTAACAGTGATAATTTTGGTACTGATCTCTATCATGATCCAGATGTCGCCCAGATATTATTAGGTGCTGTACAGGTAGCTATTTATACTCCCTGCTTACAAAGATCAAGGTACACATTGCAGTGCGTTTAAATGGTTTAGGCATACCCAGTGTATCGCAGCGGCAAAAAATTTTAAGGACTACTCTAGCTTTGTGCGACTACAATGTTATCTATGAAAAGCACGATTATTTGAATGTTTGCATGTTGTATACATGAGGTCCCTTGTCCTTGTGTCAAGCAAAAACTTCATATCAACGAAATCAATATCACAGATTTTTGACAACTCGAATACTCTTTTAGCCGCGGTCGGTCAACGCGTCGGAGCTAATCAAAACTGTCACGACGGAATGAAAACATTTCAACGAGCTTGTCGGTTCGTATTGAAGGCGACGAGCGGTTGATGTCAATACCGATTATACTTTGTATCGATGCACGCAATCAAAACTGTCATCGAACATTTAATCGATTTGAAATCAATAAGGTTATGGTTTTGGCACCTCACTCCATTCTCTTGTTTTGAATTTGGAATTCTTGCGGCCAGCGTCATCGAAAATATTTAGCTTGCTGCGGAACGTTATAACATTGAGACGATTTTGGAATCTCGAAATGCATTTTATGTTTTTTTTTCGATTTCGTCAAATAAATCTTCATAAATCCTGCCGAGACATGTATTACTGGCATTGTAGCAGAACGCAATACATGTGCCCATCTAATAAATTCCGACAAAATGACAGCTAGTAGCCCGAAAATCCCTGAACAAACAATAACAGAAGCCTATTCGCTTGAACATTACAACATAAAAATGTATGCTCTTCCTCAATAGTTTATTTATGTAAATGTCCACTATCTGATAGAATAATTTTATTATATTGTAATATGTCATAATCTAGTCATCGTTGAGAGTATCAGAGTATCAGTTACAAGGCGGAACATCATAATAACTATCATACTTTATGACGTGAACAATGACGTCAGCTTGTACGTTGTCGTGAATTATCGACGATAATTTGAACAGTAAAAAGTGAATATATTAGGGATATAAAAAAGAAACTTGGCTAATATCGGGAGTGGGAATGGTGTGAAGGATGAGCGAGGAGCGGGAAGCAAGGAAAACGCTATAGGATACGGAGAAAGGAGAGGAGGGTCTAAATTATGCAATAAATAGGGAAAAGATTCTGACCTTGTACAAAATTCTGAAGAACTTGCATCCCTAAAGATTTTCAGGAAGATTGAGGATACGGTTAGCAAAGTTTTAAATATAAACAGTACCAAAGATTGTATTAGACACGAAGAGATACAGTATATCAAGCTAACACATGAATTAAGTATATCACAATGACCCGTGAGAAGCGAAACAGTTTCCCATACTGATTTGGAAACAAAATTATCGTCCCACACAGGTTAATACGACGGTGGATTACTTTAAAACTATAAAGCCAAGAGCTAGCTTGCAAAATGATTATGATCCTATATGCCATAATTTAACCAACAATATTTTGTTATTAAGCACACAAACACAATCATACTTTTTGTTATTAACAGCTTCAATTCAAATCTATACATACCCTTTAACACAGTGCAGACCAACTAATTTTGCACTTTTTCGATTAGCGTTATTCAAAAGAATTTCTAATAGAGACTTGCAAGCACTCGGGCATATAATCTAACGATAAGTACGCGTTGAACACACTAAGTTATCAAACAGAGCTTTGAACAAATATTTCACACAACCGCCGACCCAATTAAGTCCCGCTACAAGCGACAGCCCGCTCTCTCCAACCCGCTACCCGCCATCACTTGCGCCACACCGACATCCCGCCGAGATAGACGGTACGTGTTCTAAGTAAACGGTCAGATAACACGAGGTGACTTGTGGAGCCCAGCCCGCGCCCGTAGGACGTAGGATGTAAAACGTACATCAGATAGAACGGCTCGTAGGTGATGTACGCGTGACGACTGATGACCCGTTAACGCTACCGACCGGTGACTCACTTACGAACGGTCAGGTATTTCGAAAATGTGGAAAGTAGGAATGGGTGCCTAGTTCGAAGAGGCATGGAAGCTTTTTACTGTGGTAATAAACTATTGTTGTAATAATTGTGAAAGGTGTATTATTATTAGACGAATCATATATATCTATATCCCTACAGATCTAAGCTATTATTTATGTTCATACAACTTTAATGAAGGAAATATTAACCTCTATCCACATACCTAATACGAAATCTTTTGATAACTCTTGTCTTTCAATCGTTGTAAGCCTTAATCCTATTATTTATCATTATATGACGACACGGCTGGCGCAGAGATTCCTGCAAGAAAAAAATATTTTTGTACGGCCTACAGATAGTTGTTCCGGATCTGGGTGTAAACGCTCCCACGATACAGGAAGAAATTCCTAGGGTGTGCCAACGAACTTAAAAAAAAAACTAAATAAGGTTACTGAACCAAACAATATTGTTTTATGTTTTGATTACAGTCAACTTGATGAAAACGAAGTTATCCGTATTAAATCACGATTGCCTTGAAACTGCCGAGGTATTTATAATTAATACACAATATAGAATTCCACTCCTTAAAAGTGTTCAATGAAATAATCCTACTTATAGACTTGAGGTAATTAATAACATGAATTGTAATTGGAGTACGCATTGAGAATCTAGTCTTGACACACAGTATAAAAAATTAGTTGAAAGACAGAGCAGATTCCAAATGAGATGGCGAGGTAAACTGGACTCCTTTGAGAAATACTGGCCTGTATCAGCCCTAAACCAACAGACAAATGTGGAAGAGTAAGGAAGATTTTCCTCTGCAGCAGTAAAAATACATACAACCTCGTTGTACGTCTTTTTCGCATTGGGTTAGATAGGAACAGAACGCCTACTAAGACCTAACGTCCTAAGCTTATGAACTCCTTTGCCTCATTTACGCAGGAAAATATTAGGTGGCAATAAACCAATAATAATAAAGAAATCAATCTGTACCGATATGGCCTTTCAATCTCACAGGATGCACTTACTCGAAACGATAGAACTGTAAGTTTTAACGATTCGCTTCAAGTACTAATCGCTCTGGCTGTCTTAGGCGGTAAATCTTAGGGTCGTAACAGTTAACACAGTTTTGGTAAGTTGGATGTGAAGGTAGGACTGGTCATATGATAAATAGAAGCCATTAAAACTGAAGAATGTAGAAACATTGCTTTGGGTAAAGCAAACGGGGTCGTTGGTGCAGAAATATGAAAAATATCCGTTGATAATTTTCATATTATTTTCTACAATTTTTTTTATGGCATATACTTACTTACTACGTAAAGAATAACTTTTTTGTAGCATATTTCATACCATAAGCTACAAATATTAAACAAAATGTTAGGAGCATCGCTCACCCTGAGCTAGGTAAATCCATAATCTTTATGTGGTGAACGATTAAGTGGATTGTACTTAGTATTTAAGTTGGTAAATAGATACGATTGGCTTGTTTTATTAATATTTTAATATAACTCACATGAAAACGTGCTGGTCAAGGACACAGGATATAGAGAAGGGAACCTATGCCAGTTCATTACACAGATCATATATTGTAACAGACTAAAACTTATTTGTAGCTTATGGCATTAACATATGCCATTAACTACAAATAAGTCATTATTGACAAAACACTTAACGAAAAGCGTAAAGTAAACTGTATTGCTTGCAGATCTGCAACCAGCATATGCACCAATCGTATTAACAAAACACACTTATCCAAAGAAGATGTAGACATTAAAATCTAGACACGTTTAAGAAACCAACAAAACTTAGAACTTTTTAATTCAAACGAAAACATATAAAAAGTTCAAAAGACAAACACAGCTTTTGAAAGAGTCAAAGACGCAGAATTCAACACATTTCGACATATAGGTATACTGGCGTTCCGTGATGAGCCCACACTAGACGAATACTTTAATGGTGTCAGTATGAATAGTGCTAAACTTTACGAGTTCCCGGAGATCATTGGAAACCGATGAATGGCATGCCTTAAGGCTTCTTTTAGGCTGTAGCGTTTATGGCCCCCGAGTCCTGCTAAATGACGTTTGAATGGAAATTGTTCAGCTATGCTATTATTATATTATCTGTGGTGTAGCTTAGCCATATCTACAGCTCAATGATACACTGGTTTTTAATTGAAAGCAGAGATTAAGGATATCTTAAAATTGTCCTGAATGCTTCGTCTTGTTCGGATTTAGTTAAAATAAAATTATTAAGCTTTAAATAACCTTTGTTATACATTTTGAGACAGGGAACAATTGTTTCCTTTGTCAGATTGGCAACGAGAAGAGTGTTGTTAGAATATATACTCAGTACCTTAGTAGATGTCTATGTCGCAAGTTGCATCATAAGCTTTTGAATTATATTATGTCTACAAAACATTTAATGAGAAGGAAATAAAGTCCTCCTTGCCATACATAGAAGAATACATACTAAATAAAGGTTGCTCCTACCATACGTAAATAACGCCTCGCGGATACAGTAAAATATATACACAAATCACAGGTATCCTGACTTCGAGTGTCCATACAAATGTGCCAAATAGGGCCTGAAGATGCCTCACCGCTGAAACCATACAAGTCAACCACTACGTATTGCTAAATTGTTTACGGTTTGTTCAGTAGGAGACAGTACGTGGTAAATGCTTGAAGTTAATACATATCGGGCATTTTCTCGATTCTTGGCTCCTTGCCTATCCAAGTTCAAGGGCACCTACTTAAGCCAATGTTAAAATTAAAATACATTTAAAAACCAAACGGCTTCTGATTATGTAAACTGCCGCAAATTATACATAATATTCGGCACCAACATTTAAAACTCTTTCTTAATCCGCTGATAGCGATCTAAACCTTTAGACCAGAAAATTATCTTAAAACTTCAATGAGAATTTAATTTCTTCATAAGTTTATTAATATTAACAAAATTGTAATGTAACTTGTGCTAATACGAGTATACGCCGTTCTAACAATACAATGGCGGGGAATAAATAGTGATATAACTAACTTAAGATAAGTAGAGTTACTATTTTATCATCTATCATAGGTAAAGTTCAATTAATAATAAATTCAGTCAGAGAAATAATTAAAATACATAACGCATTTTGACACCTACCCGAAATCGATTCGGGTAACTTATGCTGTATTCTATAAATATTGCAATAAAGGTAGGGTTTCAGTGAGAAGGCAGAAGCGGAGGCGGGCGAGCGAAATTGTGATCGCCTTATTTACTCGTTAAAGTATCGAATTATTTCACTCATTTCTTAATTCCAGGTAATTCCACCTACGCATTTCTTTACCAGCTAATTATAGATCTAATATTTTTGCCTCCAATTATTAAAATTGGAGCAAGGATGAGGGCACACCTCATCTACAAATTCACTGTCGCTAAGCGAGCGAAAGTGCTAAGTTCTGCATCGAGTCTGCGTGAGTGATTCTATGAAAAACTAGTATCCAACATAGCCAAATGATAAGCAAACTGAAAAGGCAGACACTCTTGAACTGCAACAGTGTTAGAACACTCTGTAAACTGTAGACCCATATGTCTGTGTAAGTTTGGTTCATATCAATAGAAGTCTGAGATATCATAACATTAGCGCATTCTGTTTGAACTGTGGTATCCGAGAAGATCCCCAACATTGAATAATAAGCCTCCAGCAAGGAAGAGCAGCGATCTTTGCAGGGTGCTTGGATGAATGGCAGCGGATTGAGTTCTAATAGCGTACGAATGGTTGAATATTTTTCTGCAATGAGTTACTGAAAATGATTACGATCATGTGGTATTTTTCTGAGTTCCTTGAATGATATAAAATTTAAAAAAAAACTGATTTCGCGACTTGTCAAAGTTACCTGTATGTATGCGCTACGGTCATGCTAAGTTAATTTAAGATCTCACTGTCACCAAAGTTATCTCAATAATTTAATTCTGTAAATCGCTTACACAGTGACCCTACCTCCTCCAGGTACAAAAGCAAACATAACGAAAATAATTATAATTACAACAGCTTAACAAAACTGAAGCATTTTCGTTTTTAATTACGCTTTGAAAAATTGCTAATCCTGGCACGATCTCATGTGTTTCCACTATTAATATTTGTAGGGTTCCCTGATCAGACTTGCGAGAATGATTTTCCACGTAGGCAAACTGTTATACATTTAACTGTTCAAGGGATATAACGTACGATGATATAAGTGAACGATGCAAGATCGTGTTACTAAGCAAATACTGTCCGTTTCTGTGCTATACAATTCGGATTTCCCTGAGGATATTGTAGCTGACTTGGGCAATTGACTTTGTGTGTTGACTTTGATTAAGTGGCTGGATCTTAGTCGCTTTGGTTTAGTAAGACGTTACCTTTGTGACATTTTGATGCAGGTAGTTGGATAAATATTATATGCGACTTACTAATTTACACAAGGACAGATTGGTCAAAGGAATCGTTGGCAAATGTTGGTGTTAGGAACGTAGGATGAGTTGATGAAACAAAACCAAAAAAAAAGCACATATCAGAAAGAATACAGATCCTCCAGACTGCAACAAAATTCCTTAAAATGTAATATCGCTTGCGATGCGAGCTCTCGTAATTTGCAATGTTGATATAATTATGGCGGCCATAATTATCGTTACGTACGAGATGCATTGCTGTCTCAATATCAAGCTGAAGGAGCACTGTTCTTGTCGCACCCGCAATGTATACTGAATTGAAATAACGCTCGTAAATTTTACCCAAGTGACAGTTACATGTGTTGTTTTCATAAATGTTTCTTTTGATCATAACTTTGGAACTGTGGTACAGTTTATTTGAGATTTTATGTGAGCGAATTTGCCCTCGAGGATTTTTAAATATCTTTAAGAGTATGCTTGGGCACACATTTGAATGCCCTGAAGAAATAAATCATAGCTGTCGTACTATATAAAGTACTATATAAAGGTTGGCAATTCTCGTTAATTGTGTTCCTGTTCGTGATTTGATGATGACCCAGGTTTTTTCTGTAAGACTCAGCCCTTTAGACAAAGTCACTGAACCTGTTCGTTGACACAATTACTAAAGCTTGTAAATTTCGAAAGAAGCGTTCTCTACTGGACACAGTGTATTTGTATAGGAGTAGAGAGCAACAAAAAACTAACCTGAAATAATCATTCTTGCAGAATATATTGCTATCCCTAGCGTAGCACCGTTGTTCCGAATCGAGAGGCATCTTGCATTCGCAGCATTTTAGGCATGGGGTATGCCAGCGGCGTTCTAGCGCCAAAAGGTAGTATCGGTCGGTGATCCGGCCGCCACAGCCGGCACAAGCGTCTTCGGGGGGTGGTTGGGGCGTTTCGTCCGGGGGCTCTCGCTTACGACACGAGGTACAGTCGCGCGGCGAACCGGGGGACGCCGCCGGAGCGACAGGGGACAGGTCACCGCCCCCCTCGTACGCCGATGTTAGGTATCTCTCGCTTTGTTGCTGAAACAAGGATTCTTATGAAAAGGAGTCCGCACATTTCAAGTTCAGACGAGAGGGTGATCCGGTTGGAGATATTCTCGGCAAAGAAAGTTACATCCAGAATAAGTTTCTCAGATACATGAATCTATAATATATTTATAACTAGCTGCTACCAAAACTAACATTTTTGAGTAAGTCCTAAGTTCTTACCCAAGACATGGTCTACTATTGTGTCAAGTTTCATCTAAATTCCTTCAAAAGGACAAAGTTTCTTTTGCGATTATAATGTAAGAATAGACTACGATCTTTCATAGTTTAAAACATAGTATTAAATATAGACATATTATTATTTTCTATAAGTAAAACTTTAGTTGAGAGTTCATAATGCTAGAATTCAATAAAAAACCGACCAAGTGCTAGTCTGACTCGCGCACATAGGGTTCCGTATAAACAGCTACATTCACCAAAATAACATTACTAACGTTCATAAACAATGAAAGCACCGAACGTTGTTCTAACGAAGTGACAAATATATCTTTGCCGTTCGAAAACTGTTGTCCCCATACATCAATACACATTTTTATTACTTTTCCAAGTACCTACATTTTATAAGTTGGTCGACTATTACTCTTAAACTTGTAAAGCCTACTTAGCTGTGAAAATTTTCCTTTTAAATTCGTTGTATATACTACTGCTGTGATTATTTTCACATATCTGAGAGCAACAATTCAACTGGCAGGGAGGAAAAATTTAACTCTTACAAAATTTTGCCATTTATAGCTTCATTTTACGCAAACGCATTCCTGAAACGAAAAATGGTTATCACAGACCCGTAATATTTTTGAATGGCTTATCCAACGATATCCCACATCACGGGAAAAACGAGAAAAATCACTAGTTTATGTGTACAATTTTTTCATGGTTTTATTTTACCACTTTTTCGGCGTAATTAATATGTATATCCATGCCTAATTACATCTTTCTAGTACTAAGAGTATCTGAGATAAGCTGCAGACGGACAGACGGACATGGCGAATCTATAAGGGTTCCTTGTTGACCACGGAACCCTAAAAAATCAAACATAACGTGTTGTTCGAATCCATAGGCTTAAAGGTAGTATCGATTGTCTACTACTAAGAATAAAGAGAAAAATATAGTTACCAACTTTCCCAAGTGACCAAACACTCGAAGAAGTTGGTATGTTTTTATGTATAATCAAGATAAAGAAAATATCCAAAATAATTTCGGTAACTCTGTCTCTGCCTGCAGCGATTTCTGAACCCGACTTAACCCTACTTTGTGTCTGAAGGCGGGATTATGCTTTTCTTCTAGCTAAAAACTGTTCATTAGCTTTTTCCTTTGTAGCTTCTTAATTAAGGGCCTTCCACCGCTTTAGTGATGTACAACGGTTACTTTCTAAAGCATACTGCTTAAGCTAGGTTAAAAGAAATAAAAACAAAAAAATTGATTCGTGTACATTATTTGTAAAACATGGTTTTTTCGTGAAACTAATAGTTCTGCTTTAAAAAATAATTCACGACTTTTGTATACTCCACAAAGACTGTTAAAAAATATTTTTACACTGAAAATGAAAGATATATACTACTAGAGGACGCCTCGCGGTTTCACCCGCGTAGTTCCCGTTCCCGTGGGAATACAGGGATAAAAAGTAGCCTATGTCACCCGGGGATAGAGTAGCTTCCCAACGGTGAAAGAATTTTTGAAATCGGTCCAGTAGTTTTGGAGCCTATTCGGTACAAACAAACAAAAAAGTCCAATATTGGTGGAGGCAATAAACGAAAGCCAAATCTCGAATTACGAATTTTACCAAGGAAATTCAGCCGGCGGTCTATGCCCATATTCCCTCTTAAGTATTTACGAATATACGTCATAATTATTATAGATTCAAGTGTTTCCATAATAAAGTATATTACCTAGGTATATACCTATAACTAGATCCTTATGTTGATATCGCCTACTAGCTTCGAGCTAGAAATTCAAGGTCCGTGATAAGTGTAGGTTCAAATATAAATATTAAACAGACTATCAGATACATATTTCATCATAGCGTAATTATAATCATTTATAATACTTGTGTACTCTGATCCGGACACGAGGAATATGCTAACGTTTTCTACTAAGGATTGTATTTTCACTGGAATCTTCATGGTTTGTGACTATCGACCAGCAACAGAATTCAGCTACCGAATAGTTATATTATCGAAAAAGTTATAGTCTATACTCAATAGACTAGAGCATTTACTTGTAACAGAACATCGAGCATTCGCCGTTTATAAATTAAATCGAACCACACTTCGAACATGACGCTTCATGTTTTGTTGCAACCTGATTTTAAAACCAACGAGCGATTTGGTGTAACATTTTATCGAGCAAAGGCACGAGCGCGGGTTACGTGGACTGAGGTCAATAATGAACGCAAGGTACAAAGAAATGTTACAGGTAAATGCTCACACGCCGTAAGCATTACGTCGATCGCAGCATCAAACATTCGCAAGAACGTTACATTGCATGGAAATGCTGAGCATTTGTCTGTATTGTACCATACGTAAGAACGTTACATTACATTGTAATGCACGCAAAAATGCTCTAGTAGTGTATACTCACCTTGAGGTACTGCCATTGAGAATTTCTCATAGCAGCCCAGAATTCGAAAGTTGAAGGTGTAACACTCCCGTGCATCGAAGAATACTTAAAGTCGTTGGTTCTACACCTGCCTTATTGCGTGCATTCGGCAAGGCAAAGGGCAAAGAGTATGAAAAATCAGTCAATCACATGCGAGATGAAAGATGCGATATGGATTTCCGTCTATGTGATTGGTCGATTTTTAAAACTCTTTGTTCTTTGCCTTGTTGAATTCATTACGCAATAAGACTTCTGATCTCTCTCTGGTCGTGTTGCTTTACTATCCCGTCGGACTAATGAGAATCGAGAGTCAGGGAACAGAGAGTGCACCTGTGCTTATGGACGCACTAATGCACTAGAGGCACAGATACCCCTGAGTAGCTCATATTAAAATACGAAACACCTTTAAACGGCTAGTTGTATTTTTTTAGGAAAAATATATTATGATACATTAGACCATTTTCTTAATAATATGATTTATGAACATTTTGTGTTGTATTCGTATAACATAGTGTAATTTTATTAATTTGTAAATTAATATCTAACACGAACAAATAAACCACAAAAAAACGGTAAAACGCGTATTTTAATTAAATTGTCACCATCTCAAAAACAATATAGTTAATTATCTACATTTTGATCTAAGGTTTGTTTTAAAGCCGTAAAATAATAAGGGAAGTACAAAATACTACTAAATTTTGGGTCAGGCGGGTGAGAAACGAGTGCGCGTTTTGTTCCCTCAATATCGTTGGCGACTATTCTCCTCTGAGATTGGCCGTCCAATATTATAAAGAAAAAGTCCACAGAACTCATAATAAAAACCTAAAGCGTAAAATATATTTCATGCAGATTCAATACCAGCTATCCAAGCTTAAATATACACGCATTTAGTCCGCCATCTTCATTTCTATAGTTCCTTAAATTTATATTTTTTATTACAGATCCCAATTCGGAAATTCAATTCTTGATGTAGACCTCATTCAAGTAAAAGAAACTGACGACGTGATTTCTGGTCAAATCACAATATTTAGTTGGGAATATTCTTTATGACGAAGAATCGATGGGAAGCCGGTGGATGCGAGACGCACGGGACCGGTCGATGGCGATACTTGTAGAACACCTATGTTTTTCGGCTCAAATGATAATGATAACTACAAAATTTTTAGGACGAGAGCTAGATAGAGATATTTCGTGGCATACTCACAGTGGCAGTGTGTGTAAACGCCTGAGCCAGCATGCATATGCCTTACATAATCTCGCAAAGGAGGTACACCAAAAAGTTTTGGTCACGGCGTACCATGCATATGTTACATCTACGTTACGATACGGGATCATATACTGGGGTAACTCCACGAATATGGAGACGGTATTTAGAGCGCAAAAAAGATGTGTTAGGGACGATATGCGGTATACAAAGCACGGAAAGCTGTAAACCGTTCTTTGCGTATTTTCGAATTTTAACAGTACCATGTCTGTACATATACGAAGTAGCTGTCTTTGTTAAAACAAATTTTCACTTGTTTGAAAAACTTCACAGCGCAAGACACAAAAATAAAATAAGCGGTAGACAGCACAAAAAAGCAGTGTTTCATAAAAACTTCACAGGAATGGCTCCACAAATTTATAATAAACTACCAAATTCTTTGTTAAATATTAATGACATCAATGTATTTAAAAAAACAATTGAATAATTTACTGCTAAGCAAGACATACTACACAGTACATGAGTACCTGTTGGACAGAAAATTATTTATTCAGGTGTGATTGGGGTGGATATTTGGGTCCGATTTGTTTACTTATTATTTTGTTAATTATTAAGACATTGTATAATTTGACATTACTTCTCAATTTTTTAATTTATGACGATATCTACGTCTTAGAATTTTAATATTAATTTATGACATTGTATACGTTCAAATTTTATCTATGACATATCATACATCTGATTTCTTTCATTTATGACATCGTACAGTATTTTAATTTTTATGTATGATATTTGGATATAATTTTTAATTTTTGACATTGGATGCGTTTTAATTTTATGACATATTATACCATTTTTAATTTATGACATTTTATACATTTTTTTTATTTATGACATTGAATACGTTTTAGTTTTTTTATTAATGACATTTTATGCATTTTTTTTTTACTTTATGATGTTGATCACGTTTTAGATTTTATTTTTTATTAATAACATGTACGTTCAATTGCAATTTTAGTTTAATTTATAACATTGTATTATTTGAATAATTATTGTAACTATAATTTTGCAAGCCTAAATTGGTGGAACACGGTTGACTGCGCATTCACCTCACATCTGGAAGTGTATTTTTATGTACTGTGTTGAGCAATAAATGAATTTGAATTTGATACGGTAAAGAAGAGGAAATATATATAGTGGCGCATCTGGCCGTGCATCTTTAGACAAGACAGTTAAAAATATACGAGAAGCCATCAAAACAGTTTCCATACGACTAATTCATGTAAATGCTAGTCTTATGAAAATAACAGTTTCTATAATTGTGTCCATATATTAAACAAGCAGTTATAATTATTAGAGCTTAATTCTGAAATTGTATCTAGCTGCACTTTTATGTAGGTACAAGTAGTACAGTGAATGTTTTAAGATTAAAGATGAAGCGTTCAAATTGAATGCATTGACTGCCTTGTTGGTGTAGTGGTTACAAGCGCAACTGCTGAGTATGAGGTCGTGGTTTAGATTCCTGGGTCGGGTAGTGTTGGGTTTTTTTTCAGTGAATTTTTCTATATTAGCCCGGAGTTGAATTTGGTTCCGGTTAAAGGCATTAGGCTTGCCTTACATGGGACTTCATAATTAGCGAAATTTGGCAGTGCTATGAAAGCAGTGCTAATCTAGCGTATTGGCTGCGACTTACAAGTCGTAGGTTGTAGGTCCGAACCCAGGCAGGCGCATTACTTTGTGTAAATTATTTAAAACCACTGCTGTCAAAAAAGGTGAGGGAAAACATCGTGGGGAAACCGGCTGAACATTTTTTTTTTGTATTTGTTAATCATCCAATGACATCTCCCGCTCTGGGTGAAACGGGAGGACGTGTCAGACTTTTAATGACTAAAACCCACCCCTGTTCCTTCAGTTGCTTGAGCCAGGGCCGCGGTTACTCTCTTTCAAATTTATCCGCGACTCAGACATTCATCGGCCCTAGTGGCTCCATAAACTTTTGCTGACATCTCTTTGAGGCGCGTGGAACACTACGCGCCGACTCGGCCCTGGTCCTTATCGGAAGGCGAGCTACACATTTCTTGCCGTCCGCAAGCCCGCGCCTACGGTGGCTGGGAATTGGCTTGCGACTGCCGCCGTAAACCGGCCTAACCTAGTAGAAAAAAATCAAAGATATGTGACATCCACCAACTCGCATTGGGCCCGCGTGGTGCTTAACGGTCCATCCCCTGAGGAGGCCTGTGTCCCAGCAGGCCTGTGACCTCTTTGTGAGAGGGAAAACAGAGAGGAGTCTTGTGTCCAGTGGTAAAATAGCCATACTTCAGGGAGTGCAGGCGTGATATTATGAATTAAATAAATTTGTGTTCATCTAGGTATATAGGTCGTCTAACTGTGTTAAAAGATCGTTAAGTTGTATAATAATAAAGTTCGTTTGTTTAACTCACAATGAAGCCCTTGAACTGAAGGTTGTTACCCTAGAAATCAGATCCTTCCCACCTATTTGCCGCCCAAAATGGGTTACACCCTCGAGTTTGGACGCAAAAACGTAATTAACCGGGTTATAAATGTCATTATATATTTTTCAGTAACGTTTATTTTAGGAACAAAGTCACTGAAGTTCACGATAGTAGGGTAGTTTGTAAAGCTAGTGTTTAATACACGAACGGGCACTTAAAGCAAGCGTGAGGAATATGACCAAAAAGTAAAAAAATAAACTTGGCCAAATATTTAGTCAAAATGAGAAGAACTTGAAGAAGGAATGAAAAAAAAAGAGGAAAATATTACTGTAGTGAAATGCTACCGCCTAAAACAAAACAGCAGTACGTATACTCGGCATTTCAGTGTAGCGAATGTGAAACGTGTATTTGAAAAGACTTCTTTTATTTTTGCAGATTGTTAGTATCAAAGCAGTGCTCATAATCCGTTGCTAAAGAGTTACAGTTGCGAGGCCCTATGGCGGCTAGAACTTATTCGAGAAAGTGTAGTGCAGGAATGGAAACTCAGTACTCTCTCACTTCTCCCTTTTTAAAAAAAAAACGTTGCCCCACATTAGGAATTTCTCCTGTATCGTGGGTGCGTTTACAAACATATAAACTCACATACACAACACCCAGAGCCGGAACAACTATCTGTAGGTCATACAAATATTTGTGCCGTGCGGGAATCGAAACCGCGACACGCAGCGCAGCAGTCAATCGCTCAACCACTGCTCATACCTTCTCTAATAGAAATTCGGTTCGCCTAAATGTACTTTGGTGGCTAGTGCTATAGAACAGATTTATGGTATTAAGGCTCCCGCAGACAGGCGCTACAGTATGACAATGATTTTGCATAGAAATTACTTTGAATAACAGTCTGTATGTAGAAACATTTCAACGAAAACCGGTTGCCGCACCGTTCTTGCATCGGGTTCAAATTTTCGCGCGATGTCTGTCTGCGGTAGCCCTAGCGACCTTCCTGATGATTCAACGCGATTCGACTTTATATCACACTAATAAGCCATTTTTATTAAGCAAAATTCAAATTTTCATAAAAAATATTTGTAAAAATTCGCCTATCGACGTAATTTAAATTGCGTAGCGCCATCTGGAAGATTACTTAAAGCCTCCACACAGCGGAGATCACACAGACATAAATCTTACTAGATAACGCAAGTCCCTCCATCTGTATGAAATCGAAGCGTGCCACTATTTCACACAGTTTAAAAACAAATTTACTTACCAACGAAATAAATGCATTTCCAATGCCTCGGCCAACTTTTCCTATACAGTATTTACAGCTCAATATGGCATAATTAGGCATTTTTCTAGATTTCTGTGGATTTCCGGTGCCTATAATGCTAAATGAATAGCTCCGTTTTTTGGGTTCCGTACCCAAAGGGTAAAAACGAGACCCTATTACTAAGACTTCGCGGTCCGTCTGTCTGTCTGTCACCAGGCTATATCTCATGTACCGTGATAGCTAGACAGTTGAAATTTTCACAGATGATGTATTTTTGTTGCCGCTGTAACAACAAATACTAAAAACAGAATAAAATAAATATTTAAGTGGGGCTCCCATAAAACAAACGTGATTTTTTTGGCGTTTTTTGCGATAATGGTACGGAACCATTAGTGCGCGAGTCCGACTCGCACTTGGCCGGTTTTTTTTATGACACGCGAAGTACATACAATCGCGTTATCTAGTTAGGTTTATATCTGTGGGAGATCGGCAGGGTGGCAAGGAAGCTTAATTATGTTTTGCCTAACAATGAAGGTTGTTCCACTATTTCAAATTCCTAAGAGTTCAACTAGCGATACTGTATGTATATATATACGTATAAAGGTAATCTGGATAGTCGTTTGCTCGCAATGCAAAATTTTGGATGGATGGATGTTTGTTACTAAACCACGCCAGAACGGCTGAACGTATCTGGATGAAATTTGGCACAGAGATAGATTATAGTCTGGGACAGCACATAGGCTATAATTTATAAGTACTAATTCCACGCGGGCGGCAGCTAGTTACATAGTATAAATTACTTTTTATATTGATGTTTAATATTCAGATAGAAGGGGTATATATATATTTACTATCCTCTGCAAATATTATCATAATGGATATAAGACTGCCATTGAGCAGAAGGAAGAATCATTTCACGATGTCTTACCAAGAAGTGACGAAAAAATGTACTCATGAATGATTTTCGCACGTCTAGACGACTGTAATCTACAGGTCAGCGAGATCAGTGAGGTGAGGTCATTGCTTGTCTTATCAAACTTATCACCGAGATTTAGAGCTAGGCCAGTTTTGACTGCCGGTGTTATGTAACGTAAATATTGATTATGTACTGCGTATATCGTACTTGTGTTATTTATATTAAAAGTACTTGATTTTGTCGCTTGTGAGGGATACGCTTTTAAATTTATTCGGATCTTTTTGCGATTCTTATTAGCGACTAGCTGTGCCCGAGGCTTCGCTCCCATTAACTGCCTACCTACCCTACCTACATACAATTTTTTTCTAGGGTTATTCTGCCGCGGAGAATCTTAACACTGCCATTCAGAAGATGACGTCATTTGCACAACGTCATCTATTGAATATGGAGTTGAACTGTCCGAGTATCTGAATTGCGTGTGTTGTGATATTTTACTTCTTTCATCTAACTTTTGAATTGCGTGTGTTGTGATATTTCACTTCTTTCATCTAACTTTTGAATTGCGTGTGTTGTGATATTTTACTTCTTTCATCTAACTTTTGAATTGCGTGTGTTGTGATATTTCACTTCTTTCATCTAACTTTTGAATTGCGTGTGTTGTGATATTTCACTTCTTTCATCTAACTTTTGAATTGCGTGTGTTGTGATATTTTACTTCTTTCATCTAACTTTTGAATTGCGTGTGTTGTGATATTTTACTTCTTTCATCTAACTTTTGGTAGAGTGAACCGATTTCGATAAAACAAAAACTAATTAGTACTTCAAGTAACGCAGCTTACGCACAATTTTTATGTATAAATATTATCTACATTGGTTTCGTATATTTTATAAATAAATAAATAAACGGACGAACAGACAAAAAACCCAAAAATGCTTGCAGTTGTTTCTGTTGGTTATCCTTTAACACCCTGAGATTTCTTTGATTTTTTTTGATGTACTAAATCGACTTTTCTACAGATTTATTATATGTTACCTATTGATACTTGTGTGTGGATGAGGAGTCGAAAAATAAACACTTAAGGAAAAAGAACACTAAATAAAAGCCAGTAATAAGTCTGTCGCACAACCAAACTTTACAAAAACAAAGCTGAAACCGGTTCACTGCAAAACTAGTTACTAACAAATAATAATAATAAAAAAAACAACACCGACCATCTCCTTACCCAAGTCGGATAAAATAAATAAAATATTTAAACTACATGTACACTAATGGTACATAGGAGGACTTAATGCCACAAGGCATTAATTTTTATTTATAGTTAATGCCACAAGGCATTAATTATTAATTATAGTTAAAAACTAATTTACGCCAACAGTTTATTTAACAAGAAGATTAGTTAAATAAATATTTGATTAGAATTACTGCTAACAAAAAATGTGGAAATGGTCGTCGAACCGTGATATTATTTACTTATTAAATAGTCTAGTTTATTTGCTGTATATAATTAAATTATAATCAGATTTCGTTTTTGCTTGACTTTCATAGTAAACTATAGGCGATGAATCTGATATCACTGTTCAATCAAATATACAGGCACACTTATAAATGATAATAGTTGAATCAATTTATTATTTTTATTCTTACTATTTTTTTCTGCAATCATTATTAGAGAGAGTATGAGCAAGAGAGAGTTATGGCATAATTTATTTTGGATGGTGTATAAGCAAAGCAATTGTTTTTTTGTTACGAAATCAAAGCATTTTCTTTTGTCGACTTCGGCTTCGCCCGCTTGAAAAGTGTCTTATTATCCCGAGCACACATTATACCGGTATAAAAAGTCTACGTGTTATAATCTATCTCTACAAATTTCGTTCAGTTCCGTTCAGCCGTTCTTGAGTGATTGAGTTACAAAAGATGCTTGTTATACTATCCAAACTTTCGCATTTATAACTCTTGTCATCAATAACTCGCAATCATTTAGTAGTTTTGAAGATGTGTACCTATTTGGCACGTTGACGTTATTTATTTAGTTAAAATTCACAACAGAGGACAATTTTGTGTTTTCATGTTCGGTCATATTTGGTAATAAAACTTCCTAATCTCTTTCCTCATTCGATTGGCTAAGTCAAAATAGTAACAATACGGGTATTACAGTGTTCTTATTAAAATTTTGTTCACATTGTGGCTGGACATAAAAAAAAATATATTAAGCCTCGCCTCAGAAGCAAAAGACCACATAAAACCAACATAAAACTCGATCTTTGTCAACTTACTCATTACTTTTTAAACTATATCTGAGGGCTCACGTATACTTATAAGGCGTAACTTTCCAAACAAAATGGCCATAAGGCCTAGTAGGTAACTCATTGAAAAGTTCCGACGGTAAACGAAAATCAACACACTATTGGAAATAAACTTGTACAAAATTAATTATTATTAATGTGTTGTTTGATCCAAACATAATATATACTAATGTAAAAAAGGGGCTAGTTACCTTTGCGTAGTACGCAGAACAACAAAGTTTCATAAAAATCGCTCGAGCCGTTCTTAAGTAATACGTACATACATTCAGCTATTGGTTTTTATTTAGATAGTAGATAGATACAGCTACATAGCACACTATGTATTTCACTCAGTATATATAGTCTGCCAATCATTTCACGAAACATGCATTTAGGCTAAGCTCTCCTGTTCTCTCATGACCTAATATTAGTGCTTAATTCACAGCAAAATGTTTCACTGAACACGGTAGGAAATTGCATCAAATTGTACGCCTAATAATCGAAGCTAATACATTTAGGCTTTGCAAGAGCTGCTAGAATTATAGTATCTATTCCTTCTTGTAAATTATCGGCTAATCAGACTAGCGTACCAAAACCAATTATGACAATTATGGTCCAAATTGTGCAGGGGTAATTGAGACAATTTTACTATCACAAATTGCACCTAAAATTAACCAGCGAAAACCACAGAAGTGTTACCTTTTAAAAACGAATATTAAAACTATTATAACAAATCATTTCCACATTAATTTCATAAAATTTTGCTGTATTTCGGACCACAACACGAAAATTTGATAATGAAATTGAATAATATTCAGTTACATTATCAAAGCTTTTAAAACCATTTATAATGGAACGATTAAACTTTATCTTAAATGAACGAATGTTTTTTTTAAATATATTTTTATTTTTTCATTTTAAACTGATAATGGAAATGGGGATAATTTTTAATTTGGTTCGTTTCAGGAACGAGTTACGGGAATCCCACACAATAAGAAGAATACACAATTGCACACAGTTATCAAATTAGTAGTGATTTTACAAAGACAAACCTCAGATTTCTGACCTAAGAATTCAAAAATGAATATTTGTGTTACAATTATAATGACACAAATGTCCAATACGAAAAACATCCAAAAATAAAATATTTACTAGAACCTGTCAACTTTTGGCATTCAATCATTATACTGCACAAGGATTTTGTCTGAGTGTAATCATTTCTATTTTGTTGAGTGTGTAAATTATAATTTAAACAAAAATAGCACCTTGTCTGGTGATATTAAAATAGAAATATTATAATTATATGACTGAGGAATATAATATTCGACATCACATAATACGTATAGAATAATACGTCAAGTCTGTCAGGTCCGTCAATAGAATACGTCAAGCCTGGAAGCAAAAGCTCTAAACAAGTGTATATATTTTCTTGACAAGTTATACGTTTTATATTCATTGAACACAACTGTCTGCAGGTGTTTATCCAATTGTAAAATTGGTGTAATTTTACAACAATCTTTAATAACATTAATAGTCTAGTTAAAAAAGTATCATAACAAATACATGTTCAAATCGATAACAAGGTACTAAATCTTCGTAATATAAACACTAAGCAGGCTACGGTTTTCAACTAATCTAATTGCATTTTATGAGGAGCCAGGAGCCGCTAATTCAACGTTATTATTGTGGGATTGCAGCCTGGCGCTCTGGGGCTCTTCAACTTTCAACCGTTGTTTAATTCTTCGGTTCTCTTATACGGACTAACACTCTTTTTTGCTTTAACTATACCACTACTGTGCAAAGGTGTCCCTCTTTTCTTCCATATCTCTGGGTTTGCTGTCGCTTCTCACCAGTTCTCGGTAGTTTTGGGATAATTTATGTTGTTGAAGCCATAATACTGCATCGTTAGTGTAATGGTCATCGTGGTTGAGCATGAGGTCCTGGCTTCGATTTTCTTTTCGGGCAAATTGTTGTTAGGTTTCACAACAGGCGTGATGTTATATTACGTGTAGAAGACATAAGGCTTTCTAATTGCAACGGGTCTGACTACACATGATCTACATTTTAATACCGCCACTCATCTCCATACATTTTTTTTTACATTTACCTTCGTAACTTCTCCGTATAGTTTATTCTAGTTTTGGATGCGGTCTGTGGTATTATGACCTTCTTAACCCATTGCGATTTTTGTGTTCCTAATTGAACTTTATTCTGTCCTTCTATTTTCTCTTTTATGATTTCAGTGATTTGTTCAGAGTTCGTATTTGATGTGTGTCTTATGACCGTCATATCCATGTTGTACGTTTTCAAAATTCTAATTATATCCATCACAAGTGCACATTGGCCCAAAGCTGATATTCCTCTTATTTCATAACAAGGGATAAGTCTCCAAAGGAAAAGCAGTAGTGGTAGGTCAAGGGAGATAATTAAGCCACTACTAATGGCTTCGTACTGCGTTATTCAAAATATGTATTTAGTCTTCAGTCAGGAGAATGTCGAAATCTGATCTGCCCACGTTTTCACTTGTGTCTGCTTTTAGTCTTCTATAGTCTTTTTAAGTTCTTCTTCAATGTCGTCTATTTCTTCAGTATTTTTCGCTTCCGTGTGTCAAATTGAAAATACTCTAAAGTAGTACTCCTGTAAAGTAACCATAGTGGCACTAGCATTATCTGAGTAAACAATTAGCTTATTTAGTAAAATAATAAGTTTAAACTTGAATCTATCTTTATCTCAAGTTTAATAGACTAATAAAACGTTACGCCAGGTAAACCAGTTATTTGTACAATTAGCACTAGATCTAACTTCAAATATATCCAGGTATCTATCTAATCGTCTGCCAAAACCAAATCTATTCAGATATCTAGATACGTATACAACAAGGACTAGTATCTCGGAATATTCAATTGACAGTAACAATGTCAGTGAAGCGATGAGCTAGATAGCTGACCTTTGACTGGCTTTGACCCCATCGATCTATAAGCTGGGTACAATAGACCTACAAATAGCTCGTCTGGTGTTGAGACAGTTACCTAGAGCATTGGTTTGGGATGTATGATTGACATTATAGGAAACAGATTGACACTGCGAATTGAAATGTTCAAAATGTTGTGCCGACCCCAAATTAATTGGGATAAGGACAAGAGAATAATAGTGATGATGATAAAAATATATTAAACAACTAGAATCAAAATAAGACTACAACATACAACCTACAAGCAGTACAGCAGCAGCAATAATATTGCAACTTACCTATCTTTAATCCGGCGCAACGGTGCAAGATAAGCTGCGCCGGCGCAGGCCATTTAGATGCCCAACTTTTCGTTTTGAATTTTCAATATTTAGGGACTCCACAGCACTTGTTAACATTAAGCTAGTTAAGTGCAGATTTCACAGAAACATTGTCAGTATACTTTATTTTTTTACTATATGAATTTATTTGCCTTGTCGTCTTTATTAATTTAAGATATCTTGGTGAATAAATTTATAATGACTATTTCATTTACATAAGATTTTCATTTGTTTCATTTAAATTTAAATATTTCTTTGCGTGTTATTTTTTATAACGCAGTTATTTAACTTTTTAACCGCAGTTAGCAACAAAAATATTCGTTTATATTTGTTGCTAACTGTGGTTAAAGTGTTTAATACATTTAGTTACATATAATGGGTAGAATGGTAACCAAAGAGTGTGGTTAATTACAAACCTACACTTCTCAATATAGCGAATATGCCTCTTTGGGCACAATCTTTTTCCGGGAATAAAAGTATTTCGGATTAATTATTACGGGATGTAGATGTAGCTGGCATTTTTTATGACTTAATTTTCCTTAAAATGACCTAGTTAAATCCTACTCGCAATATTATAAAAAAATGTAAGTTAGGTATGATACCTATATATATTTTTTCTAAGTGACGTATATAAGTTTTTTTTGGATATTATAATATTTGTTAATATTGTTAAAATTATTTATAGGTTTTTTGGTTTATATACTTGATAATAAGAATAATAAATGATTTTACTTGTTATTTAACCTATTAAACTGTATTAAAATTTAATTTATGTAAAGACAATACAGTCCCAATTGTATTTTGTAAAGTTAAAACTTGATCTAAATATATAAGTTTTGTGATAAGTTTTATAATACCGAAGTCGAATAAATACTTATTTATTTATTTATAAAGGTCTACCAGCAGCTTCAGTAAATAACAAAACATCATTATCACTAGGAACAGATGTGAAGCGTTTGCGCAACATTCAGTTACCATGCGCATGTGCAAGCCACAAATTATTTTGATATATAAGCTATATTATTTACTTATTCTGTTACATTATTGCCATTTGAAAATAGTTGATGTTTGATTTAACAGTATCATATTTATTTTTTATGTAGGTACCGTTTTTTGCCTCCGTACTAATATAATACGCTTTGTTAGTTGAATGAAACTTTAGTTTCTAATAAAATTGAATAATGTGTTAAAATTAATGGAAATAAAAATTCTTGTTGAAGTTGTAAGGTATTTATAACACTGTTCAAGGAAGACTTGCGCAGGCGCATGCGGACTTTAAACTACGCTTAAAGAACATTCATATTTAGTGCCGAAATTAATAAAATAAATGCAAATAAAACATTTTAATATAATATAATTTATTTATAATAGCTAAAGGTTCATGGTGGATTCTTGGTATAATGGAATATTGCTTCTATAGAAGCGTGTAGGCCAACAAGGCGTATATGTTATATAAGAATAATGTTTACAGCAGTTATTTTCATCATAAATATTGTTTTAATATACACCTAATATAAATTTGTATGCGTAAAACTGTAGTAATAATATAATTATAGTAGGTTTAGGTATTGCAGAAGCCATTGGAACTCAAAGTCAACATTCTTCATCTTAAAATTTGTTTTAAGTCAAACCCTAATGATAATATCATAGAATAAATCTATGTACATACCTATAGGCATTGTGAAGGCTGCTTTATTATGTTAAAAAGTTACGATTTGATAATAAAGACATCATTTTTAATAAATATATGTATATGCCGTATAGGTAGGTTATTTGTAGAATAGGTTGAGATTGTACCGTCTATCTGTCTTTAAAGAAATATCATTTCCCCAGTAACAAATACAAAGAAATATACTCTGTAAAACGTATTCAAATACTAATTAGATGAAACTATGTAGTTAATAAAAAATATAATACAATGTATTAGCTAAGTATAGTTGTAACAAACTTTATCCAACGCTTTTGTGCTTCGGATAATCGTGGATATTGTCAATTCAAGGTTTACAAAACATTCAGTCTGTTTTCAAATTGGAAGTGGCATTATTAAAAGTAAACAAGAGAAGTGAGAAAAGAAATAAAGTGTGTAAAAAAATTGTGAACTCACGTAATAACATAAGGCAACTAAACTAACTAAATATATTTAAAAAACGAACTAAAAACTTGTAAGTAGATAATAAACAAAACTTAAGAAAAAAAAAACAAAAAGTTTCTAAAAAAACGGACTCGTACCCAGTGCATCGTTCCCCTCTCCTCGTACACTCCCATCTGGGGTTCAATTTTTTCGTTTGCTATTTTCGAATGTATGGGCCTCTGCCCCACAACACTGCCAGCACTCACTCGCGAGACATGCGTGCGATCTCTGTCGCTGCCGATGCGCAACTAACTCAAGCACTTTGCCCCTCCAGGGAAGGTGGGCCGCCGATCACCGCCCAAAGCAACGCCCCTCCCCACCAAGATTAACTTTTTTTCAAATCTGTTTACGAATTTTTTTCTTCCGTTTAAAGCATTTCGGCGCAATAAATGCTTGCAATTTTTTCCTTCGGTCATTTGTACCGAAAAAATTTATAGCTACGTTGATATAATAAAATTATCATATAGTTTGGATAGTTTTATGGTAGATGATTTTATACTTTTTTTTAAAATTCATTAGTTATTTTTATCGTAAGTGTTGGGAGGTGAATGAGAGTCTCTAACAGTAGCTAAATAATTATTTTAATGTCGTATACTAAAATTTTATGTGTAAAATCAGTCCGTGACTTTTAATTGCCAAAATGTTGATAGCAATCAACAGTCTTATAAATAATCATTTGTTTAAAATACGAATATTATATAAAAATTATTAAGTATATTAACCTAACCTAACCCAACGGCAATTTTCTTAAACATTTGACTTTTAAAACTTGGTTCAAGAAATTCTGTATTTCTGAGTTGATAGGATTTAATTTTGAGGAGAAACTGTTTGGTAAGTATAAATAAAAATCCAAATTCAAATGCCGCACATTAAATTTTTATTGAAATTTTTATTTGACTTACGGATTACCCTATAAAAGGAAAACTGCTATTACATTTAACCAAGTAGATAGGTATTTAATATCAGAATAAATCGTAACTTAATCAAAAATCATAGTTAAATTATGTTATTTTTAAGTTAAATGCTACACATCCATAATAATCTCAACAATCTAAGATTTGTTACAGCAGAAAGGCACTTTATTCATTCCGACTGCACACCGTACGTCCTGTAACATAAGAAACAAATATATTACTAAGTAATTTTTGTCTAGATGATTTGTTAATGTGCAGCTTGTAATTAATTAAATTAAATGAGATTGTCCCTGTTACAATGTCAAAGCAGCGCCATCTGTGATTTGAGACTGCATTTAATACCCATTCATAAGTTAAGCGGGTCTTGTTTAGATGGCTCGCCTCATGAAACACGGCAGTACAGTTCACAAGTCTTATTGGGATAAATAGGAAGATACACAAACATTATAATTAAATATAAACCTACATATTATACTTTTATATTAATATTCTGACGGCAAAAGGATGTCCTTATAAAAATAAAAATCTTTTTGTAAAATCTCTCTATCACTCTAAGGTTTGCTGATAGAAAACTCTACTTTGACTTAAGCTTGCCTTTGTACATCGACTTTATAATCACTATATTGTATGTCCAATTTGTGTACGAGAAAAAAAGAAACTCTATGATTATATTAAAGAGTAAATTCCAGTTGGTCCCAACAATTAAAGGATTCATTATTGAAAAAATAAAATAAAATATGATCTAGTAAAACTTAACAAGAGCTCAGCTACAAATTCTAAAAACTAAATCGGGTCGTGGTCGACCTGTGCTTAAAGTACCCACTTATTATTATAATTTTGTTTTTTATTCAAAATTAGCTCGCACTTGATGAGGTCGACGGTGGAGCACGCTTGCCTAGAAGTAACCTATTCACTCTTGACTTAAAACCCCTAGATTGTAGCTATCGGGCAACGTCTGTGTTTCCAGCAGGGAATTCCACTCCTTAGCTATACGCCCAATGAAAATATTTGCAAAACGCTTTGTGCGTATGGATGGGATATCCACCATGTAACAATGGCTCATTGCCGTAAGTCTTGCACTCCAATGAAGAAAAGAAGCTTGGCGGAATCAAATTGTGTAGTTCCATAGCACTCTCCGAAATCATCACCGATAATAAACCGACAAGCTGGCAACTCGGCAACGATGTTCAAGGCTCTGGAGCTTTGAATTGACCAGTGCCTCATTACCGATGAGCTTCTTGGCCCGCTTTTCGATCGACTCTAGTGCATCAAGCAAGAACAGTACGCACTTGCGCTTGATACAAGATGAGCAGCTGTTCCGGCGTGAAATACCTTCTCACCTTTGCAAGTATCCCCAACTTTTTGGCAGCCAGCTGAGCCTTTGCCTTAATATAAGTGCCAAAATTGAGAGTCGATGTCAACGTTACGCCATAATGCTCAAGATGGTCCGTTATTGGCACGGTCACATCTCGGCAAGTTGGAGCCGGGTGAAATTGCCTCTTTTTAGCGGGAAAAACACACGCCTGGGTTTAAGCAGCATTAAACCTGACCAGATTGGCATCTGTCCATTCGGAGACTGCCTGCAAGGACAGGTTCAAACGTTCCACCATGGGCTCACGGAGAGACTGGATCTGCGGCTCGGTAGCCCGTGCATTGGACAAGTTTCTCTCAGCAACAGAACTGTCGTCGGCATATCCAAATAGGGACCGCACCATTAATTTCAAATTAATAACCTGAGACCCATTACTACACAGTAGAAAATATATAGTATCTATAGGCCACTTTAAGATCAACAGTCTTAAGAAATAGGTATTGTCTGTCATTGTTCGAAGTTGTTTTTACTATTTTTTTACGCCACTTTCCCACGAGCTTCCGAAACTGTCTACAATATAATACAAAATTCCCAAACATATTATGATGTAATAAAAATACGGAAAAGAATTCTGCTACACATTATTTTCTTTCAAGTTCAATTGGGAGCCTACACCTACGATTACCTACTACCACTAAATATATGTGCGGGAGTGACGCGGAACTAAAACACTATTTCGAATCTCGACTATGTTCCCAATAATGGTATTGGAACCAGCTGAAAACAACGGTAAATAAGGAACTAGTTTTAGTTAAGTCCCTTTTCGTGAATACTAAGCAACACAAGATGATGCCTTCTGTTGCAGCGCCAAGCGTTCAAAATGAATGCCTACTGTTGCAGCGCCAAGCGTTCAAAATGAATGCCTACTGTTGCAGCGCCAAGCGTTCAAAATCTACAGCGTGCTTTTATTTAGACATTCATTCTGTGTATTCGTCTTTAATGTAACATTGCTGATTCGATTTTGATATGATTTTGATTATGTAATGCTCGATTCTCTTCCCTCACCAATGTAACTCTCGAATCTGTAACATTACAAGTTGCGCACTGGAATGCTCGGTTCTCCTCCCTCACTGATATAATGCTCGACTCTGGGAGTCTACTCCCTAAGCACGAAGTCCTTATTTTCGGCTTTCGTTACGAGCGTGTCCTACTCCGTATCACCTACGGACGGATTGTTTCGTTAGTAGCCCGAACTAAGAATGAATGACAACACAATTTGACAGTTGTACCTACGCCGGATGTTTTTACCTGTCCGAAAAATTGAACTTAAACACTTGTTTTTTTCACACCGAAGTTTCGGTGTACTTTCGGACGGAGCCCATTAAGTTACAGCCGAATGCTACAAGTGAAGGAGCACCTTTCAGACTATCTTTCATCAACTTTATAAAAAAGTGCATAATTGTGTGCAGTTCACACGCGGTGGAAGTGAAACTTTGTAAAAAGTAAACTTCGAGATAATGAAACGAATGAAGAATTTCAGGAGTAGCATGATTGTAGGGTTTATTTATAATAATACAGATACCATGTTTAAAAACAGCACCGTACAAAGAGAAGACCGCAAATATAAAAACCACTTTAAGCATAATGTATTCTATCGCATTCTCTCGCAAGTAATCTACTACATTAAAAGGAGAGAAACACTAACATCTGCTAATCCTGTAGATGTTACTGTTTCTCTCCTTTTAATGTCGCCTTTTCGTTTCATCGCTTTTGAAATCGCAACGGGGCCAAAGAAGTTTTCTATTCAAAAATGCCATGAAAGAAAGGTTTGAGTTTAGAGAGAAAGATTAGAATTTGTAAAAATATATTAAAACAAATGTGCTAAAATATTTTAATACAAATGTTCGTGAGTTAAGTCAGCGATATATTGGAGAACGATACAATCGAATTCCAAGAACGATTTCCCGTAGTGTTGCAAATGTTGAAACTAGAATACTACAGGCAGGACTCGAATTTCACCCTTCGGTATATATCTCGATTCTCGTGTGAATGCATCGTATCGTAACGTAACGTTGCGGCAGTCCGAGGTGCGACTGGCCAGTATATTGAGACTCGTGGATTTTTATTTTAGCACATACCTGTGTCTGTGTGTAAAACATTTTCTCTGCATCATGATTTAATTCTAATTATAATTTAATCTGTCAGGATATAAATAGCGGTGGATACATTGGTACATTTATGTTGTAGTCGAAGGTGAAGCACGCTTGCCTAGAAGTAACCTATGACTTCATGTAAATAGAATTAAGTTCATGACCTTATTGCCTGCACATGGACGAAATATGGTTATTATCCGAAAGCCGCTTTTTGTCCAATTCCCTAATTGCTGCAAAAGCTTTTGTACCTTGACTCAAGTGTAATAAATATACCTATTCCTCTCCGTCTCTTAGCTTTGGAGAAGAGAAAAGGGATTATTCTGTTTAGGACAGATTCTGGTTTGGGCAGATTCTGTTTTTGGCAGATTCGTTATACTGCAGAAGTAACATGACCAACATAAACCATATAATTTATGTTATGTTCTATTTAAAGTCAATTTTAAACTAAAAACTTTATTAAAGGTAACAAAATAACAGCAAATAATCTTATTCTAAAAACCTTATTAATGCAAAGGTAACAAAATGAGACTATAGAGACATACTCGTATATACTCTATAGAGACCACATGATATCGCTCCTGATCTGACCAGATCAGGCATCAGATCAGGTCGCGCGTTATTTTATCCGCAACAAATAGTTTTCCAATCAATGCACACTTGTGTATATTTCCTTACATAATACTTCTGCCAAATCTGCCAAAAAAAGAATCTGCCGTAACAAGAATCTGCCCAAACCAGAATCTGTCCTAAACCGAATAAGCCGAGAAAAGAACCCGTATATTAATAGCACTATGCACCACGAATTCCATTAGCAGTAATCAAATTTAAAACATTGTTAAGTTTCTGTCAATTGTTTGAAGATGCGTAAGCGAGCAAAGACCTTATACTTCTTACTACTAGACTGTGCACTAGGGCGCAAACATCGGTCCGCGCGAGAGGGCTCCCCTAGGTAGTGTGTCTCTTTCTAATGAGGTGACCATGAACAAACAGAACACTGGACAATTTTATTGTAAAAACGATAGTGTAAGTATCCCGATATATTGATGCTACCTAACTACGCTACCTTAACCTACCTAATATATTTAAAAAAAATGTGTGTATATTTTTTGTAATCTACATCACTTACCGTATGGTGTCGGGCGTAAATAATTTCACCATCCCATGTTTTCCCGTGGGTGTCGTAAGAGGCGACTAAGGGACAAACCAGAGAATGGGTAGCAGCGTTCTGTGTGCATTTGTAACAACCATACTGCGATCGCCAACCCGGCAGCCTGCCTACCCTCGACTAAGATAGCGGTCGATGTTACGGTATGGCAAGGGGTGCTTAGAACCCCGGACGAAATCCGGCTACCCCAACAAATACCGACGACTGGACCTGGCAACGTACAACACGCACACACTCCGGACCAACGAAAAGATCACCGAACTCGAAGAGGAATTGAGCAATTTACGATGGAGTATTAAAGGGTTTTATGAAGTTCGAAGAGAGAGACTCAAATCCCAAGTCTCCTCAAGTCTCGTTCTTTAAGACTAATCGTATAGAAAGGAACAAAAAGCTCTCCGATCAGAGATTCATGAAGATTCTCAAACTCATGAAGGAGAGGCGTTAGATGATCCTGCAGTCTTCAGACGATGCTTTGAAATACCGGCAGCTAAATATACCTCAAAGGATCTCAAAGAGTTGCGTAGATAGTTGAGAAACAAAACTACACCAATTTTATTGCACTAGGAATCCATTTGCAAATAATATTAACAGCCGCTGAATTTCACTTGAGCAAAGCCTACCAAAAACGCCGCAAACCACCATCTTAAATGAAGTCTCTCTCAGTATTAATGAATTATTTTTTAAATAAAACGAATTGATTAATTATAGGTACTGTAGAAATATTTAAATACGTTTCAAAGTCTAAGCTCGTTTTGGTATAACATAAAAAAGAAAAATGTAATATTTTCTACCATTTCTACCAAACCCAATGATTAGTTGAGCTGGCAAGACGTCAGACAAGGACACACTACCAGGGGAAACCCTCTCGCCTGGACCGCTTTTGGTTAGCTACTGCTTAAAAGGAAATAGCTAACCTAAGTGTATGATGATAAATTTAATTTTAGCTAAACAAAAATTTTTGATACACGGTCTAGTAGTAAGAAATAAGTATAAAGTCTTTGTAAGCGAGAGAATGATTTTACAGATACATTCAACGTTAAATGATAAGCGGTTACGCTTATTGAAACCTAAATATGGAGTAAAGTTATAACCGCATTATTTATTAAGGAAGAAATATCCGTAGTCAAATTGCGTAACACAATTTACATCTCCAAAGGATTTTGTAGAAAATCTCTAATTTCTTCTTGAATTTTTAGAACTCTAAAAAGCACTAGCTTTTCCCACGGCTTTCGACACAGGAACCGTGTATTTTGCCGGGATAAAAAGTAGCACTAAGCGTAAGCAGCGGTAACCATAGTTACGCTTACTGCTACTTTTAACACGGGTCATAATTTGGAAATGCTGGAACTTATGGACTATGATCCATCAGTTCGTTTCCAAATTATAAACAAACTAATGAATGATAAAAAAACATTTTAACAAAAAATACAACCGACTTCCAAATAAAAACACTACAAAGTAAAAATAACTTCAATTTTGGAAGTCGGTGTTCGTTCGTTGGATCTTCGTTTTTTGACACCGACTTCCGAAATTGTTAAAAAGTTTTTTTTTATTTTTCACTTTTTAGTTTTGGATACATAACGGACCAATTCTCCAAAGTGAAGCCAGAATAGATTAACCCAGAAACAAGAAGCTTAAACAAAACACGGTTGAATTAGAGTATACCAGGGTGAACTGTTCACACCAGCGTACCCCTTTAGAACGTGCTAGTGTGATGTTATGTTATGAAACGATGTAAACAATAAACAGACATCCGATTGCAGCTATCTCGAGTGATTTGCCGTCATTTATTGAAGAGTTCTGATGTATATCTCCGAAGTTCTTCATCAGAGCTTGAACAAATTTAAATGGGACCACATGACAAGCACCAGCTTTTAAATAAAAAAGAATCATCAAAATCGGTTCACCCAGTAACAAGTTCAACATATAAAAAAAAAAGTACAGACGAATTGAAAACCACCTCCTTTTTTGCGAAGTCGGTTAAAAATGATGATGATGATGAATTAATAACTCAATTAAAAAAGGTTTTACCATCCCATATGCTGACTTTAGGTCTGGTGGTACTGTACGGGTAGAAGGCTTCGTTTGTCGCAGTCGTATTTTCAGCAAATGGTTGGAGCCAAGCTTGGGCCTGGGAAGAGCATAGGAGAGAGCGTTTCGCGTGATCTTCGCACGGCAGTTTATCTGTCTTGTTGTGTAGCCAACCATACCACTCGGAAGTTATCTGAAAGTATTAGTACAAACCAATGATATTCAAATAAACAGATATGTTATGAGCGCGCGCATTTTGAAGACTCGAATAGGTCACAATTGTGACCTTTAGTCTTTAATTTATGTCACGCATGGCGAAGAGCGATAGGCTTTGTTAAAACAAAAACAAAATAAAAAAAAATCCATCGTGTGTATTTAGAAATTGTACCAATTATGATACCAAAGTACATAAAACAGAAGGGATCTCATACCATATGTAAATACGCAATACGCCTCAATTTACTAATTATTTCTTTTTTTCCTAATATTCTGATATTTGGAGGTGAGAAAAAGATAACAACATTGGTGGTCAGAATAATGTTTGTTTACATTTACACGCAAGTGACAAACACTAGCTGTCTCTTTTTTTCTTGTAGGTTTTATCAAGCCATCCCTTTTGACTTGTAGTGAAATGTCAGATGAATGAAAAGTGTGTATATGTGTTGCCGCTGCTGCGCGGAACACTTTTTCTATTGTTTTGTGAGTGTATAACGTATCTGTTTATTAGAATATCATTGGTACAAACACTTAAAAAAAACCCTTATTGACTAAAATAAGGGATCAATTAGATTTGTTGTAGTATTTGTTGTAGATGTAACACGAGAAGGCATACTGCGTCGAGCCCAAATGAATAGAAAAAAAAGAAGAAGATCGTGCTGTGTAGTCGGTGGATACATAATATATACGCGAGCTGGCTGACCAAAATCAGATGTATCCTCCGACTGCAAAGCTTGATTTTTATCTTGTTTACGTCTTTTTAGTTCGCTTCCTAATGAAACGGGTTTATTTCATTTTTTTTAATTAATTTTTTATTATTTATAACTTATTAGTTATTTTTTTCAATAAAGTCAATTTAAGCTTATAGTGTTATACATTTTTCAACACACTTGCTCATAAAGTGGCTCTAATTTCACTGCAATTAGGCACATAATGACACCTGTAATCAAACTGTGACTTTTTCATTACTATTATTCACAAGTGAGTTATAGTCTTTTTTAATTTATTGGTTAAACTGATTTGGTCTTAAACAAGTTTCGATACAAAAACGATCGTTCTCAATAGTACAAATAAATGAATGTACCTACCTATTGCTTGCTTATTTCATGCAACTTCGTTTTTAAATAGATAATTTTGAACTTGCACGTGTTTAATAAATAAAACTTTCACTCAAATATAACTTTTGTTTTTCTCTGTAATTAAGAAAACTTGAAATTCCCCATTTTGTACGTGGCTAAAACGCTATCCTCGAGAAGCCAAAAAAAAGAAACCTCATTATTTTAGTCTATGGCGGATCGCCATTGTTAGATGCGCGCCCATAGTAAAACTAATTAATTTTGCCCGTCATTGCGAGAAAATTTTCACAACTCGTTTGCACTGTTGAAAATGTTTTTTTTGTTTTATTTTCTTCACAAGTGTGTTGAAAAACGTCGTATGACACACGTGTGTATTGATGATTACCGTCCTCGGCTCTCTTAAAATCTCTCAATGGCACCTCAGCGGTAATCACCAACATTACACACTTGTACCATAATGTACTATTTTAAATCACGTCTTAAAACCCTTTATTTTGGGACCCCACACGAAAGGTAAGAAAAAAAATAGGAGCGCGACAATATACCGATTGTAATTTTCTATTTTCCCATTTGAGTGTAGCCAGTGACACTCACAAGGTGAAGACGAATCGATTGACGTAAGAATCTTTAAAATCTGCAAACGCATTTGGTCTCTAGAACGCCACATAGGAACAAACATAGATACATACATAGACTGATAAACACATTACACTCCTTCCAAATTCGAGTAAAAAAACTTTTTTGCAAAAAAATACTACCGACTTCCAAATAAAAAACTACAAAGTGAAAAATAACTTTATTTTTGTAAGTCGGTGTCTTTCATAGGTACCAATTTTTTGCGTTATGAACACCGACTTAGTATTTTTTTGCAAAAAAGTTTTTTTATTTTCACCATTTAGTTGTACCTACCTAATAGGCAAGTTTTTTAGTAAGGTAACTATAATGCCAGAATATATTACCCAAATATCATGAAACTTGAACATAACCGGTGAATTGAGAGATCTGCGTACCCCTTAAGAACGTACTGGCGTGATGTTGTGCTATGAAATGGTATAAACAATAAACAGACATGCGATTGCAGCAATCCCGAGAGATCTGCCGTTATTTATTGAAGAGTTCTGCTCTATATCTCCGAAGTTCTTCATCAGATCTTCGCTAAATTAAAATGGTACTAATTTCGGAACATACTCTTTCAAATAAAAAACATATTTTCAAAAAAGGTCAACAATTGACGGAGATATACACATAACATACATAAAAAAAAACTACACGAAGTCGAACATAGAAACTCCTTTTTTTGTAATTCGGTTAAAAAAGACAAGAGACCGAGGAGTCATCCATGCACTCATCCATCCATATGGCCTTAGCATCCACGGCACTTGTCTCAATCACAAGCTGTAAGAACCCTCTACTATCTACGGCAGCCACCCTTGATCACAGCCCTAAAGCTACATGAGGATTAGTTCCATTAAACTATTGTGGTGTTCGATTGCCGGGTCAAGCAAAGATTAATTGGGTTGTTCTATCTGGAATTCCTCAGTAGCATAGCATCCCGGGGTCTAGATTTGTACCAGCTCAACGAATGCGATGAAATTTGGCACACGGGCATACCATATATGTGCTGAAGACTTATGATATCTACTTTTTTATTAAGAGATTAGGTTTTCTTGAAACAATTTTGGTTTTTCACAAGAAGCAGCTGACAGGAGCTAGTGAAAAATCTAACTGGCATGGATCCGCCTTGGATGGCTTCCCAACGTGAAGAAATCCTCGGAACGGTGAGGTCGCTCCGCAAAGCCTGTGAAGCTCCCAGGAAGCTTCTGTGCTTTTGGACGGAGTTAGGCTGGCTACTTTAGCGGGAAACCCCACGCACAACTGACCAAATGGGACGAAGAGAAGAGGGACTAAGTGCGGAAAAGGCAGTCCCTCTTCTATTCTATTCTTACTAGGTAGGTAACTACTCCCTCTGTCAAGAGTGAACTTCAAGTTCGAGCACTGCTCAACCTAAGTTTCACGCTCAATGAGCAGCAAGATATAACTAAAAAGATGAGTCCATCAGTTAGTAAGTATATTTAGTGCATTTTTTTTTTATAAATCAATTTTGTGACCACGAAAGGTACTGTCAATACACACCCAATGAGCTTAAACGCGATGGTGCTATATTGTCTGGTTCAAGAGTTGTATATGGCTACCATCTAGCTCCATCATGACCAGCTATTATTTCACTGTTTCCAAAGTTACATATGCACGCCAAGTTCCAGCTTAATTGGATGCTAGTAGGTGCTTGAAAAATAGATTACCAGTTGCCAAACACACATACAAAAGCAAGTTACTCGTAATGTAAAGCTTGTAAAAAAAGGGCTTCATATAAATTAAATAATAAACGAATTTGTTTACTTTTCGATCTAAAAAGCTAGACGCATGGTGGGCGACGAATCGCCAGAGGCGGGGATTTCCCATAACGCCTGCCTGCTCGAAATGGCAATAATTATTATCTATGCGACTTTTTTGCATCGGAATTGGCATACGTGGGCGCTACTTTTGCGTTTCTTAAAAAATATATTAAAAAAAAAAAAAATTGGCTTGCTATTCACCACTTTCTGACTAGTCACATATATGAATAATAAAGTCAAAAAAGTAAGTTTTTTTTGTTGTGTCTTGAATAGATAGGTACTCTACCCGTTTTATTTTTGTTTGTGTTTGTTTCCGACAAGGAGTAGTTACCTACCTACTACCTACCTAACACACACACACAGTTAATCGGTACAGTCAGGGAAGTTTAAAGTTTTCCACCCTAAGGATGAATTTCACTTGCAAGTCAAAAAACGACAAGGTCTTTGTGTCTCCGTATAGTTTGAATTGATGTTTAGACTGAAAACGCACTGGTAGGCGGCTTGCTTACCGCCTAAGCCTAGCGAATCATCTGGCGACAGAAAAATAGAAACAACATTTTGAAAAGTAGAGAAAACTGGTGCACTGCGCACTTGACGCCTAGCACTTCGTCGCGTCAGTAGAAATTGCAAAGGCGCTAAGCAAGCATTTGGCCTTGCATTTTTGGCCTTAGAAAAGTATAAATTAAGTGAGAATTGTTGTGGAAACATTTATTATACCTGTCTTTACCTATATACGAATAAAAGTAAACTATCAAATTATTCACATACCACACAGCGAAGAACATTACTGCACTTACCTACTCTAGTCCAGGGCCCGATCTAGCAATTTCGTTGCTCCTGGCGTCAACAATATTTGCCGCCTTTGGCGCCCTTTAAAATTACGCCTTTTATGGAGATTAAAGTTTAGGATTTATTATCTATTGAACAAAAATGACATAACATAACATAACAAACATAACTGTCGGATCAGTTAAAAACCGCATTATACCATACCATACACCATTACCATATACCATTTACCGATATCTAAAAAAATGCGATTTTTAAAAACCGCATTTTTTTGATATAAAGCGGCTTTTTGGACAACTTCGAGCGAAAAGAAAACGAACTGGGCACGAAAATTTCACATAAGAATTTATTTTTGCAACATTATGTATGTTAAGTTATTTAACGGTGGATTTACAACAAGAACCAATAACATTCGACAGCGACAGAAACAAGTTTGAAAATTTTTGCACCATACCACGAATAAATTAGGTTTTCTGATGAAATGAAAAAGAATCTGCCTCGGCCCGCTGCTTAAATTGCCATGAAGTGCTGGTACTAAAACCCAGCGATGTGATGAGAAATATCGACCTCTACCAAAATGAACTATCCGGTCGGGCCTCGACAATATAGGTACCGCCAATAGCACGTCAAATTAAATCACAAAAATCGCACTTGTACCAAATCTCAAACTATTGCCAGTTTTCCAAAGTTGTTAATGCGGTTGACTGCTGTAGCTCTAAACTTTACCATAACTAAATGGCTTTGAATAAATAAATGAAAAAATAAAATAAAAAAGGAATTGATAAAGGAGACACTTACACATCATCCGTCTTATTAATAAAAATGGCGTATTACCAGCTTAAGCTTTAGCAATGTTATTAATAAACATGGAATAACCTCGGACTAACTATTCATTCTTTACTCTTGGATTTAGGCGTAAGCTATGGCAACCCAGTTTAATTTAAAAGTAAAAAAGAATGAACTAGTGAATGAAATAAAGAAAGTTTTGACGTAAAGTAGAAAAAAAATTGATTACCGCACAAAAAGAAATCATACAGTTTTGAAAGTGAAGGAGGCAATTTTAAATTTATCTCAACAATTTCAACTTAAATCGCATATAACAGAATATTATAAATGCGAAAGTAGCTCTGTCTGTCTGTTACCTTTTCACTCTTAAATCCCTGAACTGATTTTGGATGTATATTTACCTCAATGGAGTTAGTTTGAGACCCTGGTAAGGACATATGATAGTTTTTATCCCGACAACTATCCTTATGGGGGTGGCAAGAAATTTGTATGGTGAACTAATAATTTCTCAAGTAAGGCCTACGAGCTACGACACACCTACAATATTATTGCGCGACATTAAAAATAGGCTATTAGAAGTACTCATGCTACACAGACTAAGTCGCGGGCAACAGCTTATATTTAATATTCGTAGTGCTTTGATAGATCTGATGACGAGTGTACCCCTCATACTAATAATTTTAATAAAATACCTAAGTATTAACCACATCTCCTTCATATCAATTCCTGAAATAGTGTTTTGTGTCTAGTCTTACGCTGTATTATTTTGAAATATTACTTGAATAAGAAGGGATAAACATTAAAATATGGAATGATTGTGAATATAAATACAATATATTTATTTAAAACTAAAATTTCTTCATCAAAACACAACGAACAAAATGTCAATCAAACATAATAATTGTGGTTGCCATGGATACACTCTTAGTCCAACCTTAATCCCACCTTAAACTAGCTAGCACCATGGTGTAACTTTTAGTCCGAGACTAGAGTCAGATTAGTATAATCCGTCCTTATTCCGTGTTTATTAAAACGGAAATTTGTTAGCACCAACCTAATGCTTGGAATAAAGTTAATCTTACCTTGGTCCATGCCGTCTTATTAATAAACGTTTATTAATAAGACGGCATAAGTATAACGTCACGAAATGTGACGAAATCTGGATATACCTACTATAGGTGCACCTGGTCTGCCTAATTTATCCAGAAAAACATACTTTATGTAAAGGAGACATCTATGTACGCTTAAGAATAGTACCTACACAGCTCGTTGGCTACGTACGATGAATGTATTTCTCTGTGATGACTGCGATGCGGCCATCGCGCTAGCATAGATGGCGGTAAACTTAGAGCGATATTTATGTGACGGAAAGCTGAAAAGCGACGATAGTATTCGCATTAAAAGGCGTAACTTAGGACCTCCAACGAAAGATGTACACAAAAAACTTATAATGAATTATCAAAATAAAGTAATTACCAGTGGGCATAGTACCTATGTAGAAGAAACAAATATATTTATTAATTCCCTTCGACTAGACAATGTCTTAATCTGGCAATGATTCAGCCTATCTTTGTAACTAAATGATCTCAATCACCGAGATGATAAAGAAAGCGTCTTTGAATACTCTAAGCGTTTGAAGTATCTCAATGTGGTTTTCAAATGTCTGAACTATGTATATTTCAATATCAGGCTAACAAGAGTGTTAAAGAATTTTATTTTTGTTGAAGGTCGTTTGAACCTCTTTGCAATTCGTTATAGGTATAATTAATCCCAATATTTTTAAAACTCTTGACACAATGGACATCAAATTTGAGTGCACAGTCGAGCTGTATTCCTAGGTCACGTTCAACTCCATCAATAGGTACAATATTAGTTAGGTTGTGCGCGTGAATTGGATATAGTTGCATTAGCTTGTATTTAACAACACATTGTTTGCTTTACATATAATTGTACTGATATTTCTGAATTCAGATAAGGCAAAAGTGAAATACAAAAGTTTTGTGGTGATAGATATAGATTTTATATAGCCTTGTCGGGCCGTGTTGGTATTATTTTTATTTGATATATCACAAGTGGCTAACATTGAGATAGGCCTATAGTTGGAAACGATGTGCTTTTTTTCCAGACAACAGGCGGCACTATAGCGTCTTTCCATTTATGTGGAAAAACGCCTTCTTATAAGGATCTATTAAAATACTATTTGAAGAGGTTAGACTAAGGCGCACAGCGTTTTATAAAGACTGAAGGGATACCATAACTGCCAGCACCCTTAGTTTCATCTAATCCTTTTAAGCCTTTATAAATTTCTTTATTTGTGGTGGTGGTCTCTGGTGCGTTTCCTAACCAGATTGCGTAGGTATTTGAAATGTTTCCGCCAGAATGGTGATAGCGTGCCAGGAATCGCTTTAGTAAGGCTGAGGCGGCAGTGACGACGACTCGCGTTCAAGCGAGGAGCGGCTACAGGAGCCGCACTCTTCTCGCAAGCGCGTTGTCAAAGCCGTCCTGACCACTTCGAAGCCTGGCTGAAAAGAGAGGAGCGCTTCTCCCACAGGCTCACTCAGGTACTGACCAGGCACGGTTGCTTCGGTGAGTACCTGAATAAGATTGGGCGAGAGACCACGACAAATTGCCACCACTGCGGACTCTGCACAGCAAACTCTCGAGGAGTGCCCTGCCCGTGGGCCGCAACCGCCCCGATGCCTAAAAAGCCGAAACCCCGCCTGCATCATAAGCAGGCGGTACGCCGGGGTCGTGGGCGCTCAGATTGAGGACTCTGTCCGCCCACCAAGTGACTCCAGAAAAGACGGTGGCACAGTGAACACGTGCTGCCGTGCACAACGAAGCTCAGGGGAGGCACTCTTTCAGTTTCCTCAGAGATGTGAACTAACAGGCGTTGCAGAGAGGGGGTTCCGGGATGGTCATTGAATGGTTACTTTATTGTGTATACCGACTTATATATATCATCCATAACTGTGTGGCTATTCAGAGCATGTAGTTAGGACGTCAAACGTCACTTAGCTCTAACACTATGCATTCTCGTTAAACAGTTTAATTTCTAATTTCGTAACAGTGTACCTAAATCGACTCAATTCAAATTGAACAGTAGATGGCGTTTTTGGTTTAGGTTGATTAAAGTTAATTCACATCATAATATATCGGATCTGGTTTTTCTTTCTCACTTGATCTCATTTAGACAGCCCATAAGGGTCAATTCATGATCATGATTTTGATTTGCTTTGTTATCACGCTATCGTTTGCTTACCGGAGATTCATAACTACCGGCAGATCGCTGGCTAGGACGTCAAACGTCTCTAAGTTCGAAAACTATTTTCTCGATTAAAATGTAATTCAACTGTAGTTAAATAATATTATTTTACTACGATTCTGCAAAGAACAGTTCAGAGGTTCAGTTTAAGCATTATAGCACTCAGTAATATGTAGTATAGAGTTTTAAAGATAACCTCCTAAAAACAATTAATGTTAGGAGTACCTCGTATGTCTCTTGTAAATATTAATATAGAATACTTAGCCTCGACGAGTGGAAAGGCAGGCCCCTTAGAATAATAAGGCAGGCCCACTTCCTCGCCTTTATCTAGCTGAGTGGCTAATATTTTGACAAAAGCATAAGCTTTTCTCCAAAAAAATCTAGACGATATTTGTGTTTTCCATATTTGTGGGGGTTAATAAGACAAAGAAATCGACGGCGTATCGAGAACGCCTGGAAGAGCAACTGGTCCATGAAATAGGTAGCTAATGAAGGGTGACCTGCCTTTATCCCTAAAGCGCAAGCTCATCGACAAGTGCCTCCTGCCTATCCTTACCTAAGATAACTACTCAAACTTGTTCTCTGACCGAGTCTCAAAAGTTCAAACTCAAGGTTTAGCGATAGAAGAAGGATCGTAGCGTATTGGGTATTAAGCTCAGTTGTGAATAGAAAATGAGAATGGCAATGACATTTCATTCCTTCGAGCTTGATGAGATTGTCCGATAATCGAAACAAATGGCGTGCAAATGGAGAGGCCTATGTCCAGCTGAGGACTGCTGTAGGCTGTCACTGGACCCTGCTCTGGTTTGACTCTGATCGACCGTTTTATACCTTTCTTAGATGGTGCAAATAAGCGGGTCCTGTGCGGATTAAAAAAAGCAGTTGTTTAACGGCTCGTGCTCTGAAGAATTGTGTTATTTGCGATTTATGTTTATCATTTAACATACTTTTTTTAATGCATGCGATTATGGACAGGCCTGAATGCTATTTTCGGAAATATGCGATTTTTGTGATGCTCAGTGTAAGTATTTTAATAGTGTTTTTTCACCCTGTATTGTCCCACTGCTGGGCAATAAAGCCAAAGCCTTCCAATCTGCATGGCGTTTTTGTGTGTCGTCACGCCAGCGTTTCTTAGGCCTCTCACGGCGACGACGCAGTGGAAGCCAGAAAATCTTTATATAGCATAAAAATATAAAAATAATACGAGTACATAAACGATAATGCTGCCATTTTTTTGTCTCTTAAGGTCTCCGCTAAAACCGGGGTAGGTTCGTTTCCATATAAGTAGCTCTAAAATGTGCTTTTACACGCATCAGTGCAGTTTTTTGTTAGCACTCTCGTTACCTACTCACTCATCTTGCACTAATTTTGCTCATGCCAAGGTGATCGTTACAGTATACAGCCTTCGATTCAATCGAGACTTGGGCTGTACAGGCTGTACCTACTGCGGTCTCTCCAACGGTGCCAAATCGACTACCGGTACATCGAGGTGTTGAAGTGTTTGTACAAAAACTGACTTCAGGATCAAACCTCTGAACCTATCCTTCTGCAGCGAGTGAAATAGCATTCTGCAGCGAGGTGTGAGAAAGGGAGACATCATATCCCCGAAACTGTTCAACGTTGCAGTGGAGGATGTCTTCAAGGTTCTGGACTGGAGAGGGCTTGGCATCGACGTCAGTGGCGAGTACATCACTCACCTTCGGATTGCCGACGATATAGTGGTCATGGCTGAGACCAAGAAGGACCTCATTACAATGCTTGGTGAGTAGAGCTTCCGAAAGAGCTTAAAATGAACTCTTGAGGAGTCTTAAAATGAACATGTACAAAATAAAGATCATGTTGAATGCCCATATAACACCCACTCCTATCAAGACTCTACACTCGAAGTTGTAGACGATTGACGAGTATGCCTACCTGGGTCAAACGATGCAGTTAAGTAGGACTAACTTCGTGAAAGAGGTAAACCGTCAAATCCGACTCGGCTGGGTAGCGTTCGGGAAACTGAGCGGTATCTTCTCGTCCAACTTACCGCAGTGTCTCAAGACGGAAGTCTATTACCAGTGTCTTTTGCCAGTAATTACATATGGAACCAAAACGTGGTCGCTCACCATGGGCCTTATCAGAAGATTTAAAGTCACCCAAAGGGCAATGGAGAGGGCTATACTCGGAGTTTCCTTGCGTGATCGAATCAGAAATGAAGACATCCGCAAGAAAAACATGATTACCGACATAACCTGAAGAATTGCCAAACTTAAATAGCAGTAAGCAGGGCACATTGCTCGCAGAACGGATGTTGGATGGTGCTGAAAAGTTCTGGATTGGCGACGTAGCGTTGGAAGGCCTCCTTCTAGGTGGAGCGATGACCTGGTCAAGGCTGTGGGAATCCAGTGGATGCGAAACGAACAGAACCGATCAGTGTGGTGACGCTTGGGGGAGGTCTATGTCCAGCAGTGGACGTCTTCCTTGCTGAGATGATGATGATAAAGGTGATCGTGTAGAATCCACAATATGACGGTAGCCGATACTCGAACTCATGTAGATCTCATGTTGTTTCTTGCTCCAACGGACATCATCCAGTACTAATTTTTCCACTTTTTCTGTGAAGTCTGACGTGGCGGCCTGACCCGGTCGTTCAGGGCGGGGTCGTCTTCAATCGTCGCTCGTCCTTGTTTAAAAGGTCCTCAATTAGATATCATGTTGTTTTATCAGGACCAGATCCGCATAATCGGCTTCCATATTTATATATTTTTTAAAAAAACGTTGCCCCCACTTGGAATTTATTCCTGTATCGTGGGTGCGTTTACAAACATAAACTCACATACACAGCACCCAGAGCCGGAACAACTATCTGTAGGTCATACAAATATTTGTTTCGTATTTCTCTCATTATAGTTTGAACGGCTTTTCCTAGATTGGTCAGGCAAGTTTAAAGTTTGGTCAGGCATGTTCAAAGTTAATGTCTTTCGCCTTTTGCCTTCCCTGTCATATTTTACTTTGTAGGTAGGTAGATACTCCTTACACATTCCAGTTAAATGCAGTTCCAAAAAAGGCGCTTGCCCTTACCAATCGCGGCTAAAGGTTGCTTCTTGTGTATAATGTTTCTAATCACCCAGATAAGTAAACGATTTTTTTCTAATTTGTTAGAATATAAACTCGACAGTAAGTAAACCTCGCTTTATTACAATGCAGTTAGGCAGAAACTACTGAAAATCCACATACTCCTTAATGCTTTGCCAAATTTCAAAGTCATAAAGGCTCGCTGTTTATGAACAGCCAATGCAAAATAAATTTAATTAATTAATTAATTTAATTTTCTCTCTGCAAATATCAGAACACAACGGAACGGAACAACGACATCGACTTGAAATATCCTGCACGTCATAACGAGTCAATTCCACCGCCGGTAGGAGCTCGCCCTTTATAACCCAATTGTATCCAATGTTATGGCCCAGAACCTTCACCTGTGGAACACCACGTCTTCCCGACTGCCGTTGCGTCCTGTGTAGATGACACATCTTCCCACCAGATAAACTCCAACAATGTGGCAGAGGTAAGGAGGTACCCGATGTTAGCTTAAAGCCTGTCTAACTCACCACCAGGGCAGGGTGTTGAACGTGTTGGAGATGTATTAAGACACCGCCAACACCGCTCCGCCTCAGACACCGCTTTATCTGCCAGGACTTTCACTCTTATTATGGCGTTAATGGTAGAATGCCCATGCCGAAACCCCAAACAGGTTGTCGTCCAGGTCCGAACATAGGTAAGATGCATAAGCCTCTCTGCACAATTGACTGACAAGATGATCTGCTTACTTTGTCCAGCAGCACTATGGGCCTATTAGCAGACGGTGATTCCGCAGGGCGCACCGCTGTCGTGAGTAGGACTGGCCCCGGTGTGGGCAACGGACCCGACGGCCCGCAATATTACAATACTGCTTAAACCGCAGAGAGCGATGGCCGTCAGAGTCATCAGAAGATATCGCACGATCTCTTACAAGGCGGCTTTTGTTGCTAGCTCGATATCCACCGTGTGACCTGGAGACACTACACTGGTGGCGCGTGGAGGCGAAAACGTGGGGGCGAGAGACTGGTGTAGCGACAAATTACGTTGCGCCTGTCGGAACCACGTCAGGTCGTGGCAACAAAATTACGAGAGAGGCTTATGCATCTTACCGTCGGCTTCGTTACAATTGAGGTGATCCGGCTGGTACTTGACCGCTGCTTCGGACGAAACTAGGATTCCCTGACGTTTCTGGCGACGTAGGTGTTTTCGGGTCACGGCTGCTTCGGGACATCCCTGTGTCGAATAAACAGAAAGCTGGACACTCGGTGCCCATCACTGCGTCCAATGTCCGGAGGATACGGTATGGCATACCTACGCTCACTGAGTGTGCCGCAAGGGACGTAGCTCGCAATATTTCGGAGGGTAGTTCGTTCAATGGGCGACAGTGCAGAGTCTGGGAGCCTGGGACGAGGTGATATCCTTGAGGCTGCGTATAGAGTAAGGGAGTGAGTCACCTCACTAGGCGCATCCTGCGTTGGCGGAGTGCAGATAACGCTCAGACGATGTGCTTTTTAATACAGTTGAGCCAAAAAGAGTTCACTTTTCTGAAAGTAAAACTTTACAAAGACGAGTGAAGCGTGTTAAGGCTGCAGTATAATACAAGCTCATGTAACGAAACCATAGTGAATTCTAATTTGATGCCAATGCCAAAAAGTAGGTTCCTGCCTAGTCAAATATGAACGACAGATTTAATTAAAAATAACTTAATTACTTAACACAATGTTGCTGTGCACTAGCAGGGCTATAAGAAAAATAAAAAATTTAACACCTGTAAAACCATATTATGTTACGCAATAAAAGAATATGTATATATCTACATAAATGCAGCTTTTTACAAGCTTTATATTACCTTGCTTCCGTATGTGTTCGGCAACTAGTACCTAATCCATACTTAAGCTTAAACTTGGCGTACCTACATATTTAACAGAAACATTAAAATAATATGGTACTAGCAACTCCTGAACCATACAAGATAGCATAGCACCATCGTGTTTGGGCTCATTGAATGTGTATTGCCAAGTGATTTTTAAACCCCCGCCGGAAAAAGAGAGGTGATTGACGTGTGTTGCTGTGTCATTTTCATCTGTCTGTGGCATTTTAGCGTCCAAACGGGTGAACCGATTTTAATTTAGTTTTTTTTGTTTAAAAGGTGTCTTAATCGAGAGTATTCTTAGCTATGTTTGAATAAAATCGGTTTAGCCGTTCAAAAGTTGTTAAAGTGTTTTCGCAAGATATCGTGTCATCATTACGTGTTCAATAGATTGCCGATCAAAGCGTGTCTACTATATACTAAATTATGTAGCATGAAATAAAATTGTGTCGGGGGTTTTTGAAATTTTACTTGTACTAATTTACATTTACCTTCAGCACGAAAAGCTTGATTAAAAATAAACTTGATACTTATTCAATGCCTGTGTCTAATCAATATTTAATTTATCTTACTTGAGTTGCATCATAATCCCATCTGTATTTGATGTGGTACTCCACCCAACGGCTGCGGCCTATCATGTATGTATTATTCATATAGTATTTGTTACCATTGCGATCACAGCCGACATACATTCCGTCCTGTTGACGCAATAATGGATATTTAAAGAGAGCCCCTATTTTGCAAGCTGAGTATTTCTATTGACAGATTAAAGCTACAAAAGAAACTATTGACCAACAGAGGGATATTATAGGGTTACATTAGGTTAAACTTAATGCCGCCCCGGTGAGTTCCCGGGGGGCTCAGTAGCCGTGGCTTGGAAACCCACGGTGAAGCGAAGAGAAACCTGAGGAAACGCCGCTCGTCAGAGTTTTTTTCCGATAAGCCGACGATGTAGCGGCCCACAATTAAGTTGCGGTGCCACATGGGTGGCATAGCGGTATAGCGTTGGCCGCTCTCCATATCCCCTGCGGCTGAAAAGTGGTAGCTGGCGAGGCCACTGTCCTGACCCGTGACATGGAGGCCGAGGGTGCCATGCACGGGGTCGCAGATGTATGCTTACGCGTGCCCGTGTTCCCGCCATAAGCGGCACAAGAGGACATCGTGCAGTTTTAGTGGGACCCACGTAACTGCGGTATCGCCCCGTGGTAGCGCAGAATGCATGAGCAATTCTCCATCAAAAAAAAAGATATAATTTGCACAACCCGCGGCAGCGGTTAGGTAGTGTGTACTTGGCAATTTCAGGAGCTGCAACTAGTCGCGGCATGTAGTCTGGATCCATGCCCGATTGACAGCAGTAGGCTCGCCTCCTACTCATATCATCTGCCTGCCCTTGACCCATATTAGGTACTTGGGGTTGGAGCAACATAATTTCTGTCCATCCTCACGCTATCACTAAACGTAGCTGGTAATCTGGGATTTACTATGGCTACACTACTGCCTAACCCTTCGGGAATGGTTTGATATTATTCTACATATTATAGATACCGTACTAGCTTTCTGCAGCTTCACTATCGTAGCCTTTCCTCAGGAACCATGCATATTGCAGGGATAGTAGCTTATGACGGCATTTTCTATCAGCGAAAGTATGTATCAGTTTTGTTATGTTGAGGTTATCTTTTAAAACACAAAAACAATTTCCCATCTTGTTTGATAATATTAATTTAGACCAAGACTTACTTTCAAGGTATCGAACCTCCACAATTTGTAGCTAGATTTCCAAATGCCACCATTTTGTCGAATCATTCTAAGCAACCGACCCCATTTGTCGAATGGAATCAGCATTTTGTGGATCGCGAAATGAAAATTCTGTTCTAATTACTATTGTTATCAATATTATTTTTGAGTTTATTTTTATATTCTGACGATTTTGGTATGTGCCATATTGTCAATTAACCACAGAGTACGGTAACGTTCTCAAAAAAAAAACAAAAAGCATTAAGTTGGTAGGAACCTTTTTGCTTTTAGAGACTAGATAAAAACCACAATCCTTCTTTGCAGTTAGGTCTTTGAGTCGATGGTGATTTAACCCTAAAACCGTTTTGTTCTTTGCCACGTTTATAGCAACATCAGTGTCGTTCATGAAGCCCTCCAAAGTGCAAGTGTATGGGCACTTGGAGCAGGCGTAAAAAATGGCACCACACTCACATTTTGTATAACCGAGGACGGGTCTGTAAAACCCCATTTTGCCAATTTGTATTTGCAACCGATTAAATGCTTTCCATATCCAGGTGCAGTAGGATAAAAGGGGGGGAAATAAATAAATATTAAAACACGAAGAAAGCAACATAATAATTTATTATTAATCACTTGTTTCTCATACAGATTCACAGCCTAATCCAGAAATAAGAACGAACAATAAACGACAGATCTCTTGCAAACTGTGGCGCGAACTTTACATGTAGGTCTCATAACAATAAAAAGTCGTAAAAGTTTATTAATATTATACACTTTTAATCGGTTTTCTGATAATGTATAAACTAACACTAAGTTTTAATAGCAAAATATTGAAAAATACCATTTACCCGTTAACTATGGAGTTCAGATAGCGGATATTCTCGTATTCTTTCGGATATCTCAATCTTGACAAAAATACTTCTTACATAGAAACCCAATATTTTGGTCAAGTTATCGACATTTTTAATCTAACCATTTTCATGAACGAGAATCCAAACTAATATTATAAATGCGAAAGTAACTCTGTCTGTCTGTCTTTCTGTCTGTCTGTCTGTCTGTCTGTCTTTGCTTCACGCCTAAACTACTGAACCGATTTGTGTGAAATTTGGTACAGGCATAGTTTGGAACTTGAGAATGGACATAGGATAGTTTTTATTACAAAAAATAAAATAAAATTTATTCCGGACATACAGCGCTATCTATTGGTCAAGAGTCGGCATCAGAAGTCACTATACCACGCGAACGAAGTCGCGGGCAAAAGCTAGTAGGTCTATAAAGCATACTTTGGGATGCTGAATAAAAAAGAGGTTACTACATCATCGAGACTTGGGCGCTTGCTTTAAGGTAGTACATAATGGTGGTCCAAGTACGGATAATTTGGAACGAACCTATCAGCCTTCTAATGTGCCCACTGAATGGGCTACATCCACTACGCGGGCCCAATGCGGGTTGGTGGATGTCACATGTCTTCGATTTTTTTTGTACTAGGACATGCCGGTTTCCTCACATATTTAGTTTTCCATCACCGTTACGAACGAACTTATGGATGTGGGTAAAATAGTCCTACTTCCTGTATGCAGCCTAAATGTGTAATATATAAATTCATAAAATCTATCGCAAACCCTTTCATTTTGACCATTCAACAGTATTCATTGCGTGTTTTAAATATCGGATTTTTAAATATATGAAACATTGAATGATATAACCGCGCGTGCGGGCATTCTTTTGCCTATCAAAAACGTTCCGCAATAAGGCTGCAGATTTATCCACTACTCGGTACCGACGAGATTCATACTTACCCTTACCTATAAGCAAGCACCCTAAAGAAGAAAAGTTACCTTCGCAAGGCACCTTTAACCGATTTAACATTAGAATCAACAGAATAAGGCTGTGTTTCTCACCTCTAAATTATCGCAGAATGAATGTGACAAATTGTTAAGCACGCGTTAACTGCTGAGATTGGCTGAATGAATTTTCAACAGCCAATCACAGCAGATAACGCGTGCTTGACACACCACTGTGGTTCTCTTGTCTCCTGTGCGGTTCACAAATAAATACATTTTTCTTTTCTTTTCCTTCTAACATTTAAAGTTCGCGCGTAAAGTAAGTGACGTACATAATTACAAAACTTCATAAATAATATTATGTATACTTTAAACAAGTTAAATAAAGCCGGGTAAATAAAATGGGAAGACATTCTCCAGTACGAAGTTATTAACTTATTTGTAGTATTGAAGGATGGTAGCTGGGATAGAACACAAAAAAATATATATTATGTCATTGCTTAATACTCAACCACGGCAAACAAGGCATTTCCCTATAGAATAGGTGTGCTCCGAGACGAAAAATAAAATCAATAATCCGAAAAATATTCTTCAACTTCTTCGAGTTGCTGGCATTACAGCCATTTAGAAATGACCTACGTGCCTTTAATCCCAGCTGTCAGCCACCAATTGACAAAATAGAGGACATTTTTTAAAATAAGATTGCTAGGCAATAAGCATTAATATTGGCTTTCAAATTTCCAGTAACATGACTTTGGCCTTGCAACCCTATTTTTAAGTCCATAATATATTAAACAGTAAATAAAAATAATTTGTACCGACAAAAATCTCAGAACTCCGAATGGCACATATATAACTAAATATATGAAATAAAAAAATTAAGTAAGTACTTTAAGTAATTAATTAAGTATACTATGAAATAGTAAAATTTTATTTAAGAAAATCACATTTATACCAGTGTAGAAGAAAAAATACAATTATGATCGAAATAACGTAATTGTTACCCTTAAGGTCTATCTATACTACTCAAAAATACAATGCCTACTGAAAAAAGATTTAAGAAACTATATTACATTTTAATATGGCGCAATTCCTTAATATGAATCCAGTAAAATATTTTCTTTCCAAACTCATTGGATTATCTTCTTAAAACCCGTTTCTCTGATGACATTCAAGACGCTTCAAAAGCTAGAAATGGATATTTACAAATATTTATGATGTTAAACGTGTGGAATTTTAGAAATACGGTGTAGTTCTAAAGAAAATCATGATTTCTACTGGATATACTAGGGAGCGCTACTCAAATACCAAACGTAGTAACCTACTACATACACCAATCAATATTACGAACAACATGTAGAAGCATAAATAACGTATATAACATATGCACACAACATTAACTACAAAATTACTTTCATTGTACCGCAATATAAACAACTTTTAATAAGTAAAACTTTTCGAAATGAATGCTCTAAAACTTTGCAAAGAAAGTGTAATACTGCGTAGGGTAACACTTTTTCTTATATATTATTGTATTAATATATATTTTCTTATTGCGTTGTTTTGTCATTGAAACACTTATCCATAAGTTATTCTAACGTTAGTGATAATACGCTGAATTCAAGAATATACTTTTAATTTGAATATTTTTATTTGTACGTTTCTCGATGTATCGTCAACGTTGCTGAAATAGAGCATGCTGTACAAAGCGCGTGTTCACAGTAAAAATATTTCATATAGATCAATTTATCCGCATATGAAGCAATGGAACAACATCAGATCGACTCTGTAAGTACATTGATGTCAATGCTAGAGCAGTGTTTCTAAACCTGTGGTCCGCAGACCCCTATGGGTTCGCGAGGATATGTATAGGTGTCCTCAATTGCCGCGCTTTGTGGTTTTCTTTTTGAGATTATTTGCCAATAGCCACAAAAAACAGTATAATAGACCCTTTCAACATAGATGTTACTGATATCACTGGCTTGAAATCGGCTCATGAAAACCAAATAATTAAAATATCCTAGCTTCAGCTTTGAAACGTAATTTCAAATACTCATTATCAAGTTTTTGCGACAATTGAAAAAAGATTATAAAGAAATATCAGAAGAAGCACTGAAACATTTAAGTACTGTTTTTCTCAACCACATAACTATAAATAAAGGCATTATCTGCTATTGTATATGCTAAAAACAAATACAGAAACAGATTAAAAGTGGAATCCGATTTGAGATTACCAATCCAAATATTACTATTTTATTTAAAAAATAGCTAATCTTCACAATAACGTATTTTTATGAAAAAGTTTTTGTTTGTATTTGTATTACCTACTAAAATACATAGTCAGAAATTTACTCCTGCTTTTTTTATTAAGACGGTCCTTCAATTCCTAGGAGTCCGTGACCTGAAAAAGGTTTGGAAACGCTGTCCTACCGTAAGCGTAGTCTCTTATTTTGCTCCATTGTCTCTCCCTCTCTTTGTTTTGTCTTATCTTGGAAGGGGTACTTAGGTAAGTCTCGCTAACTGGCTGGATATTCATTTTCGATGTTATTAAAATACCTACTGATAGTAGGTATCCTATAATTTTTATGCATGTGTACATTTAAATTACAATAAACAACAACAAATTTAGAATTAAATTATTGTAATTGTAATCATTATCACTACACTAAACTAAATTAGTTTATTTGATGTTCAATTAACAAAAAACTGTTTCGTAATCTGTCTACTTATCCATACTAATATTATAAAAGCAACACCTTCGTTTGTTACCTTTTCTCGACTAAACCGCTGAAACGATTTAACTGAAATTTGGTATGAAGATAGTTTGATACAGTTGTTCTATCTCACGACGGCGGGTTGGTCTTAGTCGTGTGTGTGCACACGCACATTGTTTATGTGTGCGTAAGCACGGGAGCGCTCAGTATCGCTTACGCACACATAAACAATGTGCATTTGTATCTATATACACAACTAGGACCAACTCGCCAGTGTGAGAAAGAAAAACTATACCATATTTTAGTTTTTTATCCCGTTAGTGTGTTCCATTGAGAAGACCCCGAAGCCGCAGGCAGAACCTAGTGTCATTATAAATTCTAATTATACCAAATCATCAGACATCGTCGTTTACTATATCTATCTCTATATATATAAAGAAGAAAGTATGTATGTACGTATGTTCCATATAGACTCGGAAACGGCCGGACCGATTTTAATCCTGTAAAGTTTGGTGGCGATCGGAGCATATTATTTTGGACATTGCATTCGGGCGAAGCTAGTGTCTAATAAACATTACTATGACAAAACAACGCACTATATACACAAATGTTTTCTATCTCTAGCGTACGTGACTTATACCTATATATTGGTAAATATAATATATTTCAGTAACTCCACTAATACTTTCTATGAGATATAAGTCAAAGTTTCTCATAATATTATTAACATTACAATCGTCATCACTTATGGGTATTGTGTAAATACTTTCAAATTAAAACTGACTATGCAGTTTTATAAGAGTATTCTTTTAGATGGAATAAATAAATAAGAAAGAAGAGTCAAACGAATAAGATGGTCACACAATGTTTCTCCGTGCCTGCTCAAACCCCTAATTCAGATGTAGGCCGAGCGCTTAGCTGAGACGGTGCCAGGGGTATTTGCGCAGTGGGAGTAGACAGCTATGTCAATCTGCACGAGACACGTAGGCCAAATAAAGTTTTTCTAACGATAGCAGCAAAAACTCTATATATAGAAGAGAAAGTATGTATGTATGTTCCTTTCCTTCAGACAATATTTTGATTGACCCAGCGGGTAATCCTGTAAAGTTTGGTGGCGATCGGAGCATTTTTTTTTTAACCTTGAACGCGGGCGAAGCCGCGGGCAGAAGCTAGTCTATACTAATATTATAAAGAGGAAAGATTTGTATTTTTGTATGTAACGAATAAATTTAAAAAAGACTGGACCGATATCAAAAATTCTATCACCGGAAGCTACAGTATCCCCGGGTGACATAGGCTACTTTTTATCCCTGTATCCCCACGGGAACGTGACCTACGCGGGTGAAACCGCGAGGCGTCCGCTAGTTACCTATAAGTAGGTAGGTATTGACCAAGGCCAACGGTATTACCAAAAATATCAAAGATTTAAAACGTAAGATACGCCCAATAGCGTCAAAAGATGGTCACGTTTATGACATTTGAATAACTCGCCTCGCGCAAACATACTGACAATCTTTGATATCTACTGTTGCTTGCGGGATGTGTGTCTTCTGGATATGAACCATTTGAAACTTAATTTCTTGCGACCTTAGTACGGTCAGAAAAAAAATGCAAATAAAATTGTAAAAATAAAATATAAATTACGCAATTTAAGATGTGATTTGGGACTTGTACTTGTTTGTCTGTCAGCATCACAGCTCCGACACCGTCTCAGTTAAACTTGATTTCACCAAATATGCCGTGAAACATCATGTCACCTATTGTAATTAATAATATCAGATTGTAACAAAAAAATATAGACTAATATATAACGTGATAATATCAAAAAAAATATATATGTCAAAGTAAGATTTGAAACAATTCAAATGCGTATATACGCTTTTTGAAATCGAAAGTAAAAACTGCTGAAATAATGTTCGATTATATCTCGTTCGCTTTTACCTCTCTGCGGTCCTTAAAACAATATACTATAGTGTTGTACCTTATTTATTTGGGGGTTGGTGCAGCATGGCATCCTAATAACTTTCGTCTAAAACTAATGATATTCAAATAAACAGATATGTTATGAGCGCGCGCATTGTGAGGACTCGAATAGGTCACAATTGTGACCTTTAGTCTTTAGTTTATGTCACGCATGGCGAAGAGCGAAAGACTTAGTTAAAAAAAAAAGAAATGCCCTCGTGTGTATTTGTAATTTATTTATTTATTGAATAGAATAAATATGTTTTAATGTCAGATGAATGAAAAGTGTGTATGTGTGCTGCCGCTGTTGCGCGGAACACTTTTTCAATTGTTTTGTGAGTGTATAACGTATCTGTTTATTTGAATATCATTGTCTAAAACTATTTAAGTAAATAGCGCACATTTCATCGCAAAATTTTCGGGCAGATTAAGACGTCACAATACATCTTGCAAACGCTCACTTTAACAGAGTTTATGAAATAATCTAAACGTCATCCTTAGACGTGTTAAAGGAACTTCAACATCTATTCTTGCAAGTTTTTAATATGGTTTAATTTTCTAAATATTGCTGGGCATTTCTTCATTGCATTTATACCGACAATAGTGCATTTCTTAACATTCAACACAGTTATTGTTCGGTATCTATTTTATTCCGCTGGGGGCATACAAGAAGGTACGTAAAGCAAAACGACCTAATAGTATTTTGGCATATAATCATCATCATTTCAGCCAAAAGACGTCCACTGCTGGACATAGGCCTTCCCCAAGCGTCGCCACACTAATCGTGGCGACGCTTGGGGAAGGCCTATGTTACGCTGCAAATAGTTATACAGATTCAAATTGCCTAGCCTCCTAACTATAATATTGGACAATAAAATTAGGCCACTCCTATTTTTATGATTTATACATTAATTACAGTCTGTTTAGACCTTCATTCATCATCAACATCATCATTTCAGCCGATAGACGTCCACTGCTGGGCATAGGCCTCTCCCAGGCGTCGCCAAATTGACCGATCCTGTGCGTCTCGCATCCAGCGCCGCAACCTTAACCAGGTCATCGGTCCACCTAGTTGGAGGCCTTCCAACGTATCGTCTTCCGGTACGCGGTCGCTATTCCAGAACCTTCCGTTCTGCGAGCAATGTGCCAATGTTTATGCCAACATAAGAGTTCATTACAGGAACTAATTGGTCCTGTAATGAACTCTTATATTCCTGTATTTTGCTATATTTTTTTTTAATTATTTCGCTCCTCCATGTCTTGCAAAAAATAGTTTAGTTTTAGTTTTATCTATCGGTCTGGGCTGTCATCTGTAGGTCTATGACAGTCGTTGCGGAAAGACAGTGTCCAGGAAATCTGACATCAGTCTTGCCAAGGAGTATCGTGGTACTCAGTTACTGGGTTGTGGAGGCGAGATAGGCAGTCGGTCGATGTAAAATACTGATACTGAGCTCCATCCGGTTAGATTGGAAGCAGACCTAAATATAAACTGGTGGACTATAAAGTTAGGCATTAATAAGGTCTAAACACTGGCCGTGTGCACCGATGGGGCCGAAAAGTTCTGGAATAGCGACCGCGAACCGGAAGACGATGCGTTGGAAGGCCTCCCACTAGGTGGACTGATGACCTGGTTAAGGTTGCGGGAAGGCGCTGGATGCGAGACGCACGGGATCGGTCAATGTGGCGACGCCTGGGGGAGACCTATGTCCAGCAGTGGACGTCTTTCGACTGAAATCATGATGATGAATGAAGGTCTAAACAGACTGTAATTAATGAATAAATCATAAAAATAGGAGTGGACTAATTTTATTGTCCAATATTATAGTTAGGAGGCTAGGCAATTTGAATCTGTTTAACTATTTGCAGCGTTGTATGTTATGAATTGGCAAAATGGAACCCTTTGCGTTACCGATTGAGGTACCTCAGTACCAGGGTGATGACGGATTAATATAGTGATGTAGATAGCAACTATTTAATTATCGCTTTTTATTAATCGTATTAGGCACTTAATACTCCTTATAGAACCAAAAATTAGGTCAGAATTACGACGGATACTTTATTTGTTAAAAGTATATTATTGCTTAACTTACTAATTGTACTTTTATCTGTTTTGCGTTGTTCAAATAATGTGACCAGCCGAGCTATTTTTCGTATTTAAAAGTTGCGACTTATGTATGTGTATAAATACAACATCAAGAAAAACACTTTCTATAAAAAATCTATACTAATATTATAAAGCTGAAGAGTTTGTTTGTTTGTTTGTTTGTTTGAACGCGCTAATCTCAGGAACTACTGGTTGGAATTGAAAAATTATTTTTGTGTTGGGTAGTCCATTTATCGAGGAAGGTTATAGGCTATATAATATCACGCTACGACCAATAGGAGCGGAGCATCAATGAAAAATGTTCCAAAAACGAGGAAAATTTATTATTTTTGAGACGCAACGTATTTAGAGTAGGTGGGCTAGCTTGGTAGGTGGGCTAGCTTGGTAGGTAGCCAGTTGACGGGAGCGAAGCCGCGTGGGACAGCTAGTATCTGATAATATTACTATTTAATTTGGCTAGTTTGAATTATCACAGGCCCTGTGCCTCTTTCGTTGGTGTGAGGAATTTCTTTCGCAACAAGTGTCCCCAGCGGAATGACATGGATATTACAAGTAATGTAGACTGTTTTTCTACAAATTTTGATCGTAACAAAATTAATCAAACGCAGAGCATGAAGATAACGATCAAAACCGTTCTCTGGTATGAAAAGATAACTGTGAGTGACGAACAAATTTCTAACCTGTAATTCGGATTACAGAGGGTCAAAACCACGATAATTTATACATAACGTAATTAAATATTAGATATCCTCATAACGTTGCTAATATAAATGACTTCTCGTGCAATTTAGGAATCATTTCAGGTATCACAACTTCATACAAAAGCCGGTTCAATTTGTATTTACCGGATGAATTACACTATTGAATGAAAAAATCAATTATTACTTTGTAATAATATTTATACAAATTGTATATGTCTATGGATAATATTGTTATTCTATTATGTATATTTTGGCACTATGTTTAAGGAAGATTTAATTGATGTTGAATACTGGTTTAGTAAATACTAATCTAGGCACGGGAATCATAAATCTTTAAACTTACGGAGTCGTGGCGTGGTCTTTATACTTACTATTAATTTCTTCCTATCTTGATTTATTTCTTTTATTACAGTCAATTATTGCTTTTTGAACTTTATTCTGTGGTCCATAGATGCGAGTTCTCCAAAGCGAGAGTGCACCTCGACATCAATGTATTGCAACTGTAGTGACTTTGAAGCCTATATTGGCAAGTATGTATTATCTGATTATTGCAGTTATATAGATAGTTCAACTCATCTTTGCGCTCGGCGCTATGTGTGCGTGGTTGTTTGCAATAATGATCTCATCTTTACGCTTGTATAATTACAAGCGCACGCACACATAGCGCCGCACGCACAGATGAGTTGAATCTATAACACATTTTTATCGCATGTCTGAGGTTTAGTCACTGGAAGGCTTTTATTTCGTATGTGAGAATAGAAAAATCAAGCCACGGCCTGCGAGATGTTACGAACTACGCGTAATGTTGTACCGGGACTACACGCTCTAGGCGCTTTTCACAAACTACCCTTACAATTTTTTAAACGAATGGATGCGACCTTCCTTAGATGCGTGCACAAAAACCGATACTCGTTCGGATCGCTTTCAAGTCGTCAAAAGTTAATTTGGTTAAACTTTTGAGGATCACACTTTTGAACTTATACAGTCTTATTAAAAAAAGCGGTTTAACTTATAACCCAGGTTTAAATCTCTATAAACTGTGGTTTACACAAAAATTATATTACAAATAATGGTTTAGCGATAGACCATAGTCCAAATCATGGTTTAACGCTCAACCTCGGCGGCCCCTAGTTTAACGATGGTCTAAGTCGTATCTGTCAAAGTTTCTTTTTTAGGTTATAGCATCTTTTTTATTGTGTTGTGTTGTTTTTACCCGAAAATGGATATTAACATGGTTGATTTCATTAATATTGAGGATATTACTTTTTCCTCGGTACTCCAATTCTCAGATCGTTTTTTTTTGTTGGACCATCACAATATATTATTATATATATTATTAACAAAGAGGCAATTGTTCTATTAGAGACTTCGATAACTTAAAAATTCCAAAGATTAGTGATCTTTGTTCAGCTTGCGATGGTTTTGTTTAATGTTATGGTTTCATATAACGCGTGAGACTGTTACGTTTCGTTACACGTGCGTAGATGTATTATTAGTAATTATTAAGAATTTATGTAATTTGCTTAAATCTAAACAAAACTTCAATCGATGAATAACAAATGTATATATCCATGCAAAATAACAAAGTCTCAATATTTTAACACCCTTAAACGTAATTTAATCCTTATCGTATTATCAAAACGTTTTCATTTCTGGGCATACGGAACGTTGCAATTGAATGATATTATGGTGAACTAATGATTTTTGTATTAATCTGTGGTTGATATATTGCCAATGGTTCAAATGACAGTACTAAGAAGACTACGGTTTTTATGAGTTTTGTAATACGAACAAATTTAGACCATGGTTTTGCAGATAAGCCTGGACTTGATAGTACAGGTTTAAACCATGGTTTATTTCGTTTTTTTGTAATAAGACTGATAGAGATCAGGCCGGATCAAGCAGATATGGGTCCGCTTATTACAAGATTGTATTTACTTTTACCTGTCCCCCAGTCTAGGGTAAAGGGTATAACTCCATGAAAGAGTATGATAAATTCCAATTATTGGACGCTTTCGAAAAAAGTACCTTCATTAATGAACGCGTCCAATATTTTTTGGCAATTCCTATTAATTTAAAGGGAATTTGTCATAGTCTTTCATGGAGTCATATGACCTTTGCCTGGCCGAATTCACTTACGCATTAGTATTTTGTGTGTATATAATAAAGGCTAACAAGCCAAATTTGATCTGAAATTTTGTACAAGTCTGTTTTTCGTGACAATGCAATGTTTTATTATAAAGCTTGTTTTTCAAATTTCAAGACAAGATAGACGTGGCAATGTGTTCTCATCTCCCAGTCACTGAAACCTCAACATACTTAAAAAATATATTATAATCGAAGAAAAAGAACATTGTAGTCAAAGGTCACTCTTGAGTGTTGACTACACAATTGTTACTCTTATATTGTTTCTTCATAGTTAGTGTATAATGATAAATAGTCTTTAGTTAACATTTTAAGTACTTAAACATCTTGGCAACTACATTGGAAGATCTCGGTCTAAGTTATCGTAATCAACAACAATTTGAACGTTATTTTCTATAATAGTATAGTTTCGTTGCATAATGTGCGTCAATATATATTTTTTTATAATATTCGGTGAATATAAGAATAATTAATAATATTACTAGGAAACGGTTCTCAATTCAATTTGCGTTTCTATACAAACGTCTTTTTTATACATAAAAAATCTAGCATTTCGAAAAAACAATATTAAATTATAGATTCAGAAAATTAAAATTATTATTTATGTAAAATATATTATTTATAAACAAATTATTCTAACAACATTCTATCAAAATCGTGTTTAATAAAATGTAAAACAAGAATCTTAAGTATTTTCCGTTACTATTTTGCACTATATTCTGTATAAATTGCAACTGATATAAAAATGTTTATATAAGTTTTCAATCTAGAAATATCATACCCATCTTTAATAAGTACCTTTGTGGAAGATTCAGAAACTTAATAAGTAAAACTAAATAAATGTACTATGCTCTAATGCTACATAAAATCAATCCATAAAGTTGCAATTTCGATAAAAATCGATGTTGACTAGGATTTAAGTCAAATCGACGATATATTAGTCGATTTTTTGAAATTAACAATATCAATTATGGTGCAATGGTCCCAGACCTAGATTTGCCGGGAAGACATCTATTCGAACAGAACGCAATCGATTCGAATTTCTAATCGACATTAAATATATTTCTTATGCATGAAAATACCACACATCCTTTGAATTGGTTCATTTAAACGTTATGAAGATAAATGTTTCTCAACTAGTATTTAATACAACCTGCATTAGGAATGGCTATTGCAAAATACTACTAAACACAATCATTGAATACAAATGTTAAATCTACTTGGTGTTTCTATTTTAATATCACTGTAAAATCACTTCAGATATCGTTTCAATGCTCATCGAAGATTTGGTAAGTACTAAAATTGAAGAAACTGGAATTAATTTTGAATGATACTCCTGCCAAGTTGCTTACGCTAATTCTTATTGAATATCTGAATGATTTATTTGAATGTACAATAGATTTCGACTCATAAAAAAACAAATGATATGAGGAACATTAGATTGCCAGTACTGTGAAAAGATTTATATTTAGAATATATTGTATTTTATTGTTTATGCCTACACTTAAGTTTGAGTAGATCCATAAGTACCTGCCGGTGGTCTGTAGTCAGCGGGTAGGGCCATCACTTGTTTCTTTGAAAATGCGTACTTCCTTATGCCAATGTTCTTCTGAGTATTTTCTCGGCGACAGCCCTCACTGGAAATAGTATGGCTATATTATTATTTATTTTGGTCAGTGAAACTTAAAATCTGGAAATCTCTGAACCGATTGCGGATCCAGCAACAGAGACAACCTTGTGTAATGAGGATACCAAACACGGTGCCAGTGTTGAGTGATGGATTCCCTTCACAGTATATGTACGACCTCGTTCCCTACCCAGTATGCACAACCACCTGCACCTTCCAAGACTTGAGCGTGGCCAACGACAGAGCTATCCAGGTGGTTTCATCCAACACTTTGGTTGGCCAAACAACTTGAATCGACACGTTAAGAATAAGATTATTTATTTGAAAGATATCTATCAAGAAAGTTAATGTTAAAATTTGATTAGCCGGCAGCAGTCCACAGTTGGACATATCCCTTTTTAATTGCATGCCATGCATGTCGATTCTCGGCAATTCTCATCCAGTTTCACCAGAACCCTACAAAGTCCATCGCTGCACCTAGCCCGAAGGCCAATTAAACATATTATTATTTAATTTTGGAATCATTGACACGACTAAAACGAAGAAGGTGCTACGAAGGAACCGCTGAATAACCACACAAACAAAGACAGCCATACACAGAACAGTGCCTTGAGGAGCTCGTGGCTTAATAAAAACAGCTGCCGGAGTCTGTGTTTTCGGACAGCTTTAAGTCAAGAGTGAATAGGTTACTTCGAAGCAAGCGTGCTCTACCGTCGACTGCATCATCGCTTACTATCAGGTGAGATAGTGGTCAAGCGCGAGCCTATATTAGATAAAAAAAGCAACGCTTGCCGAGTTAGGTCCGTAGATGGGTGACCATCTTAACATCCCAATATTCTACCGTGCCTCAAAAAGATCCGACTTTCAGTTGTACAAAATCATTTTTTTTTTTTTATTTCACATAGGCCTACATGGGTACTTATAAAACGTCGACAAAAGGTGCACGGTTCGGGTTGGTCGTTTCCTATGGAGAAGAACCGGCAAGATACTCCATGGTTACTCTTTTAAAAATGGTTTGGTTTTACAATATTTCCATGTTACAGTATTAGTACTTAGATATGGGGGGACAACGTAGGCCCGACTTATGACAATAAGTCGTGAGAAACTAAAAAAAAAAAAAAAAGATTATATAAAAATGTTAACTAGCATCTAGAAGGCCTACAATGTTCACACATTCACAAAACAATCGGTAAAAGAATCTATACAAAGGTAAAAAAAAAAAAGTATAACAAGACTAAATTTAACATGTGGCACTAATGTTGTTATCAGTGCTGTAACTATTCTTAGCAAAGGGCTATAAAGATGATTGAAAGAAAACCATTGTAAAAAGTCTAATTAAAAGAAGGAAAGAAAAAATGAGATTGAGAATAGTTAGAGACATCCACATATTTGTGCCGTTTACAAGTTACCAGGGAAGCTGCATGCGCAGAAGGAGCTAAGGCCAAATGTTTTTATCTTCAACATAGTCCTTGATTTTATAATATGCTTTTTTAACAAGGATACGTTTGATGTAGTTTTTGAACTTTCCATCGGTCAGTTCTATAACTGAATTTGGCAACTTGTTATAAAAGCGCATACTGTTTATAAGAAAAGACTTGCTAGTTTTCGTTAATCTGAATTTGGGTATTACAATTTCGTGCTTACTGCGTGTATTTAAATTATGGAAGTCGCTTCTAGTTTTGAAAAGCCCTCGATTTTTACGGACATACAAAATACATTCCAAAAATAATAAAATAATATATAAAGTGAAGGTAGAGTCAGTATATCGATCTCTTTAAATTTATCTCGAGGTACTCGCGAGGAACCATTTTATAGATTGCGCGGATTATCCTCTTTTGTAGGATGAACATTGAATCAACGTCTGCTGCTGATCCCCACAGCAGAATGCCATAAGACATAATACTGTGAATACTGTGGAAATAAGCATAGTATACTAACCTAGCTGTAGCTAAATCGGTTAGCTGCCTTATTTTCCTTACTGCATATGCAGCCGAACTTAACCTACCCGAAAGAGTTCTAATGTGCGCGCCCCACTGCAATTTTGAAACGATAGTAATCCCTAAGAATACAGTTTCCGTTATAACATCAAGATTTTTGCCGTCAAGATTTAAGTTTAGGCATGTTGTTGTACATTTGGTAAAGAGAACTTTAGACATTTTGTTTTTTTCGCATTCAGTAAAAGATTGTTAGCTGCGAACCATTTTGAGAGAACAATTAGACTTTCGTTGACATTTAAGACATCCGTATCTTGTCTATCTATTTTAAAATGTTCATCTTTGACAGTCGTTACGGGTAGTCTGAAGCCAGTAAATCTGGCACCAGTCTTGCCAAGGGATATCGTGAAACCCAGTTACTGGGTTGTGGGGGAGGGGTATAGGCAGTCTGTCAATGTAAAATACTAGTATTCAGCTGTGTCTGTTTAGACTGGAAGCCGACCCTAACTTAAAGTTCACGTCACGAGAAACTATAAATTTTGTAAATAAAGTACTTAATCTAAGTTACGTAGCGACGATTCACCAATCAACAACAAATAATCCCATACGAATCTAACGAGCAATTTCACTTGGTCGGGTTATATTTTAGCGATATAAAGCGCCGTCGTCTAATGTTTTGTGGTACTGGAACGCGTCTGACTCATAGAACGTACAGTACAATTATTTTCTTAATGTCCCTCGGCTTTCATCGCATTTCCGAATACAGACGAATGCTAATTTCCATGTCCATTAATTATTAAATTAATCGTCTATAGTAATTTTAATTCAGAACTAAGTACTGTATTGTTGTTTGGTTTTGATTTCCGTGTGAAATATATAAGGCTGTAAAAATAGCAGCATTGACAGCTTTCCTCCTATTTTTAAAATAAATTGCAATATGTTAAAAGAGTATTAACAATTCAATATACTTCCAAGTTGATTGAGAACGTCCGGTCTGCACCAAGTGCAAAGGGGCAACTGATAGTAATCCGACTAACGAAACACGAAGTTTGCCGAGAGACATTAAGAAAATAGTTGTATTGTAATTTAGTAGAAGTTCTTTATGTACAATATTTATAGCTTTTCGTGACGGGGTCTTCAGTTGGGAAAAGCCAGATAGATTGACTCATAACCGTTCCAGTATTCAGGTGAAAAGATTGAGGTGACAAACTCTGTAATAATAGAATCTTACCTTCTCATAATACTGAGTGCTTTCTTCATCTCATGTTCAGCTAAATGGTACTCGGAAGCGAGTATAGAACATTGTTCTAACGTCACCGACATGCCCGTCCTGTCCTTGGCACTTTTACATGATGTGAACCTAACACCTGAAATTTTATTTAATATTAATTTAGTTTTTAAATAAACCGATTATATTTGATTGTATTTTTATTTTTGTGTTTCTAGCATAGAGAAAAGATATGACATCATGAAATACAACTAAAAATTACGAAGTACTCATGTATGCGTTTTAAAATCTATGACAAACAAGTAAAATTTAAAAATTTAAATAAATCCCAGGACACATTTTTATTTCATGCTACATAATTTATCTAGTACTTGCTGACCCTCGGGGTTTCGCTCCCGTCAACTGGCTACCTATCTACCTAGCCTGCCTACTCTGCATACCCTGCCTACCCTGCCAACCTTGCCCCTACCCTGCTTACCCTGCCTACCCTGGCTATCCTGCCTACCCAGTCTTCCCTGGCTACCATGGTATACACTGGATCCCCTGCCCCTACCCTGGCTTCCCTGCCTACCCTGCCTACCCTACCTACCCTACCTACTATTTTTTATCTATCATCAATAGTTTTCTCAGCGCACGCCAAATAATGTATAGGATCTCTATTTTTTTTAATTATATTATAGCCTATGACACTCAGGCATAATGTAGCTTTCTACTGGTGAAAGAATATTCAAAATCGGTTCAGTAAAGCCAGAGATTACCCCTTACATCGTCACAAACCCAACCAACTCACAAACTTTACCTCTTTATAATATTAGTATAGATATAGATGTAGTAGACACGCTTCGATCGGCAATTTATTGAATACGTAATTATGACACGATATCTTGCGAAAACACCCCGATTCAAACAGTAAAATGCCCATAACTTTTGAACGGCTGAACCGATTTTATTCAAACATAGCTAAGAACACTCTCGATTAAGTCACCTTATAAACAAAAAAAAACTAAATCAAAATCGGTTCACCAGTTTGGACGCTATGATGCCACAGACAGACACACAGATAGACAGATACACAGACACACAGATACAGAACAACACACGTCAAACTTATAACACCCCTCTTTTTGTGTCGGGGGTATATATATGTGTGTCTGTCAGCTCCGACGTACGACTGGAGTTTTCTCCTTAAGTACGATTGTCTTTGAATATGGAATAAGCAAAGAGAGTAAATAAACGCATCTCTTATAATACTGAAAGTATGTAAGTATTTTTATTCTATTCACATTTCTCATATTGATATGAAAAAAGCAAACCTCGCGGTTCTTGTTGTTGACAATAACGTAATTTCTAAATTCAAAAATTAACGCTTTTGTGTTAACGCTTGTAGTATTCATTTCACTCCTCATAAAATTTCCATACCTGGGGCCTTATATTAAAATCGATTCTGAACGATTAATCTCCAAAAAAAGACAGCACATTACCTGCATCTGACATAACACCACACTTGAGTTACTCTATCATAATCTCTTCGCGCCTAATAGTACTAATGACTTTTTTCGTCACAAGGATAGATATTTCCACCAATCTTATGTATTTGTCACAAATCTTATTATTGCAATAGCATCTTCAAAATATGTGATCAGTCAAATATATTTTTGATAGTAATCAAATATCCTATTACATTACTGCGGGTATTAGATGACCATAGGATTAGTTTATATTTAATTAATAAGTTAGTGAACTAATTAATGAGCAGCGACGATATTTACCGATTAAATCACAGTGGTCACAGCTATTCAATTGCTGATAAGGGCTTAGACTAGACGACTATTCCAAGTGCGTTGTTATATTTCAGAATGTAACACTAATAGAAAATATGCATTATGAAAGTATATGTTTTGACCCGTTTATCGGTAACAATACTACAATAGAATACTAATAGTGATATAGAATCAAAATTGATCGAAAAACGAACGAGATAAAAATTTAAAGAAATGTCTCTACGAAAACGCAGTTTTCTATTGCAGTTGTATGGGCGCCACGCTATCTGACGTCAGATGGCACGTCGGACTTCTCGTTCTAATTCATAACTTTCACGCGTTATAACTTCGTCTCTGCTAATGATATTTTGAAATAACTTTCACATTTTGTTAGTAAGTATTTCTAGTTAGTAAGCATTTCATTTAGCAAATAGTAAAATTACATGCATATTCCTTATTGTGGTAGCATTATATTGTCGGATTTTTGATTTATTTATTTTTAGTTTATCATCCTATTGGAACGCCATAAAAAAATTACACCAACGGAGCATATCTTCCGCTGCTTTTTTATTCATCCTGTCCGTGGTGGAGTGCTATATACGTGTATACGTCGACGTGTGATTTAAACGATGACGTCTGAATGAGCACTAACATTATAAAAAAACTTACCATTCATAAGTCTGGTTGCTAGTGAGGCCAAATGTAGCACTTCAACGTTTTTAGGAACTTTCTTGTGCACACATATCCTCAGGTTCTCCATCACTTCCTCGAGAGGCTTGGTTCTTGATGATGCTGGAATTGAATACACATAATATCCTTTAACAATCTCCTAAAGTTCTATCTGCTAGAACGACCATTATGTCTAATTGATGTATGGTCAATTTAAGGCGTAATAAGGGCCTAAAGCTTACACTCCAGGAGTTAATTCTTTGACAGTTTCTACCTGGGTTTCGTTTAAATTCTGAAAGGTGCTGGCGGAAGCGCAAAATTAATTGGAAAGGGGGTGATGCATATCCTTTGAAGGGGCTCCATCTTGGCACTGAGTCTGGAAAGATTATTTCTAAAGGTCCCGCAATAGTTTATGATATTTTCAGATTGTTCTACGCATTTCGTATCCAGAAGGCTGCTATGGAGTCCTGTGCAGTGTGGAGTGGTGGTATATCTGTTCACCTCTGACAAGCGTAATATAAGGCAGTAGACATTAAGTTTTACGAACAATCATACATTTTTAGCTCTTTATAATATTAGTTAAGTCTTACCTCTGCTAGCCGCCATATGGTCTGTAGGGAATATCTTGCTGTACTTGTGGTAATACTTGTTAAGGCGGTCCAAGTTGTCGCTGTTTGAATGGTACTGCGGCGTCGTTTCGCCCAACGCTTCGGCAAGGGTCGCCTTTTCATTGACGCCAATGTTAAAGAATACAGCAGTTATTGTGAATGATAGATGCTGAAACAAAGTAAAACAAAAGTGGTATCAAGCTTTGGTTAAATTATGAAACAGTAACATAATTGGCAACTTAAAAAAGAAAACTTTATGAGGAAACCGGCATGCCTAGAATCAATCCGAACAGGGCCCGCGTGGTGGAATATAGCCTTTTCCCTCTCTATGAGACGATGTCTGTGTCCAGCAGTGGGAACATTTAAAAACCTGATGATGATGATGAACATAATTAGCCTATGTTATCATTGTTGCTATTGTTGGGACACATGGCTCAAGGACGGGGATCCGCTGGATGCGGGACACACGGGACCGGTTAATGTGGAGTCGCTTGGGGGAGAGACCTTTGTCCAGCAGTGGACGTCTTTCGGCTGATATGAAGATTATGATGGCTCAAGGGAGTGGAGGGGGCTGTATTCCACCATGTGGCGTCGGCCCAGTTTGGATTGGTAGTTGTCACATGGCATCGAATTCATAGTTCTGGAACGTGGCGGTTTCTTTACGATGTCTTTTATCATCATCATCATTTCAGCCGAAAGACGTCCACTGCTGGACATAGGCCTTCCGCAGGCGTCGCCACATTGACCAATCCCGTGCGTCTCGCATCCAGCGCCTTCCCGCAACCTTAACCAGGTCATCAGTCCACCTAGTAGGAGGCCTTCCAACGTATCGTCTTCCGGTTCGCGGTCGCCATTCCAGAACTTTTCGGCTCCATCGGCCATCCGTTCTACGAGCAATGTGCCCTGCCCACTGGCACTTAAGTTTGGCAATTCTTCGGGCTATGTCGGTAACTTTGGTTCTCCTGCGGATATCATCATTTCTGACGTGATCACGCAAGGAAATTCCGAGCATAGCCCTCTCCATTGCTCTTTGGATGACTAAACTTTTTCTTCGTCTTCTTTAACCTTTTTTAAATTCTCGTTTTAATTAGAAAAGCTAATGATAAATATTTGTTAAATCATTTCTAATCCTTCACCAATAGGATGATTCGAAAGTGGTTGACAACAACGGTATTTGATTGTCATACCACGGGGTCTCATTGCTAACAAAGAAAATTTGGTTCAAATAAATCTCACTAGATGGCGCGATATGCACGTATCTGTTATTGAATGTGTGTAAAATTCACATTTTCTGGAATTGAACATAAAAATTGTATGTTCTTGTTTAATCAACTCTCCTAAGTACAAAATTATGGAATATTGGGCTCTTAATTCACATTTCAAAGATTATTTTAACGGATCATTTAGAATTGATGCCAATAGATGGCGCATTTTTAAATTTGTGAGGCATTCCACTCGATTGTTAAACTTTGCATTGTAACACATTTTGGTGCAAAAAAAACTGTAAAAACGTGGCAATACATACTATAAAACGAACCTTCACTGTATTTAAAGAAAAAAATATTCACGAACTTAGTAAACCCTTTTACTTGCAAGTCAATGCTAACACCATCTATCTATCACCGTGAAACAGAACCGAACGCGTTCTATGTACAAAAAATAACAAGATTAATCAGATGAAAAACGCTAGTTACGTCGGCACGGTTTCTTTGTATGGGATGAGGCATCTGTATGCTAGTATTATATTATCTGTGGTCATACCAAACTGTATCTCGGTCATACGTTAAAGCCGAATAACACTGCTCGAACCTGTAATCGATACTGAGGTCTCGTGCTCAGTAGTAGCGTTTGCGACCACCAGACCGACGACGATGCAGTTAGTCAGAATTGTATTAAAATAAAAACAAAACTTACTTCTTTAGATGCAAACTTCGTGTAAAGTGAATCCGAAATAGGAATGTAGACGGTAAGTGCTCCGCGAGTTCCTGCGACGTGTGGCACTGCTGTGTTGCTGAAAATATTTTATTGGCAAAGTTCATAAGAATTGACAGATTTCAAACATCATCATACCATCTTGGATCCACACCCACCACCACTGTTTATAAAGATTAAAATAATAAAAAAATATTTCCGTAAGGATTGAGGAGCCACTTTTCGTATCTTAAAGAAATTAATATACTTATTTAGTAGTAAGTTCAAAAAATTGTAGGTTCGAACCTCGATTTTGTAGTATAATACTTCAAAAGTTATATGAACATAAAGGTGGCTCCTCAATCTAAATGTTTGAATTGAGGAGCCACGTCAGAACTAGGAACATTATGGATTAATATATATCATAATTAGATATGATTTTTTAGAGTATTTAGTAGACAAAATCTAAGCTCGGCTGCATTAAAATAAAAAAGTTACCATACATTATATGTACCAGACCATACATACGACTCGTAATTTTTCAAAGAAGCAGTAGTTCAATTAATGCGAAATTTCTTCGTCATAGCAACTTACCTATGCCCAACTTTAGTGAGCGTAAACACTACAGTCTGTAGATCTTCGACGGCGACCACCATATCGCCCCACATCGCCTTCTCAGTGGAGTACAGACTCAGCAGGCCTTCGAACCCGCACAGGGGTCCTAATCCCGAACTGAGTAACTTGGCGATGACGTCACCAGGCATTGAACATAGCCAGCAAAGTAAGCCGGCTGTCACTGTTGATAACTGAAATAAAATAACTGACTTGTAAAAAGGAAAAGGCTGGATGAGAATTGCCAAGACTCAAGATAATTGGCGTACCATTGGAGAGGCTTATGCCCGGCAGTGGAGTACTGTAGGCTGAAGATGAAGACAAACATTAATTAACCGTAGCATTATTTATGCTACAAACAAAATGATGCATCTCTTTTTAAATCAGCAGCATTTATAATCCAATATACATAAATGCATGGTAGCAGTGGTGGCCCAGTGAATAGGACGCGACTTACAAGTTGTTAGTCGTGGGTTCGAACCAAGGCAGGCGCTTTACTTTGTGTAAATTATTTCATCACCGCTGCACTCAAAACGGTGAAGGAAAACATCGTGAGGAAAAAACCGGCACGTCCTAGAACCAAAAGTTCGAAGACATGTGACATCCACCAAACAGCACTGGGCCCGCGAGGTGGATTACGGGGAATTCTCTCTCACAGAGAGGAGGCCTGTGTCCCAGCAGTGGGAACATTAAAAAAGGCTGATGATGATACATAAATGCCACACAAGCCGTTTTTTTTATACAAGTGTTCAATTTCAGTCATATCGGGAGCATAAAGCCTTGAATTTGGCCTAAAGATTTCCTCATGCTGTAGAGACTTCAACGTGAGAAATATTGTCTACCTTTCTGATACAATGCCTCACACTTGGATACCACTTCTTTCGAGCTTAACACTGGGAAGCGTTTTGGAGGCTGCCTTTGGAATGTGCTGATTCTCTGTTTTAGTCTAATAAATGATCATCATTTCTCGAGGAGCTCGTAACTAAATTATAACAGCCGCACGGGTCGATCGTCAAGGTTAAGCAACGCTTGACGAGGTCGGTCCATGGATGGGTGACCATTTCAAAATACCGAGTTTCCTCCGAGCCTCGAAAAGTACGTTAAACCGTTAGCCCGGCTGTCATTTGAAGATCTTTGACAGTCGTTACGAGTAGTCAGAAGCTAATCTGACACCAGTCTAGACAAGGGGTACCGTGTTACCCAGTTACTGGGTTGTGGAGGTCAGATAGGCAGTTGCTTCATGTAAAACACTGGTTCTCAGCTGAATCCGGTTAGACTAGACATAGATGGAAATAGGCTAGGCAGATTGATTGAAATGATCATCATTTCTGATGAAAAATGCCAAGCCAAAGCGTTATTACACTGACCGGGATTGTACTTCTCGCATCTAGGAGATCTCTGTAAGCTTTTCTAGATCATCGGAATACCTTGTGGAAAAGTTAAAAGCGCAGCTATTCAGGTCATCACTGCAGAATCTTTTGGCCGTTTGTTTGGATAACTGATATAAAGTCGAATTTAGTATTCTAATAGGTTTTGCTAGGTCACTTAAACCAGCAAATTCGTATAAGACTGGATAGGTGCCGAATGCTTGGAAGCAAGCTAACGTACAGCCCGTGCCCAAGAAGGGCAGTCGAGTTGACTCGGCCAACTACAGACTCATCTCTATACTCTTACAGAGTATGGACGTTGATGGGATGGATGGTATGGATGGTATGGAGTATGGAGTGGTGTGTGTAGTATGGCGGTGGGTATGGAGTATGGTACATAACATGAATTCTTGGCATACCTAGAAACTAACAATATCCTCAGTGACCGCCAAATACGGCCCCCTCCTTCTCCTGATGGGTGCGAGACGAGTATGTCGGACATTCGCATCCATCAAAAAGACGTCCGTAGGGTGCTGCGCAACCTCGACGTGAACAAGGCTAGCAGCCCTGACGGCATACCAGCTATAGTTCTTAGAACCTGTGCGCCTGAACTGTCTCCGATCTTGACACGCCTATTCCGCCTTTCATATGAGACTGGAAAAGTCCCGAATGCTTGGAAGCAAGCCAAGGTACAGCCCGTGCCCAAGAAGGGCAGTCGAGTTGACTCGGCCAACTACAGACTCATCTCTGTACTCTTACAGAGTATGGACGTTGATGGGATGGATGGTATGGATGGTATGGAGTATGGAGTGGTGTGTGTAGTATGGCGGTGGGTATGGAGTATGGTACATAACATGAATTCTTGGCATACCTAGAAACTAACAATATCCTCAGTGACCGCCAAATACGGCCCCCTCCTTCTCCTGATGGGTGCGAGACGAGTATGTCGGACATTCGCATCCATCAAAAAGACGTCCGTAGGGTGCTGCGCAACCTCGACGTGAACAAGGCTAGCAGCCCTGACGGCATACCAGCTATAGTTCTTAGAACCTGTGCGCCTGAACTGTCTCCGATCTTGACACGCCTATTCCGCCTTTCATATGAGACTGGAAAAGTCCCGAATGCTTGGAAGCAAGCCAAGGTACAGCCCGTGCCCAAGAAGGGCAGTCGAGCTGACCCGGCCAACTACAGACCCATCTCTGTAACGTCCATAGTATGGAGCGTGTACTTAACACTAAGCTCCTGGCATACCTAGAAACTAATGATATCCTTAGCGACCGCCAATACGGCTTGCGCCGAAATCGGTCTACTGGGGATCTTCTAGGGTATGCCATTCACATATGGAGTGAGGCCATCGAGAGGCACGGGGAAGCGCTTGCCGTCTCCCTCGACATCTCGAAGGCTTTCGATAGGGTCTGGCACGAAAGCCTTATAGGTAAGCTTCCTTCATTTGGTCTGCCCGGTGGTCTGTGTGATTGGATTGCAGACTTCCTGATAGATCGGTCCATTCGAGTGGTTATCGACGGCTGCTCGTCGGACCAATTGGATATTAATGCCGGGGTCCCTCAGGGGTCGGTACTCTCAGCAACGTTGTTCTTGATCCTTGCGAAGCTGAGAAGGTACTTCACGCCGGAACAGCTGCTCAACTAGTATCAATGCCGGAACAGCTGCTCAATGTCGATCGAAAAGCGGGCCAAAAGGCTGACCATCGGCAATGAGGCACTGGTCAAGTGAAAGCTCCAGAGCCTTGAACTCGTCGCCGGGTTGCCAGCTTGTAGGTTTTTTAACGGTTACATTTCGGGGAGTGTGCGATGGAATTGCATGATCTCATTCCACCTAGCCCGTTTCACCATCGGACTACCAGACGTACGGCCATGCGCCATCGGTACTTGGTAGACATCCCACCCATACGCACAAAACGTTTTGGGAACACTTTTATTATGCGTGGTATTCCCTGCCGGAGTCTGTGTTTCTCGAGAGCTACAATCTCTTTATATTTAAGTCAAGACCGAATAGGTTTTTCTGGGCAAGCGAGCTTCATCGTTGGAAAATGGAAATCTTTCTCGAACGGTACTAAGTCAAACCATAGTCACGTTCAAAGTGATCCATTTAATAAAATCCGCAATAGACAAGAGTAGTACTGTTCGTAATATACGTACCGCTTGAGAGAAACAAGTGTCCCTTCTCGTCTGTAAGGCAGCGTGTTCACGAGCCCAGTGAGGCGACTCGCATCGAAGTCGCAATGCTGCGTGGGACACTCGCATCCATCTCGCCGCATCGTCTGCACTCGATCTTACACCGTCCATGAGGCCTTTTATTGTATCTAAGTCTTCGTCTGATGAAGCTGGAAATTAAATTTTAATATTAACAATAGCCAGGCCTCCTTCACTCGACCATATAATCCCCGGCACGTAAGTTGGAGATGCGCATAAGAGTCGTTAGATGCGCAGAAGTCGTTTTTTAGGGATCTTTGGTAGTGAAGCGGGGCGCGGGGGAAGTATAGGACCGTTCCGAGCGCGCAATTGGTTAGTCAGTTGACACAAGGATCGGCTGACATATCGTGTCGCGTCCACTTTCCGTTCGCTCTATATGGTGGTTGGTCAGTTCGCGGAATATGCGTAAACTTAACCCCACCACGCCAAAACCTTGCCAACTTACGTGCCGGGCATTATACTTACAGCGATTAATGCCTACAATACAATGCAATACAATTTGTGCGTGGTTGATGGGCGCGGGGGTCATAATTCGAGCAGCATCGCAAGAAACGAGCCATCAAGATTCAACCCAACCGTCACGGATATTGAGCTCAAAATTGTGTAATTGATATCTGAGAGTGAAATATCTATTACGTAGTAACTTCTCTAATCTGTGCAATAGGCTCGCGTTTGACCACAAACTCACCTGATGGCAAGCGATGATGTGGTCGACGGTGTAGCATGTAATTGTTTTTTAAAGGAGTGCTGGATTCTGAAGAAATAATCATTCTAACTACAAAATAATGATCATCTGATTAGCCGTTTCCCAAATATGTTGGGCTCAACTGCCAAAAAAATATTTCTTTGTTTTGCACGTGCTTCCTTATTCAAAGTAGACATGTGCCTTCTACTTTCAAGATGACAATGCACTACTACGCATGTTTCTTAAATGCTCATCGGCAGTAAATGTAACCCCCCAAACTCAATTTTTTTGACAATATACACATTTTATGGGATTTTTTAATGTTATCACCATTAAATTGTTATGTTCTTACAAAATTACAATGAAGTTACCTTTAAATCCCATCAGATTGTCATAGTTTACATTTGTAATCGTCATTTTTATGAGAACTCTATATAATAAAAGACATGACGTCCAGGATGACAAAAAATGGAGATAAATATAATGCCCACCAAAAAGAACTTTGTGACCTAAACTAAAATTAAAATTATATATGAAAATCTGAAATTACAATGGTTCTAGTTATTATAGTCATGACTGCATTTTAAATTGTACTATGAAACCAAATTAAGTAAATTTATCACCACATTTTAATAAGCAAGTTATTGCGCTATTTGTACCTAAATACACCGGTTGATTGACATAAAAGTCGGTTATAATAATTAACAAAAAGTAAATTGCCTGCCTAGGTTCGAACCCACGATCTACGACACATAAGTCGGGGCCTTTACCAGTGTTACCACTGGGCCAACATTGCTCCTCTTTTTTGGAATCTGATAATTAAAGATCATGCAAACGAACTCGCAATCCTCATACTTGGGAAGGTGACTGGATCCATTTGCAACCTTACTCAGCAAGCGCTACGTATAAAGGAGCGATGGTGCAGGGAGTATGAATTATCAGTAAACCCTACTAAAACAGAATTGGTTATGTTCACCCAGAAAAGGGCCCTAGGTTTCCGCCTGCCTAAGCTGTTCAATACAGAGCTCCAGCTTTCCAACGAAGTCAAGTACATGAGAGTCATCCTTGACATTAAGTTGAACTGGAGCTGTCATTTAGACAATAAGTAAGAGAGGGCCTGCTTCATCTTCTGACAATACAGGAAAATTATAGAAACTCAAGCAACTCATTTTCGATAAAAATACAGAATCCAATTATACGAGATTTTCACAGCCGGATCCGTAACAGGTACTGGTACGGGTGTAGGAGTCTTCTCAGAGAACCTAAACGTCAACACAACACGATGTTCCAGGCCGAATGCTTGGCTATTTCCATGGTGGCCTCAGCTGTCCGTGTATACTACCGGGCAGCATGGCCGTCCTGCAAGCACTATACCGCCACACCGTCACCTCCGGCTGATTTACGAGTGCCACCGACGCCTGACCCAGGTCGTTATCGGTATGCATTATAAAGTAACCATTCAATGGATTAAGGGACACTCCCGAGGGAACGATGCTGCGGATGAGCTCGTTCGAAGGGGCTCTAGTATGGCACCGGTGTGCCCGGAGCCCATCGTGATCTTTCGGGTACCTACGCAGACTGGTAAGGAAACTCACCAGGGACCAATATAGCAAGCTATGGATTGACCATAGCGAGTGTAGGCAGGCCAAGGCGGCACTGGCCTCCATCGACGGCCATTTCACGAAAAAGGCCCGACGAATAACTAAGCTACAGCTGCGTGCAAACACAGCCGTAACGACTGGACACGGGACCTTCGATAAGCCCCTTTTTACCCGACTGCCGAAGGAGGGTAATGTGTTTATCAGTCTATGTATGTATGTTTGTTCCTATGTGGCGTTCCAGAGACCAAACGCGTTGGCCGATTTTGATGATTCGTACGTCAATCGATTCGTCTTAACCCTGCGTGTCACTGGCTACATTAAAATCGAAAAATAAAAAAGGGCGGCTTTTGGGCGCCATATTGTGTTTGGGGACCAATTTTTTTTCTTCTTTCAATCCCTTCGTGTGAGGTATCAAAATAAAGGGTTTTAAGAGAGGATTTCAAAAATATATAACACTTATATGTTTAAAGGTAACTAAATCGAAAAAATATATAACTAAAAAGTGTTAAATAAAAATAAAAAAATCGAAAAATCAAAAATCCCGACAGCTTAAAAAGCGAACTAGAAAAACGTAAACAAGAATAAAATTATGCTGTGCAGTCGAAGGATACATCTGGTTTTGGAATGTATACTCTGAGACTGCACAGTATGATTTTTTCTTGTTTACTTCTTTTTAGTTCGCTTTTTAAGCAGTCGGGATTTTTGAATTATTGAATTATTTTTTTGTCATAGGAATCACGGACAGCCACTCAGAGCATGCATGGTGGAAGATGAGACAGCACCATATCTGCTACTAAGCTGCACTGTAATCGCTAGTTACAAGGCCAAATACTTCACTAGGCACCAAGGCGCAGGTGGCCTTCCTCGAGGAGCTGAGGTGGATCGAATGAAGAAATCGAATCCCACTCGTAAGCAAAATACGCGCTAGTGGTGTGGAGTTGCGGAAACAGCCCGTCGAAACTAAACTAAACCACCTAGCAAAGCTCATTGACACATAACCTCACAAAAATATCCCATAGAATAATAGGTTTCGTTTGTATATAAAGTCTGGTTTAGTGCTTGGACTCCCAATAGATGCCGCATAGAAGACAACTTACACGCACCACACAAGCCTATTTAGGCTGATATAACTCAGCGCACGGTATGATCTCTTTAGTTTCGACCAGACATTAGAGCTGTAGAGACGTAAGCGATGTCTAGTTTTAATTCTGTTTAAAAAATAGTTATCAACGGTTTGCCTTAAAAAAATAACAAATTGTGCAGTAAAATGGTGTGGAAAATCAACCAGCCCTTCAAGTTCAAAAAAAGATGGGATAATATTCCACCAGTAGGCAAAGTAATAAATATTGACCAATCTAAAAAAGGTCAAGTTATAATGGTTATCAAATCAAAATTGCACAATTTACAGTAGCGCTCGTTGCTGTCTTTTGTGAAAGTCCCTTTCACTCATAAGGAATTATTATATTGCTATCTTTTTCCCACAGAATTAAAAATGTTGAGAAAAATACGTTTTTTGCTAATCGAAAAGTATCGATGATCGATGTTTAATTAGGTATATAGGAGAATAAAATAATTTTGTTAAAATTGATTATTTAAAAATTAACAAATTAGTTTAGTTTTACTTTGAACTAATTGTGCTCTATTCATAACAAAAGCTCAGAGTGTCCCTGTTTACATAGGATTACAATTAAATTCAATCACTTTTAGCCAAAATCAAAATCTTTTCTCGATCGATGTTTTTCATTGTCATTATTACAGTAATTAAAAAATCGCCGGCCAATAAATTTTACATAAATACCATTCTGTTTGATAAATATCGATATTTTTATCGACATTTAATGCGCATGTCCCGTCACTACGACAGGTACCGTGACTTTGAATAGCCAATCACGGCGCACTTGTCACTCCTCGCGCAACCCGTGCCTTCCGCCAAATTTGGTGAACTCGGAATCAAACAAAACAGTAGGCATGCGGTATCTATTGGGAAGTAATCTGTGCGCTTTAAGAAATAAAAAAATATTAACCTACCATTACTCTCAACAACCTTGTTCAGTTCTTCAACTAAAGATGTGAGCGAGTCTTCTACTATAATCCCAACATTTCTTAGAAAGGCCAGATTGCTGTCTCTCGTCGCTTGGTCCAGTTGTCCAACAGCAGGCAAAGTGCTAGATTCCCGTCTTGATTCTGATCCCTAAAACCAAGAAATTTTACAATAAGTAATCAATCATTTTATTCACAAATTCCAACATTAAGAGCTAATAACTGAATTAAGAATTTAGAGTTAAACCCTTTAATGCCAAAATTTGGAAGGTTTTTAGACTACAGTAGAGTTTGACAAATAACTTTAAATTCTTAATTCAGAAATCGGAGTAAAAGTTATAAGTTTCTCTCTTTTGCTTGATATAATCGAAAAAAAACGAATAACTATGAAAGAGCTGAAAGGAAGACTAATTTGCATTTTCATACAACCACTATTTTTTTATGGATTTATAATTTAATCGCACGCAAGTATATAGAATCAGCAATATTATAAAATAGCTATGATTTTGATGTAAAATAAAGTATATTTTATCTATCTATTGTATGACTATGTAAAAACATGTGGAAATCTTTGACGTGCAACAGGACAAAATACAAATACAACAGGATAAAAAAGACAATATATAAAAACATTTTCGTTCAAAATACGGAGTATACATGACCGAAAATACTATCCCTTTTTAGAATTCGTACGAAAATACTTATGCTGTTGGATCAGAATGTTGGGCTATGAAAAAGACGGATGAAAAGAGATTGCATATGCAGCAGAGATGAGAAGGTTGAGATGGATGTGTGAAGTGATGATAATGGATAAAGAGAAAAGTGAGTATGAAAGAGGTTTTAGTTTGAATGTGGCGCCAGTTGCAGAAAACTTGAAAGGTAACCGTCTGTCCTGGTATGGTCATGTGATGAGGAGGGATGAAACGGATTTTGCTAAATCAATTATGAATATAAATGTGGATGGAGGGAGAGGGAGGCGAAGGCCAAAGAAGAGATGGATCAAGTCAGGAAGAAAGAGAGTCAGCGATATATTGTCGATTGACAGGACGGTATGAACAAAGAAAACGTATTGCGCCGACCACAAGTAACTTGGAATAAGGGCAGGCAGATAAAGACGACTAAAGGTCTATACACACATATCAGGGCCGTGCCCGGGACGTGACAGGGCCGTGGCCGTGCTAAGACGGTGCATCCGAGTCCCGTCAGGGACTTTCTGTTCACACAAGTCAGGGATGTGACAGGACTGTGGTCAGGCCGCGACCTTCCATCTGTGGCCCTCCGTCACTATTTTGCTATCGTATCAGAGTGACAACATTAGACTGATGCGATTCATTCTAATATAGTGAAATAGAAATTAAAATGAGCAATATACGTCATGTCTTTGTTTAATATAAAAGAGTTGATTGCAATTGTTCTAGATGAAGAGGAAATGGAAGAGGTACAAGACGTACAAAACTCCATATATGCGTTATGCCTCTATTAACTATTGCCTGCATGTTACAATCAAGTCAAATAACTATTTATTATGACTTGATTGTAACATGTATTTCAAAGTGTCAAATACATATTTAAATTTTAATTAACGGCTCGTCATTCATATTTTTTGAAGAAAAATCGACCACGTGTAAATAAAACTATCGGCACACCCGTGCACGTCACGGCGTCGGCATTGATGCTCCGTCTCTGGCCCGTGCACGGACGTACCGTATATGTGTGGATAGACCTTAAAGGTCTATCCACACATATTAGGGCCGTGCCCGGGATGTGAACGTACCGTGCCCCGTCATGGGCTCAAAAAAATTACGATGTGTATATTTTATATGAACTCGTTCACACACGTCCGTGCACGGGCCAGCGACGTAGCTTCAATGCCTGGGCCCGGCCCTGTCACGTCCCGGGCACGGCCCTGATATGTATGGATAGACCGTTATTCTGTCGGCTGTCGCTGCTGCTTGTCGCCGGAGACGAATTCGCACTTTAAACTTCGCTATCTTTGGTTACCGTGCCATAATACATTCTTAATGTAAAGGTTATCTGTCGCTTATATTGTGGCACAGCGAAAATTCGCATCAGTCTTCAAATCAAATCAAATCTTTTTATTGTGGGCATAGGTTATACAGACAGATGTTAGGTAAATTTCAGTTCCATTATGTCCTGCCTAGTAGGCATACAATAATTAAGTCAACATGCAAAATAATCATAGATATCACATATAAAGCAAATCTTACAAAATACGAATTAGGTGCATGGTGACAGATTGTAGTAGATACTAATTATGTATTAAGAAAATCTTGGATCGTGTAGTAGGCTTTGACAATTAAAAAAATACTTCACAGCCGGTGTTCCTAATATTCGCCGTGCGGAAGGGTAAAGGTAGCGCACACAACACAACAGCACAGGGCTAAGATACGCACGCATAGTCAGCTTTGCTTTGTATTAAAATAGAAGCGGGACTGTCAAATGCGACCTACAACTACGGTAGTGACGGATACGTTGCTAGCAAACCAACGCAACGCGCAGCTAACGTGGCAAAGCTTTCCGTGAACATTGGCCAGTCCTAAGTAGCAGAGAACAGTCGATTGCATTTCTAAGGCGCTTGGCTTACATCATCGACCACATAGCCACTAGACGCCTAATGCTTGATCTAATACATCAAAACAATTCTGTCAACTAGCTGAGGTATGAGGAACGGGACGACTGCGCCCTGATTGGTCCTTTACCAAGGTCATATGTCTCATTAAGGATGGGACATGTTTAAATAAAACCAGACAGGTATCGATATTTTTAGATAAATAATATTTGTACTTATTTTTTTTTATTGATATTACCTTTTTTATTATTAATTATACGGCGTTTTAACATTTTAGTAATAACATAAAATGTTAAAACTAAAAAAAATATCGAAATTCTAAAGGTAACATACTTTGTTTGGTTGTTGGTTCTTAAATATAGTAATATTAAATCTTAGTAAAAAAAAACGTCATCAAAAAATCGTTTCACAATTAACAAACTATTCAATTTAATGTCTTTATTTGTAAGGTTTCTAGTACTATCGATAACAGATTTGGTCATAGGATATGGTGCATCACTAGTTGTGTTTACGAAATTATAGAGCAGAAGAGATAGCGAAAGAAATACTTTAAAAAGAAAGAGACGCAAACATGCGGTGGGCGTTTTCACCTACAAACATGACCAGTATAATATGAACTCCGATAAATAATATCAGAAAATAAACCTAATTATGTTTATATGTAACTATTAACTTATCAATGAAATGTTATGCCATTTTCCCGTAAACTCGAAGTCTGGCTGTTGTTACCATACCAACGGATTGTACAAGAGGCCATTATAATATTTATTTCGTCAATTGTTTATTGACTGACGCGGAAGTGTTTACGGCTCACAGAAGTGGTCGGTACTAATTCGAAATTGTCGAGTGGTGATCAGTATTACCTGTATATGATCTTTTTAGTCATATGTGTTGACAGACATCGCTCGCCTGTTATGAGGCGTCTAGGGGCTGTGTGGTCGCTGGCTTACATAAACATGTCATTCAATACAATCGTAACTATGTCCATTAATATCAGTCACACAAATAAATAAAACAGTAAAATACTATAGTAGCACTTTTAAATATAGAATACGATATGTAATAGATATTGTTTAAACAAATACTCTACTACGCATCAGTAATTCGACCTTGTAAAAGTAGATTTTTGGATTGGCCTTACTACTAATAAGCATAAGTATCGTTACTTATAACTTATTTCATAGTTTTTAGTTTTCACGTGACAAATTATAAACAAAAACCTTCGTCGTTTCTCACTCTTTTTATCCGACTGCCGAAGGAGGGTAATGTGTTTATCAGTCTATGTATGTATGTATGTTTGTTCCTATGTGGCGTTCTAGAGACCAAACGCGTTGGCCGATTTTGATGATTCTTACGTCAATCGATTTGTCTTAACCCTGCGAGTGTCATAGGCTATATAAAAATTGGATAAGAAAAAATGGCGGCTTTTGGGCGCCATTTTGTAGGGGGTTTTTTTTTCTTGCAAACCCATCGTGTGGGGTATCAAAATAAAGGGTTTTAAGAGGTAATTTCAAAAATATAAAACACTTATATGTTTAAACGAACCTAATTTAAAAAAAAAAATGTTTATTAAAAAAATCAAAAAACCCGACTGCTTAAAAAGCAAACTAAAAAGTAGTAAACAAGAAGAAAATCATGCTGTGCAGTCGGAGGATACATCTGGTTTTGGTCAGCCAGCTCGCGAATATGTACTCTCGGTTGACGTTGTCGTCAATACACTGGCAACATATTGCATGAGCCTTAAAACTGAACTGGGGAAATCTGGGGTGTACTAAATGCCTGGGTGATGACAGGCGTGTTGTTATTTTACTATTAGCATGAGTATGCTGTGTCCCACTTCAGGGCAAAGGCCTCCCTTCCAATGATCAATATTTTAGGGCAATTTATTTTCTACTTATTAAGCCAGTACATATCAGCGTTTTATATCTTTATAAAATACTAGCTGTTGCCCGCGACTTCGTCTGCGTATCGTAAGTACTTTGAATAGCCTATTTTTTTTATATCGCGCCATATTATTATAGGTAGCGGGCCGCCATACTTGAGAAATTAATAATTTTCCATACATACTTCTACCTCCCTGTACACCCCCAAAAGAATGATTGCTGGGATATCCTATGTCTTTCCCAGGGTCTCAAACTATCTCTATATCAAATTTCATCTAAATCGGTTCAGCGGTTTAAGCGTGAAAATGTAACAGACAGACAGTTACTTCCGCAATTATAATATTAATTAGTATAGATTGGCTATGTGTTATTCTGATGTATTAGCTTATATAGCTTTTCATCAAAATCCGTTCAGTAGTAACAAACATCCATTAATTATCACAAACTTTCGCTTTTATAATAGTAGTAGGATCTGCTAAGAAGACACCATAATGTTGTAACAGAAATAATAGCAAATGCAGAACAACCACTGCGCAGTACAAGTAAGCTTTACTTGCCACAGCTTTTATAAATAGCCATAGTGTCAGTTGCGGACATCATATTCCAAAACTGATGAAGAACTTCGCAAATATCGAGGATAAGCAAACAGAAGTAAAACTAATAAGAAAACTGTGGTGAAGTTAACAATGACACGAAAAAAACACCAGCCAGAGGGTTGACCATAAGCTCTTAGAGGTTATTTTGAGTGTGCATAAGGGACAGATGTATATGACTTGTATACATCTGTCTGTTTCACGGTCGAACCATAATAGTTTAGATACATCATGATACGGGGGCCAGGTGCCTTATTAAATTATTATAACGGTTTAATACTATCTAGCGTCTAGATTTCTAGATTCTGTTTCTTAAGTAAGATGGAGCTGCACATTAACATTGTTCATAATACAGTGCCAGAAATCTATTATTTGGCCTCTTTTTTACCGCACAGACATGCGCAAAGCAGAGCAATAATTAATATTAATTACTAAGTATTATCACTTATCGCGTTATCAGAGAATAAATAGGTTGCTTATAAGCTTTCATAAAAACAGTCGCTAATAAACTGTCAAATATATATGTGCAGTTTTTGGGATAATATACGGAACGCATGGAGCACCTACTGTGCATACACGATGCACTGTCTAGTAAGCGAATGAATCTCCTAGGTTTAGGATATCCAAGACCAGAAGACTATAGGCTCATTTCTCCAAATCTCGTGAAACTCATGAAGAAGGTTTCCAGCGAGGTTGGGGAGGAGTAAGTTACCTAGGGGACTACAACATATCCCAATGGGTCGAAGTGTACGAGTTATTTCTCGACCCCTCCACAAGATAAAATAAGCTATCGATCGTATTTTAATATTCAGGACACGCTGTTACTGTTATGTTTCTAAAACACAAACACACTCAAATTGTATGTAGCGTGTTTGCTACATACAATTTGAGTGTGTTTGTGTCAAGGCTGTGTCAAAACTAACTAGCATAACATAATATTTTATCAACAAATAAACCGTATGTTAGAGAAATCAAAATAGACTATAGTAGTGAGCCACCAAATCGGTCCAAACATTTCAGCATACAGCGCATAGCACACAAACAAAATATAATCGCATCAAATACATTACATCAAATACATTAGGGCAAAATAAAAAGTAACATTATCAAACCCACCTTTTTCTTATCATTCCTCAGTCCATCAACCAAACATCGATACGAGACTTGCTCCAAAGACGCAGAACTCTTGAAGTCATGCCTCAAACTGCCGTGTCTCTTGCTGTAATCAAACGAAAGGCTTTGTCCCTCCATTTTCGGCTTCGACAATCTCACAGACCGAAATGAATGATTCAACCCTCCCCTATCTCGATCTTCGATCTCATTCTTGAAGTAATCGTTGTGGAACTGTAGTTCTGTTTCTAGAACCTTCTTTCGAGGGTAGTTGGAGATGTTGGGCACGCTTGAGGAGAGGGTAGGCGTGTCGGTAGTGGGTGACGTCTCTTTTGAGCTGGAACTTGAAGAGGCGTCCAATGTATCGCAGTCGGAGTTTGTGTCAAACATACTAAGTTGTTCTGTTAGCCGCATTATTGTGGTCATCGTCTGGAAATAGTATTTTTTATGTATTAGTTGAATAGGGATGTTTCCTGGGTATACAAATTATATTTTCTCAAACATGCTTGGAAATTTGAGCATTATTTTGACAACCTTCTTCGAGATAAATCGAAATTGCAGTACAGGCCAAATACATGCGAGCAGCGGCCGGCAAAAGTTGTATGAAAATCCATATCTGTCGTTTGTAGCGGCCAAATAAATTACATAGTAATCTCATTACTGTCGTGTAATTTAAAAATGGAAAGATCTTTTACTCCGAATCATGGCAACCAAGGAGGTAACTTATCATAGGTTTTATTAAAATTTCGAACTGGCTTGCAAATAGAAAGCTGTTTATTGAAAAAAAACAATTGAACACTAAGGCTTAGCACGCACTGCGATTTTTATTTGCGCGGATTTTTGTAGTATTATTCCCGCGTGTTTTTTATACTGCAATGCGTGCGGCTTCATAAAATTCCATAGGCCGCAGAATGGGCGGAATAAAAAATCGCGCGAATAAAAATTGCAGTGCGTGCTAAGCCTAACGCGGGCATTTTTATTGTTGTTCGTTGTTCGTCATTGATTTTAAAAAGTAATTGTATTTGACAAAATGAGTTCTAGGTATTACTTAGTTTTAATTTCCGCGCATTATTTGAGAAAAGCACTATACAAGCCTTGGCCACAACTAGGCATTGATGGACTTACGTATGTGTGCCTCGGCTTCGCCTCGGCCCACATTTACACATTCGTCCATCAATGCATCTTTTGCTGGCCGCTGCAGTAATGTACTATTAAGTATGTGAGAACCATGTTCCTATTTATCAAATTAATAAATTTACCTGTTAATGCTTTTAATACTTTATACCTGTACATAGTATAGTGTGGAGTGCTAATCTGGGTGCATGGTGCTCACTTATATGAATTTATTAATGTATTAAATTTACCTGTTAATGCTTTTAATACTTTATACCTGTACGTAGTTTAGTGTGGAGTGCTATTCTGGGTGCATGGTCCTCACTTATATGAATTTATTAATGTATATACTTATGTAAATATTGTAAAACACCAATTTTATTAAAAGAGTAAGTATGGAGATTCTTGTGCATTCTTCTCCATAACAAGATACTTTTTCGAATGCACGGTAGAATCAACTTTTATTACTTGTATTTTTTTTTATTTTTGTTTGACGTTCAAAAGTGCCGCTTATTAGCCTAGTTGAATAAATATATTTGACATTGACTTAATTCTATTTAGTCCGTCACTGAGGTTATCAAATAATATTGAACACGTATTTTTTGGTTTACCAAATACAAAAATTTACAAATTTATAGCGCATCTAAGTTTAGGAGTGGGGGCTTGTGACGTCACTATGTAAGTGTATTAACGGCGTGACGTCACACAATATTTCAACGCATTATATCGTCGTCACTTTAAGCTTGCGTGTCAAAAGAAAAACATACGTGTCCAATATTTTTTATAAATTTACCTAGAGGAAAAAAAAAATTTTTTTGTTGACATCCCTCTTTCGTGCTATGAGTGTTTGACAAATTTGTTATATTTACACCACTAAACATCAACTCAATCGATTGCGTACCCAGGTAGGCCGCTGCAAAGACAATTCGGCGAAATAGGGTTTTATAGACTCGTCTGACACGCACTGTGAGTGCGGTGTTTTTTGTTGACTACCTTTTTTCGTGATATGAGGTTACTTGTTCAGTATTTCATTACATTCAAGAATGGACCATTTCATCACTTGACATAGGTTGGTTCTAAGTTCATATCTAGTTTTGGCTAGATGTGTATGCATTAACAAATGATTAATTAACAACCATTCATCTTTTTGCACTATTGATACATAAGGCTCTCTGTAAGAGGGATTAGCCTGCTCATAAATAATATCATACTGCGATTAATGATGCGATGCACTAGCAAAGAGCTTTAAAATTCTATACCGGCCTGTTCACTGTCCCGCTATAATACTTAAAAATAAATTAGTCTACTAAATTGACTTTGAAATTCTTTACGTTCCGTATGGTGACGGACGTAAAGAATTTCACCATCCCATGTCTTCCCGTGGGTGTCGTAAGAGGCGACTAAGGGACAAACCAGAGAATGGGCAGCAGCGTTCTCTGTGCTTCTATAACAACCATACTGCGATCGCCAACCCGCCTGCCAAGCGTGGCGATTATGGCAAACCCCCCAATGAATAGCACAAATAAAAAATGGCCCCTAGTACCCGGCAGCTTGCCTACCCTCGACTACGGTAGCGGTCGAGGCTACGGCATGGCAAGGGGTGCTAAGAATCTCCGGACGAGATCCGGCTACCCCAACAATCACCGACGACTGGACCTGGCAACGTACAACACGCGCACACTTCGGACCGACGAGAAGGTCACCGAACTCGAGGAAGAATTGAGCAGGTTGCGATGGAGTATTATAGGGTTATCTGAGGTCCGAAGAGAGGGGGAGGACTCGATAATCCTCAAATCCGGTAACCTGCTCTATTTCCGAGAGGGTGACCGGCAGTCCCAGGGTGGTGTCGGGCTTATCGTCCACAAGTCCCTTATCAACAACGTGGTGAAGATCGAGAGTGTGTCGACCAGGGTGGCGTACCTTATACTCAGAATATCCTCAAGATATTCGCTGAAGGTCATACAGGTCTACGCCCCAACCTCGGCACACCCCGACGATGAGGTAGAGACCATGTATGAGGATATCTCCAGAGCCATGCATGGTTTCAAAACTCACTTCACCGTTGTCATGGGGGACTTCAACGCGAAACTGGGCAAACGAGACGAGGATGAGCTGCAAGTGGGGCAATTTGGAGTTGGACAACGGAACCACCGGGGTCACCTACTGGCCAGTTTTATGGAGAAGGAGGGCCTCTATATGATGAACTCCTTCTTCAAAAAGCGTGAACACAGGAAGTGGACCTGGCAGAGCCCCGATGGTGCAACAAAAAATGAGATCGACTTCATCATGTCAACCAAGAAGCAAATGTTCAATGATGTCTCTGTGATCAATTCGGTAAAAACCGGGAGCGATCACCGCATGGTAAGAGGCACATTGAACATTAATATTAAGCTTGAAAGGTCTCGACTGATGAAGTCCACGCTCCGGCCAGCGCAGATCCAGGTCCAAAACCCCGAGAGCTTTCAGCTCGAACTCCAGAATCGTTTCGAATGCCTAGGGAGCTCCGTGGATGAATACAGCAACGGGTTCGTGGAAGCTGTCCATACGGTCGGGTCTAAGTTTTTCAAGACCCGTCGTACAGATAGGAACAAAAAGCTCTCTGATCATACCCTCAAGCTTATGAAGGAGAGGCGTGAGATGATCCTGCAGTCTTCAGATGAGGCGTGCAAATACCGGCAGCTCAATAGACAGATCTCTAAATCCTTGAAAAGAGACCTCCGCCGATTCAATACCGAGCGTATTAAAGACGCGATCGAGCGAAATAAAGGCTCCAAGGTGTTTGCAAGGGATCTGGCTATTGCGCAGAGCCAACTCACGAAACTGAAGACCGACGATGGCAGGATCGTATCCGCCAAACCGGAGCTTCTAAGGGAGATCGAGACATTCTATGCCAGTTGTACACATCGATCAGCAAGCCCGTTGCGAGTCTAGCAAACGACCCAAGAGCTAGATTGACCCGGCACTATACCGAAGATATCCCGGACGTCAGCCTGTACGAGATTAGGATGGCTCTGAAACAGCTCAAAAACAACAAGGCGCCGGGTGATGACGGAATTACGGCCGAACTCCTGAAGGCGGGTGGCAAACCGGTCCTTAGGGCCCTTCAGAAGCTGTTTGATTCCGTCATACTCGAGGGCAAAACCCCACAGGCATGGTGCAGGGGTGTGGTGGTACTCTTCTTCAAGAAGGGTGACAATGCCCGGCTGAAGAACTATAGGCCCATCTCACTTCTTAGCCATGTCTACAAGTTGTTTTCAAGAGTCATCACGAATCGTCTCGCGCGCAGGTTTGACGATTTCCAGCCCCCCGAACAAGCCGGATTCCGAAAAGATTCCTTTAGCACCGTAGACCACATACATACGCTGCGGCAGGTTATACAGAAGACCGAAGAGTATAACCTGCCTCTATGTTTAGCGTTTGTGGACTACGAGAAATCCTTCGATTCGATCGAGACTTGGGCTGTACTGCAGTCTCTCCAACGGTGCCAGATCGACTACCGGTACATTGAGGTGTTGAAGTGTTTGTACAAAAACGCCACCATGTCAGTCCATCTTCAGGATCAGACCTCGAAACCAATCCTTCTCCAGCGCGGCGTGAGACAGGGAGACGTCATTTCTCCGAAACTGTTCACTGCTGCGCTGGAGGATGTCTTCAAGGTTCTGGACTGGAGGGGGCTGGGCATCAACGTTAATGGCGAGTACATTACTTACCTTCGGTTTGCCGACGACATAGTGGTCATGGCTGAGACCATAGAGAGCCTCAGTAAAATGCTCGATGACCTCAGTAGAGCTTCCGAAAGAGTGGGTCTTAAAATGAACATGGACAAAACCAAGATCATGGTGAATGCCCATGTAACACCCACTCCTATCAAGGTCGGAGACTCTACACTCGAAGTTGTAGACCATTATGTCTACCTGGGACAAACGGTCCAGTTGGGTAGGTCCAATTTCGAGAAAGAGATCAACCGTCGAATCTGACTCGGCTGGGCGGCGTTCGGGAAGTTGCGTGGTATCTTCTCGTCCAATTTACCGCAGTGTCTCAAGACAAAAGTCTATGACCAGTGTGTGTTGCCAGTGATCACCTATGGAACCGAGACGTGGTCGCTCACAATGGGCCTTATCAGAAAGCTCAAAGTCACCCAAAGGGCAATGGAGAGGGCTATGCTCGGAATTTCCTTGCGTGATCACGTCAGAAATGATGATATCCGCAGGAGAACCAAAGTTACCGACATAGCCCGAAGAATTGCCAAACTTAAGTGGCAGTGGGCAGGGCACATTGCTCGCAGAACGGATGGCCGATGGGGCCGAAAAGTTCTGGAATGGCGACCGCGAACCGGAAGACGATACGCTGGAAAGCCTCCCACTAGGTGGACTGATGACCTGGTTAAGGTTGCGGGAAGGCGCTGGATGCGAGACGCACGGGATCGGTCAATGTGGCGACGCCTGGGGGAGGCCTATGTCCAGCAGTGGACGTCTTTCGGCTGAAATGATGATGATGATGATGATGAATTGACTTTGCTGCCTAGCTTACCAATTTTCTTCTTGCAAATTTTCTCCTATTTACATATTTGTAAAATAAATGGATCTTCGTAGTTATGTAATAAATAAAAACTTAACAAAGAGTATTATCCTAGATTCTGAATTCAAATATAATTAAAACGGTTCATCACCTGTTGATCAGTTTCTTCGCTGCAGTTATTCTTCGGCCAGCCGATAAAAGACAGAGATTCTTCGACCAAAGCCGGTTCCCACTGTGCGAGTATGCTCTTAACTTTACTTTTTATTCCTGAAATTAACATAAATAATAGTAAGAACAGTGATCTCAAATTAAGAAGGAGAAATGTATCAGGGTATTTTATTTAAGTGCCCACAGTCTGCAGGAATAAAATGAGGTGCAATAATGTAAATTCCATTTACCCGAACAACATGTAAACCTTCAGCCTATAATGCTACAAAATCAAAGATCAAATAGTTTATTTCAAATAAACCTTAGAGGTACTTTTGAATTAGATAATAGAAATAACAAAAAATCAAACCGACTTCCAAAACAAAACACTACAAAGTGAAAAATAACTTTCTTTTCCGAAGTCGATGTCTTTTGTACCCATTGTTTTCCGTTATTCGACACCGACTTCGGAAAAGAAAGTTATTTTTCACTTTGAAGTATTTTGTTTTGGAAGTCGGTTTGATTTTTTGTTAAAAAGTTTTTTATTTTCTCTTTTTTGTTTTGATAGGTACCTCCAATTAAAATGAAAATCATTTATAGCCAAAAGTACATCTTATGACAATACCAATAAGCCCAAACACTACTAGGATACATTGTTTTATTTCGGGTTTCCAGTGGCCATTGTGGTCTTCTTCATCAGTTCCACTTCACCAAATGATACTTTCTGCGTGCAAATGATTGCATTATTGATGAAAATACCAAAATCGCTACATGTATGCCCATAATATTTGTGGAGTTCCCTCGATTTCTCTAGGATTCCATCATCAGATCCTGATTTCCTTATCATGGTACCACCCTTGGGATATCTCCTTTCTAACAAAAAAAGAATCATCAAAATCAGTTCATAAACGACGAAGTTATCCGCGAACACACAAGAAAATATATATATACGGTCGAATTGAGAAGTCTCCTCCTTTTTGGGAAGTCGGTTAAAAAAGGATGAATCTAGTTGCAAACGTCAGTAGATCTCAATGGAGAAGAATTTACAAGAAACTACATGAACACTCTTTTCCATCAGTTTTAATTAAAGTAATTTATTGGTTACATCATTCTTGTTGAAAAATACATATATGTGAAAACGATGTTAAAAGATCTGCACGTAAAAGTGTCTAGAGTAACAAACAATTAAAATATACATCTCATGATATACCTGAAACCACCCTTAGAAATCAATAAGATAATAATTCATTTGCAATCAATAAGAAGAAATAAAAGAATTTATTCCGCCGGCAAAGATCCACAAAAACTAATATTAAATAATATAATAACAATCTTACACCACTAAACATTTCATCACAGTTGCTCTTCCTTATCCTTTCCTTACATAGTATAAAACAAATTCGCTTGCCGCTGTCTGTCCCTATGTATGCTTAGATCTTTAAAACTACGCAACGGATTTTGATGCAGATTTTTTATAGATAAGAGTCATTCAAGAGCAAGGTATATATGTATAATACACGCGGGCGAAGCCGCTGGCAGAAGCTAGTATTTTTATAAGAGCAACTAATAGCTATAAAACAGCTCAGATATATCAGCAGCTATACTGCGAGGATGTGAAAGCTAAGCTACGAACGACTATGTAACCGTATTCACATATGCTAAGCTGTTTAGCACCCATTCATATCATATATCCTTCCCATATAAAAAACATAGCTTTTGAACCCATTTTCACCCATGATATGTTATGTGGACCAATGAATATGACTGGTGTATATCAAGCATCCATATCAACTACTAACAAAAAAGCAGCGTTACGGCCTGCTACTCCATATCTGTGGTCACATCATAGACAAAGACATAGACTCGGACAAGAGAGCGGAAAGACACTGACATCTGACTTTGACATTTGACAACGGCATAAGACACTGACAGACAATGACAACTGACATGACAACAACAACCACAAAACAAACAATAACATTTTAAACAAACAACAACCCACACTAAAAAATTGTTTTGACTTAGAACATCCTAATTCCTACTACTATTATAAACGTGTAAGTTTGTGGATTGATGGATGTTTGATACTCTTTCACGCAAAAACTTTTGCATGAAACTTTACAGAAATATTGCTTATGCATTAGAATAATTACACATAGGCTATCCTACTAATATTATAAAGGCAAACGTTTGTGATTGTGTGTGTATGTTTGTTACATTTTCACGCAAAAACTACTTAACGGATTTAGATAAAATTAAGCACAGATATAGGTTATAGTCTGGAGTAGCGCATAGGATACTTTTTATCCCGGGAATATGTTCCCTTGGGATAACTTTCGAAATTCTCGCGGCTGAAGCCGCTGACAGAATCTAGTAATTTATAAAGATATATAATATTAGTAGGATTTGGCGAAGTACTAATACCATACGGACAGACCAGAGGACGGAAGCTAGTAATACAATAAAACTAAGCTGTGCGTTGCATCCGGGCTAGGATAGGTAGAAGTAAGGTGTATAAAAATCTTGGACTGGAAAATCCATTTGTGATTCAATATTTGTATAGTATTAATAATTGAGAATCAATTAATAAACAAGTAAAATTTAAAAACCCCCCGACACATTTATCTTGCGAAAACATCCCGATTCAAACAGTAAAGCACCCATAACTTTTGAACGGCTGAACCGATTTTATTCAAACATAGCTAAGAACACTCTCGACAAAATCACCTTTCAAACAAAAAAAACTAAATCAAAATCGGTTCTTCCAGATACACAGCAACACACCTCAAACATATAACACCCCTCTTTTTCCGTCGAGGGTTAAATATAAAACAGTTTCTACCTCTTTATATTCAAAATTGGAAGGCTAATAAGTTACCGAAATAGCAAGTAGAGAGCTATGGCCCAAACAAGAAGTGAGAATCAATTAATAAAATATAAAACAGTTTCTACCTCTTTATAGTCAAAATTGGAAGGCTAATAAGTTACCGAAATAGCAAGTAGAGAGCTTTGGTCCAAACAATAAGGAGAGCCAAGTTAACCGACATAGCCTGCAGAATTGCCTATCTTACGTGGCAAAGGGATGGAGTGCCGTCCGCATACCGGAAGATGTAGCAATACTAAGCTTCCCAGAAGATGCGACTGACAACCTTTTGAAGACCACGGCAATCCGCAGAAAGAAGCACATGACCAGTTGATATAGCGACGTTTGAGGAAGTACAATATCCATTGTCTAGCAGTAATCGTCTTTCGGATTATTGATGAAGAATAATCAACATAAAAAAACCGGTTAAGTGCGAGTCGGACTCGCGCACGCAGGGTTCCGTACCATTATCGCAAAAACAGGCAATAAAATCACGTTTGTTGTATGGGAGCCTCACTTAAATATTTATTTTATTGTTTTAGTATTTCTTGTTATAGCGGCAACAGTGTTGTGTTGTATTTGTTGTTGTGTTGTGTTGTTGTTAATCTGTGAAAATTTCAACTGTCTACCTATCACGGTTCATGAGATACAGCCTGGTGACAGACAGACAGACGGACCGCGGAGTCTCAGTAATAGGGTCCCGTTTTTACCCTTTGGGTACGGAACCCTAAAAAGCAAAAGAAGTATGTAAAGATCGTAGCAGTCCATTCTGCAGTTTCCGCCTACAGGTATGGGCATAATGTATGTATGAATAATGACTCATAATACTGATTCAAACTGACCTTCAACAACAGCAGCGACCCCTGCATACTGCTTAGCCTGCATCAACATGACAATCTTCTCCATATCATCGGAGACTTCCTCTCGGAGTCTCCTCACTGCCACCAAGTTATCATACTCTGTTTGTATCTTGTTTGTTATGGAGTTCAACTCAGCTTTTGTGCTGTTTATGTCTTTCACTTGCTGGACCAACCTGGAAATGGGTAAAGTAGTATTGTATAATAATATTAACAGAAAGAAAGAGAATTTCGTTTATCATTTATTAAAAAACCGGCCAAGTCCTAGACGGACTCGCGCACGAAGGGTTCCGTACCACTATCGCAAACAAATGGCAAAAATAACACGTTTGTTGTATGGGTGCCGGGTGCCCCAATTAAATATTGATCTTGTTCGGTTTTTAGTATGTGTTATTATAGCGGCAACAGAAATACATCATCTGTGAAAATGTCAACTGTCTAGCTATCACGGTTCATGAGATACAGCCTGGTGACAGACAGACAGACAAACAATGGAGTCTTAGGAATAGTGACCCGTTTTTACCTTTTGGGTACGGAACCCTATAACACTGATATTCTATAGAATCACATTCAGCCCAACAAAACAAAAGGATCGTGCGTCACACATAATATCTACACAAGTCGTTACACAACATAATCCAATATACGAACCATATTCGTCACAAACTTGAATGATGCAAACAATAGCACATTCGTTTTTACCACCTGACACATGACGTGTATGATAATGTCTCGCGTATATTATGGTAAACCTTGTGCGTAATGGCCTAGTTTTATTGTTCGTTATTTCGACCCCTTTTTGTAGGGCAATCGACATGAATACTCTCCGTCGGAAAAATAACGTGTTATGTTGGACTCCTACCGACAAAACCCCAAAGTACCTACCACTCTACCAGGACTAGGGGCCCGGGATATAATTAAATTCACGTGCCCCTCCGAGTGTGCCTTAGATAAAAAAAAAAAAAAATATCTCTCTAAAAGTGAATTTATGTAATCTAGAAGTGAATACAGACATGCTGTCTTGGAAAAAATGGATTCTTTAGACGAATGATTCGCAAAAACCAACTTAGGAGATAGCAAGGAGGGAGAGAAATGAATTTGGTGATGCTGTACCCTGTGTACTATTGTTTCTACGAAATTGCTGTGTATGTTATGGTGTTGGTACATCAAATAAATAAATACTCATAGGACGATTCAAACTTAACTATGGCTCGGAACACAAGATTTCATATAGATTGAAAAGTGGTGAAAAGTGGGTATTGACACGGGGTCTCATTGCTAAGAAAGAAATTTTGGTTCAAATAAATTTCACTAGATGGCGCGACATGTACACAAAATTCAATAGAATTGTGTAAATTTAAAATTTTCTGGAATTGAACATAAAAATTGTATGTTCTTGTTTAATCAACTCTCCTAAGTACAAAATTATGGAATATTGGGCTCTTAATACACATTTCAAAGATTATTTAAACGGATCATTTAAAATTGATGCCAATAGATGGCGCATTTTTAAATTTCTGAAGCATTTCACGCGATTGTTAAAATTTGCATTGTAACACATTTTGGTGCAGAAAAACTGTAAAAACGTGCAAAAAAAATACTATAAAACGAACCTTTACCGTATTTAAAGAAAAATATTCACGGACCTAGTAAACCCTTTTACTTGCAAGTCGCTGCTTACACCATCTATTGCCGTGAAACGGGATCGAACGCGATTGATGTACTTTCAAAAATAACAAGATTAATCAGATGAAAACGCTAGTTACGTCGGTGCGGTTTCTTTGTATGGGATGAGACATCTGTATGCTAGTATTATATTATCTGTGGTATTGCGCAACGAGAAACGCACTACCGCCACGGTTAAGCTTTAATCATATTGTACCTGATCAAGCCTCCAGTGCGCTCAGCCTTATGTGTGTGCGCAGCGAAGGCGCCAGCAGTCATGATGTCGTGAAAACCGGTCTTGTTCAGCGTGTCATTGTGCACCCACATGCGCTGCAGATGAAGGTTTATCGGAGCAAACTCTAAGCTTGCGTCGTCTGTAATGTGCAGAAATTGAAGCGATTACATAAAGAACTTGCTTGCCGATATGATTAATGCGCCTGGTGATACTGGAAGCTGACCCCAACAAAAATTAATTCAGCCGGTTCTGTACGTCCGCCAGGTCGTCGGTCTACCTTGTGCGATGCCTTTCCATGCTGCGTCTTTTCAACGTCAGCATGATTTATTTTGAATTAAAATGTTTTGCATTTTAAGGTGCAGAGCTGCGCATGCTACTTGTGTGTGTGAACGAGGAACATCAGAACAAGAAGAGTGACTGTACCAAATTCAAATCGGCCTAGATCTAGCATCAATCGGCTTAGCTTAGCATTTGCCCTTAAAAATAAACGTCTTACCCTTCCGACAGCTTGCTTTAAAGTGTTGGCTGTCCATATTGACCATACGTCGCCGCGAGTGACAGTAATGCTTCAGTAAGGACACGTGTGTGCTGACCAACTCCAACTGTCTGGACTGCCACTGACCACAGATCTCGCCCACAGACAGAAGCTCCTCTAATAGCTCTTTTTCTCTCTGGATGTAGATGTCTCTGGAAAATATTTAAAAAATCTATTACTGTTAGATCATTTGAAATCTTTATAACAAAACTCTTGCAGTCATAGTTTAATTATGCATGAGTTCAAATGACTTCATTTTGAATTCAAACTCAATTGTAAATTCACATTCTGTACTTTTCACAACAGTGGTTGTTGTGAAAAGTTTGTCTTTCGAAATATAAAATGAGCTTGAGACAATCCTACCGCACTATTCCCAAACGACTGCAACTCCTGAAAGCCAGAATCAACAGTGGCGACCACCAGAAAAGAGCCGAGGCAATGAAACTCGACGAAGTCACGGATAATAAATTTAACTGTCTTGGATCCCGCAGCGAAATTACCCAGAAAAGAATAACGGAGGAGTAGGAAAAAATACAATTTTCTACTTCATCATACCAAGCAGGACACAGCACAAACAAGGCCAATAGGCACAAAGGATCGTTTAGAACTGGGATAAGCGCAGTTGCCTAGCACCACAGATAAAAATGATCATTAATATTAATGAGTGGACCATGAGCCTAACTTTGTGAGCTGTTATATTTGATTCCAATAATAGGTATGGCAAAACCGCTTGAATGCACGGTATTTTGTTATAGTTTCTACAAGGTCCGTATAGTAAACACTAGAAATGCGCTTATCCATTATTCACACGGCTTTATGCAGCATTCACGCACCATTACGTGCCGTCGCCGACTATTAGCTTCACCATAAGAATACGCATCTTTTTCTTTTCGTACCCACTAACTCAAAATTTGTCTCAACTATTTAAATTTGGCCGACTATGATAATGTGTTTACCTGGAAAGCTCTGTCATTCGCCACGTTCAGATCCCGAAAGGTACTCAATCTCTACGCATCATAAATGGTCAAACAAATAACGAATACTCACAACAATTGCACAGGCATAGTGAAGCACAACTTCGGTTCCGCCATAATTTCATGGACAGTGATATCACCGCCGAGTCCCGAATGGAACCTATACGTGACTTGGTGGCTGTTCACGAAGTTCTGCTTCAGAAGGCTTCCGTAAGACGGAAACTTTAGCTTCAAACCTAGTCGAGGAGGTAGCGACTGTGAGCGACGGTGGCACAGGACTTTTTGCGGGATGTCTATACTGTTTCTGTCGTTCGTATGGCTAGGGCTGGTGCCGATGTAGGAAGGTTCAAGACTCCAGCCGTTTATTGTGACGAAGCCGACTGTCTTCTGGTCCTGGGCAATGAGTGCTACGCGCATCCTTTGTGCCTCCTGTGGGTGAGACGTTAAAAATAACATATAAAAATATGGTGAATAATTGACGTTGTTTTTGGATATTGAAGACAGACAACGCACAGCTTTAACTGCTGGGCCTACAATCATGGATTCAAGTCATGGATAAAAGAATTCCTTACATAATAAAGCTGAACACTAAGGATGGGTGCCCGATGGACACTGTTTACGAATAATTTATATAGAAATAATGAAATCTTGAGAACGATATTGCAATCTTGAGAATGATATAAACTCTTATTCAGTTAAGTTTATTATTACTGTGAACTGTTTTTCTGAACAGTTATACAAACGTTTATATGGGGTTAGATCAGTATGTCTTTTTCTGCCTTACTCCTACTAACGTTCTGACGAATATTTGGTTTCTTCCTAGTAATTTTTCCAACAATCATAATGTTTTCGATGGTATTTTCATATTTAGTTTGCATAAAGATCATGGTATAGAGCAGGGGTCACCATTTACTTTTAATGGAGGTATTTTTTTAAAATATTATGGCCTTTGCGGCCCGTTGGTTTAAAGCCAACCTACCATCAAGAATACCTGAATATATTTCAATAATTTTGCCCAATATTAATGTCATGTGCATAATGTCATTTTCGCCTTGACCTATCCGTTCGAAATTTGGACCATGGTACAATAAGACTGGTAGTATCTTCCCGTGACAGCTAGGTCACGTGATTGGCCTAAGACTACGTCATCAATTGCGTTGCGGTTCTCAAACTTTTTTTGTGGGAAAAAAGATAAAATAATACAATAGGTACTCATTTTTAATAAATCGACATATTTGATACCTTTTTTATTTTTGAGAAAATGAATTTTTCGTTGTGCAACGTTTGACCGTGGTATTGATTAAATTATTAATTTAGTTCGGGTCGAAAACCCACAAAACTTGACTTGACTAAAATAAGTTTAAAACTAATTAAGTTTGGTTAAGTTCGGGCGTACAGCCGTATTGACACAGCTATGCCTAAATTAAGGAATCTGCAACGTGTAGATAAATAAAATAATAAGTAGAAAGGCACATACTAGTTCTTTTAGTTGAAGTTAGTTACAATATTGAACCCACACATATGATAGCGTCTATTCGTTGGGAAAAGAAAAAACCTTATTACACCGCCTTTTATACTTTTGTTTTTACAGTTTAGTACGGAACAATTAACAATTTTTCTTGTGTATCTTTCACAGTTCACGGTTTCACCAAAAATGTTTGGGAGCCACAGTATTTTATTCACCGAGCGAAAAAACGCTATAGGTGTGAGCGACACGACAATAGCGATTAAATAGCGAGTTGTCAGTATGACACTTGTCAATTCGATGTGGTGCCACTGTGTGTGATTGAATTACCCGAGCAAAAAGCATTTTTTAACTTAACAAAGCAATTATGAGCTAATAATTCAATATATAAATTAATTTAACACTAAATAGATGAACCACATGAGTTACTAAATAGTTATGCTAATTAGTCATTTATTTTATTTTCATTAACTACATGAGAAAGTACCTAAATTCTTTGAAAAGGACAATAAATGGTAACACTTATCGTGACGTAGTCTTAGGCCATCCTCGGAAGAGAATACCATGTCTTATTATACCATGGTTTGGACTAAAGTCAGGCTATTGTTATTAAATCTTGGACATGTTCATCGGTAAGTCAACTCCGACATTTATTTTTCACAGCTGCGACTGACCATCTCGCGCTCCACGCTCGTCTGTTATCAAATCGACGCGCGGCAGTAAAAATAAAACGCGGTTTGAATCATTAAATAACGTTCTCAAGTCACTCAAGTAATAGTACATTGTGTATTAAGGGCGGTAAGTAAGGAATTACGATCGAGGCTATAGTAGAAGTCGAAGACTGAGGGCTTTCTGAGTCGAGGTTTGTAATTCCCGTACCACCCGTAATACATACAATGTTTTTCATCACATTTGCGAGTGATAATTATGAATTTTAGCTTTAATACACAAGTCAGCACAGCTGTTATTACGAAATACGTGAACTTTTTTTAAGCTGTTGGCGAATTTTTGCCCACACCACAGATTATACAGTGTTTCGTTCAGAAACTTTAAGGGCAAATACTTGCGTAGGTATACAGCCATGACGGTGTGTAAAAATAATTAAATAATTTCTACGTTTTCATACTATAACTATTAAAATCGATTAACAAGAACATTAGTTGAGTATTTAAGTAACATGTAGCAAGATTGCAAAGAAATTCCTGTTTAGATAACATTTTAAGACAATTTTTCAATTGCGTGTAAACTCCTTGCTTGAACTTGCATGACCTGTGTGCTGTGCCATCAATTAAAAAAAAATATTACTTACCGCCCTAGGGTTTCATGACAAAAAGAAAGCCCGAGGGTTTTATATGAGGCATTACGGCCAAGTTAACCTGTACATTTAGATACTTTTTACGTGCAAGTGTGATGAAAAATATATTGTACTCTATACATAAGGTCCTCACAAAATAGGTCGGCGGTCTAAATCCGGACCGCGGTCCGCCATTTGGTGACCCCTAGTATAGTGTGAATGTGGATGCTAAAAGAGTAAAACCATAGAAAATTTTGATGGACTGTGCGAAAGATAAAGTGCAAGGTAAAATCACCTGTATAGTACTGAGCAGCATGGACGTATATCCCATGGGCACAGTGGTCTCGGAGACCCGCTCCCTGACGTCATAGACTACGATGCGCACCAAAGCCGACCCCGTGAGGCCGTCACTAGCGCGGAACAGAATGGTCTTCGAGAAGGATGGGTTGCTGCATGTCTGTGGAACAATATAATTTACACACCACTATTTAAAATGATTTAATCTTTACAATAAGTCCACCTCGATCATGCCAGATGGAAAGCCAAGGATGAGGGTACCTAGAAGAGTTGGTAGGCGCACAGAGGACCAAGAGTTCCAGTTTGGCTATGTGCATAACGAATGTGGAGGATCAGCGCTTAGTACGACTATTCGAGACATGACCAAGTGCGAATGGTACCATGCAGAGTTATTACTATACAAAGTAAAGTCTGAAGACCGACATTGTATGTTGTGAAAAAGGGACAGCTATTCGTGCTGTATACTCTGTCTTTAAGTAAAGAGTGAATAGGTTATTTCTAGGCAAGTGTGCTACACCGTCGACCACATCATCACTTACCATCAGGTGAGATAGTGATCAAGCGCGAGCTTATCCATAACAAAAAAATAAAAATTCTCTCTCACAAACACTGAAATAATTATAGCTTCAAAACGTCATTGTAAGCCCAGTTAGGTATCGAAAACCGTTATCTTCGTTAGGTAAGGAAAACTGTGAGCGGAAAAACACAACGAAATTTCACGGGGTTAATGTCACTGCATCTTATTTCCAATAATATAGCTCTTTTGTAACATTAACGTGCTAGAATAGATCGAAGATAACATGCGGGAGCCGCATGCCACCGCTGAGATTTGTATCTAGCCTCTTGGTACATTTTTCTATTTGATTGCTTTTTTTTTTGTAAGCGTCTTCGATCAATAATACACTAGATACCCGGTCGGCGCTTCAAAAACCGGCCGAAAAATATGGCCACAAATATGGTTATAGTCTTATTACAAATTAGTATGATCAAATCATAGCCAACATTAAGACGTTAAAAATGTCGCAATATGCGTTCAAAAAGTCTGCAAATAACCACCGTATCTTGATTTTGGAAGGAATATCTTTTTTTCAGTAAGTTTATATCATTAAGTGTTTTTCAGAAAGTAAGAACCGAATTAAATAGTAAATATGAAACAATTACCAAATATTATGATCGTTTGACCAACGTTTGCGACAACGCGAAAGCGCCAGCTATTGCAACAAAGATCGACTGTTCTTGTAATTTAGACTTTAAAACATGCGTAAGACTAAATTTGTTTGATGTATATTTATTTCAAATAGAATTCATAGAATTACCTAAACACAATTGGCGTCAGTTTTAAAGAAAAGTTTTGTATGGGATTGTTTATCTAGTATATTATTGATCGAAGGTAAGCCTACACTGTTCCACTGCTGCGCAAAAGCCTCCCCCAAATCGTACCAGGTATTCTTTCCCTGAACCACCTCGAACCAGCCCTAGGAGTAGCCGCCTAGGTCGTCTCGCTACCTCTTTCGGTGCCGGCCTCGGCGTCGCCGTCTATCCCCAGGCATGCATTTTCCATAAAATGCGTGTGGACGGTATTGCCCAGCGGTCATTGTACATGCGGTTTGCTTATAAACTTTTTAGAAACAGGCCACAAAGAAAAAGTATTTATTGCCACAGGAACTGACATGCCTATACATTATGCTTCAAGCAATCGCTGACTGGTCTAGCCAAAGACCTTATACGTATTTCTTACTACTAGACTGTGTACCAAAATTTTTTGTTTAGCTAAAATGAAATCTATCATCGTACACCTAGGTTAGCTATTTCCTTATAAGCGGTAGCTAACCAAAAGCGGTCCTGGCGAGAGAGTTTCCGCTGGTAGTGTGTCCTTGTCTGACCTATTGCTAGCACAACTAATCATTGGTTTAGTAAAAATGGTAGAAAATTTTATATGTTTCTTTTTATGTTATACCAAAACGAACAATTCATAGACTTTGACACTTATTTAAATATTTCTAGAAAAGTATATAAATATTTCTAGGTCCTATATTTAATCAATTCGTTGTATTTTAAAAAAAAATCATTAATACTGAGTAAGAGTAGTACTTTAAAATGTTTGGGCCTGGTAATACTAAATGTAGGATGGTGGTTTGCGGGTTTTTTTGTCGGACTTTATTCGAGTGAAATTCAGCGGCTGTTAATAATTTGCAAATTAATTCCTAGTGGAATACAATTGGTGCAGTTTTATTTCTCAAGTGTCTACGCAACTGAAATATATGTGAAATCATAGAGATCCTTTGAGGTATATTTAGCTGCCGGTATTTCAAAGCACCATCAGAAGACTGCAGGGTCATCCATCGCCTCTCCTTCATGAGCTTGAGAGTAGGATCAGAGAGCTTTTTGTTCCAATCTATATAATGGTCTTGAAGAATGAAACTTGTAGAGACTTGGGATTTGAGGATTATTGAGTCGGGGAGGACTCTCTTCGAACTTCAGATAACCCTTTAATACTCCATCGTAAACTGCTCAATTCCTCTTCGAGTTCGGTGATATTTTCGTCGGTCCGGAGTGTGCGCGTGTTTTAAGTTGCCAGGTCCAGTCGTCGTTATTTGTTGGGGTAGCCGGATCTCGTCCGAGATTCTTAGCACCCCTTGCCATACCGTAACCTCGACCCTACCGTAATCGAAGGTACAGGCTGCTGGGCCTATTCCCTGTTTTTTTCCCTTAGTCGCCTCTTACGACACCCACGGGCAAACATGGGATCATGAAATTCTTTACGCCCGACACCATACGGTTAGTGATGTAGATACCAAAAAATATAAACACTTTTTTTTTATTAACTATAAATTAGTTAGGTTTAGGTAGCGCTGATAGGTAGCATCAACATATCGGAATACTTAAAATGTCGTTTTTACAATAAATTTGTCCCGTGTTCTGTTTGGTCATGGTCACCTCATTAGAAAGAGACACACTACCAAAGGGAGCCCTCTCGCTCGGACCGGTTTTTGCGCCATAGTGCACAGTCTAGTAGTAAGAAGTATAAGGTCTTTGGGTCTAGCAGATTTGGCGTTACTGTCAATGTCAGTAAATGTCAGGCTATCCTTATTGGTAGTTCGTATTATCTACGAACCTTGGACACTAGTCTTCTAATGCCGCTTAAGTTCGGCAATACCGTTATCCCTCTCTCGCCTCACGTTAAAGACTTGGGCATATATATTGATGACAGGTTAAGCTGGAATAAGCAGGTCGCTCAGATTAGCCAGAGAGTCACTTTCTCACTGCGGTCTCTCTATAGATTCAAACATTTTCTTCCGTCCAGCACCAAAACCACCTTGGTTCAAGCTCTTGTATTGCCTATAATCGACTATGCTGATGTTTGTTATTCTGATCTATCCCAAGAACTTCTTAACAAAATGGATCGACTTCTTAACAACTGTATTCGCTTTATTTTCGGGCTTCGTAAATATGATCACATTTCTTTCTTCCGTTCTCAGCTTAAATGGCTGCCTATCCGTCAGAGGAGATCCCTAAGATCCCTCTGCATGCTCTTCAACATCATGAACGATCCTTGTAAGTGTTGGGCAGTTCTCACGATCTTAACCTTCGAGCTTCCAAAAACTTACTTCTCCAAATTCCTTCTCACCGCACTGGGTTTATATCTAATTCTTACGCTGTCTCTACTATAAAACTCTGGAACGTCCTTCCCCTTGACATAAAAAAAGCTGAGAGTAAATTTTCATTTAAGCGTAGAATCCGGAACTATTACTTGTCCTCTCTTACATAGCTCGGTCTTCGTCTTAGTTATTATGTTTAATTTCTGTTTCATTTAGAATATGATATTTATTATAATATTTATTAGTCTATTGTTTTAGAAATTATTTATGTATTTTATTAGTTAGATACTCGACTTTAATTATTGTTCATTTTTATTTTGTACTCCTACCACCTGTTTGTCCTTTTTAACCCAAAGGTTGACTGGTAGAGAATGCCTTGCTGCATTAAGTCCGCCTATGTATCACCATTGTACATGAAGTTTAAATAAATAAATAATAAATAAATGAATGCTTAAATGAGGCTTGAACATCGTCGCCGAGTTGCCAGCTTTCAGGGAGTGTGCAATGGAATTGCACGATCTTAGTCCATCTAGCCCGTTTCATCATTGAACTACCAGTCGTACGGATGCGCCATTAATACATGGTGGACATCTCACCCTTTTGGGAACACTTTTATTATGCGTACAGCTAAGGAGTGGACTTCCCTGCCGGAGTCTGTGTTTCCCGACAGCTACAATCTGGAGATCTTTAAGTCAAGAGTGAAAAGGTTATTTCTAGAAAAGCGTGTTTCACCATCGACCACATCATAGCTTACCATCTGGTGAGATAGTGGTCAAGCGCCAGCCTATTGAAAAAAACGACACCATACGATCCGTATGCGTCATTCCTTACGCAAATTAAGAACTTTTCTTTCTATAGTATCAGTAGTACAGTAATCCCCAAAATGACGGGTTGATTGTAGACTTTCCAATGCGCACAGCTTGGCGCGCAGCTATTTTAGTATGACATTATACTAAAGCCATTTGTAAAAAAACTTCAGACCGACAAAAAGATTGGGGATTACTGTATTTAAATTGCAGTAACTAACCTCAACAATTTCAGTAGCTCCGTATCGAACACAGACTCCTTTATCGAATTTGACATAAATGACGATGAGAGGTGACGGAGGCTTCCCGTGTGTGTCACAGAGGAGATTGTCGCAGGACAGTGCCAACTCGCATAGCGGCACTTCGTTCATATCTGCAGAATAATTATGTTGTTAGGAACCGTGAGCTATTTTTTCTAGGAAAGGATTCTAAAGGATGTAGCCTCTAGCAAATATCTATCTATTATATATCTGTTATGTTTGGCCCAAAATTCTGGCACGACAACACCATTCACCAACGCAGCCATAAGGTCCTCACATGCACCAGCCCCGGACATACGATTTTTTCGAACCGGGGCAAAACCTTGATAGTGGCGCCCCCTCCCTTCAGTGTTTGAGAAAAACTGTTAAAACTGCCAATAAATAAGTAGCATTTTTGTGACCATTTGTTAAAATAATAATAATAACTTTTTATTATCTATTAACTTTCATTTGTGATATAAAACAGAAACACAGAAAAATATATAACCAGGAAAGACTACAACATTAGACGGCGTGCTTTCTTTTCTGCGAGAGAATCTATTAGCTCCTCAAAGTCCGTCGCATAGGCAGTTTTGTTTTCAATGGCTAAAAAAGTTAGCTTTTAGCTAGAAAAGTTTGTTTCTCAAACATATTATATTAAGATTCGATTACTTGATAAAAAACCTATGATATTGTAGGAAAAGAGGCTTCATTTGTTCGATATTTGGAATTCTTGTCTCAAGGATTTGGCGCCCCCATGAAATTGCCGCCCGGGGCAAGTGCCCCGGTTTGCCCCCCCATAGATCCGGGGCTGACATGCACAGATGACAGGGCAAGCGGCGCAAGACGAAAGGTGAGACGCCACACAAACACTGAAGGTTAGAGCCTTACGAGAACCCCCACCAGTGGAGCCCATCGGCATGTTTGGTGTGCAGAATCCTAGAGACGATACAGATATAAATCCTGCTCAACAGCCAGCTTTGTGATCTATCCTTTCTCGAGTGAAGTGAGCTATAATACAATCTTTTTCCACTACCTTGTATATTATGTAACACATTGCCTAAGAAATTCGTTTAGAAATATGAACATCACAATACAAGATTATAAAATAAAAATTAAAAAATCCAAATTACATAATAACAGTTGCGAAATGACTTTTTATGGAGTTTTGATATCATTATGTAACCGGCAGAATAATACTGAACCTGTTACCTCTCGAAAAAGCGCGCGTTGATTGTGTATATAGTCTGTGGTTTTTAGTCTGAACGTTTTTAATAAATTGTTGTTGGAACTTATTTGCATTTATTTAAGTAAGCTCATCAGGTAGTGGAAAATCTCGACTTTTATGCTCGACACGAAATGTACTATTAGGCGCCTTCCTCACCGTGTCGGTGCGTTTTCGTTTCTGTACCAAACTTCTCGGGCGCCTACATGACTGGCTCGTTTCGGTACAGTTTATTTACCGAGCGCATACACAAACCGAGAATTTGTACAGATTATGGACAGAAACAATAACGTACCGACCCGTTGAGGCAGGCGCCTTAGTCTTGACTCGGGCATCTTACGTGACCCAGAAATGACTTATTATATTATTAAAATTTTGAATAAAAATAAAGATTTATAACAATAATCTTAATGTTGCATTCCCAAAAGATTTTTTTGTAATTTCATTCAGAAATGATTTCTTGAAATTAAGTACAGTTCAGAGAGTACACAACGCTGATTGAAAGTCAAATAAGTAGCGATGGCATGTTAACTATCTGAGTTTATGAATTCAAGTATAATTGCACCTAGTTTCAAGTTCTAATAAGATTATGACATGATATCTTGCGAAAAACCCAAATTCAAAGAGTAAAATGCGAATTACTTTTGAGAACGATTGAACCGATTTCAATCAAACATGGCTAAGAATATTCTCTAAAAAGACACCTTTCAACCAAAAAAAACTACATCAAAATCGGTTCATCCGTTTAGGAGCTATGATGCCACAGACAAACACACAGATACACAGACACACAGATATGCAGCAACTAATAACACCCCTCTTTTTCCGTCGGGGGTTGAAAACATAATATGCCATGAAAACTTACCAGTCACAATTCCTTTCTGCAGTCTATAAGTAGCTATATCTAGATTGGGCCTGATTTTATTCAGTCTTTCCCTGAGCGCGTCCGCCTGCGCCTGTATGTTGTCGTATGGCGCCAACTCGATAGCTTTCAACCACAGCGTCCGTTCGGACTCGTGGAACGTCGCCATTTTGTAACACACGCCGTTCTCCCATGCTACAAAAAAATACAGAATAACTTTGAACATTGATTTCTTTTCAACGCATACGGAAGGGATTTCAAAAGTTTTGGTGTTGTATCCGTGTCAAATAAATGTTTTCTACTCTAGTCAATATATACAATAGTAGATTTTCCCAAAGCTATGATTCCGTGGTCTATCCAGATACAGTGTAACTTTCCCATAGGAACCAAGCATTTTTCGAATAAAAATTAGCTGAATATGACTGGTCATATTCGGCTACTTTTTATCATGGAAAAATGCAAGGGAACGAAATTCACATGCTACACTAACGCCTGACACTGTGGAGTGTCATGTGAATTTCTTAATCAGATTAGTACTTCCAGAGATTAACTTTTACAAACAAACGAACAATTTTACTTGTTTATAAGAAGTACGTTTTATTTCTACAGCGTACTATCGTGACAGGCTATACCTAGTTACTATTAGATATGTACATATTTTCATTTTTGTATACAGATAAAGCAGATGTTATTCGCTGAGTCAAGGCTGCGTAGCGATGTAGCTATGGCAAAGCGGCATTCATACAACAGTGCAATTTCTGTCACACCCTCGGGGACATAAAATAGGTCAACCGATAAACAAGTGAATAGATCAACTTACTTATTTGAAAAGGCCAGTGTCCATTCTCGTCTTGAGGTTGTATTTTTATATGATGATGTCCTAACACTATTACTCCCATAGGCTCATACCATGGTTCTGGTCCTTTCAAGTAGAAAAGTAGATTACCTCGGAGACGAAACCACCGCACAGAGCAACCTGGAACAGAATTAACATATTTTTAGCATTTCAAGAGTGCGTCGATCATCGTAATTTAAACTTTAAAGCCATGATCATAAAAGTTACAATACGCACGATCCTGTTTTTTATGGCTATAGTACGAGAATTGTACCGCAGAAGCAGATAAGTTTAACGGCAGCTGGCATTCGAACAGAGTTCGAATCGAAGATTTAACGCTAATCGGGTGAAGTATCTCATCGCAAGGGTGCGGATGTGAAACTGCAGCGTAGACCATAGACATATCCTATATACCTACTGTGCCCCAAAACCATAGCGATCTACACGCTGCTACCGGTGACACCGTGGAAGTGGCGAAGCATTTTGAATAAAATGCAGCTATGCTATGTACCAACGACACAAAATAGAAACTCATTCTATGCATGAACCTATAATAGATACAGTCTCCAGAATCGTTATCTATAAATAAACAGTATTCTTAGATAAAGGCATATCGAATCAAGCTAACCCTTTCATAACAAAGAACTATGATCTATTAATCTGTATTATGTGCCAGCTTGTTAATAGAATTATATAATATGTATATATAAATGCGGGTAATTGACGTAAAGATAAGAATACATAAATAATTAACTACCTACTGTATATACTACTACTATATATCACACTAGCTGACCCCCGGGGCTTCGCTCCCGTCAACTGGCTATCTACCCACCTACCCTGCCAACCCTGCCTACCATACCTTCCCTGCCTAGCCTGCCTACCCTGCCTTCCCTGCCTATCCTGCCAACACTGCGTATCCTGCTAACCCTGCCTACCATGCCTACCCTGCCTGCCCTGCCCACCCTGCCTACCCTGCCTTCCCTGCCTACTGTGCCTACCTTGCCTACCCTGCCTTCCCTGCCTACCCTGCCTACCGTGCCTGCCGCGCCTACCCTGCCTTCCCTGCCTATCCTGCCTACCCTGCCCATCCTGCCTACTCTGCCTACCCTGCCAACCCTGCCTACTCTGCCTACCCTGCCTACTCTGCCTACCCTACCAACCATGCCTATCCTGGCTATCCGGCCAACCCCGCCGCCCATGCCCATCCTGCCTACCCGGCCAACCCCGCCTACCATGCCTACCTTGCCTTCCCTGCCTATCCTGCCTACTATGAATACCTTGCCTACCCTGCCTAACCTGCCTTCCCTGCCTACCCTGCCAACCCTGTCTAACCTGCCTACTCTGCCTTCTCTGCCTATCCTGCCTACCTTGCCTACCCTGCCTACCCTGCCTACCATGCCTATCCTGCCTACCATGCCTATCCTGCCTACCCTGTATACCATGCCTATCCTGCTTACCCTGCCTACCCTGCCTATCCTGCCTACCCTGCCTACCCTGCCTACCATGCCTATCCTGCCTATCCTGCCTACCCTGCATACCATGCCTATCCTGCCTACCCTGCCTACCCTTGCCTGCCGCGGCCACCCTGCCTTCTCTGCCTATCCTACCTACTCTGCCTACCCTGCCAACCCCGCCTACCATGCCTACACTGCCTACCCGGCCAACCCCGCCTACCATCTACCCTGCCTACCCTGCTTACCCTGCCTAGCCAGCCTAGCCTGCCTATCCTGTCTACCCCGCCTACCCTACTTACCTACAATTTTTTATCTATCATCAATGTTTTTCTCAGCGCACACCAAAGAATGAATTTTATAGGCAACATTTTCCTACCTTGGGTTACATTATTGCAATTTTCATAAGGATCTCTAATTTTTTTGAAAATTTATTATAGCCTATGACACTCAGGAATAATGTAGCTTTCTACTTGTGAAAGAATTTTCAAAATCAGTTCAGTAGATCCAGAGATTACCCCTTACAATGTCACAAACTCACAAACCCACAAACTTTACCTCTTTATAATATTAGTATAGATATAGTTTAACTAAACACTTCTATTATTTACAACAATGGTTTGTACTCTTAGTGTAACTACGTAGGTACATTTACATAAGGAAAAAATGTGTTTTTTTTCCCTTAAACAAATCCCGTCTTGATAAAATATTTCGTCATTTAAACGCGTTCTAAAACACGTGCCTGCAGTCAAGGACGCCGACTCTCGCTCGACTATCGCCGAAATAAATATTTATGATATAATGTAATATTTATTGAAATCAATGAGACTGTATGTGCCTATGATTTTGGTTTGCAAAAATATTTATTTGGTTCTAAATTATGTATTAATATATAAAAATTAATCCCTATTTCCATTGGTCACGGCATCACGCGTACACGGCTGTACCGATTACGCTAAAGTTTTTGTTGTGTTTGTTATTGTTAGGAGCAGGTTCTAATGAAAAACAAAATGAGAAAAAAAATGGTATAAGGGTAGGGTAGGTAGGATAGGATAGGAACTAAGCTGATGAGAGCAAAGGTCCGGGGAATTTGTTGCTGAATGCAAACAGGACCGGCTGTGTGCAGGCTTCGAGTTGCACAGACAGCCACGGAGCATTCCATGCTTGGCATACAGCTAATAGACAGAGTTCCAAACGTTGAGATCCGAAGGTGTTCGAAGGTTTCCGACGTCGGAAAACGAATTTCGGAACTAAAATGGAGCTGGGCAGGACACTTGGCAAGGCGCGGTGATGATAGGTGGAGTAAGGTGGTGACCAAATGGCGTCAAAGGACTGGAAGAAGAAGTATTGGTCATCCGGCGGCGAGATGGGCAGATGACATTGTTGCCATTGCATTGTTGCCTGGATGAGGTTGGCACTGGAATGTAGTGATAGGTACGAGAAGAGAGAGGCCTATGCTCAGAAGTGGGCGAAGTCGGGCTGTGGATGATGGTTGATGTGGTAACGCTTGGGAGTGGGCTATGTCCAGCATTGAACATCTAATGTCTGAAATTATGACAATTTTTTTTATTAATGATGACTATTTGTGCTATTCTCATTTTAAGTAAGGTTTAATTGTTTTACGAAGGTAATAAATATATCTACATAGAATATGTGCAATTTACAGTATACATAGAATCTTATTACTGATTTGTTAATTCTACTCTGTGCTACCATGCCTTATCACTTCGGCCTAATTTGTATAAGAGCAAAACAAACCCAAACACCAACACTTACACTTTGGTTGATGTAAAAAAAAACTTTGTTTATCCAACGGAAATAAAACAGATGCTGGATTATAAGTATAATACAGAGGTTTTTTTTTTCTTAGACCAGATAACACTCCTCAAATAAGTGTAGTGGATTATTGTGAATTATTTCTTTGCTGGTTCACATTGTATATTACAATGCAGACTAACTGTTTGTCCATTCATCACTTCAAACTTCCTTGCATCTTCAGGAATCTAAATTTTAGTAGGATTCAAAGTGGCTTACACTCAACAATAGTGTAGTTTTCTATCTACACTAATATATATATATATTTTATTATTATATTATAAAGAGGAAAGATTTGATTATTTGTAATGTATATACTAACAACTTAACCAACTTTAAATTTTTCTCCTATGGAAAGTTACATTATTCCGGAGTAACAGAAACAGCTATTTTTATCCCGTAATTGGGTCCTGTGGGGTGGGCTACGGGAGCGAAGCCGCGGGAAAAAGATAGTTAGTGAATAAAAGAGTTTTTTTAAATTGAAGGAGAAGTTTCGAAGATCCTGAATCCTATCTTAAAAACTTTAGCTATTTTAGAAATTACCATCACGGTGGCAGGTAAAAGTTATGTAATATTTGTAACAACCTACATTTTATCTCAATGAAATTTTAAATCAAACTAGATGTCAGTAGAAGAATCACAAATTCCAGGTGAAGGATTAGGTCAATGAAAAAATATAACGCCTGGCTAAAAGGGATTTTTACAACATCTGCACCAACAAATATTAACTTATGATAACAAAACTCGGGCAAACACATAAAAAATAAACAATAAAATTCTTATGACTTATCAAATAAGAATAGAGAAGACAAGATGGAGAAGCCAGATACTACAAGAGAAAAATATACAATTGACAAAAGCCAATCAAAGGGGAAGAGAGGTAAGCAAATAAGTAGGTGGTCAGATGAGCTAAGCACTGGCATTTTACAACATCAAAATACACTATGTATACAATAGACTTTTTTAAATATTTTACTGTTTTGCACTTTTAGTGGTTAGCCTTGAACTGGAATATGAAGTTGTTTACATAAATCAGTTTATTTATGAATTCAATAAATTGTATGTAAATGAAAAAATATTGTTGGTCCATCTATGATGAAGTTGATGGATGATAGGATATATTAGATAATATTAATTACACATACACAAAGTAAACACACACACAGTATACATTATTGGTACTTCGCTCCAACATAATCGTGAAACTTCAGTATTGTGTCAAGTATATTTAGCCAAGGACACATACTACATAAAGTCTACAAAATCAGTATGTATGGGAAACAATTCTATTTCTGACGCATGTAATGTTGTGAACACAAGTACCATAACGGGTGAGGACACTGACGCCTGTCACACAGGTCTTACCTAGCACTGGCATCAGGGTTTCAAACAGAAATGTGTAAGTATTTTTCTTTGTGTCATTAAAAAACATTTATTATTATTGTAGCATAATGAACAAACAAGGCATTGCAATCATTTTCCATTAACTACTTACCATCCACAGCCATAATAACATGACATGTTTATGGTGACAGAAATAAGTGTTAATGCCTAACAAAAGATTTGATAACAAAACCCAATTTAATTTTAAACAATAAATAAGCTAAAAATATACATTATTTAAATGTGTATTGTTTGATACCAACATCCAGTTGTTTATCCCCTGATATAAAACAGAATCTACTGATAAAGTGTGTCTATAACTTTTTTTTACAATACTATAGTAATACATAACAGAATTTTAGTAGTTTTCACTGTTTCATGATGCTAGATATATTTAGCAGAGAAGATAACTCTCTAGTAAATCTGTCGGCAAATTATTTTTAATTTAAATGCAAGATAACTCACCTTCAGCTCTCCTGAAGAAACCATCCTGCCTTTCTTTGAGCACTAACACTCCTTCTCGATCGAAATTCTGCGACGTCTGAGATGCTAGTGCAGCTAATTCTTGTTTATTATATCTCATATTTACGAAATTAGTACAAAAATATCATTCTAAACGTATTTTTAGGGTGTTGTTTTTCAAATCACTAACAATGCAGAGTGAATACAGGTTTTGCTTATATTCCTTAAAGGTCACAAGTGAAGGCCCTAGCGCCAGCTGATGTTCGGTAGGAATATATTCTACGGGTAATTTTACGGCATGTTGTTAATAATTAGAACTTTTTGTCGAGACGGTCAATTTTTTTTTTTTTTTTTTTTTTTTCGCCCTTCGGGCAGGCTATAGTCTTTCAACCATACTGCCTAGTCTTTCGTAGGTATTTTTTTCTTTCGTAATATGTTTAGAAATCATGTCTTTCGTTTTTCTAATCCATGTTGTAGTCATTATAAGTTTGTCTTTGATTATTAGTAAAAATCTTGTTTTTACATAATTCCGTTTTTTTTTTCAATTCCAACTCCAGGGTAAACGTCATTTCCATTATATGTCAATCAATTCCAGGTTAAGTGTCATTTCCATTTCATTCATGTCATCAAAGATATGTCATCTTGTATAAGTTTATTTTCTTCTTTCTTCTGGTTTTTTTTTAAAAAACATCTTAAGCTACAGTTTTAAATATACAAACTATAAATAATAATAAAACGGTAATATTTACATATACCTAGGTGCATAGGAACAAGAAATAGAACTATTTAAATCTCATTAACAGTCTCCAATATGTATCTATACAAATATAAATAAGTTGAAGCGTTCTTAAGCAACTCCTGTATGCACAGCGGGACCCTATCAGGTGTTTTATAAATTTTTAGAAGCTCATCCGACAACACAAGGCGCTGAATGTTGAAAGATGAACACTCAAAGAAGATATGATGTAGTGATTGAACTTTTTCTGATTGACAGTAATTGCAATACGATATGCTGACCATTTTAAGACGACGAAGATGATAATTTAATCTACAATGACCAAAGCGCATACGACAAATAATTGAATAAAACTTTCTACTTACAAATAAATTATTTTTGCAAAACCAAGGAACAGAGTTGATTTGAACATCAAGACTGTTAAACCAAGAACCTTTATTTTCAATATGTGTGCAGTGGTATGAATATTTCCCCCATGCCTCACACATGCGCCGTCTTAAGAGACTAACTGCGTCTGTGTATGGTATGGGAACACTCGTATCAGTGCTAGGTATTAATTCTTCCAATTCAACAATTTTTTTGGCAAGAAAATCTGCTTTTTCATTTCCTCTAACACCAATATGTGAAGGTACCCAAACAAAACAAATTTCAATATTTGACTGGGCTAATTCAACCCAGAGTTGTTTTATCAAATGAATAATGTAATTAGTGTTGGCATGTAGTTTATTATTTGCCAAATTTTTTAAAACACTCATACTGTCACTTACTACAACCCATTTGCTATGTTCAGAATTGCTATTTTTAATATGTTTCAAAGCACTCAGAATTGCAACAGCTTCAGCTGTAAAAATACTAGCATTTCTGTCAATTCTCCTACCAATACCTACGTTTGAAGATGGCTCATAGATGGCAAAAGAAACAGCTCTATCATTCTTGGAACCATCAGTATACACAAATTTATGATCTGACCACTCTGACAACATTACATATACTTCCTCTTTTGAAGGCAAATCCTTTTTCTTATTTATAATAACACTAATAGCTGGAAATTTACTGCTGAAAGTTCCCTCATAGCAAGGCAAGATAAGCTTAGATCGGTAAATGTTAATATTTTCAATAAAGTTTTTAAATTTTCTAAGTTGCTGTAGTATATAAAAAGATTTTGTAGCAGTTTGCATAGCTAAATGCAACATATTGACTAAAAGACTATTACCCAAAACACTATAAAGCTTCAAAAAGAACCTTTCTAACAAGTAATCAAAACGAATGGCTAATGGTGGAACATTACATTCAATCTGCATTGCATTTACAGGAGTGCTTCTGAACGCCCCAGTTATAACGCGCAAACACTTGTTTTGCAAAATATTTAAACTATTTACATGTTTAGAGTCTGCAGCAAAGCAATAGAAACCATATTCAAAGTGACTACGAACTAAAGATTTGTACAATAATAACAAAATTTTAGGGTCTGCACCCCAATATGTACCACTCAAGGATCTCAAAATATTATAAGCTTTATTTGCTTTGCTAATAATATGTTTCATATAATTATTCCAGGACAAATTATGTGAAAAAATAACACCCAAAAATTTGACATCTAAAGAACTGGGTAATGCACAATTATTGTAAAACACAGCAGGCATATTATGATTATGTTTACCAAATAAAACAACTTTGGACTTCAATGGGTTGACACTAAGATCAAGGTAAGAGAAATATTTACATAGATACATTAATGCAGCATTCACTATTTCAACTAGTTGTGATACATTTTTCCCAGATGCATAAACCACTAAATCATCTGCAAACTGTAAGTTTTTAACCTGAGACCCTAACATTAAATTTAATCTTCGTATATACAATATAAATATTAAAGGCGATAAAATGCCCCCTTGACAAACTCCTTTAGACGATAGCCTAGGACCATAAAGGTGTCTGTTAAATTTTACAAAGACTTTCCTATTGCTAAGAAATTGTTTTAACCAATTTATTATTTTTCCAGGGATTCCTATCTGTGATAACTCACTACATAAAATATCTATATTCACACTATTAAATGCACCTGCAATATCAAAAAACACTCCAACCAAATTTTCATTTGACGATAAAGACTTGTGAATATCGAGCTGTAATTGACAAACACTTTCCCTAGCAGAACGATTCCTACGAAAACCAAATTGGTTTGATGGTAAGATATTATTTTTTTCAATATAAAACTCTAAACGCTGTTTTAAAAGTTGTTCAAATAATTTTCCAACACAAGAAGTAAGAGCTATAGGGCGGTAAGAATCAGGACACATTTTAGGCTTATCTGGTTTTAAAACAGGTACAAGGCAATCCACCTTCCAGTTAAGAGGTATAATATCATTTTGCCATAATAAGTTCAAAAGTTGTAAAAATATTTTTAAACTACTAATGCTAAGTTTTTTAAAAAGTATGTATGGCATTCCATCAAGACCATAAGTAGTATCTCTTCTGGAAGATATGGCTGATATTAATTCCTGCAATGAAAAAGGACTAAGAAGAAAATTATTGCTGGGATTAGTACTGGTTGTGAATGAAGATTTTGAGTCTTGTGATGCGAAATCTGGTGTGTATTTTTTAAGAAAATCTAAAACCCATCCATCATCTTCGAGAGCATTAAAATTGAATGTTTTATTATACTTCCTCATAAATTTCCATATGACAGATAATGGCGTAGTCCTATTGAATGTTTCACAAAGAGCAAACCAACTTTTTTGTCTTTCCAATTTTAGAACAAGTTTTTTAACCGCTCGAAGCCTTTTGAATTGTAGATAGCTTTCTTCTGAAGGATTATTTTTAAAATATATGTATGCATTTTTAAAATTTAATACGGCTTCTGTGCATTTTTGATTCCACCAAGGAAGATAAGGTCTTTTAAAATTATTTACAAGACATGAATGATTGACAAAATTTGTCCTACCAGTCAAATGATTATTATTTTCAATAGAATTTACAGCTGCTGTATGTAAAATGCTACAAAATTTAAGATATGTACCAGAAAGACTTATAGTATCGACTTTAAAATCAACCAACAATTCATCAACAAGACTACTATATCTTTGCCAATCCACCAATTTATAATTTGGATAAATGGGCAAATGTTCAGCATTAGAACAATTGCTGTATGTATTACTTTTGTTAATATTACTAATCACTACTTTAATGATTATAGGAATGTGATAACTACTACCAAGAGGACAATCATGTACGTTCCATTCACAATTGAGAGCTAAAGACGAAGAGACCAGCGTCAAATCTAGCGCGTTAGGTCGCCAAGTTAAAGAGCCAACTGTTGTTGCATGACCATTATTGAGCAGAACCAAATCATTATCATCTATTACTTCCAAAATGTTTCGACCTCGTACAGAATCCGAGCCACAACCCCAAGACGAGTGGTGAGCGTTAAAGTCACCAGCAAATATAAATGGCCCAGGAATAGATTTTATTAATAAATCAAGGTTTTCTTTTCTGAATGCTGGATTACAATTCAAAGGACTATAAAAACTGACTATGCTTATCTCCTTGTTATTTACTTTTATTTGAATACAGATGTTTTGCAATGAGTTATCAAAGAAGGTATCAATTTTAGAGTAGGTAATGGTATTGTGAATAATTATTGCGACTCCGTTATGTTTGTTACCGGTATCATTTCTCTCAATATTATAATTTTTTATTTTAAAATTTTGGTGAGGTTTAAGCCATGTTTCACTGATAATTGCTATATGTATATTGTGACTATAAAGAAAATCGATAAATAAATGTTTATTACTATTTAAACTTTGAGCATTCCACTGTACAATATTTAATTCTGAAAAATCCATCAACTGGTTGAAGAAAATTTATTACTGAACGTTGTTTTCAAGGCTTCTTTAATAGAAAGTGAATTAATAGGTTCGTCTTTATTGCTTATTATTTTTGTGAGTGTTTCGACTAAAGTATTTATAAATTTATCTGATTTCATGAGATTACTAATCTGAGTGTCCAGATTGCGTGATGTTAAAGCTGGGAAAGAGTTTACATTAAAAAGATCTGAATATGTAGCATTTTTAGTTTTAATTTTATTTTCTTCTACCTTTTGCTTTTTTATTGGACATGCTGAAGAGATTGCAATATGATTGCCGTTACAATTTGCACACTTAGCATCCTTTTGGGCAACAACACACATTCTGAAATTGTGATGTTCAGTACATATTGAACAAACTTCAGTATTTCGACAAAATTTAGCTATATGCCCATAACGCAGGCATTTAAGGCATTGTTTCACTGGTGGGATATATTTGTTCACCTCATGACGCCATGAGTCCAAATAAATATAAGTTGGCAAAATAGTGGATGCAAATGTCACAGCAACAGTCTGGGTAGGGGCAAAAGATATTCTACCTTCATCACCTCTGAACCTGCGCATGAAACGCCTCACCTGTATTACATTCTTTGAACTGCCGATTAAAGAAAATATCTCTTTATTAGACATATCTACTGGGACTGAAGTAAGGACTCCAGTAACCTCTGTGTCACCAGCAGGGATAGATGCTTTTAGAGAAAGCTGATCAAATAATTTTTTGTTTTTTAGAAACATATTGGCGTTATTTGGTAAATCAAATGTGACACCGACCTTATATTTGTTTATTGTGCGCAAGTGCATCACACCAGACACTCCATGTTCTCGTATGCCCTTGGAAAGGGCCATACGATCTTTGTCGTTGAAAAACTTATTCTCGTCCATATGACTAAGAAAAACGATTAACTCTGCCTGCTTCGTATCTTCACTGTACTTACGCGTATACCCCTTTACCTTATATATGGCATATTTATTGTCCTTAGGTTCCTTATCATTGGCATCTTTAAATTTAGTAACCGAGTATGCCGTCGATACCGTGGACTCCGCCGTGTCAGAGTCTGAAGATTCCTGCAAATGCTGTTTCAGATCCGGAGGAATTTCCAGCTCATCCTTCCTCCGCCTCTTTTTCCCCATTTTTTTGTCTTCAATTACACAAAAATATATATATACACCAAATAAGACCTAATAGTACGAATATTTACAGAATTAAATTACAATAAACACGAGAAGTTGAATTACAAAATAATAAATTAAAAAACGCGCCTTTCCACTTCAACCGTTTCCCGCCTTTCCTCTCGAGACGGTCAAGTTATTGCAATTTTTTGTCCCCTGAATTTGACAATTTGACTTTACACCAAAGAGTAAAATAATAAACTTACATACAGAATGACAAAAGGTGTTTTCAGCTAAAGAAAACTTGCAAGTTTTTTGTACACGTACGTTTATTTCTAAGTGTTCGTCCTGTTGTTGCAAAAATGAAAATCTAATTTAATTTAATTGACCAAAGTGCTGCTACTAGAAAAGTGGTTCATGTTTATTATAATGTAGCATCGGTAGTCGCCGGCGAGTCGGCGACTCACAGGCGATTTAAAAAACAGTGTGTGTTGTGGTCGTTGTGGATGTAACAATATTACAATTGGAAACCTTACCCGCAGCTGATCAGCTGAACCTACAGATGGCGCCACTTCATCAAAGTGTAAACATCGTAAGTTATCCGCCGTCTGATTAAGGCCCAGTTTTTTTATTCATAGTTAACTCCACCAATGGTTAAATTTATTCTAGCCAGTGTTTTAAAATTTCGGTAAAATGACCTTTTTTATCAATTGTTAGCCTAACAAATGATCAAATAAGTTGGAAAGTTAATTATTTGACCGTTTGTTAGACATACAATTGGCGACTAAAAGCTTCCTTGAGTAAACAAAACCGTGACGGTCGACAAACGTCCCTAGACATAAAAAAAGCTAAGAGTAAATTTTCATTTAAGCGTAGAATCCGGAACTATTACTTGTCCTCTCTCACATAGCTCGGTCTTCGTCATTGTTATTATATTTAAATTTCTGTTTCATTTATAATAAATAATGATATGGTATTTATTATAATATTTATTAGTCTATTGTTTTAGTAATTATTTATGTATTTTATTAGTTAGATTGTTTATTAATATCTGATTTTAATTATTGTTCATTTTATTTTATTTTTATACTCCTACCACTGTTGTGTCCTTTTTAACCCAAAGGTTGACTGATAGAGAATGCCTTGCTGCATTAAGTCCGCCTATGTATCACCATTGTACATGAAGTTTAAATAAATAAATAAACGTAATGTAAACGTTTTGTACCAACCATAACAAAGTAGGGTGAGACAGAATGGTTCAAGAAACCAACAGCAATAAATATAATTATTTACTACAGTGGCTTCTTAAGCACTCCATTTCATGTTAATGAAGCTAATGTCAATTGTGTACCTAGCTGATTTTAAATACAGAGCTAAACGGATATAGGCAGTTTACGATAACTTAAGAGTTAGGACTAGCCGCGTAACCAATATCAATGTGGCTTTGTGGAAAACACTTTCTGAAAGGGATAATTGACTTTATTTTGTCTTCTGGAAACTATTGCATTTTGGTAAGAACAAGTTTGAGAAAGAACCTAATAGAAGAATACAGCTAGGCTGGGCAACGTTTGGAAAATTTTGTCAAATCTTCTTGTCACGTATTCCACAGAGCCTGAAGACCAAAGTCTTCAACCAGTGCATCCTACCTTTTTTGACCTACGGGGCCGAGACGTGGACACTAACGATACGGCTGGTACATCAGTTTAAAGTCACTTAGCGAGCTATCGAAAGGGCTATGATCGGAGTCTCTCTAAGGGGTCGAATCCAAAACGAGGTGATCCAGCAGATAACCAAAGTTGTCTACATAGCTCACAGAATAAGCAACTGGAGTGGCACAGGGCCACCCATATAAGCCGTTGAACCGATGACCGTTGGGGTAGACATGTTCTTGAGTGGAGAATGCGAACTGGTAAACGCAAGATAGGATTCTCTCAGGCTAGGTGGAGTGACGATCTTCGTAAGGTGGCTGGTAGCAGCTGAATAAGAGTTGCCGAAAATCGAAGCAAATGGCGTGCAATTGTGTAGGCCTATGTCCAGCAGTGGACTGCTAAAGGCTGATGATGATGATGATGTACTTACTACGCAACAGCCGAAAAACTGCGAATTTTTGGCGATATTATATAAAATCCAATAAGATTGCCTTTAAATGCGCCCAGAAGCAACACACGCGCATAAGTTGCAAGGCGCAGCTGTGCGGCGTAGATCAGTATCGCCGTTCGCATCATGCCACGCTTCATCAAGCGGTACGCGAAGCGCAGACCGCTACCGGGCCACGGGCAGTCTTGCTCAAGATGTGCCCTTTCATCGTGTCCGGACCACGGGGGAAAGTCAAGACCTACGCGCTCCTAGAAGAAGGGGCCACGATCACTCTAGTGGACGAAGAACTGGTGGCGAGCGTCGGGGCAGAAGGGCCATCTATCATATATTATAATATTTGAGATTATTTCCGTACTGTTTTAAAGTTTATTAAGTTTGCTGTGCAACAATTTAAGCTCGAGTATGGTCGAGTCACAGTACGATTTTCTGTGAAATTGTACTGAAATTGTATTTTTTTTGTGTTTTAGGCTTCTTCATGATATTTATATTTAAGATACAAAACACGAACATAAAAAAAAAAAATTGGTTGCATTTTATAAAATCTAACTAAATCTTACTTGCCAATCAAATCAGGATATATCCTGATTTGATTGGCAAAATAGTAAGATTTTCGTTAGATTTTATAAAATGCAACCAAATTTAGTTTTTTTTTGAGAATGAAAAACCAAGTTTAGTTTGAGAAAACGGATTAATATATATTCTTAATCAAATATAAAATTGCGTTCCAAACTTTCGGTCTGTGAGACCGTGCGCGAGCATAGGTTTTACAAAATTTGGCGCGTGTGTTAAACCCCTTGTACACAGTCGGGTAGTTGTTCCGATCAAGGTGCCCTAGGTTGGGGTGGTTGTGGCGACTGTGTAGACGGGATATAAGGAGCATATTTTTTTTTGAAAATACAGCTGTCGCTCGCTAGCAACAATTGCTGGTGACTAAAGTTACTGCGTTTGGACAACTCATTATTTTCTATGTTTATTTTAGTTGATTTTTTAAAGTTGTTATTCTGGTAATAATTGAATAATAATATAACCAACTCTGCCCACATTTTGCTTTCATATTATTAGTAGTGAACTAGTTACCATATTTTAAAGCAAGCTTTAGCTTTTCAAATCTATTCCTGTCAAGTGAATAGGATCTTGAAGTGTCACGTGACTTTTCCGTCATAGACAAATTGTCTTTTACACTTCCACGCTCGCTTCCACGCCCGGCGGCAGTTTGTGTCCTCAGAAAATTTTCTTATATAAATATATATTTTATAATTTAACGAAAGTTACTTCAAGATGGATACTAGAAAGCTTACGGAAATATTACGTGGAACCATCGATGTGAATCAGAGGCAGGCGGCTGAAGAACAGCTTGCACAGGTGAGTGATAAATTCGCATCCATCAACCACATGCTCGGGAATTTTATAATGCGACCAAATTGTATAGCTCGAATAAGGTTATGTGGATCTATTGTGTGAGAGGTATTCTCTATTTAGCCGACTAATGACATGCCGCGCTGGTATGGCAGGCAGCACCATGTTTTAGCTGAACTCTTGCATTATTTTGTTTTATTTGTTGAAAATTCTCGGTATGTGTTATTAAAGGTCAATCTTCATCTGGACAACGTATTTGGACGCTTTCTAAGTAAATGCGGTTGATATAATACGGCAAAAAGTTCTAACCAAACTTGACCAGCTCATGTAAAGTCATTAGTTACTATAAATAGATCCCTTACAATTGAAATATTCGTCGGTTTTGGCGTGTTTTGCTCGCCGCTTTCAGAATCTGAATCGAACAAGCTTCTTTTCTGAGGGTAAAGAAGATTTAAAAGACTTGAAACATTATTGAACTGACTGTTGCACAGTCTAATGATTCAAGGACATTCCAAGTTTGGGCTAGTTTTCCCGCGTTAATCATAGAATAATGCAAGTTTTAGTATATTACACATGCTTTACACAAAGCAAGTACCAGGTACCCAAAAACTGACAACAATAGAGACCTTTTTTTTCATAATTAACTCAGGATGTGCACTGCTTACTAGCAAGTTTCAATAGCTAGGCATTTAACAAAACACTTCTTGAAGGAGACTAATGATTAAAAATATTCTTGTTACTACCCCATGAGTTCAGCCAAATTGCAATATATTCTAAAGGCTTTTTTAGGAATGGCACCCAAGATCTGAAACAAGAGCTTACAGCACAAACAATTTGAAAAAGTCCCATCTTATTAAATATGTAAACACAATAAACATTGAATAAGCATTTACATGCTCACAAACTATCATTAAAAAGCTGTTGTTATTGTCATTATAAACAAATATATTTGCTCTTAGGTCCTTGTTACAGGAACTTTACATTCAGTTGACCACCCATTTTAAGTGAAGTCACTATAAAAGGTTTTGAAAATAATAAGAGGCAATAATAACAATATTTGTACAAATACATATAATTTTTCGATTACCAATACAAAATTGAAGAAATATGATACATATGAATACAACAGAAATATGCAAGCATTGCAATAAGATCTCTATTGCAATGCACACACATTGTGTCCAGTAGTTAGGTACAATGGCATACAATAAAACATATCTTGTATTGAATCTAACAATATAGGTGCCCAATATACATCTAGATCAGAACTGAAGATTTTCTGTTCATATATAGAATTCTGCTATTGATGATTATCTGTAGACTGTTGTAATATGTAATATGTTGGCTGCCAATTTTTCTATTGTAAATTGAAGCACAACATAGAGAGAAATGGTAGGAATGGAGAAAATCTTTGCCCAGAAGTGCAGCAATTAAGCTAATTAAAAAAAAATATAGCCATGTCCCATTCTGACAAAAAAATAATTTTTAATTTCACATTTAGAGAAAGATACAACAACAAAGAGAGAACAAAACATTAAAAACGTTTTCTATTCAATAACATTAATACTAAGCAGGATATTTACCATGTTTACTGTTTGTTGCGAGTTTCTATTCACTCTTGTAATATATAAAAAAATAAAAATATGCTCATGTTTCTGAATACTTTTTTTTTGGATTATCAGCCTCCGCTGCAGACAGTAGAAATCAATTTTCATACTATAGGCCTAAGCTATGAAGAATATTGTAATGTGTGTCTATAAAAATAGTTGAAGCATATTTTTATTATTTGTTATAATCTTGTAATGAGTTTTCAAAACTGTGAACAATTGTGCTGAAGTAGGATGATATGGCAGGCAAGAGTTATTTCTCTTCAGGAACATTTGTATGAATAGTAAAGTAGCTTGCTACAAATTATATTAATCAGATGCACTGGGTGTCAGTGCCTTCGACAGCTTATATATATTATTTAATATGGCATAGTTATTTAATAATGTATAGTTCCACTGCTACATCCTTATTTTGGCCCATATAACAATGTTGTATGTTATTTGTATCCTCACATTTAGCAGATAATACAGATTCATAAAAAAATGCGATCATCATAATTCATTGTACAGTGCCATCATGTAGTTATATAATTTTGGGTCTCTTGAGTCTGCTGACAGCAAAGCAGATTAAGTAGCAAATTGGTTGTGCTGTCTCTCTATACTTCATAAAAGATAGCTTGATCTCTGCGACATACGTCAAACTGACTTACACGTTATTGTTAGCCTGTCAAGCACTATTGTTACTGTATTGATACTGACAGCTGTCGCACAGATAAGCTATATTTTATGAAGTATAGATTGTATTTCTCCCTTGGTTTTATATACTTAAAAATATTTTACATTTCAGATTCATAAAATCATTGGCTTTGCACCATCGCTGCTGCAAGTGGTTATGCTAAATGATGTTCCCATACCAGTGCGACAAGCGGGTGCAGTGTACCTCAAGAACCTTGTCACTTCTGGATGGCAGGAGAAGGAGCCTGAAGAGGGTGAGCCCCTCCCCTTCAGCATTCATGAACAAGACCGAGCTATGATCAGAGACATCATCGTAGATGCTGTCGTACAAGCACCTGATATAATAAGAGTACAGCTATGTGTCTGTTTGAAGACCATCATTAAACATGACTTCCCAACACGCTGGACACAAATCGTGGACAAGATCCACATATACCTTCAGAACCCTGAACCTAACAGCTGGATGGGTGCTCTACTGTGTCTGTACCAGCTGATAAAGAATTATGAATACCATATTGCTGAGAAGAGAGTGCCGTTAATAGAAGCAATGAACCTGCTTCTTCCGATGATGTACAATTTAATTGTGAACCTCCACGCTGATCCTTCTGCAGAATCCGTTCTGATTCAAAAGCAAATCTTGAAGTGTTTCTATGGCCTCATTAAGGTAATAATCCAATATTTTTATTTACATTATATGTGTTATAACTTATAATAAATTAATTAACAGGAAGTGTAAACATAATATCTTTTTTCAGTACATTTTACCGCTAGACCTGATTACGAAGGATCTTTTCACGAAATGGATGGAGGTGCTGCGCAGAGTGATGGAAGCACCTGTGCCTGAAACCACACTGCAAGTGGACGAAGACGAACGTATGGAGCTGCCATGGTGGAAGTGCAAGAAGTGGGCAGTGCACACCTTGTACAGACTATTTGAACGGTACGTTAACTTTATTTATCTAATATCTATCTGTTTTAGGAATTTGTTTCCTTGATTTGTTAGTTCTCTGTGGCTGATAACTATGTTCCATAAAAGAAATTAACAAGATTTAGTATAAAATTTACGACTCGGTTGGCACAGTAGCTAAGCAATTGAGTGCGGGTCCGATTCCCGCGCGGGATCTTCATATTTGTATGGCCTATAGATAGTTGTTCCGGGTCTGGTTATTTGTGGTAGCTATGTTTGTAAATGCACCTACAATATGGGAGTCATTCCTAGGGTGGAACAAATTATTTTAACTTTAAATAAATTTTCCAATAGTAAAACAGTCTACATCTATGACATTCATCTGTATTTCAAAGGTATCAACTTAATATCTTATAACTTTATCCAATAATTTCTCTTTGAATAGTAAAATTTTATTGAAGATCTTAATATCTCACAACCTTATTAAAGAATTTCTCTTTCAATAACATTATAAAAAAATAGTATTTGAAATATCTTCTATGAAAAATACTAAGCTGTCCACCATCACGTACAGTCCCCGGCAAGTAACTTGGCAATGTTTTCCTGTAGTGGGGGTAAGTTTACTTATAGTGTATTTGCACTATACCACATGCAACAAAGAAAATTGACACTTTTATTGCTTGTTGTATTCTATGGTTAATACCATAATTAATTTTTAAACATGTCTATTTAGAAGAAAGTTTAAGAAAGGAGAGGCAATCGTGAATTTCATTAGGAGTAATAAATACATTCAATATTTCTTCTTCTTCTTTCTTTTAAAGAAAACGTTGCCCCACACTAGGAATTTCTTCCTGTATCGTGGGTGCGTTTACAAACATAGAAACTCACATACACAAACACCATATATAGTTAAAGGTTTTTAGAAAATTGTAGTTGTCGTTAATAATCATGTTATACCGTTGTCGTCATTATCATTTTGTAAGTTTTACCCATGGCATGAAATTAATGTATGCCCGGTATTTATACGTGGCTTTACAATTAAACAGAACAAACAAAGAATAGAATTTTATTGCACGTAACCCAGGTCCTGTTTGATAACCAAAGAGACCTAAAAAACTACTTCTGCGCATCTAACGACTCTTGCCAAGCTAACGACGCTTGCTTACGTGCGCGTCTGTTTACATTTCTATAAAATAAAAAAAAAGCCACAAAAAACTATGAAACAAGAAAATATTGTCATCTGAATTTTTTTATTACAAACTATTTCTTAGAGGGTAACCGTGGTCTTATGCCACCTACCTACAACAAAACAATACAGCATGGCATGATTAAAAAGCACATAGGCTACGTCAAAACTACGGCTTTTCATCCCGATATAATGTTCTCTTGGGATAAGACGGTAGGTAATTTTTTTATTGAAATACGAATAGTATGTTACTCGCAATCGATAACAGGGGTAATAAATGGCAGTGCTAATAAGGATGTGCATGGTCAGGATCTGCAGTAGTTCACACAGGCGCGCGCGTTGCCAGCTACACTCGATTGAGTACTATTATTCATCTCCCCAGTTAAACAGGAAACGAGATTATCTGCATTGACTGACACTGACAGTGTATTAGCTAAGTTGAACCTCTTTGAGAGTTGATTGTGGGTGATTTAGCGACCTGCCTTATGGCTCGACGTGATTCGATTTCCCCTTTCCGCTAAGCGGTTTTTACAAGCTTCTATTTAACTTTCAATGTATGTAAGTTTGTTGGGGTCAAATCTTGCAATTGAATTTTAAAGCAGTTATCCTCCACCCATTCAGATGAAATTTTGCATACACGTTTAGTTTTGATGACAATGCATGGTTAGTTAAGTGACGTCATATTAAATACAATATGGCGGACAATAGTATTTTTTTGTGCACTGTCATGATATGGGTATCAAATGAAAGGGTTTGCTAAGAACAATACGAAAAAGCTTGTTTATAACATGATTTTTGTGTATGAATAATTTGATTACTATGTGAAATTGCAAGTACAATGCAATGCGATGCAATTCGACCCATTTGCACTTTAACTTTTCTTAGAAAATACATGCATACATCGCCTATCGACAAGCAATATTACGTTCCACGCCAGTAATATAGTGTGAAGGAGAAAGGGATATGGGGAGGTAGGGGGGAGTTTAACCTGACATGATTTTTTTATTAGGGAGTACCCATGCATTTCCTACGGCCTTAGTAAAACTGACCTTGACATAGACATAGAAATCGATAGATATTATCGATTCTAACGAAGGCAACAAATAGTAGCTAAGTTATTTGATAAGTGTTTTTACACTAACCAATAACCCAGAACCACAACTTAAATTATGCAGGCAATTAAAATATTTTGTCGTTTTCATAAGGCTGTTTATCATACTAATTGTTGAATAACTGTTTAGTAATATATTCCGCATAGTTGCTTTCATGACCATAACCTTCGAAAACAGATGGTTTGTTTAAGTATTATCTTGCTAATGTTGGTAAAATCATGGTACCTATTTATAAATCGTGATTAAACACAATTGTAGACATTTGGAATTCAAAAGTTAACTATATTGAAAAGAGTTAACATTAGTCCCTTAACGATCAGGAATAGTAAAGAACGGCGGGACCTATTTGGCTTATTCTTTTTTCTATTGTTCGCTTTGGTGGCTTAAAAAAAAAAGAAGGGAAATCCAAAAAATTAAAATGGTCCCAGACCCATCTTACCCAGGTAAGATTTAGCTCGCCTTTGTACAGTGGAAAACTGACCCGTTTAGTTAAACAGTCGTTTGAAACTGTCAAAATAGTTTAGCTTCTTATTATTGTGCTGTGCATGCTGCTCATAGACATTTTGAATATAATGAATACCGCGTCAATACGGGTCATAATTTTATGCAATTTTAGTCATTATGATAAATGGAGTACATATTTAAATGGTATGATTCTTTTTTTTTTATATAGCAGAAATTGTGTTTTAAATATGGAATCCAGGACGTAAACAATTTATTCATCACACTTGCACGTAAACAGTATATAAACTTACAGGTTAACTTGGCCGTAATGCCCCATATAAAACCCTTGAGCTTTATTTTTGTCATGAAACCCTAGGGCGGTAAGTAATATTTTTTTAATTTATGGCACAGCACACAGGTCATGCAAGTTCAAGCAAGGCGTTTACACGCAATTGAAAAATTGTCTTAAAATGTTATCTAAACAGGAATTTCTTTGCAATCTCGCTACATGTTACTTAAATACTCAACTAATGTTCTTAATAATCGATTTTAATAGTTAAAAAAGGTCATTTTCTTTTTTTTTATACACTCCGTCATGGCTGACTAACTACGTAAGTATTTGCCCTTAACGTTTCTGAACGAAACATTTCTATAATCTGTGGTGTGGGCAAAATCTCGCAATCCGCTTAAAAAAAAGTTCTCGTATTTCGTAATAATATCTGTGCTGGCTTGTGTATTAAAGCTATAATTCATAATTATGACTCGTAAATGTGATGAAAAACATTGTATGTATCACGGGCGGTACGGGAATTACGAACCTCGACTCAGAAAGCCCTCAGTCTTCGACTTCGGGCTTCTACTAGAGTCTCTATCGTAATTCCTTACTTACCGCCCTTAATACAGAATGTACTATTTTTCAATCACTCGTAATTTTTATCGATTAGGGCAAAAACATATTACAATGCAGCAAGCCTTGAACAGATATTACGTCATCATCATCTTATACAATATACTGCTAAACTATTTTCCGTAAAATTTACTAAGCTGTTTGAGAAATAAATTTACTATATTACATATCGTGTCCAAATTATAACCAACGTGTCTGATAAGCTTGCTGCACGTTAATGAAAAAATAATTGATGAAAATAGCAAAATGTAAAGTCAAATGATATAGCAAAAAAAAATCATAAGACACGCATAAATTGACTTCTGCTAAAATGGCCCAAAAATTAATAAAACAGAATGCTCGCATAAAAGTGCTCAGTGAGCAAGGTCGGGCATACGGGCAATCACGCGAGGATAAAATGTCTCACGAAACACCGTGAGAACATGGATTAGACTGCACCATGAAGAAAGCAACCTTGAAGACGGCGATATAATCATGGCGTTCGTCGAATCTAGTACGCGCAAGTAACGGAGTTGCTACGACACTACGATGAACATCTTTATACCCCCAGCCAATATTTTATGCAAGTTATGATGTTACTTTACAAACAGTACGGTTCAATTTACACAGCACTGGATTGCATTTTCGACACCATGATAAGAGAGTAGCCCTAACGGAAACCCTTACACAAGCGAGATTAAATTTTGCTCTTCAATATTAAATTTGGACTTGGACTGGAGTAACGTGGTATTTTTAGACGATACATGTTTTAAGTCTTCAGAGCTTGGTCTGAAAACTTTGAGGCGTTATAATAACACGTGATATGCGGAGTGGCAAATTAATTCTGGTGAATTTCTGCAAATATGTGGGGATGGATGGGAGCCGGCGGTGTAGTCGAGCTCGTACAGATTTCACCTATGACAGTTATAAGATGAAAACATGTTACCGACGGTGCGAGCAGTTAGCACAATTTTTTTTCAAACTTCTCGAGTACTTACTTACTAAAGAGTCTTGATACAAATAGGTAGAACAAAATTGACTAATGTTTAAAATGAAATGGAGTCGAGTTTTTGTCACTGTCTAATAAAATTGATAATAAATTGGTTTCTAGGGATATATAAGCTCAAGCAAAATTCTACCTGATTGTAATGTCTGTTGAAGAATTAGCTTGGTCAGTTTTTAATCTTGTCAAATGTACATAAGCTGTCCATTGTATATGTATCTTTATTTATGTGTTAGAATAAATTTTGTAAGTTCACCTGGTTTCTGTTTAATAAATATTTACACATTGTCAACAGTTATGGCAGCCCAGTGAACACCCGCGAGGAGTATGTGCAGTTCGCTGAATGGTATCTCACTACCTTCACCGGCGGCATCTTGGACGTTCTCCTGACCGTACTGGATCAATACAGAAACAAGATTTACGTCTCGCCCAGAGTTCTACAGCAGAGCATCAGCTATATTGATCAATGGTGAGATATTTTTTATTGTACCAGACGTTTTATGCATATTGCTTGAGCCTTACCGATTACTAGTGACTTAGGTTTGCCAACACAAGGATTATATAATAGCGCGCGAATCCACGCGGCGTCTCAACTTGTACCACGACCATGCTACATGAATAACATTTCTGTCTATATTATATTTTACAAATAGCACAAAGATTCGTTTAAAAGGTACATACTGTTTTCTTCTTTCCCAGCGTGAGCCACGCTCATTCGTGGAAGCTCCTGAAACCTCACATGTTCGCTATCATTCAAGACGTGTTATTCCCACTCATGTCGTACTCCGAAAACGATGAAGAACTGTGGGAAACGGATCCTCATGAATATATACGTATCAAATTCGGTAAGTGAAAATCTTAAATAACCTAACCTTTGATAAAACTCACACGAAACAAATTTACCAGGATCGATTTTGCTTGCTTACAGTCTGCCAACTCCAGTTGGAATACCATCGTAATGTTGCTTTAGTTATAATCACATTTTATCTGTAATGTTTGTTTGTAACTGTTGTTCGAAACCCGTTGTTTAGTTCACGGCTAAAAGGATCAAGTCTCGCTACATTTTCACTCAGATGGAGTATTTGACTGGGCATTTTTTAATTTCTTATATATTACCTTTACTTATTAATTATTTTATAACTTTCATGAAAACTAAAAATAAAATCTGTCAAATAACCTATACACTTTGAATGCTTATTGAATGTATTTTGATAATCAATGTGTCATGTGCTATTATGTATTAACACTAACATTTAAGACTAATCATTGTAGCAAAAGGGTCTATGATTAAGAGTGACAATGCAGAAGCAGCTCCCCATTTTAAAATTTCGTTATAATTTAAGCCATTGCATATTCCGTACCCTTTTCTAGTAGTGATTTTTTGGAGGACTGACTTCACGATGTTATTTATGAATGTATTGTTGTTTCCTTAATTTATTTATGTTGAATGATATCTGTCTAGTTACTCGGTTTCTGGGGACCCAGAAAGATAAACTCAATAACTATTGCCTTGATAAACCAAATTGAATATTTAACCTTGATAATGAACTAATAACTCGTATCTCTCTCTATAAACTGCGGTAATCGTTATACCCCAGAAACCGGCAGTGGGTACGTTTATTGTAGAATGACGAAATTACAACTTCAATAGATGTAGTCTCAATTTTCATTTACTGATGTGTAATTATATTTTTTAGATATCTTCGAAGACTTTGTGTCGCCCGTGACGGCTGCTCAGACGCTGCTTGTGTCGTGTTGCAAAAAGCGCAAGGACATGTTAGGACGCACCATGCACTTGTGCATGCAGGTGCTCACGAGCCAGAACGGCGAGTACGGCCCGAGGCAGCGCGACGGCGCCTTACACATGGTCGGCACACTGAACGACATTCTTATCAAGAAGAAATTCTACAAAGAAGAGATTGACTCTCTGCTCAGCCAATACGTATTTCCTGAGTTCCAAAGCCCCCTCGGGTATATGCGCGCTAGGGCTTGCTGGACCCTCCACTGCTTCGCCAGCGTACGCTTTAAGAGCGACCAGCTCCTTCTTGAAGCTGTCCGCTTGACAGTTACAGCGCTACTCAACGACGCAGAACTACCCGTCAAAGTTGAAGCCGCCATTGCGATTCAAATGCTTTTATCTTCACAAGAAAAAGTGCATCAGTACTTGGAGCCACAAGTGAAGCCCGTTACGACTGAATTGCTCAAAGTAATTCGCGAGACAGAGAATGATAATATAGCGAACGTGCTGCAGAAGATTGTACCCTTGTACACTGAGCAGCTGATGCATATGGCGTATGAGATCACCGATCATCTTGCGACTACTTTCAGTAAAGTAATTGAGACAGATTCGGGAACTGATGAGAAGGCAATCACAGCAATGGGTCTGCTGAACACAATGGAGACTGTCCTCAACGTGATGGAGGATAACCCTGAGATCATGGCGCAGTTGGAGAAGACAGTGCTGCGCGTCGTCGGACATATACTGCATCACAATATCATTGGTAAGAAGTGAATTTATTCAATTGACTGCAATGTCAGTATCAATGCAACCGGCTTTGTTGTGTACAATTCCTTCCATGTTCCAATACGAATGCTTCTAGATAGAACACTGAATGAATTCAGATATATCTCCATCACTGAATTTTAATACGAAAATCATCATGTCATTGCAGACATCACAAGTATGTATTTGTCACCAGAATGCATAACTGAATGCAAGAGAGATTCATATGAAATTCTAAATACGTATTTATGGCTATGTTATTACCATCATATTGGAATCCGTATGAATGGAAGTAAAGATTTTATTTAAATTGTCTTTTGTATGCCAAAAACATTAGCTTTTTTTAATTTGTTGCCCCACATTACGAATTTCTCCAGTATTGTGGCTAAACATTTTAACTCGCATAAACAAACTACCAGACAAGCAGCCTAATTGCGTAAGTGAATTCGGCAAGGCAAAGAGTTTGACCGCCATCAATCGATCAATCATATAGACGGATATCCACATCGCGACTTTAATCTCGCATGTGATTGGTCGATTGATGTCGTCAATACCCTTGCCTTGCGCAATTCACTTACGCAATTAGGCTGCAGGAACAACTATTTATAGTGTTATGCTAATTAAACTGTCTGCTGTGATTATGACTACACAAGTTGTATAAACTTAGCTCAGTAGACAAAAACAATAGAATTCTGCTATAATGATAAAGACAAAGACAAATATATGTTATTTCAACTAGGCCACCAAGCGGCACTTTTGAACGTTAGATACATTAAAATATACAGGGAATAAAAATTGATTCTACCGTGCATTCGGAAAGTAGCTTGTTATGGAGAAGAATGCACAAGAAACTCCATGATTCAATTGACACCTCTGTGGACAGTATCCGTGGGCTAATTACATGTGCTGTTTCCAACTTTGTTGTGTTTGATACTTTTATATCAGCCTAATGACATTTTTTTTACAGAATACTATGAGGAAGCGATGACACTGCTCTGCAATTTGACAGCCAAAACCATATCTGAGGACATGTGGAAGGTCCTCGAGATGCTGTACCAAGTGTTCGAGAAGGAAGGCTTTGACTACTTCACAGATATGATGCCCGTCCTGCACAACTACATCACTGTGGACACTAACGCGTTCCTGTCCAATGAACATCATATCCTTGCTATGTTCAACATGGCTAAAGCTGTAAGTGCATTTATTATTTTATAATTTTTTATCATGCTAGTAGGCGTATCATCTCCCATGAAATAAAGGTGTTTTTGCTGAAATGCGTATTTGCCCATATACCTGATATGTTTATCTTCAATTTCGGGTAGTTAATAGGTTATAATATACAATCTACTCTATGGGCGTGGCTTATCCGCTCGCATGACGTAATTTGCGCGACAGTAAATAGAAATACCCTTCATAGACAATTTACCCACACAAAATAACCTATCGCCTGATTTAAAAGATTATGCAGATGTAGGTGCACTTATTATGTACACCCACAAACAATTTATTTCAAGAATACTCAACTATTCGAGTTTCCAGGACTTTTTATAGCAGTCTTGCGATTTTTACCATAAACACGTGCGCAACTTGCTGATAGCGAAAGCGATTACGAATTATTTATTACTTTTATGCGTCTGATAACATTTGATCCGCTTATTATGTTGTTCAAATAAGTGTTGCACTCATTTGAAAAAAATCATTTAATTATTAGAAAAAAGGTCTGGTATTAGATTTCCCTTGAAAGTTATTCCACTCATTTATATCAGAAAATGGAAGATGAAAGATTTTTTTATTTTTTTTTATTATTAGGTATTTAAAATAAGTCCCTCGTCTTACAAGCCATTTTTACATTGCACTTTTTGTAATTGTTCAATGTTTTTAAGCACACGAACATTACTGAAGGTGGACTTTGTTTTGAACTAAACTTTACTCGCATTTCTGCTAGCCCCTTAAGCATAAGACAGTGTGAAGTACACGTGCTGTTGAAAATGTCACACATTTGCGGAGCGCGAATGTTTTGTGTTAATGAACTCGGTGTCTAATTTTATTGGAAAGCGGCCAAGCCGAGTGTTAACGTTATTATCTGGATTTGTGCTTTCCGGTGTTATCTATAAAGTTCATAATTAGTTGCACAAGTATCAAGAGCCAGTTCGTTTCTGATAGCGCAAATTATACTCTTGCTAGTGAAGTTGAAAGTGCAAGATTGCTTGAGTATCTAGTCAGATTTATGCAGAACAGACACGCATTTCTTACAGCTGTTTTATTACGAGACATATATGATTTCAGACGGTGGTTAAACTCTACAGAAGCGGTTTTTTCGTAGCGAGAAATTGAAATCTTTGTTCAATATTATTCACCCACATTTTTTAGTGATAAAATCAGCGCGATAAAATCTTTCAGTCATGTCATTGTCTCATTCATATTAAATTTTAGTACCATGTCTCATGCTTTGCTACAACGAAACTTATAAAATATTTCTGAGAAACTGTTCTCTAAATTATATAAGTTACATTTAGCTGATTTTCCATTTACAAACTTATATTTCGTCGCTTGATTAATACATTAGATGCATTCGGCAGCCGTAGCGGGCACGGCTGTTAATATTTAACTGCATCGATCGTATTTGTATTAGGACCCCTAAGAGTGCCCCTAGTCAACGGCACGAACTATTTTGTGCGCGGGGTTAAAATGAATGCTGTCTCATCCGACAACACGTGCGAAAGAGATTGATGCTGTGATGAGCAGTAAGAAGCTAGTTCTCGTACGAATTAGCTTACTTTTTCTAATTTGTAGCGAAGTGAATGATGATTTAGGACGAAAACGAGCGCGCGAAATTTTATGAACAGACCTTTGGTAGTCTAGATTAGATATCATGAAAAAACGACTTAATGTATATTTTCAAAATAAAATTATTTGCATTGTTGAATTACTAATCTAGCCCTGTATGGAGGCCGTTTTACAATTTTCCTTCTTCTTATGGTATTTATTTCCGCCCAAAGATGCATTAAAATTAGTGTTGAAATATGGGACTTACGACGCTCATAACTTTCAAATATTGTTTTTTTTTTACTTTTCTTTTTCCATACAGGGCTAGATAATGATGAGACAAATTGATATCATTTTTTTATTTTGAACGTACACCATCAAACAGTGGAGTAATCGCCAGACTACGTTTGTATGGAAGAATTTTCGACTAGTGTAGCCTTGACCTTATTTTATCGACAGGTGTGGAACGTTATCGCTTATGTATGGAATCAGACACGACACGCTAATCTTAGAATAAAATGACTGGAAGGCAGGTTTGACTGTCTACTTGTCTGTAAACATGTCTACTTTGAACAAAGCCACCTACAATAAATATTTGATCTGATTATGGAGACTCTTAACTTTCAGTGATTCTAATACATCTTAACTGAAATTCTTTAAAAAGGTTCTTAGTGTGAGAGAAAAAGGATTACCAAAAAACGCATTCTAATCGTCACGATATATTTGATCTCACGTTTAAACGAGATTTAATATAACGTTTAAAGTTTCATCCAATGTTTCCTCATATTCAAACATTGGCTTCGCCCGTGACAAATTATACACAAAAACTTTCCTCGTTTCTCACTATTTCTATTGGGGAAAACCGCTTCAAAATCCGTCCAGTAGTTTTGAGTTTATCGTGTACAGATGCGGCGAGAGAATTTATTTTATAATATTATTATATATTGAAGAGAGCTGTGCGCATATCAATAACATGAAACTCTCAAAAGAGCCGACTGTTTTTCTGTTTCTATGGAAATTAGAGCGTCAGTTATGGATTTTTACCAAGTTTTCATAACATAAAAAGGTCGTAATATTTTTAATAGATATGAACACTGAGATGACAATATTTTTTATTTATCATTGCTGAGCGATTCCTTGGTACCATAGCACCTTTGGTACCAGTATGAAAACAAGCGTGTTCAAAAGCAGTTACACGAATACTAATTAAAGTAACATTAGCCTAATGCAAAGGTCGTGAAATCTAAATTCTAACTCGAAATAGACTGTGCGCTATTGTAAAAAATATATCCATTTTGATGTATGTCTCATCTGCTGGCGTAACACATTATTATGATTGCCTAACTTAGGCGAGCGTTTATATGACACATCGAGTTAAAGAAAAGGACTGTCTCGGGGGTATCCATAACAGCAGATAACACTTAAAGGCTGCTTGTCCACAAAACCCCCGCTCGCGCGTTGGAGCGGCGTTTTTATGCAGTTCCGTTAGTTGGCTCCGCTCCTATTTTCTCCGCTCCGCGCCAAGTGGACAGGCAGCCTAAACCGAAAGCTTACTTTAAAACTCGATTTGCTATATATACTTATCAATATACTATAATTTATCTAACTAGATTCGAAGTAATTTCAATTTCAGAAATTACATCAGATTTAGTTAGATAACTACTCTTCATTGTTCACCAGTTACGATTGATTATGAAGTAGTAATAGACATAAACCATGTTTTCCACCAGGTCCTAAACTCCGACGCTGAGGATGAGTCTGAAATCTACGCAGCGAAACTTCTCGAGGTCATAGTTCTGCAGTGCTCAGGCAGGATTGACAACTGTCTGCCTTCCTTCGTAGAACTGGTACTGAACAGGCTCACCAGGAAGGTCAAGACTTCCGAGCTTAGGACTATGTTGCTGCAGGTGAGAATCTTGATAGAAACACTAAGCTAATCATACAAAATAATATAATAAGGGCGTATGTCACTGGACTTCTTGCATTCCAAGCCAAATATTACATTCTTAACCATTTGGTGAATGTTTTGGGAATAGATTGCAAAAGGAAATACAAAAAAAACACATAATAATATAAACTTTTGTGGACAAGTTAGACATGCCCGACCAGTAACTAGGTGGACCGATGACCTGGTGAAGGTTGCGGGAATCCGCTGGATGCGATTCGCACGGGACCAGTCAATGTGGTGACACTTCGGTGTGGCCTATGTTCAGCAGTGGACGTCTTTCGATGATGATGATGAACCAGTAACTTGTCAACTTGTTGCCAGCATCATTGCAACATACTCTGTTGCCATGTTGCCAGAAATAGGGTGCTCAATACAAATTCTTTGCCTTGAACCTCACCTAGTGAATAACATTGTGCTTTTTAGCTGCACCTGTTAATAAAATGTTTATTTTAATCTGCAGGTTCTCATAGCAATCCTGTATTGCAATCCGCACCTGCTGTTCACAATCCTGGACAAGCTGCAGGAGTCAGTGCCAAATGCCTCCATCACACAGCACTTCATCAAGCAGTGGATACATGACACTGACTGCTTTATGGGGTAATTGTCACCTTTATGCTTAATTATGGCTTCGTTTCTTCAAGATCACTGACTTCTAAGTCACAGTATCATACAACTAGTTTAGGAGTCAAGAGTATTGAAAATTGCCTATATATTTGAGCCTTTTATATTTTTTAATTCTAATCTATATTATAGGGGATTACCATAGATTTATTCTTTTCTATACGAGAAGGAGGCTGTAGTTGCAATTTGAAAACTTGCTTATTACAGATACTATAGTCAAACTACAATACTTCAATGAATTACAATAATAAGACACTTTTCCCTTCCAGACTTCACGATAGAAAACTGTGCGTCCTGGGTATTTGCACATTATTAGAGATGGGCCCACAAAGGCCGAACCTGGAAGATATTGTGCAAAAGCTATTGCCTTCCTGTCTGGCGCTTTTCGATGGACTGAAGCGAGCTTACGAGGCCAGGGCTGAGGCCGATGAGGAGACATCCTCTGAAGAAGATGAAGACGAAGATGATGAAGGTACGTTGTTGTATTTATATTTCGCCAGTGGTGCTGAAATTAAATGCTAGTCAACAAGATAAACAGGGCTTCCTCTTAAAAAGTCATTGTCGAAATTTTGCTGTTTTACGTTTCATTTTTACTTTGTGCCAATTCAAAGTCCTAATAGGAAACCATATAACATTTCAGAAGTTTTATCAAGTGATGAAGACGATTTAGAAGAAATGAATAATGAATATCTCGAAAGCTTACAGCGGATGGCTGTCAAGAACAGCGCACAACAAGGTGTCAATCTCACAGCCAAGATCGAGGATTATGAAGAGAGTGATGATGTGAGTCCACTAGTTAGTATAAACTTGCTTCCCACAGTGTTTTGGCGTCAAGATTTTTCGGGCGGTGGAGTAGTTGGGTGACTGGACCATACTGAGATACCGATAACAGCGTTTGCCGGTAAGATATACACTACGAACACGGCTTGGATGTCTCCTTCCTCGGAAGTGATGGTTTTAGCAATTTTGTCGTTGCTACATATAAATTGTGTCGTAGTGTTCCTTGTAATGTTAGGTATCAGAGACCTTATGGTGTGATGCCAGTAACCAAAGTGGTATGCAGAGAACCAAGGACAGAAATGTGAGTACTGTGTGTTAAACTACTTGTATTAATCCCTAATTTAAATTGCTTTATAATTTACTAGCGTCCCGCCCCGGCTTCGCCCATGATAAATTATACACAGAAACCTTCCTTGTGTATCACTCTTTCCAATGGTGAAAACCGCATGCAAATCCGTTCAGTAGTTTTTGAGTTAATCGCGTACAAACGCGGCGGGGGAATTTATCTATATCTTAATATTATAAAGAGGAAAGATTAGTTTTTTGTATGTAACAAATAAACTTACAAACTACTGGACGGATTTCAAAAATTAATTCACCGTTGGGAAACTACACTATCCCCGGGTGACATAGGCTACTGTATTCCCACGGGAACGGCCACTATGCGGGTGAAACCGCGAGGCGTCCGCTAGTTTTATAATATGTAGTGATTCAGTGCACCCTATTGTTCCTGAGACGAAGTCTTAAATAAATAATGCAGTTATGAGAATCCAAATAGATAAGCTGGTGTTAACAAAAAACACAATGTCGAAATAATGTTTTTTCAACACACTTCCTCATAAAGTGGCTCTAATTTCACCGAAATTAGGCACATACTGACACCTGTAATCAAACTGCGACTTTTCATTGCTATTATTCATAAGTGAGTTTTTTTATTTATTTATTGATTGAGTTGCTTTGTTCATCAAAAAGTTTTGATACAAAAAAGATCGTGCTCAATAGTACAAATAAATTAATGTACCTATTGCTAGCTCATTTCATGCAATTTCGTATTTAAATAGATAATTACAACTTGTACGTGTTTAATAGATAAAACTTTCACTCAAATATAACTTTTGTTTTTCTCTGTCATAAAGAAAACTTGAAATTCCCCATTTAGTACGTGGCTAAAAAGCTATCCGCGAAAAGCCAAAAAAAAGAAACCTCATTCTTTTAGTCAATGGCTGATCGCCATTGTTAGATGCGCGCGCATAGGAAAACTGATTAGTTTTTCCCACCATTGCGAAAAATTTCCCACAACTCGTTTTCACTGTTGAAAATGATTTTTTTTGTATTATTTTCTTCACAAGTGTGTTGAAAAACGTCGTCTGATACACGAGTGTATTGATTATTACCGTCCTCGGCCCTCTTAAGACCCTCACCTAACGGTTCGGGTCTCAATGGCGCCTCAGCGGTAATCACCAACATTACACACTTGTACCATAATGTACTATTACCCGACTAAGGCAAATCCAGAATGAGGGTTATGATTTTAACCATTTTATGGTAACCGAGTATAAGTTACCTGCAGAATACCTGGCTGTTACCATGGGGTCTCATCCCATACAAAGAAACTGTCCCGACGTACTGTACTGATTATACTTATTATTTAATTTATCTATCGATAACGATTGATTATTAGATGGTGATCTGTGTATCGCCGTGTAACGGAACCGAACGCGATCGATTTACAAAAGATGAAAAACGCTAGTTACGCGGCACGGTTTCTTTGTATGGTATAAGGCATCTGTGTGCTTGTATTATATCTGTGCTATTACTATATTATGTCAACGTGTGTATGGATGTGTTTTCTGTAAATTTAAACTAATTAAATAAGGAATGTGTCTAACACGCTTACCGCAAACAAATTTATAGTTATTAATGTAACACTAACTATTGGTGTGGGGTTATAGTGAAGAGATTTACAGCTAATTTAATTTTATATGGCCGTCAAAGTAAGTTTAGGTAACCTCGTTACAAATATTTGGTTTTGGAACATAAATTGTTGTCAGCCAAATATTGAATGGCTGTGTACTAATAATAACGGTGTATCAGTCGCTATCTTCTCGTTCAGAAGTAATAATAAAGTGTCTCGTAACAGAAAAATCCAAAAACCTCTGCATTGTCTGGGTCCCGGCAGAGTCTACCGTGGGGAAGTTTTGTAAGAGTTCTATTATTAAAACACAAGTATCTAGTGCATACCATATAATTATTATCATGTATGTTGTACCGTAAAGGTTGGGTATTAGTCTCATGTACAAGGTGCAATTTCACTAATCCAGCATTAGTGTTCTAAGGAACCAATTCTTTCTAGACCATTCGGTTAAATAATAACAATCATTTTTAGTACATTAGTGTGGTCATTGAATTATGGTCAATAGGTCGATTCTAGTAACCATGTAGCTTAGATATAGGTTAATGTTATAAAAGGAATGATTCCTAGAAAAATAATACTGTATTTAGTTTGCTATAAAAAAATATTGACAAGTAACTTTTGCTTTCTCAAAGCGGATCAAAGTTCAGGCTTGTGATGTCACTTCTGAGTAAAAAGTAACACATTATGGCCTGTCGTCACGCAAATTTCTAGGCACATTATCGTGTACTTTTTATGTTTACGTGACAAAAGAAAAATATGTACGTACCCAATTATTTATTAATAAAATATCAGACGGAAAAATATAAGTTTTATTCATTATCTCTATTGATCTGTTCTGTTCTCAGGATGACGACGATTATGACGCAGAAGACACAGCGATAGAATGTTACACCACTCCTCTTGATGAGAAAGATTGCGTCGTCGACGAATATATTAAATTCAAGAGCACACTTCACGGTATGTATTCTGCACTGGATTATTTTTTAAGCCGTGTTTTCCTTGCCTTGCCGAAAGTACAATAATTCGAGCGAATGCTTTATCATTTTACTATTTTCTTTCAAAACAATTCTTCATTTGTGTGAGTTTAGGTGTGCTACACATGTTGTATTTGTCGATTAATATCTTATACTCAATTTTGCCGTCTATTTGCGTTATTTTATTGCCGACCCAAATAAGTGTGTAGCATGCCTTACACACTATACATACAAACGGACACGTTGGCTAAGTGTTTTTTATCCCTTCCAAATGCAATTTTACTCTATGAAAAAAAAAGTGGTCAAATAATAACATCGCGGCTAGTATTTGACATCAATATCAATATGAAATCTATTCTAATAATATTGATGACTACACACAGCTCTTGCGACGAGCGAACCGGCGCTGTACCACGCACTGACGAGCACGTTAAACGAAGCGCAACAGAAACAGTTGAACGCTGTGTTCGTGCTCGCCGATCAACGCAAAGCGCAGCAGGACAGCAAGCGCATCGAACAGAGTGGAGGTATGTAGCACTTAGAGTCTTAGAGCAATGCGAGATAAAGGGTCAGTTCACTTATAGATGCAACGGGACGAGGAGACTTGAAGTGCCCACTTAAGGTTCCCCTAGTCGACGGCACGAACTATTTTGTCCGCGAGGTTAAAATGCATGATATCCCATCCGACAATACGTACGAAAGAGATAGATGCTGTGATGAGCAGTAAGAAGTACAAATTTGTATCAAAATGGATGATGATTCAGGACGAAAACGAGCGCGCGAAATTTTACGAACAGACCTTTGGGAGTCTAGATATCATGAAAAAACGACTAAGTGTATATTTTCAAAATAAAATGATTAGCATTGTTGAATTACTAATCTATGCCTGTATGGAGGCCGTTTTGCAATTTTCCTTCTTTTTATGTTATTTATTTCCGCTCAAAGATGCGTTAAAATTAAGTGTTGAAATATGGAACTTTCGACGCTCATAACTTTCAAATATTTTACTTTTTTGTTTCCATACAGGGCTAGATAATGATAAGACAAATTGATATCATTTTTTATTTTGAACGGACACCGTCAAACAGTGGAGTAATCGCCAGACTAGGTTTGTATGAAATAATTTTCGACTAGTGTAACCTTAAGCATGGGTTTAGCGGGGGATACATGTGTACCTTTTTGTGTAGTAAATAATGTTCTATATTGCTCCCTTCGCGTTGAGTCTCGGAGTGAGCTGACTTGGAGGTGAAAATACTCAAAACAAAATCTTATGTACAAAACTACGAATCTTACCTACTTCTAATATTTCTCTTCCAGGCTACATGTTCACCGTGCCAGCGCAAGTGCCAACCAAATTCAAGTTCGGATCGTAATTCATGTTTAGCAATTCTCATTAACATTTATCACACTTGTCGAATATATTCTCCGATTTGACGCTTATTTACGTTAAATTCAAATCTAATATATCGGCTATAAATTGTTCGTTATACGTTTTAGCATAGCAGTTAAGCATAACAAAACAGCTTGGCACTGCAACGCCGTTGTCTTAAATAAAAATTACGTCAGGTAACGCGCGTAGGCAGCAAGCCAGGGCTTAAATTCCCAGTGAGGCTTTAGGCTAGTGCAAAACGGCTCCTACGCCATTTTAGTATTTCTAGCCGGCAACCAGATAAAAAGGAGCATATATTTCAAGTGTGTCTTTGAATGCACATTCACCTAATGTGACAGGTTCTAGTAAATGTTTGAAAAGTTACAGAGTGATTCGTAAGTGAAATAGGATTACAGTCAATTTGGAAGGCCTGATAGTTAAAATAGATTATGACATTGTAAATATTCAATATTATTGGATTCTGATGTTGTGCTTCATACATTAATTATTGCAAATCAAATTTAGTTGTTATTTATTATAGCAGACTAGATCAATGGAAGAATCGGTTAGTACCGCTTCCATATCTCATTTCTGTCTCATCGATTGAGTACTTAAAATGACTATTGTTACTCTGATGATTAAAAGTACTATTTTTCATTGACAATTTAACCTCGAGGCTTTTCTACTACTGGTTTACGGTGCCCTGAAGTTTGGTATACCTAAAAATAAGGAATTTTCCTTTTTATATGGCCATAAAGACAAGTTACCGTGTAAAAACGATCATACAAAAGTTAATAACTTGCAACCCTATTTTCAGTCTATGTATGTATTCTATGTGGCGTTCTAGAGACCAAACGCGTAGACCGATTTTTATGATTCTTATTACCTCTTGTCATTTTATGGACTCTTTAAGCGCTGTCCACACATTGCCGGGTTTGGAGAAAAATCGGTTACATACCGATTTGTACGAACTTGTTCACACATCTCACTATCAGGAGGATCCGCATCGTTAGGATCCCGGAACGGTTCTTCTTCGTTTTTGTGCAAGAGCAAGGGCAACATGAACACAGAAATGTTGATAGAACTTGTACGACAGAACAATATATTTCACGATCTTTCTAATCCACATGATTTGAATCAGGTTGTGTGCGTATCAGCCACCGAAACAGACTACACTGATATCGATTGCCCTGATATGCGTAAACAAGGGCGACGGATGGCTCGACCCTGACGGGAAAACTGAAATGAACAACTCGCAACTCGGATAGCCCTGAACTGTAAATGTGTGGACAGCGCTTTATATCGGGAAACAGATTGGAGATAGCGCAGAAATAAAATAAAATTATGAAGTAACAATATCAGTGTTCTTAGAAGGTGGAAGGATATATCTGAAAAGTAGGCATCTCGGTCGACGATCCACACATTGTTGTTTACACTGCAGTTATTAATATTATAGTAATATTATTATGATAATCGGGATCAGGATGTATCTCTGACTTATGTTACATAACACCAAACTCTTTCCGTAGTTATTTGGGTTCCGTATCATAGAGCTAGTTATACAAATACAATATTATATAAATACAAGTCATGGGATTTTTTTGAAATATATACACGATTAACTGTAGTTTTATTGTATAATGTGTATACGTACAATAAAATTATTATGTCAACTTCAAATTAATATAGGCGATTATTTTCCTGTACAGGAATTGATAGGGGCAGTCAAAAGTATAATAAGTACATATCATTACTGATATATATATTGTATTTAATTTTATTTATTGATGTTTAAACTTAACGATTTCTGTAACTGTGTAACAGATGTCCCCAATCTTTTTGGCCGCTCTGAAGTTGGGTATAATGGCTGCACAGTAGTAAATCTCATAAAAAAAACAGAAACACGTCATACCTTGGGCATAGGAGAGTCTATGTTCAGCCCGGCAAATAAGATTGGGGAGTACTGTATCCTGAAAATTGGGACTTGGTGCCTTAATAAATATATTTTTATTATTGTTCCATTTCTTCACTTATTTGTATGAATTAATTATATTATTAAAACTCGCTTGCTCGTCGTTTAATTAGGACAAATACATACCTCATAAAAACCTTAGAATGTTTAGCTAGAAGGTACGGAACCCTGACAGGTTGCCTTAGCATTTATTCTAAATCTTTTTATTATAACCGAACATACATATTAATAAGTAGACACTGACAATCTTATAGGACACAGAACCAAAGTAATGTCTGGCCGTGATTAAGTACATTATGAGCCGTAAAAGTTAATTACCGACTTCAAAAAAGGAGGAGGGTGTTCTTACTTAATTATTGAAAACATAAATCTTTAATTTGGGGTGATTGACAACATTTTTCGGTATTATTATTTTCCCAAATAGTATAACGCAACAACAATAATAATCATATTACAATCCCGGTGCCTTTATACGTGAGTTATAAGTTCCTTCTCTGATAAACAACTACAGAAGGACTGTAGACCAGCCTTAGAGTGTGAAATTATGATGATGTTGAAATGAATCAGCTAAATCCATCAAAAAATATGATGATGTTGAAATGAATCAGCTAAATCTATCAAAAAATAATAATCAATCAATCTTAAGTGATGATCTAACAGCATGTTTATTATTTTTTGACATTTTATTTTGGCTTATTTGGCAGTGTGTATACGTATGTTGTATGTTGTTCCACAGTTCATTTATACCAGACTAGAGGACGCCTTGCGGTTTCACCCGCGTAGTTCCCGTTCCCGTGGGAATACAGGGATAAAAACTAGTCTATGTCACCCGGGGATAGAGTAGCTTCCCAACGGTGAAAGAATTTTTTAAATCGGTCCTGTACTTTTGGAGCCTATTCGGTACAAACAAACAAACAAAAATATCTTTCCTCTTTATAATATTGGTAAAGACAAGCTCTAGACGTGAAGACTTTTAATTGGCTGTCTGATTGTCTTAATGCTATCACCATTTTATTCAGTTGTAAGTCTTCCAAACTCTTGAGATAAATAAATAAATGATTTGGCCCGTTGCTAAGGTGGATTGGTTGGATAGTTAATGCATCAACGAAACTTGTATAACAATTTACTATACTTTGACCTCGGATGTACCTCAGATTAGAAAATAGTTAAAAGTTGTTGTTGCCAATAAACGTCGACTATAAGGCTTCTAGACGCCGCATGGCAGGCGATAGATTCCTGTTAATAAATTTGACTTATAAAGAAAACTTAAACTGACGAAAAATAAAAAGACTTGTCTTACAAACTAGGCTTCCTCATGACTTAGAGGAAACTTAGTTATTGATGCTCTCTGGCAAGTTGGCAGAATCACTTTGAAGATAAATATCTAACATTTTGATGTCTAGAGACTTAATTAGCCGATGCCTGAATATGATTTATGGACCAATTATTGTCATTATTAAGCAATAAATAAATAAAATTATGCTATGTCTTTCGAGAATGTTGTTGATCACCCCATCAGTTTCAATTAACCATATTACGGTGCTTGTTAGGCTTTTAATTTCTATCAATAAATCAATCATATATACTACGAAATTTTATGATTATATCTCGATTCTATTTTGTGACTGTCGTTATTTTAAAATTATTTTTGTTCAATCAATCAAAAAGATTGTGTATTTCTGGTTTTAAATAAAACTATCTTAGGCGTCACTCTCCCACAGACAATAATCACTTAGTTCTACAGACATTTTTACTCTGTACTGTAGACTTGAGTGATTATCTTATGTTATTTGAGGTGAGGAAATAAATGATCATATTATTATGTTGCAATTTAACAGTAAATATTAAAAAAAAAATGTTCGTAAGGATAATAAAAATCTATAGTATTTGTCATTTAAAATTAACGTTTTTGGAGATAAATAGGTACTCCATCTCCAGACTAATCAAAACGATGTACAGTACAAACATTTTTTTAATGGCCCTCGGCAGACTTCGTGTTTCGTCAGTCGTCGTCTTTCTAACAGTTGCACTTGGTGCAGACCGGACGCTCTCAATAAACTTGGAAGTATAAATACTTGTTAATACTCTTTTAACATAAGGTAATTTATTTAAAAAATGGGAGGAATACTGCTAAAGCTGCTATTTGTACAGCTCTATATATTTCACACGGAAATCAAAACATAACAACAACAAAGTACTTAGTTCTGAATTCACTATATTATCCTTACATAGTATAAAATAAAGTCGCTTCCCTCTGTTCTGTCTGTCCTTATGTATGCTTAGATCTTTAAAACTACGCAACGGATTTTGATGCGGTTTTTTTAATAGATAGAGTGATTCAAGAGGAAGGTTTATATGTAGAATACACGCAGGCGAAGCCGCTGGCAGAAGCTAGTACACTATAAATCTAATAATTGATGGACATGGAAATTACCATTCGTTTGTATTCGGAAATGCGATGATGGCCGAGGGGCATTAAGAAAATAGTTGTACTGTAAGTGTTTATTTAAATACAAAGATTTGACTGGTAAGAGAACACTGCAACTATTAAGGCTATATGTGATATTAAAAAATCCAGTACCAATCATGAAAAGAGAGTGCATTCTAATTCGTTAGAACTAAATTCAACTATTACAAAACATTCAACTATTACATTTTACTTTGAACACAATTATTTTAACGTTTCAAGGTTTTCTTACTGGCGCCATTTTTTATTGTTTTTTTTTTTATGCACCTAGTATAAAATACAGATTATTGTAATGTTTAATGCATATAGAATATGCATAATCTAAACAACTGGCAGTTATCGTTCAGTCGTAATTGTATTAAGTTTTAGAAATTTATTGTGTAGTTGGCAAGAACTTTGTTATTTCTGTTTACAATTAGCTGTAAAGTCAAATGATTTCTTGATTTAAGGTAAATGAGTTAATACACGACGGCATGGGCTATAATATCAATTATAAAATAACGTCATAAATGTATAGGAAGCGTCATTGCATGACAATATATAAACGTTTTCGACCTTTGTAGGTTATAATGAAGTAACATTTGCATTCTTGACGCTAATTGTACTCAGAAATTTTGTTATAAATGCTAATCGTCGACAGATGTTGATCAAATAATAACATGAAAACAAAAAATCATTTCAATGATATGTATCATAAAAATATTGTATATGTACTGTTAAAGTATATAATTAAATTTTTCATTATCAAAGGTTCGAGTATTGGTGCACAAGAACAGTTTGTTTTGTTACCTTTTGAATTTGTTATTTATTGGAAATGGCAACATTTCGTGTTGATTAATGAGGCATAGTGAGTACGTACTTGTAAATGAGATGAGAACTTTTATACTTGTTTGTTCTTCTGGGTAGAGGTGCGATAAGACTGTTCCGACGATACTTGTTATTTACTTAGCTGATTGAACATTGCTGGAGTGACGTCAGTGACTGATTGCCGCGCATAACACCTAGGCGACCTCTCCCTCGTCTGTATCAGGCCTCGAAGTCGTCTAACATAGTGGTATGGTCGAATAATGTGATTGGTTAGAGATTAGCTTGTAAGGCGAAGACTACAGATGTGGGCCAAGCTCGTATATTTTTTATGAATTAGCCTTAACTTTGAGTCGAAATTGGTAAAGCCTTCAGATCTAACACTTTTTTAATTTATTTATTTCTTTTATTCTGATTCTACACCCAGAAACATGTAAAATGGATTCTTGAATTCGCCTGATAATATGTTCGATCTCATGAGAAACTTTTACTCATACATTTTCCCAAGTAATAAAGTAAAAAATGGCATGGACGAAGTGTTCGGAAGTTGGTCTACTCCTCCTCTAGCAATGAGTGATACATCATAAGCACGGTCTATTCCATATTAACATTTAGTACTAACATACCTTGTTTCCATGTACATCCATGTATATTTGTCACTCACTGCTAGAGGAGCTTTGGAGAAGAATCCTGCACAGGATGAGGTGCAGGATAAAATTGTTTTTCTATGAAGTGTATTTTGTATTTGTGATAATGTTATTTTCACAATACCGAAAAGAGAAGTACTATGTTGTATTATGTAGATGCACACATACTTCACGGTTGTTAGTGTATTCTAAACGGTCGGTTAGAGCACCAATCGGCGTAACACGTGAATATAATATTAAGCGTTACTAAACCGCATGTTGTCTAATAAATGTATGGTTAATTTTAATTAATAACTGTCATCACTGAATTGTCTGTGTGATTTATATTATTCTGTATCGCGGCTTAGATGTATACACGATTATAAATAATCTGTATTTTCTATAAATTTGTCTTTTATTTCTTATACCTGTCTACCTGCCAAATCTGTAATAAGTTCAAAATGTGCCACGAAGTACCTACTTGAGGCGCGAAATGCCTGCAATGGTTTTAACCAATTTTGAAAAAGGAGGTGATTTTGTAACCGTTCCAATCCTTTGTCGCCCGTGTTACTACCAATCTTACTACCAGTAGTAATACTGTTAATTAGATTCCGTTTCTTACTACTGCAGTAGTAAGTTGTTAGAAGTGTAATTACAATTTGCCCTTGTTACTACCAATTAAAATGGACAAAACCAAGGTGATGCTGAATGCCCATGTTACACCCACTCCTATCAAGGTCGGAAACTTTACACTCGAAGTTGTGGGCGACTATGTCTAACTGGGACAAACGATCCAGTTGGGTAGGGCCAACTTCGATAAAGAGGTCAACCGTCGAATTCGACTCGACTGTGCAGCGTTCGGGCAGTTGCGCGGTATCTTCTCGTCCAACTTACCACAGTGTCTCAATACGAAAGTCTATGACCAGTGTGTGTTGCCAGTGATGACATATGGCTCTGAGACGTGGTCGCTTACAATGGGCCTCATCAGAAAGTTTACAGTCACTGAAAGGGCAATGGAGAGGGCTGTGCTCGGAGTTTCCTTGCGTGATCGAATCAGAAATGTAGAGATCCGCAAGAGAACCAGGGTTACCGACATAACCCGAAGAATTACCAAACTTAAGTGCCAGTGGGCAGGGCACATTGCTCGCAGAACGGATGGCCGATGGGACAGAAAGTTTCTGGAGTGGCGACCGCGAGCCGGAAGACGTTGCGTTGGAAGGCCTCCCATGTGCGATCGATTGTAAATTAAGACCGAAAATATGGAATATTCTTGTTCGGCAAGAACTTAAACGATTTTGATAAATCAAATTAATACCCCTTCAATCAATTGCACATGCTAAAACCCTATATCTACTACTCGAACACCTTGCATATCCTAAAGTTTCAACATATTTCTACTAGCACCCTGTATATTATACATTGCAACATATCTCTACTAGCACCCTGTATATTATAAACTTATACATAATTTCACAAACACCTAACTGCCTTTAAATAACAATATAAATCGATGCCTTAGTTCACAATTGCACTAACTACAAAATTTTCAATTTTTACTTTTTTAATGCCAAATACACTAAATGTCATGCTCTTTCGTTTCCGCGCATCGAAATACCGTTATTCCGTCTCTATCTACCAAAACCGTGGGTCACAATTGTATTAAATGAGTTCGTTTAATGTTCCATGAATGTGGTATTATACTAATGGTCTTTATTTTTGTAAAACCAATCAAGATATACTTTAACTGATTTTAAGTTTCTCAACTGCATGAAATTTCAAAACACAAACGTATTATATACATTTGCAATATCTGCTCATACTTTTTAGCAGTGCTACAAGAGTGTATTATGTGTTGGTAGTACAAAAGGATCAAGAAAGTTTGATGCCCAAGTGTGCTAAGTACTTTTACTGGGAGGGGTTTGGCAATTTTTTAAGTGCACAAATACATTAAACCGTTTTGAGATATAGTCCGAATTGTACAAGTGTATTAAATAGTTTTACTTGAAGGGGTTTGACAATTTTTTAAGTGCACAAATGTATTAAATGGGGGGTTTTATGTTTATTTGGCCATTTTGAAAAGGTAACGTTTAAACTAATATTACAATATTGAGATATGATGGAGTAAAAGGACTAGTCTTATGAATAGATGCATATTTTTTTTGTTATTTTACTTGGATTTTCTACTGTTCTCGTCTAAACTTTAAAAAACTTTAAAGCTCTCTCCTCAAAAATGAAAATTTTGTAGTTAGTGCAATTGTGAACTAAGGCATCGAAATGTACACTCATTAACATTGCTATAAGTTCTCACTTACTTCAAGAACATTCTAAAAACACAAGGACAACAATATTTCAACTATCCTATTATATCGCCCTCTCGATTCATCTGAACACCGATCTTATCATCAGTAAAAATAAAACTCATCATCATATTTTATTATACTACAACTTGAAACAGCACATCGTCCAATATGAAATACCTCAAAATCTACCTGACTAAAACCATTTCTCCTACTCTCGATTCATCTGAACACTAATCTATCATCAGTAAAAACCTATCAATAATAAAAAACATTTTTGTTAAAAAATACTCCCCTCCCTCCTCGCATCGTATTCCTCATTACTGAGGGTCGTGATTCCCTGGTCTTCGTGGAAACAACTTCTCCTTCACCAATTTGCGCCATCTGCTTCTATCTTTGGCGTCGTGGAGAGCATCGTGTAGCCTGGTATTTAAAGATGTGCGGACTTGGTCTGACCATCTGATTGGACTTCCCCCTAGGACGTTTCCCTTCGATCTTGCCAGTAACCATCAGCTGTTCGAGGTTGTGTCCGTCCTTCCTGGCAATGTGACCAAAAATCTCCAGAACCCTACGAAGGCAGACCGTGGACAGTCTGATATTTATGTTTAGTTCCCGGAGGTTCGAATCATTGGTGCGATAGGCAGTCCAGGGGATTTTCAACATCTTCCTCCAGCACCACATCTCAAAAGCGTCGATTCGGTCACGGTCGGCCTTCTTCAGAGTCCACGTCTCGGACCCGTAACTGAAGATGGAGAACACCAGGGAGCTGACCAGTTTCACCTTCGTCTTCCTTGAAATGTTACGGTCTCTCCATACTCTTTGCAGCTGGGTCATTGCATTTTTGGCCATCCATCCCTATACGCCTCCTGATATCTTTCTCACATGACCCTGTGTTGCTGATACTTGCACCCAGGTAGACAAAATCGCTTACGGTTTCCAGTGATAGGGCACCTGTATGTTGGAGATGGTTTGCGCGATCCACTACCATTACCTTGGTTTTAGCATGATTATTTTGAGCCCCAGTTCCATACTAATTCTTTCCATCCTTTCAAGGAGATTCACCATTTCGGTTTCATTCGCAGCTAGTAGTGTAGTATCGTCTGCATAGCGGAGGTTAGTTAGCTTGGTGCCACCTATTGTGACCCCACCGTCCCAGTCTTCACATGCTCGTCTGATGATATACTCCCCGTAAATGTTAAAAAGGATGGGGGACAGAATGCAACCCTTGCCGAAGTTGAAAGGCCCAGACATTGATCTGTCAACCTTTACCACACCCTGATTGGTCAAGTAAAGTGATTGAATGAGAGCCACCAGGTGTAAAGGTACTCCGAGTTCTTCCAGAATCTTCCACAATGCCGACCAAATCACGCATTCAAAAGCTTTGCTGTAGTCTATAAAACACAGGATGACAGGGGTGTTAAATTCGTAAGACTTTGACTTTTTCAATTATTTGGCGAACGTTTAAAATTTGTTCGCGAGTCCCTTTGCCTTTGACAAAGCCAGCCTGCTCCTGCGGAATTTGCCAGTCTAATAAATTACGGATTCTTTTGTTTATTATGTGTAGCAACACTTTACTGGCGTGGGATATAAGGACTAGGGTTCTGTAGTTGAAGTCTGTGTCTTTCGTAGGTACGATTTTTTTAGCGTTATGGACACCGACTTCAAAAAATAAAGTAATTTTTCACTTTGTAGTTTTGTATTTGGAAGTCGGTAGTATTATTTGCAAAAATGTTTTTTATTTTTCTAACTATAACGCCAGAATAGCGTACTGGCGTGATGTTATGTTATGAAATGGTATAAACAATAAACATACATGCGATTGCAGCAATCCCGAGAGATTTGCCGTTATTTATTGAAGATTTATGTTGTTTATCTCCGAAGTTCTTCATCAGATCTTCACCAAATTAAAATGGGACCAATTTCGGAACATACTTTTTCAAACAAAAAAATAATTTTCAAAACCGGTCCACAATTGACGGAGATGTCGGTGAACATACACAAAAAAAAAAGAAACACACATAATGTCGAACATAGAACCTCCTCCTTTTTGGGAAGTCGGTTAAAAACTGATACTTCATCATATTTTTAGGATTCCGTACCCAAAGGGCAAAAACGGGACCCTATTAATAAGACTCCGCGGTATGTCTGTCTGACTGTCACCAGGCTGTATCTCATGAACCATGATAGCTAGACAGTTGGAAGTTTCACAGAGGATGTATTTCTGTTGCCGCTTTAACAACAAATACTAAAAACAGAATAAAATAAATATTTAGTGGGGCTCACATACAACAAATGTTGTTTTTTTGCCGTTTTTTGCGATAATGGTACGGAACCCTTCGTACGCGAGTCTGACTCGCACTTGGCCGGTTTTTTATTATACTACCACTCGAAACAGCACATCATATACTATTAAATATCTCTTAACTAAAACCATATCTTTAATATTCTGTAACTCCTACTCGACCTCATCAAAGTTCAGGTACTTTATGAAAAACGTGTAAAGTTTAAGAAAAGTTATGTTTAGTCGTGTGGGGTCTCATCCCATATAAAGAAACTGTCCCGACGTACTGTACTGATTATACTGATTATTTGATTTATCTATCATTATCGAATGATTATTAGATGGTGATCTATCTATCGCCGTGCAACGGAACCGAACGCGATCGATTTACAAAAGATGAAAAACGCTAGTTACGTGGCACGGTTTCTTTGTATGGTATAAGCCTTATATACTTTATGGCATCTGTATGCTTGTATTATATTATGTGTTTAGTTGAGTTTCTTGTTGACTAATAATGATTCATTTGCCAACATCAGTTATTCTTTATTGACAAACCGTTGCTACTTGCTAGGCTTATTTAGTAGATTTGTTGAAGACTTTTGAGAAAACTCAAAAACAAAATTCGCTGCTAGTATCTTCCTTTAACGTTTTTTAGTCCATAACCTGTTAAAGTGGATACCAGGTGGACTTGGACAGATATATATTTATTTACATAACAGGAGAGAAACAGACTGCGTAGTAAATTCACAAAATAAACATATTAAATACAACCATAAGACATTATGTCTCTTACATATTAATACTTTGAAGGTGAAAACTCGGCTTAGTAGGTGTTTCGGCCGCTGATTTTCGTCCGATCCGATCGAAACAGGAAGTTCATTATTATTAATAATTTTGAGGCCTCGGATCACCTTCGTAATTCTGCTCCGGGTGTCGACGGAATCCCATAGGTACTCCTTCATTTCCAAATCTTCTAACTATAAACTACTCTTTCTCAACTCTTAAATTCCTTTTTCGATACAGGTCAAGTTCCAGAATCATGGACATCCCAATATTGAAACCTGGATAAGACTCAAAAGACTCAGCTCCCTATCGTCCTATTCCTCTATCTTCTGCCTTAGCTATAAAATCATGGATAATCTTATCAAGAATCGGCTCGGATGGAAATCGGAATGGATCTTAGATACCAAAGGCATTTTATCCAGATCGTAGTTCGGTTTTCAAAGGCGTATGGGCACTCGGGATAGCTTTAGCATTTTTTCTCTAATGTCCGCATTGTTTTTGCCAAAAATAAAAGCGTTGTCCAACTTCTAATATTCAGGCAAAAGTTCCCATTATTTGTGCTAATCTCCTTATGTCCCGCTCTATTTCAGTTCGCCATCAAAACTCCTTTTTCGTTCGGCATCAAACTTTGACTATGGAAGCTTTCACCTGGAACCGTCTATCAAAATAGCCCTCTGCAAACGAAAAAAGAAAAGATCTAGTCTAAGTGCTTGCGCATTATCACAGGAACTATGAATTGCCCACCTATTAATGCCCTTCAGGTAGAATGTTTAGAGCCCCAACTTCACCTTCGTAGACAATATCTCTGTGGTAGATTTTTTATAAAGTCATCCAGAACAAATCTCATCCCTTTCTCCCTCTCCTCCATAAACTTTGGGAGTTAATTCCAACAACCACCTATTGGATCCATAAAAATCCTCCTCTATTTGTTATTAGCTTCAGGAAATTTAACAATATGCATTGAGATAATATGTACTAGAGAAGCTATCCTAAGTAAAGGACATGCTCCATTTTGACAAGATTTTAAACTAAACTTCACTGCAGCGCTGAAACAATAATTAGCCGTCTAACAAAACAGTATAAACACGCAGCGCTAGAGCGTTTCTAAGGTATAGTTTTCTCGCGATCAAAAAGACGTAAGCGCCGTGATTTTCATGGCGCTTACGCGTTTCGTTCAACATTCGGCAACAAATGGTCACTCATATAGACTAAACTGCTGACTGACTACAGAAGCGGTACCTACATAGCTTTATACCTAACAAACGTCATTAGAATTCACACTTTTTTTCAAAAAATATATTAGTTGAAATAACCTTAGTAAAGTAATATTTTATAATATTATATTAATGAAATAGCACATTAATTTAATATTATCTTTATGTACTTCTTTTTTGGGACATTCCCACAGCACTATTCCCAAATCGCTGCAACTCGAAGGCTTTTGATAGGGTCTGGCACGAAAGCCTTATTGCTAAGCTTCCTTCATTCGGTTTGCCCGGTGGTCTGTGTGAATGGATTGCAGACTTCCTGAGAGATCGGTCCATTCGAGTGGTTATCGATGGCTGCTCGTCGGACTACTTGGATATTAATGCCGGGGTCCCTCAGGGGTCGGTACTCTCGGCAACTTTATTCTTGCTGCATATTAACGATCTGCTAAAACCCGGCACCTTTGGGTATGCAGACGACAGCACCGTTACTGAGAGATACTTGTCCAACGCTCGTGCTACCGGGCCTCAGATCCAGTCTCTCCGGGAGGCCATGGTGGAGCGCTTAAACCTGTCCTTGCAGGCAGTCTCCGAATGGGGCGATGCCAATCTGGTCAGGTTTAATGCTGCTAAAACCCAGGCGTGTCTTTTTTCCGCAAAAAAGAGTCAATTTTACCCGGCTCCAACTTTCCGAGATGTGACCGTGCCAATAGCTGACCATCTTGAGCTTCTTGGCGTTACGTTGACATCGACTCTCAATTTTGGGCCATACATTGAGGCAAAGGCTCAGCTGGCCGCCAAAAAGCTGGGGATCCTTGCAAAGGTGAGAAGGTATTTCACGCCAGAACAGCTGCTCAGCTTGTATCAAGCGCAAGTTCGATCATGCATGGAGTACTGTTCTCATCTCTGGGACGGATCTGCCAAATACCAGCTTGATGCACTGGAGTCGATCGAAAAGCGGGCCAAGAGACTCATCAGCGATGAGGCACTGGTTAAGTCAAAGCTCCAGAGCCTTGAACATCGTCGCCGAGTTGCCAGCTTGTCGGTTTTTTATCGGTTACATTTCGGGGAGTGTGCGATGGAATTGCATGATTTAATTCCACCCAGCCCGTTCCATCATCGGACTACCAGACGTACGGCGATGCGTCATCGATATATGGTGGACATCCCACCAATACGCACTAAACGTTTTGGGAATACTTTTATTATGCGTACAGCTAAGGAGTGGAATTCCCTGCCGGAGTCTGTGTTTCCCGATAGCTACAATCTAGGGGTCTTTAAGACAAGAGTGAATAGGTTACTTCTAGGCAAGCGTGCTCCACCATCGACCACATCGTCGCTTACTATCAGGTGAGATAGTGGTCAAGCGCGAGCCTATAATAGTTAAAAAAAAAAAAAAAAAAAACTCCTGAAAGCCAGAATCAATAGTGGCGACCACCAGAAAAGCACCGAGGCAATGAAGCTCGACGAAGTCCCGGAGAATGAATTTAACTGCCATGGATCCCGCAACGAAATTAATCAGAAAAGAATAGTGGAGGAGTAGGAAAAAAAAATTCCAGTTCCCTCCATATCAAGTAGGAGACAGAACAAACAAGAACAATAGGCACAAAGGGTCATTTACAACTGGGATAAGCCCAGTTGCCTAGCACCACGGATAAAAATTAGCATTAATATGAATGGGTCCTAACATTGTGAGGTGTTATATTTGATTCCAATAATAAATAGGTATGGCAAAAACGCTTGAACGCACGGAAATTTGTTCTAGTTACCACAAGATCCGTATAGTGAATATCTTCTGATGCAGCCTGTACATTATTCAACATAGTATTTATTGCTTTCATTCTGCCAAAGAATACACTCCCATAAGATATGATGTGCAGATTGTACACATTCGCAGTCAGATGTAGAACACTGACATAAAGGCGAGGCAACGAGCTTAAAGGAAAATAATTTACTTTTAAAGTTACCATGCCCTGTGAGAAATTGGGCAACTAAGTGATCCACCTCCAGCCACGTCCTGGCCAGTCGCACGTGAACAGATGTAAAGAATTGGTGGAGGTGTCGGCCCTTGATGGAATAATCCCACCTACATTGCCATTCGGATAAAAGTTCCTCCCAGACGTCAATATGTGGTTCAAAGAATCTAGAGATTTTCTTACTGTCACTCCGCGTCCATGGGTTCTCGTGCTGAATAGTACATTGCAGCACATCGTTCAAGCAAGTACCGGTGAGGTCTCAGTACTAACCGTCCTGTTTGCTTTGCATAAGAATATCAAAGCTAAACGCTGACTTTGAAGTAAACTACGTCGTCCCATTATTTAGATACTAGCTGTCCCCCGTGACTTCGCTCCCATCAACTGGATACCTACATACCCTACCCTACCCTAGACAACTACCCAGCTATCATAACTACCAATTTGTTAAACTATTTATTTGGATAACCACAGTCAGTTCCTTTCTGAATATACTTAAGATTGTTATTTTCCGCTATAAAAACCAAAGTCAGCTAATTCTACCTACACTTGTTACACAAGTTGTCACATCTTATTTTTTAGTCTATATGAGAAATGAGGCAACATGGCGTCCACCAAATATTTCAATTTAAAAATGATTATGTTCCCCACATGAACAGAACACAGCAGTGATGTGTAGTGACTTCTCTAGTGCGTAGTACATTATTACCTCAATGACAATATGTGCATTTCTTTAGTCCAGTCAAAAACTTACTCTCTATTTGAAGTAGATTTTGACTCCTTACTCTTCCAATCAAAAATTATTCTTAACTTTAGTTACTAAAATTACTCTAAACATGTCCCTGCTGCCAATGATAAACTCAACAGAATTCTAGCTGAAAACTGGCACGATTGGCTCACGATATTTACAGACGCTTCTAAGTTGTCAGATGACAGCAATGTCGGTCCTGCTATGTGGATCCAAAAATTCAAAATTATTTTAAATGATCGTAGTTCTCCATTTGGCTCTATTTATACGGGGGAAGCAATAACTCTTCTGGAAGCGGTTTCCTACATTGAATCGCATGGAGTCAAACCCTAAAACTCTCGGATTCTCTTAGCTGTCGCCTTTTCGCTCCCGTCACAAATTTTCCCTTGTTTTACAGATCAAACAACTCCTGTATAGATATGCCACTGTTTAGGCATAGAGATTGCACTGGCTTGGATCCGTAGTCACTCTGGTATCGTTGGTAACGAGAATGCGGACTCGATTGCCAAGTCGGCTACTCGGAATGGGATCAAATCACGGTCATCTTGTTATCCCCGTGATTTAAGCTGTCCTGCTAAACCAGAGATGATGAAGTGCTGGAATACCCATTGACAAAAGTCTCGTTTATTGAAGGGAATCCATCCAACCATACATTTCTTCTATATTTTGGTTGAGCAAACTTAAGTTTTCAAATAAATTAGCAAACTACGTTATAATTCGACTTCGACTTGGGTTTGTTTGCACTCCTGTCTCTTTGGCCAAAATCTATGTGAGTGACAACTCTTTGTGTGTATGCGGTCTCGGCACTTATTTTTATCCTGTCCTAGTAACCCAGTTTAATTATTCCCCTTTACGTCTTACTTCCTGATAACATTCCCCGTCCAATTAACATATTATTCAGTTCCTATTTCTTTAGTACACACAGTACAAATTGTTAATAGATTTAGTAATATTAATTAACAAAATCCAATTGTAGCTTGTATTTCTATTTATGTGTTATATACTTGACGTTTTAACATTTATTTTGTGCCATTCTTTATGTTTTGACCAAAATTTTATCATGGTGAACAATGGAGGTCATCGCTACAAAACTGATCAATAGTTATGACAGTATTCATAATTGTAAACCGACTATCTCCTAATACCTTGACATTGTGCCGTTCTACATGTTTTAACAAAAATTGTTTTGTCCCTTTTTTAGCATAGTGAACAATGGAGAACATCGCTACAATACTGATCAATAGTTATATGACAGTATTCTTAATTATAAACCGACTATCTCCTAATACCTTGAAATTGTGCCGTTCTATATGTTTAAACCAAATTGTTTTTGTCCTTTTTTAGCATGAAGAACAATAGAGGTCATCGCTACAAAATTAGTCAATAGTTATATGACAGTACTTATTCATAATTGCAAACCGACTATCTCATCGAATGTTCATCGATAGACTGAATACGTAGGTACTTAGGCTTGCATCAACGTTAAATTCGTAGGAAAGAAATAAATAAGAAATACCTATCGCTCTTTAATGATATTCTTAGAACAAAACAGAAGACTACAATACAGTAACATAATTATTCGAGTACCTACCTACCCACGTCATTAACAAAGGTATCACAGGCCATGGGTAGCTATAGGTTATTTTCTTACTTAATATGTAAGAGATTGCCCTGTGCGATAAGACCGCCCATTGTACACTTGCTTTTATGATTTTCTATCCTGTATATATATTTGTGTGGTGTACAATAAAGAATATAATATAATAAATACACAGTTTTTATAAAAAAACATAAATATTGAACTATGTTTATTACTCTTCCGACATCCATAAATGTATGTGCGCGAGTGTGCATCTCCTACCATTGACAACTTAATTTGGTCGGGTTATACGCTGAGATTTAGTATGGAAAAGTAATGCTAATTTCTCTTAAAATACAACACTTAGGAATCTGAATGTTTGGTTGCTATAAATTCGGTACCAATGTTTCAATTCTGTTATTTTGACGAAATTAATCAAAAGGGTAGTAATTATTTGTATACTTAGAATAGCTATAGCATACCCCCATTTTCGGAGTTCATGGTGGGTCCTGCTGAAGAGAGCGTGACTACCGCTGGACCACCTTTGAAGTCGGCTTTCTGGAAAACTACTAAGATACCAATTTTGTTGTTAGAGTACTAATTTGTACCAATTGAGTTGTAATTATTTAAGAAATATGGAAGTGATTGGTGTTGGAAGTCCGGATATTATATCTATATATTATATTATTGGCGGTAGTCACGGACATGCTTTGTTGCTGCTCGCCAATTTGTATCTAGTTTCTATAGCTTTACACGCTTCTCGCTGATCGTCGGCGGTGGGACAATAGCGAAACGGAAAAAGGATATAGATCCCGTGTCAATAAAAATACATATGTTAATAGGTACCTATATAGTTAATCGCTGGCCGTTCAAAATGCCGGCGAGAACTCTCTCACCACTATAGCTCTCGCCAAACTTATTGGCCGCCCTGAAGATGGTTTACCGGATGCGCGAGGCAAGAAACGGTGCTGTTTTTGCATGAGATTTCCTACTGCGCAGCCATTGTAGCCAACTTCAGGGCGGCCAATAAGTTTGGCGAGAACAATACTTAGTTGCAGCGACAAGAGCTATCAACGATAATACTCGCTCAGCGATCCTCGCTTGGCAATAAGATCTCACGTACACGTAGCGCATACAGGTTTGCGCAGGACTGGCTGGCCCAAGCGAGTGGTGCGAGTTATCGCCCGTTGCACAAGAAAACTCGCTTATAGCCGAGCAAAAAAACTATCGGAACTACACACTCGCTTCTCGCTTATCGTCGGCGGCACTAGTCGCTAAAATAAGTTGACAAATATCTTATAGCCGTGCTCTCGGTAGAGAACAACTATATTCTTTGATCCGTAATCTAAATTCAGGAACAATCGTCTGAAGAAATTTATCTTGCACACTGAAATTATACTACACTTAACAGATGTTTAATTTTTTTATATTTTCGGTTATTACAACCTACCCAACCTTGACTGGCTTCCTACGATGGATAACAACGCAGCACCTACTTGCGATGGCGGGAGCGGTTCATCTTCTAGCAGGCATATATATGACCAATTTTATTACCATTTTAATTCTAGTAGAAATACACACATCAACACGGTCTAGGGATATTTCATACTCAATTAAATAACTCGAAAAGTACTGGCCGCATTGGAATCTTGTATACACCGATTTCTTTGTAATTTATCTCAGACTAATACCAAATTCAAATTTTTGAAAATTCTTTTGTTTCGGTGGCATAAAAATGTGTTTGATGTGTAGGAGAGGGAATTTTCATTTGTGCGAAATTTAGAAAACAATACGAATTACGTTTAGTTACAGTTTTTTTTCATTTTTAAACGAAAGTTAAAGTTGAGGTATTGTAGCCATGCAACGCCAACATTTGACGATGGCGGAGATGTTACGAGCTGTGGGAATGCTGGAAGCTGGGTCTGTTCAGCGTAATGTTGCTGAGGCCATAGGGACCCACCAAAATGTAATTTCAAGATTGTGGACACGCTATCGTGCCACAGGTGAAGTAGCGGCGAGGTACCGGGGGCCAAGTCGCATCACTACCCCCAGACAAGACCGATTTTTGCAAATTACTGCGCGAGCTCAACCAAATGCAACGGCGACTCAATTGGTCCAAAGGCTGCGAGTGGAACACCAAGTGCTTGTTAGTGACCAAACTGTAAGAAGGCGACTGCATGAAAGCAATCTACGCTCTCGTAGACCACTCCGGGTCCCACCTTTACGGAGAGGCAATTGTGGACGACGATTAGAATGGGTTCGGAACCACGTGGAGTGGGGCCGTGAGCAATGGTCCAATGTGCTGTTCACGGATGAATCCAGGTTCGGCTTCCATCCAGATTCACGAAGGACGTGTGTTTGGCGAGTTCCTGGACGATGGAGCCGTCTTCAGAACCCTCAGGAAGTTCACCCATACCAAGGAGGAACAATTATGGTTTGGGCAGGAATTAGTCTTGGAGGACGGACAGATCTCGTTTGGGTGCGGGGCAATATGACGGCAGAACGATACGTCCAACAGGTGCTGGGGCCCGTAATCTTGCCCCACAGAACACAAATGGGGCAAGATTTCCTGCTCATGCACGACAATGCCCGGGCACACACGGCGAGAACGGTAGCAGCTTGGTTACATACACACAATGTTAGGGACCTTAGACTGGCCTGCTTAATCGCCAGATCTAAATCCCATTGAGCATGCGTGGGATATGCTGCAAAGAAGAGCTCTGAAGGAAGTTCCTGAAAGGCTGTTTTTTATTATTATTTATTTCATACCTAAGTATATCATATTAAATATTTTTAATTCGTTTGTTTAATAAACACAAAAAAAAACTTTTTGCAAAAAAATACTACCGACTTCCAAATACAAAACTACAAAGTGAAAAATAACTTTATTTTTTGAAGTCGGTGTCTATCGTAGGTACCAATTTTTTTGCGTTATGGACACCGACTTCAAAAAATAAAGTTATTTTTCACTTTGTAGTTTTGTATTTGGAAGTCGGTAGTATTTTTTTGCAAAAAGTATTTTTATTTTCACTTTTCAGTTGTACATAACTAATAGGCAAGTTAGTAAAGTAACTATAACGCCAGAATAGATTTTATGAAACTTGATCATAACCGGTGAAATGAGAGATCTGCGTACCCCTTAAGAGCGTACTGGCGTGATGTTATGTTCTGAAATGGTATAAACAATAAACCGACATGCGATTGCAGCAATCCCGAGAGATTTGCCGTTATTTATTGAAGAGTTCTGTTGTATATCTCCGAAGTACTTCATCAGATCTTCACTAAATTAAAATGGGACCAATTTTGGAAAATAATTTTTCAAACAAAAAAAGAATTTTCAAAATCGGTCCACAATTGACGGAGATATAGGTGAACATACACAAAAAAAAATAAAAAAACAAACATATTGTCGAACATAGAACCTCCTCCTTTTTGGAAAGTCGGTTAAAAACAGAGCCTGTGTTAAATGGAAATCCTATCGTAATATCGCAGATTATGAACAGATCTCTGGCGTCGATTTGAAATATCATCAAGGGAGCATTATAATAATTACATTATAACCACTGAGGAAAACATTCAGAAAAGTGTAAAATACTTGTGGCATTACATTTCGAATCATAAGGGCAATGCGGGTATTCCGTCTTCTATGTTTTGCTGAGATCACAGGTCTAATAACCCAGATGAGATCTGCAACATGTTTGCAATATATTTTCACTCCGTTTATCCACTTTTAATTTTGATACATGTCGCCTGAAGAAAGTAATGAAGATCTCACTCATATCACAAACATTAGTTTTAATTCTCAACAAATTCTTAATGCTTTAAAAGCCTTAAATTACACCAAATGTCCAGGACCTGGTAACCTACCCCCTTACTTTTCTACAAAACTTTTTAACAAATAAATCAATCCGACTGCCAAAACAAAACACTTCAAAGCAAAAAATAACTTTCGCTTCGGTCGGTGTCTTTGGTACCTATTGTTTTCTGTTCTCGACACCGACTTCGGAAAAGCGCTTTGTACTCTTTTGTTTTGGAAGTCAGTTTGTTTTTTTTTTGTTAAAAAGTTTTTACCTTCAAATAACTATCATGAAAATAATTTATAACCAAAGTAAATCTCATGACGATTCCAATAAGCCCAAACACGACTAGGATACATTGTTTTATTTCGGAGTTCCAGTGCCTACCTTCCGGCTTCATTATCTGATCAATCCCACCGCACTATTCCCAAACCACTGCAACTCCTGAAAGCCAGAATCAACAGTGGCGACCACCAGAAAAGCGCCGAGGCAATGAAGCACGACGAAGTCCCGAAGAATGAATTTAACTGTCTTGGATCTTGCAACGAAATTAATCAGAAAAGAATAATGAAGGAGTAAGAAAAATACAAATTTCCACTTCCCTCCATATCAAGCAGGAGACAGAACAAACAAGACCAATAGGCACAAAGGGTGATTTACAACTGGGATAAGCCCAGTTGCCTAGTACCACTGATAAAAATTATCAGATCAGTTCGATGTTACCATTTTCATCAGTACCATTTATTTATAAGTATTTGCTTCATCATAGTCGGTTATTTATTCGATATATCTTATACTCGTGACATCCTTAGCATTAAGGAGTTCTAGTGGCCATCTGTGGTCCTCTTCATCAGTTCCATTTCACCAAATGACACTTTCTGAGTGTAAATGATTGCATTTTTGATAAAAATACAAAAATGGCTATAAGTATGTCTATAATATTTGAGGAGTTGCCTCGATTTCTCTGGGATGTCATCATCAGATCCTGGTTTCCTTATCATGGTACCCTTGGGATATCTCCTTTCCACCAAAAAAAGAATCCTCAAAATCGGTTCATAAACGATGTTATAACCAAGTTATCCGCGAACACACTAACAAAACAAACACACTAACAAAATATATATATATATACGGTCGAATTGAGAAACCTCCTCCATTTTTGAAGTCGGTTAAAAAGACTGCGAATAGTGTGTGCACACCACTTCACATTATCTTCAATAGATGTTTGTCGGAAGGAACTTTTCCAGATATATGGAAAAGAGCTAACATAACTTACTTAACCTAACTATTTAAAACCAGTCCAAGACAGGACGTCCAAATTTATCGTCCCATATATATTCTGTCTGCCTTGTCGATGCTATGAAGGACTTGTCTATAATGAGATACACAGGACCGTTTAAGTATAAAATGATTATAGACCAACAGCACGGATTTATTAAAAGAAAGTCGACAACTCCAAACCTGTTATTTTTTACTGAGTATTTATTTAACAGAATGGATCAGCAAGTTCAAGTCGATGCTGTTCATACAGACTTCCAACAGGCTTTCGGCAAGGTAGATCATGAATTACTGCTTACAATAATATAATACAATGGTATCCGCGATGATTTGCTTCGTTGGTTCTCATCCTATATTTTAAATAGAACTCAGAAAGAAGTTATCAGAAGGTTCAATTCTGCTACCATAAACGTTACTTCTGGCGTACCTCAGGGATCGATTTTGGGTCCTCTGTTATTCATTCTTTTCATTAATGACATAAATAATTGCTTCAAATTTTCAAAATTCTTATTTTATGTCGACGATTTGAAAATTTTCAAGTCAATTAATTCAGGATCATACGAATTGTCAACAGCTGCAAGAAGATCTAGACCGTTTTTCAGCCTATAGTGTTAAAATAAATTATTCCTGTCTTAATATTCTGAAACTTTCTGCTATCGCATTCACATAAAATAAAATATATTACAGATACAATTTAAATGGAATGGATGTAGCAGATCTTGGGGTACTTCTCGACGACAAATTACACTTTGAGCAGCAAACTCATATCATTTTTAGCAGTACCTACCGTATGTACTGATTTGTCATGAGAGCTACAACTGATTTTTAACGTACTAGTAGTTTCACCCATCTGTGTAGGTCACTTGTAAGGTCTCAACATGAATACGCTGTGGTAGTATGGAACCCTTATTATAATAAACTAGCGGACGCCTCGCGGTTTCACCCGCGTAGTTCCCGTTCCCGTAGGAATACAGGAATAAAAAATAGCCTATGTTACTCGGGGATAATGTAGCTTCGCAACGGTGAAAGAATATTTGAAATCGGTTCAGTAGTTTTTAAGTTTATTCGTTACATACAAATATTTCCTCTTTATAATATTAGTATAGATATAGATATGCAGATAGTTTAAAGAGGGTTCAGCGATTTTTTTTTATTAGTACAATACCGCTGTTACCGGAACTTTCCGTCGTAAATAAAAAAAATATAGTCTAGAAGATTATACCTTGAAACGATGTTCCTTTATGATGTGTGTGTAATCACAGGTACAACTGCTGAGAAATTACCAATAGAGGACATTACTTTGTTCCTAGAAGTATTATGAAGCGAGAGGTGCGCGTACGCCCACTTTTCGTTGTTCCTTCCTGTCGAACGAACGCTGGAGCCCACGCACCCCTGCATCTCAATTTTAATAGTTTTAATTAACTTATTACCAACTTTGTTATATTTGCACCACTAATAAATTTCGCAACTGCCTTATTGAAGCAATACAAAGTCCTTAAATTGATATTGTAACAGAATGTACCTACAATTATTTGTTTCTTTGTTTTTGTATCGTTTGCTCAAAACTAACATTCTACATGTGGATAACGGTGTGAGTTGCGAATTTATATAATGTGCTTATTTTATTACTCATAAGATCTAAATGTGTAATTGTTGGTTATTCCTAAATAAATAAGTAAGGTGGAATAGTCTGACGACGCCATAAGAAACAAAACCCTTAAAACAAGCTTTTAATGAATTCAAAAGTATGAAATGTACGCTTACCAATACATTATATCCAATGACACCAAACACGATGGTGCTTATCTGGTTGAGGAGTAACTATGGCCATCTTCCGGCTCCATCATGATACCAGTTTTAATGTTGCCAGGTTTACATAAGTACGCCAAGTATCAGAATAATCGCATGCCCTTCCTGTGCTTGAAAAGTCCATTACAAGTTGCAGGACACACATACGAAAACAAGGTAGGTAATATAGAGCTTGTTAAAATAGACGTCGCTTCATAAAGTTTCCATTATACCAGTTTGAGAAAGTAAATAGAAGAGAATGGAAGATTTTTGTTTGAAGAACTAAAGAAAGAGAGACCAGCAACTGAATTATTAAAACGATTAAGAGTACGTTCACACAGAACATCCGTATTTCCAGGATCGTTTTTAACGTCCGTCGCTGCTGGAGGTGATGTTCACACCGCATTTACGCACTGCACGTCCGTGTCCGTGATTTGAGTTCCCAGTTCTAAATATTCTGAATTATAACGGATAGAGTTCGGATGTTGTACGTAAGCTTATAAAATACTATATTATTGTATTTTTGTGACTATAAAAAAAAAACAAAATTAAAGAAAACAATTGTAATCTACTGCAATAGAGAATATGTTTTTTTAAAGTTTTTGTTTAATTTTAGATAGATTGAATTAGGTCAACATCAGCTGGTGTAATTGTGCCTTTTAAGTATTACAAAAAGTTCATTTTTATCAAATAAATATTGTCGTGATACGAAAAGTCGAGCTCAGCACTATCTTGTTCGGTCACTGCAAACTAAGAAACTCCAGGTGTGTTGAGTGTGTTCCCAAATGGAGCGACTTTCAGCAATTTTACCAACATATCATTTGTTTGAAAATGAAAATGTCCTATGACAGATAGCTTACTACTAGCTTCTGCCAGCGACTTCACCCGCTTGAATGTCGAAAATTATCCCGAAGGAACATATTCCCGAACCCGAGATAAAAAGTATCTGTACAGGCGTTTGAGCGTGAAGAAGTAACAAACACACTCACAATCTTTCGCCTTCATAATATTAGTGTGATGTGATAGTGTAGTATTGTATCATCACCATCATTTCAGCCGAAAGACGTCCACTGCTGGACTCAAGCGTCACCACACTCACTGATCTCGGTCCTGTGCGTTTCGCATCCACCGGACTCCTGCAGCCTTGACCAGGTTGTCGATCCACCTAGAATGAGGCCTTCCAACGCTGCGTCTTCAGGTTCGCGGTCACCACGGTTCGGTAGTTTTCAATCAGTTAAAGGATTTTCGTAATTGGGCCACTAGTTCCCGAGACTTCTTTTTATATTAAATGTAAACATTCAAACCATTTCAGGTAATTGTTACTACGAGTAATATTAGTTATGATTATTCTAAATCCATTCAACTTTAAAGCTTTCAGAACGTTTAGGTACTTTTTGCTCTCATTAATGTTTATTTTGAGAATCTATGTAACAATGTTTAAAAAAGATCTTATATCTCTTAAATTGTATCTTTATCTTACCTTTTTATAATTCAAGTACGTTTTATAACATAAGTGGAGAAAAGTTTCTTGAAGCTTGAAATTGCCTCCCAGAAACGGCAAAACAGGAGCCATTATAGGAAGTCATGGATGACCGACGGACCTGACGTTTGATATGGCTTGTCACACGAATTTAAATGGATGCAGATTCAATGTGCTAAAGCGCCATACTGGTAGGTAATAAAATACCTATTTATTTTGAAACAGGTAAAGTATCAAACTTTTTATTTAAAATCACATAAATGGGCTTTGTAAATAAATCAGCTATTGAAGTTCTCTCACTCTTCTAGTCGAGAGGGTCCTTATTAGATAGGAGTGTGTGCAGGGATCTTGCACTTGCGCAGTAAGTACCTCGCTGAGAGAATCAATAATCTCCATTGGAAACGGGTGTGCCTTAACCGGTCCTCGTTTCCGAAATCCGTTGGCATCATTCCGGTTTTATCAAAACCAATGAAGACTGAAGGTAAGTGGACTTAACCCTTTGTTGCAGATATAAAAGAGATCGCATACGGTCGCGGTACACGTGTTCTGCTGTCTTTTGTGCTAACCCCTTAGAGCTCCCCCATTTTGATGGCGAATTCGGTCTCGAGGTCAATTACTGAATAAGTAGGTGACTGGAGCATCTTATTATTACGTTCGATGCCGCCCCAGACACCGCGTCTACATAGAGGGAGGGTTGAATATTGAATTTCATTCATGCCCCAATACTTTCCTTTGTGGGTTGGGTAAATCGATTTTTCGTGACTGTATTATTTTAAATTAAGTAGTGTCTACTCCAATACAATACCTGCCTAAAACGTTTCGGTGTTAAGCAGTTCGTTTTTCTAGTAGTAGGTGACTTCTGTCTCAATGTAGGGCAAATTTTATTTTAGATAGATATTTCACTAGGTAATTTTAGCTCGTGGCTAAAACCAACTGCCACACGTATCGATCTTCAAGGTAAAAGCAATGCTTACCGAGGTTAATCCGTGGATGGCTGAAAATCCATTACCTGCATACCAAAACTCCTCCATGTCTCGGATACAAGTTCAGCCTTTCGTCCAAGCTCTCATCATCATCATCATATCAGCCGAAAGACGTCCACTGCTGGACATAGGCCTTCCGCAAGCGTCGCCACATTGATCGCCTCACATCCGTCTCGCATCTAGGGGATCCCCTCAACCTTCACCAGTTCTCAATTCAGACTCTCTCAGTCCAAGCTCTCATTTGTACACATTCTTCTTTTTAGCGTGTCGATAGCAAATATAGTCTCTAATTATTAAGTTTGGCCCAGAATTCTGCCACGGCAATACCAATACATATTTACCTATACATATTTGACAGTCGTAATAGGAAGCCAGAAATACCAGTCTGATACCAGTCTTACCCGGGTGTATACTTCTCATCAAACTTTTTGGCCGCCCTGAAGTTGGATTTCCGATGCGCAAGGCACGGATCGGTGCTGTTTATCCCCGACTGCAAGGAAAGGGTTATGTTTTTCGCGCGTATATAATATATTGCATGTAATATTCTTTATTTCCTCATATCTTGCCAACCGCTTGACGGATTTATATAATTAGGACATCGTTAGATACGTCTTCAACGCCCAAGTAGCCTAGGTGGCCGAAAAAGGGCCGATTTTGGGCGTCATATTGTGGGGTCTCGATTTTTTCTATCATACCCATCGAGTGGGATATCGAAATGAATGGTTTTAAGAGGTGGTTACAAAAATATATACCAATTATTATCACATCACATCATCAGCCTTTTAAAGTGCCCACTGCTGGGAAACAGGCCTCCTCTCATAGATGGAGTGGGCTATAATCCACCACGCGGGCCCAGTGTGGATTGGTAGATGTCCATGTCTTTGAATTTTTGATTCTAGGACATGCCGGTTGAATACCATTATCCAATTATTATTAACTATTATTTTGTCCAATTATTATGTTTAAAAGTTATTCGAAAAAAGAAATGGTAACTAGAAATTTATAAATAAAAAAAGTTAGTTACTAATCAAAAACTCGACTGCTTAAAAAGCGAAGGAACAGGTCCGAGCATGTTTTTCTACTCGTTTACATATTTTTAGTTCGCTTCTTAAGCAGTCGGGTTTTTGATTGTCAAATTTTCTTATTTTTGTATGAAATTTACTACTGCGCAGCCATTTTGAAGTTTGGTGAGAACTATAACGTGCTACTGCTATATCCAGTTATTGGTTGTCGATATCAGATATGCAGGCGGTCCGTGTTAAATAATGGTATTCAACAATTCAGTTGCACACGGTTATACTGGAGGCAGACTGCAACATGGTTGGGGAAAAAATTGGCAGATTCATTTTGATTAGTCTTCATTCGCATGGCATGTGAAAGGTTTCACCATTTTTAGGATTCCGTACCCGAAGGATCAAAACGGAACCCTATTGCTGTCACTCACGTCTCTGTCCGTCTGTCTGTCCATCGTCTGTCTCACAGGTTATACAACTACAGTTTTCAAATTTTCACAGTATACGCATCTTGTTGACCGAAAGATTTTTTTCACTCAATGAATACTTTTCACTTTCAACTACTAGCCCACAAATATGCCTACATTCAAGTCTGATTGTACCTGTAAATTTATATTCATCCACATACCTAAGTATTTACAATGTGTTTTAAAATCGAAGGTTTTAAACAATGACGTCGTGACTTATATCACATTACCTTAGTAGTTATTCGTCCGCAGTGCTTTATAATATTACAAAGTTTCATCATGACATGTCATTGATAAATTCAGGAACCTAAATCCTAAATATAATCCTCGTAGCATTTATTGTCCAACTGCAGGGCATAGGCATTCCTTTTTTCACACCATTTCGTTTTCTACTAGTGTTGGTCCTTTCAGTAGGAATCTACATTTAACTAATCTTTATTATATTTTAACAATGTAGTTCTATTTACTTACTTATAATAGGAAAGGGTAGGGCAACGTTTAATTGTATTGTATAGGACCTATCCATAAATACCGGTTGACATTGTTCGGTAAAAGGAAAAATACCAAAAACATGCAGACGGACCATACCATTTTTTTAATAATTATATTAAGCTTTCCGCAGGCTTTATTACGTATGTTTTGCAACAGCAAACGATAGCGATCAAACGCTTTATCTCATACTAGCTGTCCCACGCGGCTTCGCTCCCGTCAACTGGCTACCTACCAAGCTAGCCCACCTACTCTAAATACGTTGCATCTCAAAAAGAATAAATTTTCCCCGTTTTTGGAACATTTTTCATTGATGCTCCGCTCCTATTGGTCGTAGCGTGATGTTATATAGCCTATAACCTTCCTCGATAAATGGACTACCCAACATAAAATAAAATTTCAATTCCAACCAGTAGTTCCTGAGATTAGCGCGTTCAAACAAACAAACAAATAAACAAACAAACTCTTCAGCTTTATAATATTAGTATAGAAAAGCCGGAATTATCTGCAGTGTAGGTAGGTCTTACACAATCGTTTGCTAATCGCTCGCTGTTTGTCAAATGCACTTATTTTAAAAAAAAAACCTCCAACAACTTTTAAAACTTTTGTATTGAAGAGCAATTATTGCGCAAAAATCGCTATTGTTTTGCTCTTGCAGAAGATACGAAATAAGCCTGCCGGTCATTTCGGTTTTATAGTAGACATGTGTGATGGCTAGTCCCCTCACCCTTATTTATCCTTGTAACTATAACGATCCCTTTTTAATAATATTCACGCTCACATAGATTAATAACGCAATCATCTGTGTGAGTATGTATGTGTAAAATCAGTGCAGCAAGGGTCAGTTCAGCCGTAGACACGACAAGAAAGATCACACAGATCGCGCGATTTTAAATCTCTCGGCATAGTTATAAAATATTTAGTCGATAATTTTAATACTTATTACTCATCCTCTCCGTTTATAGTTCCCGAGATGACCGGGCCGGATCAGCAGGCCAGCCAGCTGACCCCTGTGGGGGTGGTACTGGGCGGCGACCAGGCCCGCATCGAGGTGAAGGAGTACAAGCGTGGCTACTTCAGTATCGTGGTGGCCATGATCCTCGCCAAGGCCCGGCGCGAGTGCGACTCCACCGACGACATCACCGCGGCCATCGCTAACTGGCACCTCAGCGCCCAGCACCCAGCAGGAGTCGCCAACCTAAACAACCCATCCCCATTCTAAGTGTCAGTGCTCTAAACGTGCCAGTCTTGTGTCCCGTGTCCCCCGTGATCCTGTTCTTTTCTGTAATCTATCCTCCTTAATGTCATCTCAAATGTAGCCAGTTTTATTTTACAACCGACTTCAAAAAAGGAATCGAATCATTAAATTCAAATGTAATTCAAAACATTGTAAGTTAAAGATTATTTTTAATAGTAATTTGGCAGGGTGTTATTATCTCGGTGGTAGATAACAATTGAAGGATAATATCAGTGAAGCCTCAACGAGGTTGAAGAATTTAAATTGTGATGCCAATCATTTAATTTAAATAAGTAGTTATGTACCTATTATTGTGAAATAAAATGAATAAAAAACTGATTTTGGATCTATTTTGGATATACCTACTTTTTGAAACATGAAATGTTTTGTTTTTGTATTAAATTTGGATAGTTAATGGTGATTATCTTGCGCGTGTAACTGAAATCTTTCATGATATCCTCTCTTGTGTGTTAATGTGCAATAAATGTCATGGCAAAAATAATGTGTTGTGTTCTTTACTTCTAACACCATTGATTTGTGCCGGCCGAGCAAGCGAACACAAGGTTGGTTGAGTTCACCTTGTAATGAAGGAGTGGAAAACACTAGGTTTGTAAATACGAGTAGTCTGTCTATTCTGTAAACGTCACACAGTGCAAATTAAGGTAAAGTAGGTGAATGGTCCTAACGCTTGCTGGGGATTGACGGCTCACTTCACCAAAATTTTCACAAAGAGTTTTTTACAGAATAGACCGACTTTTACTACGTATCTTTTGCAAGAGCAAAACGATAGCGATTTATGCGCAATAATTGCTCTTCAAAACAAAAGTTTAAGAGTTGCTGGCGGTTTTTTTTAAATGATTGCATTTGACAAACAACGAGCGATAAGCAAACGATTATGTAGGACCTAACATACCTACACTGCAGGTAATTCCGTCTTTTATGACACAAAGCGTTTGATCGCTTTCGTTTTGCTATTGCAAAAGATACGTAATAAGCCTGCCGGTGATCATATAATGTAGTGTAAGGTATTAAGGTAGGTTTCTGACGCAGGGCTAGCCAATCAAAACACATTGTTACATAACGTAGTACTGAACAACCATTCTATTCTGTAAACATTTCACCATGAATACTTAAGTTTTCACGGTGAGGTTTTTCAGAATTACAATACAGATTCGAATACGATACTGGCGTAGCTACAGGGTGACGGCACAACGCGAACCAGTAATGTACCAACCGATTTCCAAATAAGATAGCAAGTTTCATATCTATGTTTAAATATACCTATTGTAATATAATTTTATAGGAGCAATTTCTGTATTTTAAATGAACGTTCGCATCTCAATCAAAATACTTTTAATTTTCCTATATTCTGACAAGTTTTAGAAAATGATTGGAGGCGAGATGATAATGCAGATTGAATTTGAACGTTTTGAAGTATGGGAATTGCCCTTTTGATCTTCAACGGATTACAGTTCAGGCCAGGGATAGTCTTAGATGCAGGCAGATCGCCTAGAAGTTTCCTCAAGCAGTTGAGTGTGAGCAAACGACTTGAAAGAGGAGGAATGATCTTAATATTATAAAGTCTTGCAACAACTTTGGTACGTGTATATCTGTCGAAATTATGTCTTAATATTGGGCTGGATCTTCGTCATTCAATATAAGTGCACAGGAAAATGGTGTTTGGCGTAAATCCTGTAAGAGTCTAACGGATCTCTGAGAGTGTGTTTCGGTCCTTCGTATGCCGCCCAAAATACCGGGAAACCAGGGTTCCGAGATTCTCGAACACATTTTAATGTTATGTATTACCATTACTCTCTTAATCCTTAATATTATGTAATTATGTTTTTTTACCCAATTGCCGAAGGAGGGTAATGTGTTTATCAGTCTATGTTCGTTCCTATGTGGCGTTCTAGAGACCAAACGCGTAGGCCGATTTTGATGATTTAAGAATCAATCGATCGAGGCGTCAATGGATTTATCTTAAACATGCGAGTGTCACTGGCTACATTGAAATTGGAATACAGAAAAATGGGCGCCATATTGTGGGGCTTATTTTTTAACCGACTTTCCAAAAAGGAGGAGGTTCTATGTTCTACTTCATGTGTGTTTTTTTTTTTTTTTTTTTTTTTGTTTATGTTCACCGATTACTCTGTCAATTGTGGACCGATTTTGAAAATTCTTTTTTTGTTTGAAAAAGTATGTTCCGAAATTGGTCCCATTTTAGTTTGGTGAAGATCTGATGAAGAACTTCGGAGATATACAACAGAACTCTTCAATAAATAACGGCATATCTCTCGGGATTGCTGCAATCGCATGTCTGTTTGTTGTTTATAACATTTCATAACATAACATCAAGCCAGTTCGCTCTTAAGGGGTAAGCAGACCTCTCATATCACCGGTTATGTTCAAGTTTCATGAAATCTTTTCTGGCGAAATAGTTCCCTTACTAATTTGCCTATTAGGTACGTACAACTAAAAAGGGAAAAATAAAAAAACTTTTTGCAAAAAAATACTACCGACTTCCAAATACAAAACTACAAAGTGAAAAATAACTTAATTTTTTGAAGTCGGTGTCCATAACGCAAAAAAATGGTACCTACGAAAGACACCGACTTCAAAAAATTAAGTTATTTTTCACTTTGTAGTTTTGTATTTGGAAGTCGGTAGTATTTTTTTGCAAAAAGTTTTTTTATCATTCTCTTCAAAACCCATCGCGTACCATACGTTCCATACCTCATCAAACTAACTGTGTTTTTAAGAAGTGATGTAAAAAAATATAATAATTATATGTTATTTAAGTATATCTAAAAGGTTATAAATAAAAGATGTTATGAAAAAAAATCATGTTGTGCAGTCGGAGGATACACATTCGCGAAGTAGATTTTGGTCAGCCAGCTCGCGAATATGTCAATCACAGCATGATTTTCTTTATAAAATCACGCCTTTTTCCCATGGGGGTAGGCAGAGACTACAGAACGCCACCTGCTACGATCCTTACATACTTCTTTTGCTTCACTCACGTTCATACATCTAGTCATACACCCACGCCGGTTATGATTTTCTTCTTGTTTACGTCTTTTTAGTGTGCTTCTTAAGCAGTCGGGGTTTTTTTTTAATTACCTTTTTTGTTCCACTGGTGGGGCCTCCCCCAAGTCCTAAATTTACAAAATATCTATTCATAAAAATCTATAAACTGTTTGAAAGCAACAGGCGTTAAACAGTTTAGAGGTTTTTATGAATAAGTTTATTATTGTAGAATTGCAATTAAATTAGGATTTCATTACAGAACCTTCTGCAACAATGAGCCAAATAACTTCAGAAAGAGAATTGTGAAAGGTTACAAACTTAATGCTAAATAAATATTTTAATATAGGTTTCTTCGTCAGTGTGCGTAGAACATTGTTTCAAGGAAACTAGTGGTCTGAAAAGGATCCTTTACCAGTTCATGATGTTGTAGGTATAGTTCTCGCCAAACTTCTTGGCCGCCCTGAAGTTGGCTTTCCGATGCGCAAGGCACGGCACGTTGCTGTTTTTGTATGCGATTTACTACTGCGCAGCCATTGTAGCCAACTTCAGGGCGGCCTAAACTATACCAGTGTTCGTTTCGGCGTCATTGATTGAAAAACAAACTTCTAAACATCCAAACATAAATTTCATAATTAGAATATTAGTAGGAAGTATATGATAGGAAAGGTTTATATCAGCCCATGTTTCCCATTTCCGGGAAAAGACCTCATTTATTTCTACTTCTCACCACAAAGAAAACTGGTTAATTATTTAGTTTTCGTTACTGGACCTGCATTTTATACCGGTAGGTACCTAAACCTCCACAATGAAGCTGAAATTAAAAACTACAGAAAATAATACATTCTCTTCATAGCGTGTATATGGCAAATATTATGTTTGGCTTAGAATTCAGCTACAGTAACACCATTCGGTGACGCAGTTATAAGGTCTTCGCACCTACAGGTGACAGGGCTGCTGTGAGATGCTGCGAGAGGTGGGTCATAGTCTGCGGCGAAATGCCGCTCAACCTCTGAAGATTAGTGAGTGCGGATTCATAGTAAATTGTAAGTGATCACAAGAAAAATATTGTAATAAATAAATCGGCCAGGAGCGAGTCAGACTCACGCACTTGCAGCTTGTGGGTATCATTCAACAAAATAATTAGGTAAAGAGCTATTGTCCCATTTTTTTTTATTAACTTTATGCTTGCGCTTGACGACTATCTCACCTGCTGGTAAGCGATGATGTGATCGACGATGAAGCACACTTGCTTAGAAAAAACCCATTCACTCTTGACTTAAAGACCGGCCCTAAATTGTAGCTATCGGGAAACACAGACTCGGGCAAGGAATTCCACTCCTTAGATGTACACATAATAAAAGTGTCCCCAAAACGTTTCGTGCGTATGGGTGGGATGTCCACCATGTACCGATGACGCATCGCTGAACGTCTGGTTGTCCGATGATGGAACGGGCTAGGCGGAATTAAATCATGCAATTCCATCGCACACTCCCCGAAATGTAACCAATAAAAAACCGATACCCTTACACCGATATAGGTCGCGGTTAGTTTACCAACTGAATAAGTTAATTTTAATTTTAAATAATATAACTTTATTTGCATCATAAAATAGTACAACCATATAATTAGGTGTTTTTGACATTTTGTAGGTAGACATTACATACATAGACAAAGAAGTTCTTGTGTTTAAATACTAACATTCAATGTGATATTTCTCACTTTTTATACATTTTATGAGTGTTGTTCGTTCAGTACTTACGTCACAACGATAATTATTTAGTACGTACTGAAGCACTAACCACCCACTAATAATTACTTACACTGATATTGTTATTTAGGTTGTAGCATTCGATTCACACTGTCCTCCGTACTAGTCGAAACTGTATCACGGTAGGACAGTCTTCCTCTTACACAGTTAAACAGTTCTAAACGCAAATATAATTCCACTATTCTTTCACAGTATAATAATTATGTATCTATGATGTTATGTTTAATGTGAACAGGTAGGTATCAGAACATTTGCATTAATAAAATTACGAACAGACGTGATCACAAAATCACAATGCAGGTAGTGTTAAAAAAATAAATTGTATATGCAAAGTTTATAGACAATCGTCATATTTTTATACTATAAGATTTAATTATTATTTTGGTAGGAACTAACATAAACATAGTTAATAGCTGAAGGCACAAATAATAAGTTTAGATTTTAATCATAAATTTATGTTTAAGCAAGCGATATGAGTATGTGTGTGTGAGCGTGATATTATGAATGAGTTTAGATGTTTGTAAGGTATGGTGTTTGTGTAGTGTGTTGTTTGTTTGTGTGTGTATGTGTTTGTTTAAGTTAAGCTTTTCAAAAGGTCCTCCGTTTTATCATAGTTAAGTTGTTTTAAATACTCACCAAGAACTTTCTTACAGGCAAATGAAGTCATAGTTCGTAAGTTGACGTATTGTGATATCTTATTATATAAGAATGGACTTAAATATTGTGTAAATTTATGGGACTGAGTATACTATGTCATTTCTTCGTTTTCCTCTATAATGGGGGGGCAAAGTGTGTTGTTTTAGTGTTATACTTAACTAGCTGACCCTCGGGGCTTCGCTCCCGTCAACTGCCTACCTACCCTGGCTACCCTGCCTACCTTGCCTATCCTGCCTACCCTGCCTATCCTGCCTACCCTGCCTACTCTGCTTACCATGCCTACCCTGCCTACTCAGCCTACCCTGCCTACCTTATCTATCCTGCCTACCCTGCCTTTCCTGCCTACCTTGCCTATCCTGCCTACCCTGCCTACCCTGCCGACCCTGCCTTTCCTGCCTACCCTGCCTATCTTGCCTACCCTGCCTTCTCTGCTTACCCTGCCTACCCAGCCTACCCTGCCTACCCTGCCTACCCTGCCTATCCTGCCTTTCCTGCCTACCCTGCCTTTCCTGCCTACCCTGCCTATCTTGCCTGCCCTGCCTACTCTGCTTACCCTGCCTACCCTGCCTAACCTGCCTTTCCTGCCTACCCTGCCTACCCTGCCTATCCTACCTATCCTGCCTACCCTGCCTATCCTGCCTTCCCTGCCTACGCTGCCTATCCTGCCTACCCAGCCTACCCTGCCTACCCTGCCTTTGCTGTCTACCCTGCCTTTCCTGCCTACCCTGCCTACCCTGCCTACTCTGCTTACACTGCCTACCCGGCCTACCCTGCATATCCTGCCTTTCCTGCCTACCCTGCCTATCCTGCCTACCCTGCCTACCCTGCCTACACTGCCTACCCTGCCTATCCTGCCTTTCCTGCCTACCCTGCCTTTCCTGCCTACCCTGCCTTTCCTGCCTACCCTGCCTATCTTGCCTACCCTGCCTACTCTGCTTACCCTGCCTACCCTGCTTACCCTGCCTACCCTGCCTAACCTGCCTTTCCTGCCTACCCTGCCTATCCTACCTATCCTGCCTACCCTGCCTATCCTGCCTTCCCTGCCTACGCTGCCTACCCTGCCTACTCTGCTTACCATGTCTACCCTGCCTACCCCACCTATCCTGCCTACCCTGCCTTTCCTGCCTACCCTGCCTATCCTGCCTACCCTGCCTACCCTGCCTACCCTGCCTACCCTGCCTACCCTGCCTTTCCTGCCTACTCTGCCTTTCTTGCCTACCCTGCCTACCCTGCCTACCCTGCCTACTCTGTTTACCCTGCCTACCCAGCCTACCCTGCCTACCCTGCCTATCCTGCCTACCCTGCCTATCCTGTCTACCCTGCCTACCCTGCCTTTCCTGCCTTTCCTGCCTATCTTGCCTACCCTGCCTACCCTGCCTACCCTGCCTACCCTGCCTACCCTGCCTACCCTGCCTACCCTGCCTACTCTGCTTACCCTGCCTACCCGGCCTACCCTGCCTACCCTGCCTTTCCTGCCTGCCCTGCCTACCCTGCCTACCCTGCCTACCCTGCCTACCCTGCCTACCCTGCCTAACCTGTCTACCCTGCCTTTCCTGCCTACCCTGCCTACCCTGCCTACTCTGCTTACCCTGCCTACTCTGCTTACCCTGCCTACCCTGCCTACCCTGCCTACCCTGCCTACTCTGCCTACCTTGCCTACTCTGCCTACCCTGCCTAACCTGCCTATCCTACCTACCCTACCTACTAATTTGTATCTATCATCAATAGTTTTCTCAGCGCACGCCAAATAATGTATTTTACAGACAACATTTTGCTACCTTGGGTTACATTATTGCAATTTTCATAAGGATCTCTATTTTTTTTGAAAATATTTTATAGCCTATGACACTCAGGAATAATGTAGCTTTCTACCGGTGCAAGAATTTTCAAAATCGGTTCAGTAGATCCAGAGATTACCCCTTACAACGTCACAAACTCACAAACTTTACCTCTTTATAATATTAGTATAGATATAAATAACTGTCTCACTGTTAGTACAGGCAATTCACTGTATAGTAATTCAGTTGAGAATCTATACCTCTTAAATGTTATGACTTTCAGTATAGCACGCTGCGAGCGTTCTAAGTTAATCATTGTTGACTTAGATGAGCCTCCCCATGTGGAGATACAATATGTTAAAATTGATTGACAAAGTGCGTAATAAAGTGTTAGTAGTAATTTTCTGTTGCAGAAGTGGCGGATTTTTTTAAAAACATATATCATCTTTCTGACTCTAGCGGTTGAGGTCATAATATGTTATATAAATAAGCCTATACTCGCCCACTGCTGGGATAAGGCATCTCCTTAATCCTACAGGCGTAGATTAATATTTGATATAACAATCAGAAGATAATTTCATTTAATATAATTTTCAAACGTTTTGGAAATATTTTTAATATACGTACAGCTAAAGTGTGGAAATTCCTGGCGGAGCCTGTATTTCCTGATAGCTACAATCTGAGAGTCTTTAAGTCAAAAGTGAACACGTTTCTTCTTGACAAGCGTGCTTCATCCTCAACCACATCACCGCATACCTACCATCAGGTGAGATAGTTGTCAAGCGCAAGCCCATCAAAAAAAATAGTTAAAGCACACACCTACGAATACTTAAAAGTTATAATGTACATTTTCTATATCATTTATATGACTCTATATCACCTTTTAAAAACGTATATTATTAAACCTTACCTGTCCGTTTTGGATCCGTCTTGGAAGATTTAATTTACATTCCTTGGCTATGAAGCTAGCGGTGAGTAGCTGGAGAGCAGCGGTGATCCAGTGGTGGCGGCCCCGACTTACGTGTCATAATTCGTGGGTTCAAACCTAGACAGGCGTGTGTCTGGCATGTGACTTCGTGTAAATTATTTCATCACCACTGCTCTAAAAAGGAATACATCGTGGGGAAACCAGCATGTCCAAAAATTCGAAGACATGTGACATTTAGCAACCCGCACTGGCTTCGCCTGGTGGATTAATGCCCGTGTCCCAGCAGTGGGAACATTAATAGGCTGATGATGGTGAAGCTAGCACGGAAGCGAAGCTAGCAAAAGCAAGCATGCAAGCAATATACCAGCACAAAAGAAATAACTAAGCATGCGTGGTTTATGGGTAAAGTACCCACCAATCCAACCTATTCGACTTGGATATATATTTGCATGGAAGCCGCCATGCTAGCAAGCAATCAAGCATCAAACCAGTAGTGCTATTCTGTAACAGTCTCATCGTGATAACTTATTTTGACTTATGTGAAGTGAGCCGTCAAGCACTAGCATTAATTGAAACTGAATTGAAATGACAGCTCGCTAAGTTTTCACCGTGTTTTTTTAAATAATCGTTTAAGGATTAAAAAACTTAAGTCAACCTTCTCTATCCAAGTCAGATTCAACTTAGAACATTATATTTAAAAAAACTTTTTTTACAAAAAAATACTACCTACTTCCAAATAAGAAAACAACAAAGTGAAAAATAACTTTATTTTTGGAAATGTTTTTTTGTAAACATGTTCTTTTTATTTTTCACTTTTTATCTGTACCTACCTAATAGGCAAGTAGTTACGTAAAGTACCTATAATACCAGAATATATTACCCGAATATCATGAAACTGAACATAACCGGTGAAATGAGAGTGTACCAAGGTGAACTGTACAAATCTGCGTACCCCTTTAGAGCGTACTGGCGTGATGTTATGTTATGAAATGGTATAAACAATAATCAGACATGCGATTGCAGCAATCCCGAGAGTATGCCCGTTATTTATTGAAGAGTTCTGTTGTAAATCACCGAAGTTCTTCATCAGATCTTCACCAAATTAAAATGGGACCAATTTCGGAACATACTCTTTCAAACAAATAAAATATTTTCAAAATCGGCCCACAATTGACGGAGATATCGATGAACATACAAAAAAAAAACATACATAATATAGATCAATTGTTAGAAGTTAGAATAGTTAGTTAGTTAGCAAAATTACAATGTAATTCAATTATTGAATATAATATCAATCTAGAATGTACTAATATGTTATTATGTTTGTTATATAAAATGAAAACTAGGTGAAAGTATGTATATATACGTAAAAGTACTTTTAGATCAAGTAAAATTTTATCATTTGATCGTTAAAATTTGCTTTTAATAATATAACAACTTTTTTATGACGTATTCATAGCTTCCATAAAGTGTCGTGGTGCCCCAGTGGCTTGCCTCTCGTGGTTGAGGACGTGGGTTCAAATCCGGGCAAGTACCAATGTGACTTTTTCAAATTCATACTTACTTTCTAAGTTTGCCTTGGACATCACAGGCAACGGTGAAGGACAACATCGGGAGGAAACCTAGACTTATATAGTTAATGTAAGTCGGAAATAGCCAAGTTAGAGGCCTGTGGGGTTTCCAGAGGCGGCATAATTAACTCTGACACCAGAGGTCACATACTCACACGAAAAAGAAGAAGAGTCTTACATTTGTTAAATAATATTAATATACGCACAAACTACAATAAAATACAAAAACACAAATTATTTACACTCGTGCGTATATAGCTTTATCCTCCCGCACGTTTGTGAACACCCTTAATCTGCTAGCGAAGCTCCGCCGGCGCCCGCTGGGCATGTGCGCAGTACGCGGCAAACGTGCGCGCGCATTCGCTAGGACCTACATCGTAACACAAAACAAACACTACAGTGTTTCACGTGTTGGCTCCTTGTTTGTGCGTTCTTAATTAACATTTACTATCAATATTGTACCGTATGGGACCCCGGGTTGACCCAAATATCGTATGTTAAACGAGTACAGTAATCACGAGCGGAATAAGAGTAAACGACAATGACGGAGGTTTTACAACCCAGCGCAGAAGAAAATAAGAACAAGGATCAGGAGGATAAGGACAAAGATCAAGTATCTATAGGCACATCACAGAAACTTGGGGACTTTATAGTCGAGTCTACAGAAGAGGTAACAGAGTTGGATACGGCATATTGGCCAATGTTATTAAAGAATTTTGCACGTCTCAATATCAAAACAAACCACTACTCATCGCTTCCATTCGGCCACACGCCTCAGAAGCGCCCAATCGCGGAATATGTGCAGGCTGGCTACATCAACGTCGACAAACCTAGCAATCCGTGCTCCCACGAAGTGGTTTCATGGATAAAACGCATATTAAAGGTCGAAAAAACTAGTCACAACGGCACGTTGGATCAAAAAATGACAGGTTGTTTAATCGTGTGTATTGGCCGTGCGACGAGGATCGTCAAATCTCAGCAAACTGCTTCTAAAGAGTATGTCACAGTCTTCAGCTTAAATTCAGCCGTCGAAAATATCCAAAAAGTTACTCAAAGTCTTGAGAAGATGCGCGGACCGCAGTTCCATCGCCCTCCCCTCATTTCATCAGACAAACTTCAACTTCGAGTCCGTTCTGTGCATGAAAGCAAACTGCTGGACTTTGATGGTAAACGCAACATCGGTGTGTTCTGGGTCAACTGTGAAGCCGGTACATACATCCGTACACTATGCGTACACTTAGGATTAATGCTTGGAGTTGGTGGACAGATGGTTGAGGTTAGGAGAGTCCGCTGCGGCATCCAGGGAGAAAAAGACGGCATGGTGACTATGCATGATATCTTAGACGCACAATGGACATACGAAAACGAAAAAGATGAGACATACCTTCGACGAGTGATCAGACCTTTGGAATGTTTGTTAGTAGCACACAAGAGAATAATTATTAAGGATATGGCTGTCAACGCTATCTGTTACGGAGCTAAAGTTCTAATTCCTGGTATCCTGAGGTACGAAGATGGTATCGAAATAGGTCAAGAAATAGTCATAGTCACAACAAAAGGAGAAGCAGTTGCATTAGCCATAGCATTAATGACAACGTCAACCATTGCGTCTTGTGATCACGGAGTGGTAGCTAAGCTGAAAAGAGTTATCATGGCAAGAGACACATACCCGAGAATGTGGGGCATTGGACCAATGGCATCGCATAAGAAACAACTGATTTCAGAAGGAAAATTAGACAAGTATGGCAAACCGAATGAGAATACGCCATCTCAATGGTTGAATAGCTACGTAGATTTATCAGTCAAGCATAAGAATGAGAATGGAGATGATGATGTAGATGAGGTTGGACGGAAGATAGAGGCTAGCGTGGCTAATGCGGATGACCCGACTAACTCCGTAGAAGTTAAGTCTGAGAAAAAGAATAAGAAAAAGACACGAGATAGTGACCCGACTAACTCTGTAGAAGTTAAGTCTGAGAAAAAGAATAAGAAAAAGACACGGGATAGTGATCCGACTAACTCTGTAGAAGTTAAGTCTGAGAACAAGAAGAAAAAGAAACGGGATAGTGACCTGACTAGCTCTGTAGAAGTTAAGTCTGAGAACAAGAAGAAAAAGAAACGGGATGGTGAAGCTCCTGAGACTGTAAATGTGGATGAACTGACTTGCTCTGTAGAAGTTACGTCTGAGAACAAGAAGAAAAAGAAACGGGATAGTGACCCGACTAACTCAGTAGAAGTTAAGTCTGAAAACAAGAAGAAAAAGAAACGGGATGGTGAAGCTCCTGAGACTGTAAATGTGGATGACCTGACTAACTCTGTAGAAGTTACGTCTGAGAACAAGAAGAAAAAGAAACGGGATAGTGACCCGACTAACTCTGTAGAAGTTATGTCTGAGAACAAGAAGAAAAAGAAACGGGATAGTAACCTGACTAGCTCTGTAGAAGTTACGACTGAGAACAAGAAGAAAAAGAAACGAGATAGTGATCCGACTAACTCTGTAGAAGTTACGTCTGAGAACAAGAAGAAAAAGAAACGAGATAGTGACCCGACTAACTCTGTAGAAGTTACGTCTGAGAACAAGAAGAAAAAGAAACGAGATAGTGACCCGACTAACTCTGTAGAAGTTACGTCTGAGAACAAGAAGAAAAAGAAACGGGATGGTGAAGCTCCTGACACTGTAAATATGGAAGACCTGACTAACTCTGTAGAAGTTAAGTCTGAGAACAAGAAGAAAAAGAAACGGGACAGTAAAGTTCCTGAGGCTGTATCCGAAAAAGGCTCTACAGCAATAGAGGACACATCAGTACGCCAAGAAAATAAGAATAAGAAAAAGGAGGAACTCTTGTTGTCGGTCTAGAGCAGACGAATAACAAAAACCTGTACCATAAAGCAAAATATAGGTAACTTAAGAATTTAAAATAAATAAGCTGCACTACATACAATGAATGTATTTTAAAACATAACCTGAGTATTGCCTTTTACTTCGATATTAATATCTTTAAATTTTTAGTTTGTATTTGTTGTTGGTAGGGTATTTCAAATAAATAATGTACTAAATCAGTACAATCGTGGTTCTTTTCTTAATAGAGTTCAGAAGTCAACAAGGAACCCTTATAGTTTCGCTCTGTCCGTCTGTCCGTCCGCAGCTTAGCTCAGAGAATCTAAGTACTAGAAAGCTTTAATTTGGCACAGATATACATATTAATAATTCCGTCAAAGTGCTAAAACAAAATCAAGCAAAAAAATCTATTTTGGGGTTCCTCCTATAGACGTAAGGTGGGTTTTTTTTTTCTCGTCTATCCATGGTGTGGGGTATCTTTGGATATGCCGTTAAAAAATATTATGGGTTTATTAAAACCATATTTCGATTCAGAGATCCGTTTGCGTAAAATTTTAATAGCAAATTTTTGCTAGAGTCAATGGCTATGTGAAAAAAATCACGGCTGTAGTAAAAATAACTAAATTAAAAGGAAAACTATCACAGATAAGTAGGTTTTACAAGTTTACGAGTAATATTCGACGAACTTATAAAAAGTACTTGGAACATTAAAATTTTTGTACAAATGCCATTGAAAAATTACTTAAATAGCGTTGTTAGCTGTGTAAAACAGAGTAAATATATGCTTATGAACCATGTAAAAATATACAAAAATAAAATCATAACAGGCTTTATAAGTTCGCGAGTAATAGTCGACCAACTTATAAAATGTACTTGGCACAGTAAATTTTTTGTGTGCCGCTGAAACTGTTTTAATGTTAATGTAACAACAACAAAACCCTCTTCTTAGTCCACATATTTATGCGACTTGGGAACCCTATTACTGCGCGTGGCCCAGCCCCGGATCTACGACTTTTTCGAACCGGGGCAAAACTTTGATAGTGACGCTCCCTCCCTTCAGTGTTTGAGAAAACTGCTAATGAGTAGCATTTTTGTGACCATGTTGCATGTGTTAAAATAATAATTCTTTAATAAATTTAAACTTTTTTTTATCTAATAACTTTCATTTGTGACATAAAACAGAAACACTGAAAAAAATATATAACCAGGAAAGGCTACTACTTTACACGGCGTGCTTTATTTTCTGCGAAAGAATCTATTAGCTCCTCAAAATCCGTCGTATAGGCAGTTTTGTTTTCAATTCCAATGGCTAGGATCGCGAGGCCAGATAGACGATCCTGACTCATTGTAGAACGTAGATAAGTTTTAATTCTTTTCAGTTTGCTGAAGCTGCGCTTTCAGCTTGCAGATGTTGTTGGTAATGTGCAATAAATTGTTAAAGCTATACTAACCTCAGATCTTTCGAATTCTTGTCTCAAGGATTTGGCGCCCCCATGAACCTGCCACCCGGGGCAAGTGCCCCGGTTTGCCCCCCCTTAGATCCGGGGCTGGCGTGGCCCGATACGCACTTGGCCAGTTTTATGGTAAAATTCTTTCCTAGAAATAAGTACTACTAACTCTGTTTAGAATTGAAGTTAGGAAAGAAATTCTATAATATATATCCTAACCTAAAAAACACTTTTTTATAATTTCAAAATATAAAGAATTGTAAACTTGCTTGCGTGGTATTAGTACTTTTCCCAATACCTTTATAAATTTTAGCGTATGTGTTATTCTAATTAAAGCTATAAAGCTGCATCAAAATCCATCGTCACAAACATTCACGTTTGTAATGGTAGTAAGAATAAGATCATATTTACTTGTTCGATATATTATAGATCGAAGCGTATCTATTACTAGATAAATTATGCAGTTTAAAAAGCATGAAAATTATCGGTTGCATTTCGGGGAGTGTACGATGGAATTGCATGATCTAATTCCGGACAAGACGTACGGCGATGCGCCATCGCTACATGGTGGACATCCCACCCATACGCACTAAACGTTTTGGAAATACTGTCATTATGCGTATAGCTAAGGAGTGAAATTCCCGGCCAGAGTTTCCCGATAGCTACAACCTCGGGGTCTTCAAGTCAAGGTATCTTTTAGGCAAGCGTGCTACACCGTCGACCACATCATCGCGTACCATCAGATGACATAGTGGTCAAGCGCGAGCTTATATATAAATAAAATGAATAATATGCAATGAAATAAAAATGTGTCGGGATTTGTTTTTAATTTTATCTGTGAATTTTTAAATCAGTGGTGGCCCAGTGGTAACGGCCGCAACATACGTGTCGTAGGTCTTGGGTTCGAACCCAGGCAAGCGCTTTACTTTGTGTAAATTATTTCATCACCACCGCTCTCAAAACGGTTAAAGAAAACATCTTGAGGAAACCGGCATGTCCTGGAACGAACGAAAAAGGCTGGTGATGATGGTGAGAGCCCATAGGAGTTGTATTTTCCCATTTTGGTATGGAACCCTAAACGCACCCCTATTTGGGAACGAATAACTAACCTATCCCAACTGCTCTCGCCTCAGTTGGCATGCACCAATCAGGAAGCAGGAATTAGGGAAAGGGTTCTAGAATGTAGAAGGTTGTAGACAGCGAGGAAAAACCCAGTCACGCGTCTGTCGTTAGTTGTCCTGGCCGCACACCGTCGCGATGGTGAACAATTTTTAAAACGTTTTGTGATGTTTTACTAACAATCGGAACGCAAATCTATGCTTTAGATTACCCCAACCGCTAACGACCTTGAGCGGGTAAAATGAGCAGGCAATTCACACCGGCGCGACCTAAAGTAAATTAGTTAAAACTACAAAGTGAAAAATAACTTAATTTTTTGAAGTCGGTGTCTTTCGTAGGTACCATACTTTTGCGTCATGGACACCGACTTCAAAAAATTAAGTTATTTTTCACTTTGTAGTTTTGTATTTGGAAGTCGGTAGTATTTTTTTGCAAAAAGTTTTTTTATTTTTCACTTTTTAGTTGTACGTACCTAATAGGCAAGTTAGTAAGGGAACTATTTCGCCAGAATATATTTCATGAAACTTGAACATAACCGGTGAAATGAGAGGTCTGCTGTTATGATATTAAATGTTATAAACAACAAACAGACATGCGATTGCAGCAATTCCGAGAGATTTGCCGTTATTTATTGAAGAATTCTGTTGTATATCTCCGAAGTTCTTCATCAGATCTTCACCAAATTAAAATGGGACCAATTTCGGAACATACTTTTTCAAAGAAAAAAGAATTTTCATAATCGGTCCACAATTGACGGAGTAATCGGTGAAACAACACAAAAAAAAAGAAAAACAAACTTGAAGTCGAACATAGAACCTCCTCCTTTTTGGAAAGTCGGTTAAAAATAGCGCATTATAAATAAACATTACATACTAATTAGACTACTGCAAAATCTGCAGGTGTTTTGTTTTTGTACAAAATTACTTGATTCTTGTGAATTATTCTTGACTGTAGAATAGATAGCTACACAGGGTTGTCTAACCGCATCTAGGCTGCAACTAGTTTTAAAATTTTCTGTTTTTGATTTTATTCTGCCTTACACTAGGAACGTATCGAGGGTACATATGCAACATCAATTAGATCTCAGTTAGCCACCCTTTATGAGGCCAGGTTTTGCAGTTAAACTGGTTTTAACAATCAAACATAAATTTTAATTTATTGAAATAAAGGTTATAGCGGCTAGATATTGCCAGGCGGGTTGCCTATAAGCAGCGATGTATTATATTAACAAGTATCATTCATGAAAATTTAGTTTAATCAAAAACCCTGATTCAAGCACATTTCTGAAGTCGGATCTTAGGCTATTTATGCAAACATAATTACGCTTACAAACTCTATAACTAGTAATAGACAAATACAAAGATATTTTATTTCAACTAGGCCACCAAGCGGCACTTTTGAACGTTAATACATTAAAATTTAAAAGGAATAGAAATTGTTTCTACCGTGCATTCGGAAAGTAGCTTGTTATGGAGAAGAACGCACAAGAAACTCCATAATTACAATTTAAAAAAAAAAAAATTTTTTACAATATTTAGGTACATAAGTACATACATTAATAAATTCATATGTGTGAGGACAATGCACCCAGAATCACTACATACTATACTACGTACAGGTACATAGTAAATACATTATGTTTGTTTAAATAGCCCAAGATCCGACTAGCTAGCCGCCCTTTCCGGCTGTGTGCCAATGAAGAAAATAAATACTTTTTTTTTCTTTAAACGCAATAAAAAAGAATTACCTAATTGCAGCTGTTCTGAAGTGAGGCACTTACATACATTCGGTAATAGATAGACAGAAGATAGTTATATTTTTATTAATTTATTCTAGCCGTAAACTGAAGCTCATGTCATACCTGCCAAGTTTAGTTATTCTACCTTTTATAAGGATTTTGTATTACTATGAATGTTGCAATATAATTTTGTAAGTGTAATGTAGGTACATAATTATGTTATAGTGTAGACTAGATTGGCTTTATTTTATTCATTAATTGCCTGCCCTTTAATACAATGGTGTATGTGGAACCCACTGATGAGGAGTTATCTATTGTGGAGCCTCAAAAAGGGAATGAGAAAACGTAAGTGGTAAAAATTATAATATTTGAAAGGTTGTCAAGGAAGTTTGGTACAGTCAAGGGTCAAAAGTGCAATCGCACCCTCCCAAAGCTAAAGTGCGTTTAATATGTTTGTAGATGAAATTTAACGGTCCACAACTGATTAAAACTATTTTAAAGACTCTAAATAGTAGATAAAACTAGCCGCAAAAAAGTCGACAGACTTCCTTCTATAAAAAAAGTTATAGTAATCAAAAATAATTGTGTTGATTTGAGCTGGTTTGGCTTTTTAATGGGCTTGTTTTTTCTTTTCGGTTTTTTTTTAAACTTCACTCTTTAGTAAGGATTATAAATTGAATTGTATTATGATAATTATTTTTCACGTTATAAGATCTGTTTTTTGATTATATAAGAACTTTATCAGATCTTTATTTTTTTATAATCCGTCTATTTTTTCCACGGACGCTATATTAGAAATACACTTTGAGACCACAACTGAGACACCTCATATGTTTAAATTCGTCAAACAGTTTAGGCTGTAGAGTGTGCCAAAGAGTTAGACATAATTATACAAAAATACATACACAAATAAGTTCGAAAAAAAAATTGCCTCTTCAGCTTTGCTATAGTGCGACTGCACTTTTGACCCTGACTGTACATAACCAGTATTATACTTATTTAAAATTTTGCCGAACCCGACATAATTGTTTCCACATTTAATGACACATTATTGATGCAATAAAGAGTAGTGATTTAATTTGATTTGTGTTTAGAATGAATTTGTCTATGAATTTGCTTTGTTGAATATACAGTTTAGGTTGACCTGTCTAAAAATAATAATTTATATTGCTCCTACATTAGGAATCCAAATATTATAAATCATTCAAGTCCAAGTGTCATCTGTTTCTCAATTTTGTTGACCTATGTATTACTAACTTTAAGAATACAAAGAATTATCTAAACGTTACAGCGCAATGTACTTAAAACTTAATTAAGAGCGACAGGCTTCTGTGAAATTCAAAACGCCGCGCAAGCTTAACAAACTCGTAAAAACGTCGACCCATTTCATACGTAAATGATGAATTTGTTCCACTTCTTATTGGACAGACCGGACAATACATTTGGTTCGTTTGTTTTTCGGGGGAAGGAAACAACAACATAGCCTAACCTAACTGCACTTGCGCAGTGCAGGGTTCCGTCAATCAATAAATAATTTCAGTTCTCTGCAGTGATAAACGTTGTCGGTAACCCCTTGTGACTGATCGTAGGACGTCTCGGTTCAGGAGATCTTAGCCGAGTGTACCTGTTGATTTACGAAGGATTAGCAGCAAGGTTGTAGTGTATGTACGAAGATTCGTAGTAGCCCGTTTCGTAAGTGATAACTTGTTGGTAGAACAAAGACCTTGAGTATCGTTATCTGTGTCGCCATTTTATGTTGGCTGAAAAGTTCATCTTTTTATCAATATTGAGGTTAACTGTTCACAGACAATGAACAGCGACGACGTGAACGACCGCAAGCTGAAGCTGAGCAACGTCATCAAGAAGATAACTGATAGCCAGCTGATGAAGATCAGGCAGGCTGATAATGACAACTGTCGCCAGGAGGTCAAGTTCGCAATGAATCCCCAGGAGAGGGACAATGGTCAGTTATAACCTTTATTTTACATCACTTTGTTTGAGTTGAGTTGAGTATTCCAGATGCTCATACTCAACTCAAACTGGCAATGGGCAGTTGTGATTGGTTGGCTTGATTTTTGACATTAACTTGCTCAAATCCAAGATCCTAGACGCCCCAAATGTTACCGAACTCTTTTAACATAAAATCAATGGAATTGAGTAGTGTTAGCATGTACTTTTAACATACTCGTACTTGGTAACTTGGAATTTCATTTTCATTCAATAGTCAATACCTACATATTTTGTGTAGAAAGAATTCAGTAACGTCTGGGGCGTCTGGGCTCTTGCTCTATCGAGTACACATAATATGTCAAGCTGAAGAATCATGTGCCAAATTCGTTTGTTGTAATATGTTGGCAGTTAATTAGTAGTTTTGGGCAAGTTTGAGTTGGAGTCGAGTATGAGCATCTGGAATACGGGCCTGAATGTCATAAAATTACATTTTTCAAATAAAAAAGTCCACATTTATTTGCATTAAAAAATCATGTCATTAACATTTTCACCTCACAGTATTTGAATAATGATGAAAAATATTCACATCATAATATACAGCGTAAGGCTGCTTTTCCACCAGAGATGTGCTATGCTACGTTGCTATGGATGCGTTTGATATCCACCAATCATATTCATTGGTACACATAGCTTAGGACTGGTGGAAACGGATTCAACTAACATATGTTTTTTATATGGAAGGATGCGTGCTATGTATGTGTGCTATGCTAGGGTCGTGGCGAGTGGTGTAGCTATGTGCAGAGCTTCCCTACTATCGATACATCGCATAGCTCGTGCTGCGCATATTCCTCGCGCAGCTACTTGCGGCGGCGCATCTTCATAGCACATCTTACTCGCAACGCTACATAGCTTAGCATCAGTGGAAACGGTCACATAGTTTCATAGCTTAGCTTTTACATTCTCGCAGCATAGCTGCGTAGCACATCTCTGGTGGAAAGGCATCCAATCTCGTATTAGTCACAAGCAAGCTACGTTGCTACGCCGTAGCAACGCCTCTACGCCGTAGACCACCCATCCATTTTCAATACATTATTATTTTGTTCTTTTTTTGTTGTAGTTGTTAAAACTCACATTAATCAAAATTCATTCACTATATTAAAAATACCGAGTTATGGCAGATAATTAGTTTTTTTTTTGTTCAGGATAAGGTTTTGAGGATCTCGTGGCTAAATAATAACAGTCGAACGGGTCAATCTTCAAGGTTTTACCGAGGTTAGCCTATGGATGGGTGACCATACCGAGACTCCTCCGTGCCTCGGAAATCACGTTGAGTCGTTGGTACCGGCTAGTCAGAAGCTTGGGATCTGGCACCACTCTAGCCAAGAGGTATCGTGTTACCCAGTTACTGGGTTATGGAGGTCACATAGGCAGTCGCTCCATGTAAAATACAGATATCCAGCTGAATCCGGTTAGACTGGAAACCGACCCCGAACCGAAAAGGCTACGGAGATTTTGGTAATCATAATATGGGCATACAATTAATTACTAATATTTAAAAAAAATGTTTTCAGAGATGAAAAAGGCGATGTCCATCAAGATGGTGAACAAGAAGGAGCAGGGCAAGAACGAGTTCACGGCCCCAGTGAGGGGCTTCAACGCTGAGACTGGACCTGGTGCGCACGAAGTTCCTGAGAACCTGCCCGTGGGCCCCGGTGTCACAATGTAGCTCTCACAACTGCTGGAGCACTGGCAAGACCGCTCCAAACTTAGACCAATCGTCTCCGAGCTTAAAATTAATACGTAAGTTTTTACATGTATCTACGCTAGATTCCTATAAGGCCACAATTTTGGCCGAAGGTGTCCAAGTAGACAGTCTGGCCACAACTGGTCGGACGGTTGTGCCAATCTATTACCTTGGTTGGAACTTTTTTGGCCAAGAGGGTGTGACTGATGCTCTGCATCCACTAATGTAGGCGTGTGCGTATCAAAATTACTCTTAATGGAAAGAAACTCTTAACTATTTAGCACAGGAATAGCAGCTAAATATGTAGCAAAAACCTTAACACATAATTTTGCTAATCAGTTAAGAGAATTTTATGAATAAATGTCTGTTGTTTTGTATTATAATGATTTCGTAGGCCTACTATGCTGTATTTTTGTTTTAATGTGTAATTTATGTTTATGTTCTGCGTATTTTGTTATGTGCAATGCCGAATGAGCATTTGCGATATTTTGTTAAAGTATGCGCGCATGCGCTGGCGAAACATGTGTGTACTAATAGGTGCTCTGCCCAACTCTTCACGATATCACACTAATATTCTACAGGCGAAAGTTTGTGAGTGTGTGTGTGTGTTTGTATGTTTGAGATAGGTTATAGTCACTATAATCTATATCTGTGCCAAATTTCATCCAGATCCGTCCAGCCGTTTGAGCGTGAAGAAGTAACAAACATACAAATACACACTCACAATCTTTCGCCTTTGTATTATTAGTGTGATATAGTAGGACCTGAGCTGTCGCGTTTATTTTTTCACTGTGTATCATTACTTTCTACTCTCTAATAAACACGATGATGATACAAATGGCACATAAAGATTTTTGTTTTGATGTATTTAACATCATAGGAATTTGATATATGGCTAATTATCAATAGCTAGCGTTTCATTTGATTTTATCTGCCTTTTGTCCCTTCTCAGGCATTCAAAACATTGTTTTTTAATTTTCAGGGTAGACTGAAAGCACCGGGACACAGGAAGAACAACTACCACACAGCAAATTTAAAAAAAAATCTTCAGCTTACAAAATTACCGAGGTGTAGTACTCATAAATTGTTGAGCTAGACACGTGGCATTATATCATCGAAAGCGATAGCGATTGGAACACTTAAAAAAATATGAGAATGTCAAACACTATCGTAATGTATCTATCGTGTCTGGATCAGTGGTGGCTCATTGGGAGCAGTGGTGGCCCAGTAGGAGCAGTGGTGGCCCTGTAGGAGTAGTGGTGGCCCAGTGGGAGTAGTGGTGGCCCATTAGGATCAGTGGTGGCCCAGTGGGAGCAGTGGCGGCCGGTCAGTAACGTGTCGTGGGCCATGTGTTCGAACCCAGGCAGGCGGTTTACTTTGTGTAAATTATTTCATCCCCACTGCTCATAACACGGTGAAGGAAAACGTCGTGAGGCTACCGGTATATCCTAGAACTTAAAATTCGAAGACATGTTACATCCACCAACCCGCACTGGACCCGCGTGGTGGATTAAGACTTAACACGCACTGCGGTATTTATTCGCGCGAATTTGAGTCGCCCATTCTGCGACCTATGGAATTTTATGATTTGCGGTAATCATATCGCGCGGAAATAATACCGCAAGAAATCCTTGTTTTGCCACCATCCACCGCACCGCGGCGCGGATTAAATACGCGCTAATATTTTGCGCTCTATGAACAGAGATAAAGAGACAGAAATCGCGCGATATTTTATCCGCAGTGCGTGTTAGTTATGATTAAGTATGCGGATAAAAATTCGAGCGATAAAATCCGCGCGGCTAAAAATCGCAATGCGTGCTAAACCAAAGGCCCATTACCTCTCACAGAGAGGATGCCTGTGTCCCAGCAGTGGGAACATCAAAAGTCTGATGATGATGATGATGATCGTAATGTCATGTGATCAATCCCTTCATTTTGGCATTTTGACTATCGCCAGTGCTGACGTCGAATGACACTTGTCTAGAGCCTTTTGGATAAACGACTTCCTTAAGGTGAAGGCGCCAGATGCACCGCAGGAGCCGTACGCACCGCAGTCATCGCATTTCATAAATCTTTATATGAAATCGTATGCAGCCTTGCGCACCTATTCGCGCCGCACGAGCCGCATTTCATCAAAATGCTGTAGGTATACGGATTCTACCAGCGCGTGCGGATGACGTCATCAGATTCAGCGCGTTCGATGCTTGCGGCGAGTGCGATGCGGGCGGCTCGGAGACGTCATCCGTATCCGTATAGAAAATATTGTTCAAGATCTACAGAAGTGGATACGATGCGTGGGGCGCATTCGGCTCCTGCGGCGCGGATAGGTGCGCGTTCACCTTTATATCTACATTCCACGTTTGGAGCGCACGTATTGTCCATGTTCTATGTATTTAGTAATTTAACGGTATACGGTCCGGTTCATCCTAATCGAATTATGTGTAAACTTTGAGACTGTGTGTATTTTTTTGAAGTAGTTGTTATATAGGTGTTAAATGTCCAATGTACCTTTAAGTACTTACTCGTTGTATTTGTTTGCTACTTCGTTACATATTCGAAGGGTTTTTCATTCATACGATGTGGGCCTAAGCTGTAATCGTTTGTATGTGTCCTACACGTGTTTAAGTGTTATTATGATATTCTGTGAATGTCATAAGTTAGTATGATACACGCTCTCGGATTCGCTTTTAGTGTCCAGTGAGTTTCTTGGTTCTAATTTTGAAAACTACAAGTAGATAGCCTAAAAGTTAAATCAATTCCACGTAGTTGTCGCGTTTTTGAACGGTTTTGCATCATATTCGGTTAATAACAGTAAATATAAATGATATTACGTACGCATATAAGTAATGGTAACGTTCTAAAACCTCTAACCCATCGCACGACTAATTAGCAGACACAATTGATAAACAATATCTGACGCACTAACGGCGTGCAGAAGACGCGTCATGGGTCAAGCCGATAAGGCTTTTATTTATAAAAAGTTTTTAACCACATAGTTAGGGTAAGCACTGCCGCTTTTATGACGTATTATTGCTATCATAAATCCTTTGTGAAATATGGATCTTTCTACTCTTCCTCTGCCATACCCTTGGGTGGAAACCGGCGTGAAGCAATGTTCATTCTTAATTCAAATTTTCTATGAAGTATTTGAATTAAGAATCTGATAATCCGTGTTTCACTTAATCATATGGTAGGGTTTTTTTTTATAAATAGTTTTTCATAATCCCTGTAATAATAATGAATATTTGTCATACTATTTGCGGAGCGAGCATGGCCTACTGTGACAGGCTTGAGTCATATATTTTTATCACAGTTTGGGAGCAAAAACCGTGATAAAATGCGTGACGCAACCTTATCACAGAGGCCGTGCTCGCCCGGCTGGATGTTGAAAAATTGTTTTCGATTTACAATAACAAAATAAGTATGATAATAGTTGAGGTAGGTTGACGCTTTTAGACGATAAAGTTAATAGGCAAAATTATTAAATCGCCATACGAGATTAACGCAAGTTTAAAATTAAAAAGTGCAAAAATAATATTGTTGATCATTCCAGCTACAGTATCTAAATGTATTAAGATTGCATAAATAAATGACTGTCTTACAAAAAGAACGGATGAATTTTTTAAATTATATAAGAATTCATTCAAATAACTTTGCTAGTAGATAGGAGACTCCTTATTAAAAATATCTCAGTGTTTTTTTTATATAAAACTACTTAATTAACTTGACAGGTGTACATACAGTCAAATTATGATCGTGATGACAACTCGTCACATAGCTATTTAGTCACTATCTCTAATAGGCCCGTTGTACCGTATGCACCATTGACCTGCACCATTAATGGTGCAACTAATAAGTCTCTTTCCCTAATACGTCACTTTGTACATGTCAACTAGTCTCAAGGCGTTTTTTTCTCTTTTCCAACCCGATATTGAAGGGTGGGTAGACTTCTAGTGTGGTACGAGTACGCAACTTGAGTCGATACCCTTGCGCCTTCTCATGTTCCAAGCAGGCATTGCCGGCGCTACCGCAAATACTCGCCGTGCGGATTCCCGTCTAGGGTTGTTTGCCAGCAACTCTTCCCTCAATCAGAGCCTTATTTGCCGCGCGGTACACCACATACAGTGCGGTTCTTTTTCAGGATCACGTCAACGTCTATTCAGATGTATGGGCGTCCAGCACCGCATTCTCTGCAGACCATCAGTATAAAGGGCGCCTTGTGAACTTTGCGTGGACGCGAAGCATAACTGCATCGCTGAACCAACGCCTCCTCTTTGACATCGATGGGTTCGTCTGTCTTCGACTCCCAGATCCAGGCCTGTATGATAGCAGCCTCCTCGAGAGTTTTCCTGTCAATGCACTTTAGCAGCCAGCTTAGACCGTCTCTTTACGGGACTGATTGGCTACGGACACCAGTGGTCTGCGTGGAGACGTCAAAACGTATGCATCAGTAGTCCGATAGTCTCTCCATTGACCCACCCCGGTGCCAAACACACATTTTGGCAGAACCCCGATTTAAGTCGGCTAAACTCGTCGTGATAGCCCAATCCTCCAACACTTCACGTCTGGGATCAGTAACGGGGGATACCCAGGCCGCAGAATTAGCGTTGAGATCCCAGAGTAAAAGCATGGGACGAGTTTGATACCGAGCCAAGGCACATAACTGTACAAAGGTAACCGGTAAAAAACCGACAGGCTGGCAACTCTGTGACGATGTTCATGGCCTGTTCATCTTGAGCCTTGACTCGACCAGTATCTTATTGCCGATGAGCCTCTTGGCCCGTTTTTCTTCCGACTCATGTGCATTAAGCTGGTATTTGGGAGAGGAGATGAGAGATGATAGCAGTACTGCATACATGATCGAACTTGCGCTTGTTACAAGTTAAGCAGCTGATCTGGCGTGAATTACCGTTTCACGTTCGCAAGGATCCTCAACTTTTTGGCAGCCGGCTGAGCCTTTTCCTCAATGTATGGTACCATAATTGAGGGTCGATGTCAACGTTATGCCAGGAAACTCAAGATGGTCCGTTATCGGAACGGTCACACCTCGGTATGAAGGAGCTTGGTGGAATTGGCTGCTTTTGCGAAAGGCAGCATTGAAACTGACCAGATAGGCATCGCCCTATTCGGAGATTGCCTTCATAGACAGGTTCAAGCGGTCATGGCATAACGGAGAGACCGGATCTGAGGCCCAGTAGCCGGTGCATCGGATACGTATCTCTTAGCAACAATGCTGTCCTCTGCATATCCAAAGGTTTTTTTAGCAGATGGTTTATGTGGAGCAAGAACAATGTTGCTAAGGGTACCGAACCTTGAGGGATCCCGGGCCGTCATTAATACCTAGTTGGCCTGATCTCAAAACGCATCGGGTACCTATTCACTTTATAATTTTGTACATTACTGTACATTGAACATATGCGTCGGACGAGTTGGGAAAGAGACAAAATACTGCTTGAGACGAGTTGGGAAGATTACATGTACAAAGTGACATATTAGTGAAAGAAACCTATTAGAGATAGTGACGAAATAGCTAGTGAGACGAGTTGTCATCACAACCCAAATTATAATCAATAGTATAGGTATGTGGGGTATATATGACAATAGTAATTCGGGTCACCACAACGATTATTACTTCTAAAACCATTTTTAAATCCTCTTTGCCGCAAGCGATCTATTCTAAACCTCGGAGAAACGGTCCTACATATTTACCAAGATTAGATGTTTTGTATTTTTGAAGGATTTTATTCATGTTCTTATTAGGAATTATCAAGCATATCACCCAATCTCATCATTTATGTATTAGCACTATTGTGTTTTACTAAGCAGGTACGTAATATTTGTAAGATCTGTTTCAGTCTCCGAATAAGCATTTAACACCACAACTTAGAATATTATCGTCCAGATACCGTAACTGTAAGTCATTCAGAACTTGTGAATTAGACCGCATTAAGAACTAACATGATATTGGAAGTTCAAATATAAGACTGTGTCTTCAAATGCAGAACAGTTTTTTTTAGGGCTCCGTACCCAAAGGGTAAAAACGAGACCCTATTACTACTAGACTACACAGTCCGTCTGTCTGTCACCAGGCTGTATCTCATGAACCGTGATAGCTAGACAGTTGAAATTTTCATAGATGATGTATTTCTGTGATGTATAACAAAAAATACTAAAACAGAATAAAATAAATATTGAAGTGGGGCTTCCATACAACCAGCAAATATGATGTTTCGCCGTTTTTTTTGAGAAAATGGTACGGAACTCTTCGTGCGCGAGTCCGTCTCGCACTTGGCTGGTTTAATTACTTATAATATACCTATACAGTGGCTATTATTATTGTGGATACGCATTGGCGGAATGTTCCAATTTGGGTCAATTTAATTGTAAATTGTGCCCAAATTGGAACATTGAACTTACAATTATTATTAATCAAAGACATTCTTACACATATTTTTCTATGTTAGGTTTAATAGCACCGTACAAGTTCGACCCAACTATTTTTTACCTACTTTATAATAACAGCATTTCTATGTACTGTATTTTATAGCTATACATATGCGATATATAAGTAAAAACAGGTAAAATTAAGAAGTACTATGAAAAAAAAACTGTTTAAGGATGCTTGCAATTTTTATTGGCTCTCCTACACTTTATCTAGTCTAGAAAAACAATATATCACGGGAATTTAACGACTGATTTGATTTGATTTTTAAATTCCCGTGATATATTATTTTACAATTATGAAACGCGAATGTTCTAAAGTTAATATATCTAGACTAAGCAGAATACATGTGCTAAATGATTGTGTAAATGTCGTAAGTTTTTATTTAAACCCGAGCTCCCAATAAAGATAATAATTGCCGTTTGGTTTAAAAAAAACCCAATTTTGTTAACCTATTCTTGTACCTGCCCATTTACTATATTTAAGGATGCCTATATTATTGTTATGTATTTTATGTATAAACAAAACAATGACATTTTGAGTCACTTTTTTTGTACAGTTGACTTTTATTTCACTACATACCCAATTTTAGGCCCTTTGGTTAATTTCAATGTGTATAGTGATCCGTTAACCTAAACTTAGAACCCGAAAGCCAAAAGATTTACTTTTGAACGAAACCAAAAGAACACAACTTATGTGCTCGTTCACACAGAGGTCCGTTTTACAGGTCCACTTTATTGTATACGTTTTTATTTCGCTGGCGTATGTAGTAGTATGAGCGAGTTCACACACATAACAGTATTTCAGATCCAGTAAAAATTACCGATCCGACAAAATATACAGCAGTCCGTTTTACAGGTCCGCTTTATCGTATACGTTTTTATTCGGCAATGGCGGTAGTTGTATGAGCGAGTTCACACACACAACTTGGTGGTTCACTGACTAAATATGGTGTGAACACCCCAGTAGTGACGCATCCGTTAAAACGGTACTATAAATGCGTTGTAAACATAACCGCCAGTAGTGACGGATCCGTTAAAACCGATCCTGGAATTACGGATGTTCTTTGTGTATGTACCCTCAAAAGGTTACATTCTCGAGTATCTATGATCATAGTTTTGTTGTTACTATGGTGAAGAAGTAGGTACATTATGATTTTTATGAGACACAACATGATAATGAAATAATAGAATTTACTAACGACACATTAGATAGACATTTATTTTAGACTCTCACTACCCTTGGTTAACTGGTGGAGAATAACCAAGGCTTTTGGTCCGCCTTTGTACTTATTTTGGTGCATGAAGTCAAAATTAAAATACACGCAGGTATGTCTTTTTGAGACTGTTACTACGGTCATTGTATTGATGAATACAATAATTTCAAGTAACGACTTCAATGAATACAACGTATCACATTGAAACAAGTTTGTCAAGAAAATTGTACACCGGCAGCGAACTGGTAACTAATTTAAATCAATTTTGTAAGTTTTTTGCGTAGGTAGCTAGTTGCGTCATTCCTTTTAGACCACTATCAAAGGTATAAAAGTGATTAAGCAAATAATAAATAAGAATATTGATAGTGAAGCGAAGGCATATTTACGCATGTAAAGACGACGACGACGTTCGACTATATTCTAGAAAATAGGTTTAGAACTAGTTTTTTAGCAGTCGCAGAAGCTTTTGGCAATCCTCATCTAATGGACAAGTTATAATACTACATGTTAAAAACGTATACGTTTAAAGAAGTGAACGAAAGCGGGGGTCGTCTGAATAAATATTAAGGGTCAAAGATCCCGGGCAATATTGAAGTCCACAGGTAAAATAGGTCACGCAGATATGTCAAGTAGCGGCCATCAATCAATACATAGAAATTCGAAACGCGAATTTTGTAGTTTCTCGGTACAGCGACGATGAACAGCACCCAAATTGAGTAACTTCAGAGAATGGCGCACGCGTGTTTTTCTTGCATTCATTGCTTCATTATTTTAAAAAATCCGTCTACTCGACAGCGTAAAACACGCAATGAATACTGTTGATTTGTCAAAATGAAAAAGAGCGTGGGTGGGTCGAGCTGTCAAAATTTTGTTACGCAATAAGTGTGCTGAGATGTGCAACTGTTTTGGTTGAAATATATTATATTCTATTGTTAAGCTTGTTCGGGAACGCGAAACTATTTCCAATTACCTGTTGAGCCGACCTAAACCAGCTAGGTAAGTAACTTTATAAGTGATTATTCTAATTAGGCATCGGCATTGTTCAGTTTATTGATCAACATTTCGGGACTTAATTTGATGCTGTGAGTTATCATTATATATATATATATATATTTTATCTTTTTCAAATAAAAAGCGTTAGAATTAGAAACAGTAATCGAAAGTAAGGTAATTAAAGAGAAAATAATAAAAAAATAGATTCCATCCTGTTTCTTTGACGACCTTTGTCCAGTGACCTACTTTCTGTATAAGTCAGGCTTTTTTGTGCTATTTGTCAGAAATTTCGTAACAAAAGTCCTCGTCACGAGAAGTAAAGTAAAATACACTTTGTAAATAAAGAACTTCAACTAAGTTAGCGACAATTCAATCAACGACAAATTAACCCAAATTCAATCAACTCAAAAAAACATACGTGTAAAACGAAACTAACGAGCAATGTCACTTGGTCGGGTTATATTTTAACGATATAAGGCGTTATCGTCTGATTTTTTGTGGTACTGGAACGCGTCTGACTCAGAAACGTGATGAGGACTTTGATGAATTGCACCTAGACAGAATTCACTCAAAATATGTACCTATTCACTTTCTCGAGACACAGGTAAATAACAATCATTTGCAAAAAAATAATTGATCATAACAGTTGGCTCACCTTCGCTTGACCAAGAATACTTGCATTGTCTCCAGTATTGTTACAAAGCAGTAGTACAATTACTAATCAATCAGCAGATTCGGTAAATAACCTGATTGCCCGCACAAGTGCACGCACATAGCGCTCCATTTTTTTAAATATGTGTCTTCTTGTTATAGACATGGACACCGCTCAGCCACAGGTCATCCACGATTGTGTCCCGGGCGACTACTGCGTCTTCTGCCCATGCTTAGAATGTAGGAAGTTTTTTTCATACGAAAAACCCAACACACCCGACAAAGCGATTGATACGAGGACATATAAGTACAGCGACATGGCTTTCGTGAACGCCATGCGCGCCAAATTCGCCAAGCGCGAGGAAGAGCGCGAGGAGAGGCTCAAGGCTGAACGCGAGAAACCCACCAAAAAGAATTCAAAGAAAACAGAAAAAAAGGTTTCTAAAAAGACCATCAAAAAGCGTAGGAAGGGACCACGGTATCTAACTTGCGTGAAGTATCGCCGAAGTTATTAAATTAATTTGACGAATGCAAAAAATGTTACATATTCCTTCTAATATTATTGATTCATGGGGTTTTCCCCTCATTAGGTACTACTGCATTAGATTTCCATAATATGATTTTTGCTTGTTAGACTTGTCATATACATACAGTACATGTAGAAGCCATACTATGAACGTAGATAAAAGCTTAAAATAGACAATTAATGATTGTGATTGATGTATTCCATTACCCAAGTTATTTTTGTTTACCTACACAGCCTGTAGCTGTTCCACCGTAGGGCAAAGTCTTCTTCTCATTCAAAGAAGGTACGAGCGTTGATCACCAAGCTTGCTCAAGGTGGGTTGATGATTTCAAATTTATACTACTTACTTCTTTATAAGATACTGTTTATGTACCTACTCATATAGTTATTAAGCTCTTTACTTTGTTATAACTTACCGTCAAACGGATAGTATATGGTTAGTTTCGGTGAAAAGCTTTAATAAAACTTTTTAGGTCCAAATTATAAAATAATAAATTTATAAAAACTAGCAAGTGCGTAGCTAGAACTTAACACTTGAAACATATGTAAGTTACACGTTCTAGCTACGTACTTCAGTTAGTAACCGAGCTTATTTTTTATATAAAGAAAAAGTAATGAAACAATTTCATTTTGAGGACAATTTTTTGTAAAAAAAGACGGAACTAATTATTTTGAATCTATTTCTTTGAATTTATTTAGAATTAGTAAGATTCTATGTCGTGTGTTTACCTATGTCTGTGCGTATTAAATGTTCTAAAAAAATTATAACTTTGTCTTATTTCATGTATCCTATTTTTAACCGATTTTCCAAAAACGAGGGGGTTCTATGTTCAACTATATCGCTAACTATTTTTTTTGTGTATTTTCACTGATATCTCCGTCAATTGTGGACAGAGTTTGAAAAATCTTTTTTGTTTGAAAGAGTATGTTCCGGAATTGGTCCCATTTTATTTTGGTGAAGATTTGATGGAAGACTTCGACAACATAAGTCTTCAATAAATAACGGTAAATCTCTCGGGATTGCTGTAATCGCATGTCTGTTTATTGTTTATACCATTTCATAACATAACATCACGCCAGTACGCTCTAAAGGGATGCGCAGATGTGTAAAGTTCACCTTGGTACACTCTTATTTCACTATGTGCAAGTTTCATGATATTCGGGTAATCTATTATGGTATTATAGGTACCTTACTAAACCGCTTGCCTGTTAGGAAGGTTCAACTATTACTTTTTCACTTTGTTCTTTTTTATTTGGAAGTCGGTAATTTTGTTTTTGTAAAAAGGGTTTTTGATACCCTATTCTTGTAATATCTTACTTTTATTCAGAATGGTAATAATAAAGCCTCTTTGTTGTTCACACTGCTTATTTCAGGCGTTATTGACTTGTTTGATTCGATTTTTAGATAGTTTAAAATTCTATTCTTATTAATCCTTGCCCAACTTAATTGCAAATATAAGAGCATTTTAGAAATATTTTTATTGTAAATGCTTATGAGGTCATTAGACTGTTGACATTTTAAAGTGAGATAACATAATGACTAGAACAACCCAAGTAACAAAAACTAGTTGTATAATAAGCCATAGAACGTTTTGGGCAACACTATTTTTGGTCCTATAAAACCCCAAATAAGGTGTATTCTATTCGAAAGTGGCGCATTTATTTCTCTATTCAGTGTTAAAACGAACCAATAGCAATGTTACCCATGACAAGGGTCGCGGATAAATTTGAAAGAGAGTTACCGCGGCCCTGGCTCAAGCAACTGAAGGAACACGGGTGGGTTTTAGTCAGTAAAGGTCTGACACGCCCTCCCGCCTCACCCAGAGCGGGAGAAGTCATTGGATGATTTGTACTGCTTAATAAACACCTTTAAGGATCATTTATAGTACTTTTTCATACCAAACGAGAGTTTTTGTTTCCTTTACCTTTCATTATTCACTCACCATTTATTCTTCTATCATGAGAGTGTAAAGACTTTACAATAGTACATTATGGTACAAGTGTGTAACTTTGGTGATTACCGCTGAGGCGCCATTGAGACCCGAGCCGTTAGGTGAGGGTCTTAAGAGAGCCGAGGACGGTAATCATCAATACACACGTGTATCATACGACGTTTTTCAACACACTTGAGAATAAAATAATACTAAAAAATCATTTCCAACAGTGAAAACGAGTTGTGAATTTTTTTTCGCAATGGCGGGCAAAATTAATCAGTTTTCCTATGCGCGCGCATTTAACAATGGCGATCGACCATAGACTAAAAATAATGAGTTATCTTTTTTTTGGCTTTTCGCGGATAGCGTTTTAGCCACGTACAAAATGGGGAATTTCAAGTTTTCTTTATTACAGACAAAAACAAAAGTTATATTTAAGTGAAAGATTTATTTATTAAACACGTACAAGTTGAAATTATGTATTTAAAAACGAAGTTGCATGAAATGTGTTGCATTTGTACTCTTGAGCACGATCTTTTTTGTATCGAAACTTTTTTAAGAACAATGCAACTCAACCAATAAATTAAAAAAAAAACTCTTTATCTCACTTGTGAATAATAGTAATGAAAAAGTCACAGTTTGATAACAGGTGTCATTATGTGCCTAATTGCGGTGAAAAAAGAGCCACTTTATGAGCAAGTGTGTTGAAAAGTATATTATTTAATATTTATAAAAGTATTCAAGCAATTTTTATTGAACATAAATTTTATTGTTAGTTTTGTGTATAGAGTGTGAAATTATGTGCGACTGCAATTTTACGGATAAAATATGGTTAGGTTTACCATACATTTTACGTGCCCCCCTTGAATTATTGAGATTTCACAAGAGTTTTAATCACCATTATATCACGCCGAATAAAAATGTCTGAATATGGCTGTAAAAGTGAGATAAAAAAATCTTCTTCTGGACATAATTGTTTAATAGCAACATTTATCCACTGTTACGTGTCGTTTTTGTGTTATTAAAGAAAGATATACTCTGTCATGATACTAACAAGTATATTATAGGAACTGAAAAGTCATTACACAACAATTCAGCTCTAAAACAGTGTTTGTGTGATGTGCTTATTAGTAAAACTATAATAGTAATCTATAAACCAATAAAGTGCAGTTTTATTACATAGTAATAATCTGGAACTAAGGTACATTACAAAATCAATCTAACGTACTAAGTACTATAGCAACAATCAGAATCTCCTCAATACCACAAGGTCGCCTTATTGTTGAGTTTTCATCACTGCTAAAACGAAATGATTATAGCAGTCCGTTGGTAACCTTTATTACGCAAATCAGATGAATAAAAGCATTTTTTAACAATTTTATAGAGCAGTATTATTCTGTAATAGTGATATTAGCGCTTGCTATATCACATACTATAACGGTTGTATAAAATGGCGTAGCAAACGTTTACATCATTTGTTTATGGGTCTTTTTTGCCCTATAAGCTTATAGAGTAAAATTGTGTTGTCGAACGCTTTTATACAACACGCTGTCTCCGCTAACACCTTAATAACTCATTTATATGTCTTTTTAGAGAAATAAGCTTAGATTATAGGACTGCTTTGCTGGTTGGGAAGTGGGTATTATTTAATTTATAAAAATTAAATAATACCCTAATCTAACAGGCACGAGGGCAATATAAATTACTTAAGGCGAGGTGCATAATCTGCTTTTCTTTCAACTATTACCTAAAGAAATAGTAGACAAAAGAAACTCATATCAAACAGTTAAAATAGAAGTTTAATTATTGAAATTAAAATATTGTCTATAACACTGTCGGTTTCATTTAGAATGTTTTCCGGAGTTAATGTGTCGCTAGATGATTCTACTTTAATTCGAAGCCGAAGCACTCAAAATCTTTATCGTTTCCAAAAAAATTGTCAAGCAAAATTAACAAAGTTCCCGCCAAATCACTTTTTAAATTTCTTTCATTTTTAAATCAGAGTTAGCAGCAATCATTTTTTAAATTTGGAACAACTAGGATAGAAACGCATAATACGTACGTAAAAAAAAAAAGTATTGATATCGGCTGGCTGAATAGAGCTAATCCATTGAGATGGCACCTTTTGGTGCGATTAAAAATAAACTGTGCAATAATGAAATTTCATATATTTTTATTGCTCTAGAGCATTAAAGACTCGCTTTGTACTGAGTTTTTAGTGTGATTGTGATGAAATTAAAGCATAGTTGGAAGAAAAATGTATGATAGAGTAGTATCTTCAATTCGCAGCAAAGCAGAACCTATGAATCTGTAGTTTATTTGTTTCCTTTTTATTTAACCTATACAGGCTGAGTTTTCCAAGTGGGCGTGGGTGGCCAAATCATCACTATGAAGAATAGCACAAAACAATCAAAGGAGACACGGGACCGATTTTGATAAAAAACTAAAACTGCAACATTGGATTTTCTCCTATATGTGGACAACCAGAATTTATTGACAAAAACTATATTAACGCGGGCGAAGTTGCGGGCAACAGCTAGTAATAATATATATTTATAGATATGTGGTGTAGATATGTTTTTTGGTGAGGAAAAACGCCATACAAATAATATTGATGAACGAGACTATTGCTTTGCTAGATTTTCGTACAATTATTGGGAAACTTTAAGGAAACGACACGCGTGTTGAACGATGTTATTGGATATATTTTATTGAATTTACTTATTTATTTTTAAAGTTCCTGAAACTTATACCAAAGTGTAAATCTGGCTTAACCTAAACGCAAAAACGTGCGGCAAATATAAAAACCTAAAGCCTTGTTTCCGGCTTCGCATATATGTAAAATTCTATTGGCATTCGTAATTTTTAAAATTCTTCCTTTCCATTCAAATAATGACATTCGATTCGTTTTTATTATGATAATCATAACAATCAACAGCCTCAGCCTTTTAATGTTCCCACTGCTGGGAAACAGGCGTCCTCTCTGTGAGAGGGAATGGGGTAAAATCTACCAAGCGGGCCCAATGCGGTTTGGTGGATGTCAATGTCTTCGAACTTTTTTTAGTTCTAGGACAACCGTGGCAACTAGCAGGTTTCCTCGGTTTTCGGAAATTCGTAGAAAATTACGAATACGTAATAAATGAATCAAATATGAGTAAGTGCACAAACGTCCTCAATGCAGCTAAAAGTTAAACGCGATTATTCTTTATAGAAATGACACGAGTGTTGTAAACACTTGCTTTCAATTATTGGACATACATTAATGTATTTAATTAATTCTCTTCAACGTTCCTGAATTACGTTCCTATCTTGTAACCGATGGACATTGGTCGAACGAAACGCGGATATGCCAGATTTTAAAGTAACATTAGCGACACACATGTATTCACAAGCTTCTGCCCGCGGCTTCGAACGCGTGTAAAGTGTAATCATCCCATGGGAACATTATCCAGACTATAATCTAGCTCCGTGCCAAATTTCATCCAGATCCGTTCAGCCGTTTTGACGTGATTGAGTAACAAACATACATCCACACACACCCATCCAAACTTTCATATTTATAATATTAGTAAGATTTTTAAGACTTAAATTATATTTCAGTTCTGATTTGATTATTTTCGATCCAAAAATTATTCAAGTTGACACTACGTTTAGTTAACCCGTTCGCAGAAGCCCATCAATGCCTAATAAGGTTATGAACCGGAAGCGCCCCTCATCGCCGGAAGTCCCGCTCTCGCCCCACCCTGATTGCTTGGTAGATTATATGCCTCATTGCAATAATATAATATTTTCTCCTGAGAACGACCCCTAAAACCCCGCTTTCGTTCGGCGTTTTCCCCTAATGAGACAGGATAACAAAATTTAACATTCTTAAAAGCATTCAGTTTATAGTTCAAAGCATTATATATTATCAAAATGGCTTCCATCTCAATTTCTATTGCGTCGTACTCGTAACACACGAGATATTGATCGATTCGTCTACCAACCCAAGTTGCAACTAGTGACGCTATCCCCACCAAAAAGCAGACCAATCAAAGCCCATTTCACTGTATTTTCCTCTAAATTTGCATAAAAATGATCTCTATACATGTAGCAATAAGGCTGCTGTCACAGGTAAAATGACTGGACGGTCCATAGATAGGGGTAGAACATTTTCACGACCCAGACTATAGAAATGTTTGAAGACGATTCAAGCCTTTGCTTTGAAAATCGTTCAGTGATAGCAAGATAGTCGGTGTCTTTCGTAGGTACCATTTTTTTGCGTTATGGACACCGACTTCAAAAAATTTAAGTTATTTTTCACTTTGCAGTTTTGTATTTGGAAGTCGGTAGTATTTTTTTGCAAAAAGTTTTTTTATTTTTCACTTTTTAGTTGTACGTACCTAATAGGCAAGTTAGTAAGGGAACTATTTCGCCAGAATAGATTTCATGAAACTTGCACATAACCGGTGAAATGAGAGGTCTGCTTACCCCTTAAGAGCGAACTGGCGTGATGTTATGTTATGAAATGTTATAAACAACAAACAGACATGCGATTGCAGCAATCCCGAGAGATTTGCCGTTATTTATTGAAGAGTTCTGTTGTATATCTCCGAAGTTCTTCATCATATCTTCACCAAAATAAATAGGACCAATATCGGCACATACTTTTTCAAACAAAAAAAGAATTTTCAAAATCGGTCCTCAATTGACGGAGTAATCGGTGAACATACACAAAAAAAAAACTAACTTGAAGTCGAACATAGAACCTCCTCCTTTTTGGGAAGTCGGTTAAAAATACTCACTACTATATTGCATTCAACATTCTACAGACATCATATTCAATAAATGATTAGAGAAATCGCGTTTAAGTCTTTTACAAGGAAATACATACTCCTACTTTTTTAATTAACGACACAATATTTATCGCATAATCTCTTTTATTATTATCAATATAAAAACGTTTCCCCACGGTAGGAACTTCTTTCTGTATCGTGGGTGCGTTTACAAACATTTAAACTCACACAAGACACCCAGATCCGGAATACAACTATCTGTAGGCCATACAAATATTTGTTCCGTGCGGGAATCGGACCCGTGACATGCAGCGCAGCAGCCGATCGCCCAACCACTACGCCAACCGTGTCGTCATATAAATTTATCTATACCAATATTATAAAGAGGAAAGATTTTTTTGTTTGTTTATACCGAATAGGCTCTAAAACTACTGGACCGATTTCAAAAATTCTTTCACCGTTGGGAAGCTACTCTATCCCCGGGTGACATAGGCTACTTTTTATCCATGTATTCCCACGGGAACGGGAACTACGCGGTTGAAACCGCGAGGCGTCCTCTAGTAATTTATAAAGTAATTTCGTCGCGAGTTTTTTTCCTAACATCTCTTCGAATGAGCTTAATCAACAACAACGATGTATTACTTTTCATCTGTTTGTTGAGAATCAAGATAAATAACGAGCCAATGAGTATAGTTCAACGACCACTAATGGCATGCTAAAACTCATTAGCTATGGATTCTATTCTTCTACTATATTATTAAAAAATGGTCAAATAATTAACTCTCCAACTTATTTGTTAGGCTGACAATAGATGAAAAAGTGCATTTTATCGAAATTTGAAACCATTGGTTAGGATATTTAACCAATGGTTTAACTACGGATAAAAAAACTAGGCTTGAGTATCGAAGTCGGTGTCCATAACGAAAATAAAAAATACCTACAAAGACACCGACTTCCAAAAAGAAAGTTATTTTTCACTTTGTAGTGTTTTCATTTGGAAGTCGTTAGTATATTTTTGTAAAACTGTTTTTATTTTTTTATAACTGGTATTTAGGTAATCTCTGTTCATTTCTGTTGACTGGAAGAGATTGCGGTATGCGATAAGGCCGCGGAATAAAAAAAACCGGCTACGTGCGAGACGGACTAGCGCACGATGGGTTCCGTACCATTATCGCAAAAAACAGCAAAAAAATCACGTATGTTAGTACTTATATATTTATTTTATTCTGTTTTCAGTATTTGTTGTTATAGCGGCAACAGAAATACATCATCTGTGAAAATTTCAACTGTCTAGGTATCACGGTTCATGAGATACATCCTGGTGACAGACAGACAGACAGACGGATCGCGGAGTCTTAGTAATAGGGTCCCGTTTTTACCCTTTGGGTACGGAACCCTAAAAACATATCCTCTGTCCTAATCTAGGACATGGTCTAATCGCGAGCAAAATTTCATCCAAACCAGACATACAGTAACTCTGTCTGTCTTTCGCATTTATAATATTAGTATGTATATTGTCTTGGTGTTTGCTTGTAGAAAAATCGCAGTTCTCCGTAAATAGCATTCAAGACTGTCCAGCCATACCGTGTCGACCCTAAGTGAATTGAGACTTTTGGCAGGAGCAGGCGTCAAGCTGCACTTGACTGCTGAATATATTGAAATTATTTATAACAATACATATTAACTTAGTTAAAATATTTCAACTTGCTGTCTCTTATCGATGAGTTCAAGATGTATCGTATTCCCCAGAATGGGGAACAACGGGGGTCCTCGTTAACATTATTCAGGTATGAGGCCTTTAAACACTGTACTGTCATTGGGTTGATTAAACAGTAAGTGGTTATCAACATGTAACTTTGCTTTGCATCCCCAGAATGTTAAGCAAATTAACTAGAATTTTAACCTTACGAGTATTAGCATTCTGGGCAGCAATAACCATTATTGAAGAGTCTGAAATGAAAATTACGTTGTTAATCCAATATAGGTATTTTGTATGCCGCCTTCTCTAGAGTAACCATATCAGAGACAGCTGAAATATCTCGTATCTGTAACAATACCATCATCCATACCCTTCAAGCATTCTGTCCCTCATAACGGTGCCTTCCTCTCGAGAAATTAGTCACCATCTGCAACAAAACAAAAATATTGAAAATCATACGTCGCTAATTTACTAAAGGCGCAGATACATCTCAAATGCTGCTTTTAAAATGAGAATCACGTCTAAACGGATTGTTGTATTTTTTTGGAATAAATATTATTATTTATTTATTATATTCTTTATACACCACACAAATATATATACAGGACAGAAAATCATAAAACCAAGTGTACAATGGGCGGTCTTATCGCACAGGGCAATCTCTTACAGACAACCTTTGGATGGACTGAACGAGAGGAGAGGAATTTAGGGTTGTCAGTGTACAACATAATATCTTAAATAATAATACTTAGACATATAATATAAAATATAATAACATAAAATAACAAAAATATCATAGAGAAAGGAGAAGACTAATTATAGTGAAAATATATGTAGGAAATATATGTTACATCAGATCGTTTTCTTAATAATTTGATCTATGAACATTTTGAGTTTTAGTCGTATAAAATAGTGTAGTTAATTTGTAAAGTTATGTCTAACACGGACAAAAATACGGCAATCGCACCAAAGCCACTGGGCGTACATTAATTAAATATTCACCATTTCAAAGTCAATTTATCCACATTTTGACCGAAGTCATAGAATAATAAAGAAAGTACAAAAAACTAAAGGATTTGAGGTCGCGCGGGTGTGAAACGGTTCCCTCGTTGGCGATTGTCGTCGTCTTAAAGCTTTTAAAATAACCACCTATTTACAATATTTAATCTAGTTTCATCTGTCCTGCTGTATGTTATCAAAGCTTGCAAGTTTAATTTGAGACACTTATCGGTGTTAGATTGAGCTGAAATTTTGCACACAGGTTTGTTTCTCGTGACATCAGAGAAGGTTCATTTAATATATTTATACAACATATTTATCTTGTGTGGCTTAAATTTCAACATTTGTGTTTAAGCCCTATGTGAAAGAGCCAGATATTGCCGTTAAGTGGGCCCAGAACTTGGGCTGCTACTAGCAAAAAACTGACGGAAAACCAAGTAGCTGCCTGTCTCATGACTCAAACCTCAAACACCTCTTAATATGATCAACAATCGCAAATCCACTAAGGTAATTAGGAAGTTATAAACGCAATATTCAGTAATGAATAATTGAATACCCATTAATCATTTATGAAACCCACTGAATCAAAAATATGTAGGCATAAAACTATTGGCTGGCGAGACACTATTGTTTTATTTTAGTCTATGACTGCTTAATGTCCAATTAGCCAAACTAGATGTCGCCATCGTCGAAAAAATACTCCGTTAATATGTAGCATTTTGATTCCATATTTTGTAAATATTTAAGCTTTTTGAAGAACATTTATTGAGGGAGTTTTAATCAGTAAAAAGTTATACTTTACAGCCTAGAGCTTTCACGATTTTGCTCTGGCAACTTAACTTTTTCTGCATTCATAAACTTTATAGGTCCTGAAATAGGGTGTATTTTTTATTGCCTGAATACATTCCAATTATTGCGTTGTTTGAGAAAGTGGTAGTATTGCCAGCGAAAAATTGCGGTGCGCTTCAGAGCCCAGAAATAAATCAATGTTCGCAAATTGGGAGGCATCGCTGTCGAGACCGGTTGATCTTGGCTGATTGCTGATTTTTTGAAGAAAATTCTCAAAATGGCTGAAAAACAAGTAAAAATGGCAAGGCGAAGCAAGAGAAAGATTAAAGGTTAGTCAACATTATTTATTTATATCATGTTAATAATTAGCCTGCTCTATATTTCCGAGAATTTTATTTGGACCAAGCTGGCTACTAGGCTAAGTTAGTTGGTATCGTGATTAGAATAATAAGAATAAAGTTTGTTTGTTTCTTGTTGCAAAATCACCTTAGAGCTATAACATAATTATCTAATCGGTCCCCAAACTAGGTAAAATCTGTAGCTTGGAGACCTAATTAGAATTGTAAAAGTAAGTTTGTTTGTTGGTGTGGCATCGCGCGAATGCAGCGATCGATGCGTATGTCGTGTGACTGTGCAATGTTTTGCGATCTGCGAGTACAATTATTGGTTCTAAACACAAAGCATACCCACTAGACAAAGAACTCATTCGTTTCACAGTGTTCTGCCAAGACTCATTTTCCTTAAAATTTACTTTTTTCATAAAAGCGATTGGGCATTCATTTTTAGCGAAGAGTTTTAGTGCAAAAGTTCTGTGTGTTTTAAGAATGCTTGTTGTTCATCACAGTAGTAGCTTCTTAAACAAAATGGCGTCTAGCACACTATTTTCGTGCCAACTAAACTAAACTAAATATTTTATAGGTAGTTTATATTTATATTTAGATATTTGATTATAGAATTTGAAAAATAAAAGTTAAGTCATAAGTAATCATTTATTTAATTGTTGGGTTTATAAAATTCTCTAAAAAACAGTTTTGAACTGAACTTGGGTTGGATTACTCAGATATAACGAAGGTTTGGATTTATTCCATACGAAAGTTTATAGATTAAATTCTCATTTAAAGGTTATACAGGTATAACAGGTATTAGGTAAATACTAAATAATTGGTTTCATTGTTGATAACGCCCTTTGTTCTCATAGGCCACTCAGAGTATATTCAATGTCCTATGATAGTTCCTCAAACGTTCGTTACTAACATGAAATCTTCTCACTTTCCAGTGGACATGGAGACCGGTGATATGCCGATGGCGCAAGACGCGGGAGATAAAAGCGGCGAGAGGAAGGTGTCGGTAGCGGTGGTGACCGGCACTTACGTCCGTGCGACACACACCATACAACTTGCAGCGCATTGTGATGAAACTGATATAGTTCTTCCACCAAAGGCCGAAAAGCTATCGGAGAAGTTTCCTATGGGGCCTCCAAAATCAAAAAAGCTGAATATTTTCGGTGATATAAAACAATCCAAAGGACCACAGGATCCTGAAGATCCAAAGGACCCTAAAGAACTACAGGGATCTAAGAAACCACAGGAATCTAAGGAAACTCAAAACCCAAAGGAACCTGAGGACCCTAAAGAACCTCTAAACCCTGAGGTACCAAACAATCCAAAAGGTGACAAAGATGACGACGATGACAAAGATAAGAACGGGAAACGGCAAGGCAAGAAGGATTCTAAAAATGAAGATAATGAAACAGAAGATGACGAAGATGACGACAAAAAAAACGATGAAAAGGATAAGAACGAGAAAGGAAAAGGTAAGAAGGAGCCTAAAAAGGAAGAAAATGAATCTGAAATTGACAAAGATGACGACAATAAAAAGGATGAAAACGAGAAACGGATAGGCAAGGAGTCTAAAAATGAAGAAAATGAAGCAAAAGAGGAGTTGGAACAGGAAATGAAACCAAAACTGTTAAAAGAAATCGAACAACGAAAAGAAAAAAAACTGATGCAAGAGTATGAAAAAACAATGGAACTGAGAGAACGCCGAACTGTTGCAAAGGAAAAACAAATTGCAATAGAAAAATATGGTTTAATGAAAGCAAGAGCCCGTATGGAACTTAGCGATCGTGAGGAACGCACCAAACAAAAGGTAGCTAAAATAAAAGCAGCTCGTGAGGAACAGAAAAAACGAATGGAGCTGAAAGCACGCAGAGAGCTTCGCAAGCACCGGGAGGATAAGCAGGAGAAGGCAGAGGCTAAGGCAACGGCATCGGAGGAGCCACAAGAAAAACGAACAAAAAGAAGCAAGTCTTAAAAACATAATATTATTATGTAAGTATGTTTGTAAATGTCGTCTATGTATGTGTGTTGTTTGTATAAGATCCTTTTCATAATTTTGAGATGTTGTCAAATAAATGCGTAAATTGGTTGAAGTTTTTACTTTTATCAGCTCACTGAGCATCTCTGGAGCTGGTCAGCAATTTCTGAAAATGAGCTCTTAATGTATACTTATATTCTATTATAGTCGATGTAATTTGTGTGATTAGATAAAGAAAAAATTATACTGGTTCAGTACCTGATTTGTAATAATATTGTCTTAAAAGACAGCTTCACTATATAATTATGTACATTTCATGAATGACCAGTAAACTTGACTCTGTACCTATTTATATCTGAAAGATGAATTTCTAACTTTTAACCTAAGTACTTTTTTTGCATATGAATTCTAGTTTCGGGACACCATTTGGATGGATAAGTTAGTAATTATTTAACATTAGACCTATTTAGTTATTTAAGGCTTTTATTAAATTAACAGGGTAAAATTAATCAAACAAAAACGTAATTTCATTTAAGATAAGTTTGATACTTTTAAAGTATACAATGTTTTTAGTTTCTTCAAGTATTTTTACTAACTATATATGATAATTAATAATATGCCTAACCTTATACCTAATACATGTGTATTATTCTTTCTAATAAATGGTAATAAAAGGTAATGGTTTTATTCAAAATGAAATCCTGGGTTCTGAAGATCAAAAATAATACGGTAAGTATAATGCTTTTTCTGGAATAAATATTGGAATATGTGATGTGGTGAGATGTATCACTAGATCTGATAAAACCACATCACAACTTATCCTCTCAGTACCAAATGAGTAGTCGGTACAAATAGAGATCAGGCACAACACCGAGTAGAAGCCCAGAAGTGGGGCAATGCAGGCTAGGGCCAAATGCGGCCATAACTAAACCAGAAGCCTAGCCAGAAGGATTTATATCGTATTTTATTATCAGCAGACTGAAGATGGAGCTGGTTGAAATAAAAATAAAACTTAACCGGTGAAGTGCCGTAATTACCAAAACAATGAAAAAGCCATTTGAAAACAACACTGAATTAAGATTTAGAAAAAATATGCCAGCTTTGTTTGGAGCTATAAATTGTCTGATAAAATACGTTTTTTAATCACGAAGTTATAAAGTACCTAATTTTGAAGTGAATTTTTACTCACTGTTAGGTACGCATTCAGAAACCAAAGATTTCTCAGTCTATAGGGAGAGATATGTTTACTCGCAGGTAGGTGTGTCCTGAGCTAGGTAAACAAAGAGCTGAATTGCACTTGCGCACAAACTATGAGCAATCAATAATGAATTTCGAAACGTAGTCTGGGTGCTGTTGCGGCCAGCTTACTTACTTGGTTACTAGAAAAAGCCCTCGCTTTCGTGAAGTGATTTATTTTAATAGCCTACCTGTTGAATCTACATTACAGTCACCGCGCTTTGTAAGTATAAGTTATTTGTTTTCATTCATACGACATCTAGCCGGCGACTTGTTTTGTTTTTGATATTCTGATTGATCCGCCATTATATTAGAATATTTTAATGAGTTTACTGTTATGATCCCGGTATGTTGTAATTATTTGAATCTTATTCTCGTATTCTCGTATTACGCGGCTATAATTATAACCTACTTAAAGTTTATTTAGAAAATAGATCTACGTGTGAATTTATAAATATATATGAAGATAATAAGTTTATTTGTAACGGTATTATGATTATAGTCAGAGAAATTATAAAATTAACAACACTAATCACCGTATTTGGAGGAGCTCCTGGCTAAATAATAACAGCCACACGGGTCAATCTTCAAGCTTGACGAGGTCGGTCCGTGGATGGGTTACCATTCAACATACCGAGATTCGTCCGTGCCTCGGCAAGCACATTAAGCCGTTGGTCCCGGCTGTCATTTGAAGATCTTTGACAGTCGTTACGGGTAGTCAGAAGCTTGAGATCTGACACCAGTCTAGCCCAGGGGTATCGTGTTACCAAGTTGCTGGGTTGTGGAGGTCAGATAGGCGGTCGCTCCATGTAAAACACTGGTACTAAGCTGAATCCGGTATGACTGGAAGCCGACCCCAACATAATAGGGAAAAGGCTACGAAGATTGATTGAATCACCATACTTGTCTAAACAATTTAAGAATAGATCCTTTTTAAAGACTTTAAATATATATATAATTTAAAATTCTTTTTCCAATTATAAAAAGAATAGTTTTAAATTATAAATATATTCCATTTTTTAATTGTAAGCCTTATTAAAATTTATCATATTTAAATTCCAGAAATGTCTACAGCAGCTGCACTTCAGCACCAGGTCAACGTGACCAGATGTATTCGCACCGAGGAATACGCTATGAAGTACAACAAGGATGCTCTCAAGGACCCTAGCTTCAGTTTCCGCAGTGACTACATCACCACATCGCTGTACTGCGCTTGTAAGGACTGTATCAAGTACCGCTGCTGCGGAAAGCCGATTTTGTGTATTGACCCGTACCTTATGGACATGAGATACACTCACTGGATCTACCAGGGTCTTGTGACTGCTAGCAAGACGGCTAGCACTCGCGTGGACAGCACTGCCTCAATTCCTGTTGCTAGTACTAGCAATGAGGAAACCGAGCAGAAAGGATAAGAGTCTTGAGCTGTATTTTTCTCACCAGTACCCTATTTTTACTCGGCTCCATAATTTACATATTCCTATTTACTAAAACAACTATGGGCAACTATTTTTACTGTATGGGTTTAAATGTCTGATTAATTGAAGCAATATAACGTGTAGGTATTGTTATATGGTTAAACTTGTTTACATTTTGAGGTATTTGATATCATAGTTTAATTAATTTTAATTATTTATTTAAAAGAGGAGACGATATGCGTGTAACATCTAGTAAGACTGACATAAGAAGAGCAGTATTTTTTTAATACTTACACTTATATTTTTATTATTGTATGTGTGAATTTGATTGGAGAGAAGAAGTTGAGCTTAGTAGAGCTGGAGCTGGAAAGCATAGTAAGACTCAGTTTTATTATGGATTAATTCAGGACCAGCCAGCAGTATAAGATAATGTATGTGTTGATTGATAATGATGTGTGAATGTAAGATTTTAGGTGAAGTGATATGATCTCGTATGATGGTGCTATTTTTGGGCTTAACCTTTAGGTGATACTGAAAGCTCTGAACTAGGTCTCGAGACAAGCCTTTCTTTAGTATTTATTCTTATAAGTTACATGCTAATTATAAAGACTTGCCAAGACAACTTAAGGGTACTTTTTATTCAAGTATTTTACAATAATTTTGTATGTTAATATGTTACTTACAGGAAACTTGTAACTTAACAATAATGTAGCAGTTTTAATAATTTTTTGAATCTTTGTATACACTTTAGAAGCTTATAAACGCTTCGAAATCTTTTTATCTTGATGTATTTTAACATTTTATATTATAACTTTTCTAGGTGTTATATATCGTGATGACAATATATAATAATGTCAATCTTGAGGGCCAGCACGGCCTACTGTGATAGGCTTGAGTCACATATTGTTATCACAGTTTGGGAGCAAAAACCGTGATAAAATGCGTGACTGAAGCCTATCACAGATGCCGTGCTCGCCCTGTTGTAATGGTAATAAACGTTTATCGATTCATATGTTGTTGTTGTTTTTATTGTGTATTTGATAAGGATTACTTACCAAAGAATTTCAATCATGTAGTATAGGTACATATATGGTAACAATTTCCTTGAGAAAATTATTATTATATTACAACAATGCTACACAATCATGTACAATGGTAATAATAACAATGGCTTAAGCTTGAGCAATATTGTAGCTAGGTGAATAGTAAGAGATTGTGAATGTAATTTGGAGGAATTATCAACAATATCATTAATGATTTCTGTTATTTAAAGATTTTAATTTAATATTTGGGTTATGCAATAATTGAACTGCAAGCTGTAGGTACAATTTTGTTGCTACGGGCATGTTTTTTTTTGTCAAAGGTGTCGTAGGCCTACCCCATTTTTATTTATTTTAAAAATACAAAAAGTTCTTGTCATCATCATCACCATATCAGCCGAAAGACGTCCACTGCTGGACATAGGCTTCCCCCAAGCGTCGCCACATTAACCAGTCGCCACATCGGTCCACCTTGTGGGTGACCTTCCAACGCAACGTCTTCCGGTTCGCCGTCGCCACTCAGAACTTTTCAGCCCCATCGGCCATCCGGATGTTCTTTAAGTGCTTAATGATTACTCTAATAGTAAGACCCTTGGGTTTTATTTACTTATATATTTTGATAGAGATTTAAGAGGCAATTATTCTCTTGAGAAAAGGTATCTAACAGTCATAAAACAGTTTTATTCTTGCAGTTGTCTTGAATTTTTTTACTAGTTGTTTAGTTAGTTACTGTGTTGCCAAACTTAAGTGGCAGTGGGCAGGGCACATTGCTCACAGAACTGATGGCCTGTGGGGCAGAAAGATTCTGGAGTGGCGATCACGAACCGTAAGACGTTGCGTTGGAAGGCCTCCCACCAGGTGGACCGATGACCTGGTGAAGACTGCGGGGATCCGCTGGATGCGAGACGCACGGGACCGATCAATGTGGCGACGCTTGGGGGAGACCTGTGTCCAGCAGTGGACGTCTTTCAGCTGATATGATGATGATGTGTTGGAGTGTCGACTCACTTATTATTATCTTAAGATGGGGTTTTTGATGTTAATTTTCATCAACTTTTCTTTTTGCTCATCAAGGAAACTTTGCAGTAGTTGACTCATGCTTTTAATAAATACTTTTTAACCGGCTGCAATGAAATTTTTGCGGGTTGTCTTGTATGTAAGTAATATTCTTTATTACCTCTGCATTACCGTTTCAGGTAGTCCGAAACCTGAGATCTGATACCAGTCTAGCCAAGAGGTACCGTGTTACCCAGTTACCGGGTTGTGGAGTTCAGACAGGCAGTAGCTCCATGTAAAACACTGGTACTCATTTAAATCCGGTTAGACTGGATGCCGACCCCAACGTTGTTCATAAACGCTGGGCAGATGATTATGATGACCTAATAACTTTCAAACCGGTAGACGGATTTATGTAATAAACTAGCTGACCCGGCAAACTTTGTTTTGCCATAAAAACACCAAACATTCATCTACCCTACCTAACACTATCTACCCAACTCTACCTACCCTACTCTACCTACCCTACACTACCCTACATACCCTACCCTACCTACCCTACCATACCTACCCTACCCTACCTACCCTATAAACCTCACGGAGCCCGAGACCTTTCCAACGAATGCAAAACCGTGGCAATCGGTTCGTGCGTTCTGGAGTTATAGCGTCAGGAAGGAAAACCCGACATAGATACTCGTAGGTCTTGACCGCCCAAGTGTTCTTAGATAAGTGACGGTGATAAGAGTTTTGGGCAGCCAGTTCGCGAATATGTCCGACTGCACAGGATGATTTTCTTCTTGTTTACATATTTTTAACCGACTTACCAAAAAAACCAGGAAGTTCTATGTTCGACTTGGAGTATGTTTTTTTTTTGTATGTATGTTCACCGATATCTCCGTCTATTGTAGACCGATTTTGAAAATACAATTTTATCTGAAAGAGTATGTTCCGATATTGGTCCCATTTTAATTTCGTGAAGATCTGATGAAGAGCTTCGAAGATATACAGCAGAACTCTTCAATAAATAACCGCAAATCTCTCGACATTGCTGCAACATCACGCCAGTACGCTCTTAAGGGGTAAGCAGATCTCTCAATTTATATTTATATAATTTAAGCAAAAAAGTTTTTTTATTACTTCGCTTAAGCAGTCGGGTTATTATTATTTTTTATTAACTTTTTTATAAAGTTTATTAAGGCCTTACTAGTTAGTATCTTTAGTTGTAGTTCCGTAAGCTAATTTTGATCTTATTTCCCTTGCAAGTTTTCAAGGAAACTTGACAGTAGTTTTCTCAGTGTTGTAAAGATTAGCTTTTAAATATTTAATGGATATTTATGCTCCTTATTTTAATTAAATTCTTTCTTTAAAGGCTCATTAGTTAGTATCTTAAGATGACTTTTTGGAATCTAATTTAGGTCAAGTTTTACTTAGCCTATCAAGGCAACTTTTTAAGTTGGACAGGTACTAGTGCCTGATATAGTTCTAATTGATTTCAGTACATTTACGTGGCATTGACTTCATGTTTCGAGATCAATGGTGCCTTAGTCGTGACTTACAAGTAGTAGTGTAGGTCGTGGGTTCGGACCCAGGCAGACGCTTTACTATGTGTAAATTATTTCATCACCACTGCTCTAGAAACCGGTGAAGGAAAACATCGTGAGGAAACCGGCATGTCCTAGAAGCAAAAATTCGAATATACATACACTAACTGGACGCGCGTGGTGGATTATGGCCCATCCCCTCTCAAAGACAGTAAGTCTGTGTCCCAGCAGTGGGAACATTAATAGGCTGATGATGAAACAAGCCTAGTAAAATAGATCAATACTTTTTGTACATATGTATTTCTCTTACATCTCTTGTTGGTTATCATCAACATACCAAACACAGAAAATTCATCAATACTATGGCATACTTAAATACAACGAAGGTTTCGTTAAGGTCATTGTTCTGTTACTTTATGACCCAATCTTAACTTGCACACTTACTTGACAAACTTCATCTGTGACTGCATCATCAGCCCATGGCCAGAAAAACCAAGAATGCCACATTTTTAATCCAAAACTTAGGTAAGTGCTGACCCTGCGGCCCTGGCTCAAGTCAATGAAGGAACACGGGTGGGTTTAGTCAGTAAAAGTCTGACACGCCCTCCCACATCACCGGGAGAAGTCATTGGATAATTTTCCACACAAAAAGGTGCTAGTGCTCACGACTGTTCGGAGTAGCATTATACACTTTCCATTGCTAATTACTGAAGTTTTTTAATAATCTCCAAAGTAATCATGATTTGGAATCAAGACCTAAAAATTAAGTAATACCAAACACGATGAATACACAGTGATATGGCTAAAAAGGGGGTTAACTTCTGAGATGAGGGCTAACAGAGAAGTATGACCAGACATGTTGCAGTGACCCCAAATAAATTGAGATAAGGCCAAGATAATGATGACTCATGCTGTACTAATCAGTACTAATGCAGTAACATGTAAATATTGTAAAACCAAACCATTTTTAAAAGAGTAACCATGGAGTTTCTTGCCGGTTCTTCTCCATAGGAAACGACCAACCCGAACCGTGCACATTTTGTCGACGTTTTATAAGTGCCCATGTAGGCCTATGTGAAATAAAAAAATTGATTTTGATTTTGATTTTCATCACCTGCCTGCCCTTATCCACTTAAAACGTTTTCTTCTTCCATAAACTAAATGTTTTAGAAATATTTTTATTATGCGTAGGGCTAAGGATTGGAATACTCTGCCGGAGTCTGTGTTTCGCGATAGTTACAATCAAAGGGTCTTTAAGTCAAGAGTGAATAGGTTACTTCTAGGCAAGCGTGCTTCACCGTCGACCACATCATCGCTTACCATCAGGTGAGATAGTGGTTCAGCGCGAGCCTATTTTAAATTTAATTCCATACCGTCCTGTCACCTTTCTTTCAAATCACTCTATACACAGTCCATCCATTTTTTTGGGCCTTCTTCTTCCTCCCCATCCATCCACATTTATATTCATAACTCTTTTAAAAACATGCGTTTCATCCCTCCTCATCACATGACCATACCAGGACAAACGGTTTCCTTTCAACTTTTCTGTCACTGGCACCACTTAGAAACTTCCTCTAATATACTCATTTCTCATTTTATCCATTCTCGTCATTCTGCACATCTATCTCACATTCTCAGACAAGATAATGATAATTATGAAATCAAAAATAGTGTTTATTTATTGCTTGATATGTTAATAGCGTGGTTGTAAAAGTTAGAATGAACATAATGTCTAAAATATCAATATATATAAAAGATAAAGTATGTATGTATGTTCCTTATAGATTCCAAAACGGCTGGAACGGTTTTAATGAAATTTGGCATGGAGATAGTTTGAGACCCTGGGAAGGACATAGGATAGTTGGTATTCATTTGGGATGACAAAACACTTTCTACGCGGGTGAAGCCGCGGGCAGAAGCTAGTTGCCTAAAAGAAAAGGCATATTCAAACTATGTTACTGTTGATAAGTACTTTATTTACAAATAAGTAGGATCTATTGTCTTCTTATGGAAACAAAGATATCTCAAACCTCACAAATACAAGAATGGTCCTTGTTTTGTATGTAAATACTATACGACTTGTTCAGTCACGATTTATGATATAGAGTAAGTACAAAAAGCTCAAGTTTGGATCTGTTACTCAAATAAGTTTTGCTTGAGTAACAGACCCAGTTGCTTCTTTTGATATACTGATATTTACCTCCATTTGATTGTATTTAAAGCTGATTTTTGGGAATAGGCTAAGCAGATTGATTGTAATAGGCACATTAGAGACAGACAGAATGATCACCGTCATCGTCGAAAGTCGTCCACTGCTGGGCATAGGCCTCCCCCAAGCATAGCCACACTGATCTGTCCTGTGCGTTTAACATCAACCGGAAATGAGAGAGATGGGATCACGGATAATGATAAAAATTTATATTTCATAACCTTTATGAAAAGTGACTTAAATTTTTTGTAACTATTTCCTCTCTAGGTTTTTGTAGAAAATACAAACTTGAGCGTTTGTTTGTGTTAGATAATTTCAGCAGAGATCTGCTGAAGCAGATGAAGATAATTTGAGTTATTGTGTATTGGTACTGTGTGGTGTGGAGTATTTGTACATAAAACATGACTATAATAACAACTAGTGGCAAAAGATGTAAATTCTTGTCCATTCTTCTCCACGTAGGTATGACGAATGAATGGTAGAATCACTTAATCAAGATCCAGCACTAGTTGTCTCCCCAGCGACGCCCTCAGCCTAGGTTCGTATCCCATAGAGGATAGCCCTCAGTGTGGTCGCTTAGGTTAAGTTTATGTGCCTTGCTGGAGGCTCTAGTTTAGTCTCCACAGGGAAAGTCCAGTCCATTAGTCATCACTTGGTTGAAATGTGAGAGGTAAAATAAAAAAAAAATGACAATTCTCAAATATTGTCTTAATTGTTACATAAATATTAACTTATTTGGAATTAAGTTTACCAAAATTAGACATCTTTTATACATGGAATAAATAGATTTCTGACAGTCTTGTGTGAAAACCAGTCAAAAATTCTAATACATTCACAGTATAAGACTGACTGTCTTGGTTGGTAGGTTCAAGGGGTGGCTAAGAAAATAATTGACTTCCAAATTCAAACACATTTATTTACTCTCATTGAAATACATTGAGACAAAAACAAAAGAGAACACCATAACATATACAAAGTAATGAAGAACATACCTTTTTGGTAAAAAAAAACACATTTATCTGGATATAAACACATGTCAATACATTTTTTTTGGGGAAAACAATGGAGCACACTATAACATACAAGAAGTACCCAAGAGCATACATTTTTAGTAAAAACATCACATTTATCTTGATTGAAACACACATTATTACAACAAGCACGCACATAAATGTGTAAAAGTAACATTCACAAAGTATCAAAGATATATTTTATTTTGTAAAATAATCACATTTATCAAAAAATTTACTCACATTATCACAATTATTTGAGCAAACAACAGGTATGAGAGAAGAAGACTATTGTAACAAAATACCAACTTACACAAAGTATCGAACAGCATGTTTTTCTTATTAGTAAAATAATCACATTTATCTGAATTTAAGTTAACATTATTACAAAAAAAAAATTACGGGCATATAAACAAAGGAGCACATCGCAGGTATAAAAGTAGAAAAATAATGTAACAAAATAAAAACATAAATACAAGGTATTGAAGATTCATGGTTGAGGGGGTCAGGTGGAGGGGGAGGAGTTTTTAAGAATAAGTAATAACATTAGTTTGTTCACCCACGTATTCCACAATTTCGGAAGTGAAAAAAACACCGATAAGTAAGTCAATACCGCAAAGTAATAACCCAATTCCCGCAACAATACCAATAATTTCCAAATCCTCGGGATTTTCTTGAAAATAGTCAATAATCTGGTCAAAAATGTACACCATTATGATGTATGTATACAGTTTTGATACAAAACAGTAAGGATATGTAACAATTGCCTTTGGCAATCAACAATGATTCAAAAAGTACAGTAATAGTACGCTTAAAATTTTGGTCAAAGGTAATAAATAGATGAGAGGGGTCCACAGTAAAATCTCCACAGAAAGTCAAGAAGCACAGTTAGAAAGTACACGACAACACTTAGAATACAGGTCACACATTCAGGACACTGGTAGTGAAGAGCAGTCCCTTCTAATTTTCAGAAGAGTCACGAACAATTTCCTTGTAATGGTACTTGTTGATGTTTTGTCTTTCTTGGCCCCGTTGAGCCCGGAGTCTGCCACAGGAAGCGCCGCCGTCGGCCGTATTAGGGTTCAAACAACCAATTTACGAGAAAAGCCCAGTCGTACTCCTCAAAGATCGTATAGGAATAGATGTTATCCAAAAGATGTGGTTCTTTGGCGCTTCCCAGCAACAACTTGGGCAGTGGAGACGCCACGACGTCTAGTGTTCTTTGTTCAATCTTGAATGTAAGACTGACGCACCGGTTATTGGTGATTGATCGAACACGGACAGATACTAGTTATGTTTATGTAAATAAAGTAATGATTTTGTATCGTTACTAATATATCAACAAATCACGAGCCTCCGCTGCATGACACAATGCCACTTTGGGACTGGAGTCGGCAGTGATTGGTGTTCCCGAATCACGTATCGAGTAGTACATTCTGGAAGCTTATTCCGGAAGCAGTATTACCATTAAATGTCCTGCGTAGGTTTTGGTGCCATTCCGAAAGGAAATGGCAACCTGTTGAAGTTCCACGCGGCAAAGTTCACTTCCGCTTAAGGCCGGTTCAAACATATTGCAAAATTTTATATTCACTTGTTTTTAACGATAGCATTAAATAAATTATCAGCTCAGTCTTATGTCATTGAAAATATCTGATCTCTATTTAACGACAACTCCTCAAAATATGTCACAACCGTCTTATATTCGATAGAAGTAGTTCCAAATCAGTAAATTATAGTACCCTAAAAATTAACGCTTCTTCTTTATAACAATCTTTTTTAACTTGTCTTGTCCTTAAATCGAGATTGTAAAAGAAAGACCAACATCTCAGAACAGAATATAAAAACAGTTTATGCTTTCAACTGATTTGCACGTTCAGTACTTCGAACAAAGAAAAATACGGATGCAATGTCCAAACTCAGTACTTTAAGTTTAGTTCCCTATTTCGCCACCCTTTCTAGATAAATTCGACTGTATGAAGCTACACCGACCCAAATAAAATTAAGGTTAAGGGCAGGAAGGTTTGGGCAACAAACCATGAATATTTGAATAATTCACAGGTTAACAAGGTCAAGGCTTTAGGTTGAGTAACCGCGTGATGTGGTTGTAAGCACCCGTAGCTCAATGAAATGAAACAAAAGCAGGTCTTGACAAACAGACAACGAACTGATCATAACAGGGTACCATATGAGCGTAACAAAATAACCGAATTTAGCCAACTAAAGAGCTTAGTGAGTACAAATAGACAGATATCAACATTTACATAGTTCAATGTTTGAACACTTCAGAAGTCCCGCAACGATTATAATTACTAGTACAACTACTGTTTTGGGAGATTTTAATGCTTCGCAACACTGCCTCTCGATCAATAATCCCTATCTGTTTACTTCGGAGGGAAGCTGCTGGGAGGGAATATAGATATTTCTTATTGAGCCAGTACTTAAAAAAAATCTTATTCTTGGTCACATTTTCCACGTATCTTCCACCACCTGTGGCTAGGTAAGTGCAATCAGAAATTCCTTAGAATTAAGCCAACTTGTGCAATTGTTATGATCGCCGAAGTAAATAAATAACTCTCTCGCTTATCTATCAAAGGAGGATCTGTTTCGGAAGGTACATATTTAAAATAAGTAGATAATTTATAATTCTAAATGATATGGTTGTATATAATATACACTGTAATTCACTAATTTCAGTAAGGTGCTATTTCATGGTGTGGTGTAGTTTTTTTATTTCATGGTGGCGGATTAGCGAGAAGCACGAGGGGAGTTCTAAAAGTTCCTGGAATGTTTTCCTTAAAATACATCTACTTTTTAGAGTGCCGTAGTCAAGAGTGGGTTCCTCCTTATAGTTTTTTTTACATTTTTAAATGTTACTTGTTAACAATGTTTTTTTATGGAATTTCAGGATGAACCTCGCTCAAGCAAAAGTCAGGCAGTTGGCCTTGCAGATGAAATCCATGATCCCATCGGATTCGAGCAAATGGCTCGACGATTTGAAGGCGAGATTGGCAATGAAAGATAGGGATGATTTTCGCATGGTGGTTGTGGTCCGGGAGATCAAAGATGTCGATGAGGATCCTTATGAAGTGGTGGCTGTTTTCCCAGTCAAGGAAGGAGATGAGCAGAATAAGGAAACCGTCAAGGAGTTGCGCTTCTAGACCGTTTCTTGATTAATTCGTGTACCCTGTCTCACTATCTCTAACATCTCTGTCTGACAACAGTAAAAACAGAAAGAAAACTATCAATACGTAATTTTTTATGGCACTTCCTATATATTTCTTGTGGGTTTTAAAAGAATTTGTGTAAGTTCACGAAAAAAGCCATATTCTTGACTTTTAAAGTTGCCGTACTCTTAAGAAAAGTTATTTTAGACTTTAAGGTATCGTGCTCCTACAACGCTGCTTAAGAATGTTTACGAACATTAGTAAACATTTTCCTAACGTTTGTTAGTAAAAGTTTTGATGTAGTAAAAGTGTTAACAGCCGGTATGGGAGCATCTAGTTACCAGCAATTAGTTTAGCGTTTGATAACATCATTTTGGAATTTTATTTATTTATATAGAATGTTTTTTATTACAACGACGTCCGTTTAAATGATAATTTACCGTAATTGCCGTACTTCAGATAGATAGGTAGTCTGTAGAATGGGTATAAAAAAAAACAAAAAACGTGTTGTGTTTCATTTTGCCCTATTGGTGGTAGATCACTTGGTACTCAAAGTATGCCAACAGATTCTTGTGACTGTGGGGTCTAAGTGTCTGATTCAGATCAAACGACCAATCACATAGACGGCAATCCACGTCGCAGTTTTCATCACGATTGGTCGATAGATGGAGTCAAAACACTTTTCCTTGCCGAATTCATTTAAGCAATTAGGCTGCAGTACCTGCCTAGGGCTGCCTGCTACCTTCCTTCTAGTAAGTTGCCTTTGAACACTGTGGGCAGCCTACACTGTTCACCCACGTTAAAATGTTGAAAGAGAGCTAGTAGAATGTACTTATTTATTTATTAATTGCAATTACTCTCTGCGCTTACAGTTTGACCCAACACATGCAGACAGTCAATAAAGATATATTACTTAGGCAGGTACTGGTGTGCCAACAGACCCTTGTCAGTTGAAACTTTTTGAACAAAGGTACCTTCCTAGGTACACTATTAATTACATTTCAACATTTTAGGTGGCCTACACTATTTACCTACAATTTTGAAAATAAAGGAAGATAGACTTACAATAAGAGTATAAGTAAGTCCTGAATTCTATTCACCGAAATTTAGAAAATGGCTAAATATTCAATCTAAAAAAAATACAATTTAAATGTTGTGTTGTAAAAACTGTACAGAAAAAGTTGGCCGAGGCAATTGTAAGTATTTTTTTTCCTAGATTGTATGTGAAAAAGTGGCACCCTTGGTTTTCATACAGATGGCGGGACTTGCGTTATCTAATTAGTTTTATGTCTGTGGGTAGTAACGTCTCCAACCACCCGCGCGGACCATGGGTTTGTCACGTACGAATTACAATTACCAGAAAATCAATTTGTCAGTTAAACTTGCAGACTTATTAAGCAATAGGGTTCTCTACCAACTTGATTTTTTTACGAGTTTGGAAGATTTTAAGAGGAGTGCCACACTGTCTATTTTTATTTGGTTGGCACACTAAATTGAACTACGCCCCGCCACGAGTGACGGCCGAGCGAGCACAGGACCTCCGGTGAATTCTCTTCTGCGGTAGCTTTAAGCTTTTCCGAGACCTTAAGGAAGAAGTCAGGTAAGTGGAATCAGGAAGCATCATGAGAATTCAAAATCATTAAAATAAAAACTATATGTCGAGTTTGACCTTTAAGTACGGACTTCAATGACCGATCTTTTTTTTCTAATTAGAGAAGCTTAATGGTTGATTGGGCGTGATTAGAAGAGTTGAATGTCGCCGTATTTGAGTTTAAATAATCATCTCGTAATAAAGTCACTTAACTAACGCGTGTGTACTCCTTCACCCGTGAATAAGATCAAAGAATTGATAAAACAGAAATTTGATTGATGGAACCTTAGATGGAACAGTAAATTAGCTTAAATATTAGTACATTATGGTACAAGTGTGTAATGTTGGTGATTACCGCTGAGGCGCTATTGAGACCCGAGCCGTCAGGTGAGGGTCTTAAGAGAGCCGAGGACGGTAATCATCAATACACACGTGTATCATACGACGTTTTTCAACACACTTGTGAAGAAAATAATACAAAAAAATCATTTCCAACAGTGAAAACGAGTTGTGAAAATTTTCGCAATGGCGGGCAAAATTCTATAATGGCGATGGACCACAGACTAAAAAGAATGAGTTTTCTTTTTTTCTGGCTTTTCGCGGATAGCGTTTTAGCCACGTACAAAATGGGGAATTTCAAGTTTTCTTTATTACAGACAAAAACAAAATTTATATTTGAGTAAAAGTTTTATTTATTAAACACGTACAAGTTGAAATTATCTATTTAAATACGAAGTTGCATTAAATGTGTTGCATTTGTACTATTGAGCACGATCTTTTTTGTATCGAAACTTTTTTAATAACAAAGCAACTCAAACAATACATTAAAAAAACTCTATAACTCACTTGTGAATAATAGCATTAAAAAGTCACAGTTTGATAACAGGTGTCATTATGTGCCTAATTGCGGTGAAATTAGAGCCACTTTTTGAGCAAGTGTGTTGAAAATATTTTACTGATGGATGGAAAAGCTTTGAAATATTATACAAAATAGACAAAGAAGTAACTCCTTTCCTAATCGAAGAGTAGCCTGATTCTTTAATTAAAATAACTGATTGATTATATTATGAAACATAACACAGCCCTGTTTAGGATGACCCCACCTACACCTAGCCTTTCGTTTTTTTGCAAATTTAGTTACTTTAACAATGTTTTTTTTTGTAATTGCAGGATGAAACCATCTCAACCAGTAATAAAAAAAATCACGTTGGAGGACTTGGAGAAAATATTTAAAGCTCAGAAAACAAGCCTCTCGGGGGAGAGGTCAAGGATGTTTCGGGCGATGGCGGTCAGAATTGACCGTGATGGAACTATCAAGGGTCCCACACCCGTCAATGTCATTTACAATCCCGAGGATCTGGCTGATGACGGACAGAAGCATGCTAAAACCAAAGGCAACTGAGCTTCGTTGGTCCCCCATTCTGTATTTCTGTCTCTCATCTTTACCTCTTTTTCTTCTTTTCTCTTACATTTGTGTCATGAAGAACGGTCCACAATAACAACAGAATGGAACCGATTAGCTATACGTAAATTTTTAATGACACAACCTGTATACCTACTTCTTGTTGCATATCATGTTAGGGTTGATCTGAGGATTTTTTGTAAATAAAATCGCAAAACAGGCGGTTTATATTTTGACATTTGAATAGACTACTCTTAGTTAATTGTTTAAAGATTATTGTATCGTTTGATGCCAACATTTTGGAACTTTATATAGTTTATTATTATTACAAAAATGTCTCTTGAAATTAGTTGAAATGATAATGCAGACCCTTTCATACTTCAGATAGATTGTATCTAGTAGTTTGTAGAAAAGGAATAGAAAGATTAAAACATCGTGTTGTGTTTTATTTTGCTTATTTGCTGTTAGATCACTTGTTACTCAAAAGATGTCGACATAGCCCAGTATTTTGGTACCGTTTGACGGTGGGGTCTAACCGATTCAGATCAGTACCGTCCAGATTTACAAATACATTATTGTTATTTTTGTAACTACTGAGAGATAAAGAGTGGTTTCAAAAAGTGTGGCAACTAATCTGGCTGTTACCCTATGGCTGTAAAATAGGCACCTTCTTGAAAATTAAATATATATTTAGGTGTTATTTATTAGATAAATAAGTAGGTATTAGAACCGAGACAAGATAAATACATAATTATATTGTCTCTCATCGGTCGATATACCCACCTACCAACCTATATAAAAAAAAACATTGAGTACAATCGACTCTTTGGTATAGAGAGAGCATAATTACCTATTTATTCCTTTTGCCTACTCCTGCTAATTTCGGGACTATTTCTTTATCCATTTGCATTAAATTTATCATAAGACAAACGATAATCGATATTATAATTTCTTATAAATACTCATAACTTTTCAAATGAATCCCACCAAAAACATGTTCATGTAAAATGTTGCCAAGATGAGACTGTATGACTCGCACTGTCAAAAAGCTATCAGATCTCATGTAGAGCCAAGCTTCTAACTGTACAAGCCCTAACATCAAAAACTCTACACCATAATCAAAATATGTGGCTTGGCCGTTTCGCTACTGTCACATGCCTCGTCGCCTCGTAAAAGTCGCCACTTATAGGTTTCACGTATTTCGTAAGCGCAACTCCTCGTCGCCATGTTTCTTTACTACAAGAACAGAAAAGTAATGAACAGTGAGTACATTTTTCGCCTTACGCCCATGAAAACCTCTTTGGTCAATTTAGGCGGTGTCGCAAACAAAGATAAATTCAGATATTGTCAAAATTCTGTACACCACTTAGTTCCTAGTTTCGCCACCTGCGTTGTTGGTAGTTTAAGTTGGTATCCACATAGGTTTTTATATGGTACACACAGAAACATGAAAAAAAAGATAATAAAAAGTTATTCCCCGACTTCGACTCCGATACCTCGTCTTCAGTATGCCTATCTGGCTCAAAGCTGTTATCAGAGTCCGAGGAGGCAATAACAGTTATTACAATGTATCTATCTACCCTACCCTACCCTACCTACCCTACCCTACCTAACTACCCTACCTACCCTACCCTACCTACCCTACCCTACCTACCCTACCTACCCTACCCTACCTACCCTACCCTACCTACCCTACCCTACCTACCCTACCCTACCTACCCTACCCTACCTACCCTACCCTACCTACCCTACCCTACCTACCCTACCCTACCTACCCTACCCTACCCTACCCCACCGAGACCTCTCACCGACCCTACCCCGTGCATACACGATTTCGCGAGCTCCGCACTTCAAAATTCGAGTAAGAAGTAAAAAACACTGAAAAATTCAAAATTGCGCACCAAAAGTTGCGCGCAAGTGCGGGCCATACGGAAATGAAAACAGAATAAAAAACGAACAAAAAACAAAGAAACTGTAAAGTGAAACGTGTGAAAATTAACCTAAAAAGTGAAAAAAGACACAAATAAATCACAAACATTCGTACGGCGCCAGATTGGTCGGCGCGAGCCCTATTTTTTTTTTAAGAAACCCCATTAAGCCGAAATTTAAGCCGCCGAGCATTCAGTTTTAACTCAGTGAGCATACCGTCCAGGAATTCCAGATTTTTTAGCCTAGGCTAAACCTGGTTGCCACAGCTTTTTCCAAAGCGCGGCGGTAAAAGACACAGGGAAACACAGTGAAAAAACGCAACCCTGCGGGGAGAAGAGTGCGGCGCGCAAACGGTCGCGACGACACCAATTTTTTATCAAACTATAATATAGACAATTTCAGTGGCTGCATCCCATCCAAAATCTAGATTTTTTTAACTAGACTTAACTTTTTCGGCGTCCTATTTCCGAAATCAGAGAGGGAAAAAGGCGAAATTTCTGCACAAAACCCCCATCTCCTCTGAAATCGAGGATAATCTGGTTCTAGGAAGCGCTTTTTAGTGAGTAATAAAGTGCCCCCGAAACTCCTGGGGACTCCGGGGAATTTTCTCGTAACTCCCCAGGCTACAGTTCGTGATTCGGACCGGCCGAAAAAATCTCCGCGCGGACATAACGCCCGAAAAAACTGACTGGAGGTGCGATCTGCTATTTTCGAGGACCCGAGGGATATCCTGGAGCAGCCGGCAGCCTGGTAGAAAAAAGATCGTGGAGATTCTAAGCAAAATAGTAAAGGTGCAAGGTATTTGCTGTTGATTTCTTGTCTTTTCTCTTTTTAAATAATTAATTTCACCCCTAATTTTAAAATTATTCCCCATAATTAAAGAGAATTATAAAGTCCTCCCATTAGCCTAACGTAGCAAAAATCCCCATTAAACTCAAATTAAAATCGCCCTCATAATAGTAATAATAGTAAATTCTCTAAACGTTCCCACGGTCTGAGTTAACTTTGTTTTTCATTGTTTACATAATATTACATTTTTCCAAAACTAAAAAGCTCAGAACTTGGCCTAGAAAAAACCTAGCTAAAAACCAAAACCGGATAAAACGTTTTTATCCCATTGCCCATCCCACCATATTTTTGGATTTCTGAAGGGAGAAGGGACAAGAAAGTCGATTTTCAAATGCGCATCGTATTCGTAAAACTTCCACGCCATTCACCACGTGCATGACAGAAATTTTATATTACTATATGTTTTTTTTCTAAATTGTTTTAAATTTGTTAGTATTTAAGTTAGATTAGATATCGGGACAGAGCAATTGATCCCCTTTTAAAGGAAAGCCCAAATTTGGACAGAGCGTATGGTTTGTTCTGGACTCGCGGCGGCCATTATACAGCCGTCTCGAAAACCGATTTTAAATTTTTATTTTTAACCGACTTACCAAGAAGGAGGAAGTTCTATTTTCGACTATATTATATTAATTCTGCCTGTTATAACTGATAATAATAAATAATACCCCCCTATTTTAACTCCCCTCCCCCCCAATTATTTTTATTGTATAAACGAAGTACCTCCTCCCGTTAAGCTCAAACTCCGTCTAGACTAAGATCTGGATAGGAACAAAAATCCCCCCTTTTTTACTTTTAGATAACACAAAAAAAAAAAAAAAAAAAAAAAAAAAAAAAAAAAAAATTGTTCACTCTTGCCTCCCCAGCCAAGGACTGGAGACAAATTGACTGACAAGCGTAGACTGCGCAAGTCTTACTAAGACCTGACTCGCTGTTGACTCGCTCTATTAGTAGAAGCAAATCAAACAAGGGACACGACAGCCTATCTTGGTATATCTTACCTTGTTGAGCAAGAACTATCCCAACGAAGCTGTATTTATTTATAAAGCCAAGTTTACATTTATTTTAATTTACATTTTATTAACACTTTTTACTATTTATTTGCGGTTTTACTGACTATATAATTTGCAATTCCAATTATTTAATTTGACCATACACTTATAGGGTCCCTTTACAACCCAATAAGGGTCACTTTTAAGCGCCAAAGACAAACCCTCGACGCCAAGATGTTCACGAGGACGCCAGCCAAAAACGAGAACATTCCCAAAAGATTGGAAGAAAACACCCTAAACTCCACATTTACGAGAACCACACCTACGAAAACTTCACCTGTGGCACGATCCACGGTGAGGAAGAGCATCGGCGAGTGGGAGGCAGCCAAACAAGAGACTTCTAAAAAGTCTCAGGCAAAACCTCAGACCCCTCCCGGGAAAGCGCCGGGCGCCCCGACTACCTCTACCACATCCGTTTCCCCCGCCACGGTTGAGCCCGCCAAGCCAAGGGACAGAGTGACCGAAGCCAGAGTCAGCCTAGCAAAGATAAAAACCCAGCTAGGCCAATCTCGTAACACCAAAACAGAGATTAAGGTCGAAATCACTCTGGCTGCGGAGAGACTATACCAGTTGGTAAAGGAGACAGAGTCCACGACTAATAAAAACAAGATGGAACTGCCTCAGCAGTCACCAAAACAGCTGGGGGCAAACCAGGACGGGATAGCGGATGGGAAAAGAAAAAAGGAGAGGGAAATCTTCAGTAAGATGCTCGAAGACCACGCGAACCTCCTAAGACAAAACTCGGAAAGCATGTGGAAACTGCAGGAGAAGCTTGACAAAGCCGAGAGACAGACATACGCGAGTGTAGCGTCGTCCGATAGGAGGCAACCTCCGGAGCGAACCGCGCTGCACTCGCTGGTGGTTACGGCTACTGATGAGAAAGAAACGGGCGAGGAAGTTCTCAATAGAATAAGGAAGGTGGTGAATGCAAAGGAGGGGGGAGTTGAAGTGGAGAAAATAAGAAAGGCCAAGGACAGGAAGGTTATAGTGGGTTTTAGAAGTCAAGAGGAAAGGGATAAGGTCAAGACCAGACTGACCAGGTGCTCTGATCATCTAAAGGTCGAAGAAATGACAAACAAGGACCCACTAGTTGTGCTCAGAGACGTTTTTCAGTACAACACTGACGAGGACATACTTGGTGCGCTGAAGAAGCAAAATAGGGAGATTTTCAAAGACCTGAGCGGTAAATATAGGCTCGAAATAGCTTATAGGAAGCGCACCAGGAACCCGCACGCATGCCATGTTGTAATGCGGGTTTCCCCCAAGATATGGCAGCGAATGATGGAGGCTGGGTCGGTTCACATCGACATGCAGAGGATCCGAGTGGCCGACCAATCTCCGTTAGTTCAATGCTCGCTTTGTCTGGGATATGGCCACGGCAGACGTTTTTGCCAGGAGACCCAGGCAAGGTGCAGCCATTGCGGGGGAGCCCACATGAAGGCAGATTGCCCAGATTGGCTTGTGGACACAGCACCGTCGTGTTGTAACTGCACGCGGGCAAAACTCGAAAGGGTTGAGCACAACGCCTTCAGCCAAGAGTGCCCCGTAAGGAGAAAATGGGATGCCATGGCCAGAAGCACGACGTCGTACTGCTAAGGTGGTCACCGGCGGAATATCTGACTCTAACACAAGGCCATACGTAGTAGCCCAAGCAAATTTGCAAAGAAAGGCACTGGCAACAAATGAATTAATGCTTGAGGCGAACAAAAGGAAAATGGCCTTTGCACTGCTCCAGGAGCCGTACATTGGAGGCATAGGTAGAATGAAGGACTACCACGGTGTTAGGATCTACCAGAGCAATAAGACAGAAGACGGAGCCGTCAAGGCAGCAATCGCGGTCTTTGACGGCGATATAGACGTCGTCCAGTGCCCGGACTTTACCACACCCAACATCACGGTGGTAAAGATGAGGACAATTGCCTGGGAAATCGCGGTGGTCTCATTCTACTTCGAACCAAAGCCAGAACCGATAGGGCCATACTTGGAGCAGCTTAAAAGTATAGAGCGGAACTTCGGCCGGCAGATCATCATGGGAGGCGACGTCAACGCGCTAAACTCTTGGTGGGGTAGCCGTAAGACAAACGGAAGAGGGGAAGAAGTGGCTGGTGCCCTAGAAGAGATGGATTTGCAGGTGCTTAATGTCGGCGACACGCCAACTTTCCATACAGTGCGGGGAACCACACTTTACTCCAGTGTAGTGGACGTTACGGTGTGTACGGCGGGACTGCTCGGCTTGGTGGATGACTGGAGGGTAGATGAGGCAATGACGAGCTCAGACCATAACACCATCACCTTCAAGTTGGCCTTGGAGAAGGCAAGGGGTATACAAATAACTAGAACCACACGTAGATTCAATAGCAAAAAAGCAAACTGGAACCAATTTCGTGAGAAATTGGCCCAGTTGCAAACTGACCACAATATAGATGCCACAGAAATTAGAAAAATAAATAATACAGTAGATTTAGAAAATAAAACAAAAGCATTCCAAAACATTATTATAGAAGCAGCCAACAATAGTATACCCCTTATTAAGCCAAGTAACAAGGTCAACTTACCATGGTGGTCAGAGGAGCTCGCCACGCTGAAGAGGGCAGTCGCCACCAGGAAGCGCAGGATCCGCTGTGCAGCACCCGTCCGGAGAGACGCCGTCGTCGCTGAGTACCTGCAAATCAAAAAAGAATATGAGGACAAGGCAAAAAATGCTCAAACGGAGAGCTGGAAGGGTTTCTGCGAGAAACAGGACAGAGAGACTCTATGGGACGGGATTTACCGGGTCATAGGCCGGACCAGGAAAAGGCACGAGGACTTGCCCCTGACCGTGAACGGAAAGGTACTGGACAATCTCCACTCTGCCGAACTGCTGGCAGAAACGTTCTACCCCGGGGACAGAAGGGATGAGGATAGAGAGGAGCATACGCGCACCAGAATACTTGCTGAAAAAGTGAACGCTTTGAGTCATGATGAACAACATGACCCGGCGTTCACCATCGAGGAGCTGCACTCCAGCATGCGCAGCTTCAACCCCAAAAAGGCCCCCGGGGCGGATGGCCTGACGGCCGACATCTGCCAGCACTCGATTAACCACGATCCGGGCACTTTCCTAGCGCTGGCTAACAAGTGCTTGGAACTGGGCTACTTTCCCGGGACCTGGAAGGAGGCCACAGTTGTGATCCTAAGGAAACCCGGGAAGGAGAGCTATACAGTTCCAAAATCTTACAGGCCCATTGGTCTGTTGCCGATGCTGGGAAAAGTTTTGGAAAAAATGGTCATAAGCAGAGTGAAATGGCACATTATACCGCAACTCAGTACTCGCCAGTACGGGTTCATGCCCCAGAAGAGCACAGAAGACTCCCTCTATGATCTGCTCGAACACATACGTGGGAAATTAGCGGACCACAAGCTAATCGTAATGGTGTCGCTAGACATAGAGGGAGCTTTTGACAGCGCATGGTGGCCAGCTATCCGAACCAGACTGGCTGAGGAAAAATGCCCAGTAAATGTGAGGAGAGTTATGGACAGCTACCTCGATAACCGAAGGGTCAGGGTCAGGTATGCAGGAAAGGAGGTCGTGAGGGAGACTACCAAGGGATGCGTACAGGGATCAATTGGAGGACCGATCCTCTGGAACGTCCTCTTGGATCCCCTACTAAAAGGGCTGGCGGAACGGGGAGACTACTGCCAAGCCTTCGCTGACGACGTGGTGTTGATATTTGATGGCGACTCAGCGATCGAGATCGAGCGGAAGGCGAATGACGCCCTCGCCCATGTTAACCAGTGGGGTGTTAGTAACAAGTTGAAATTCGCACCGCATAAGACAAATGCGATGGTAATAACGCGGAAACTGAAATACGACACCCCGCGGCTGAGCATGGGTGGGGTCGCCATTGGCATGACGCAAGAGATCAAAATCCTGGGACTAACTATCGACAACAAGCTTACATTCAACAAGCATGTAGCGAATGTATGCAAAAAGGCGATTGGTTTTTACCATCAGTTGTCGAGGGCTGCGAAGGTCAGCTGGGGCCTCCACCCCGACGTCATCCGCACCATGTATACGGCAGTAGTTGAACCCGTCATTTTGTACGCGGCAAGTGCGTGGGCATCAGCAGCCACAAAGAAGTGCGTAAAGAAGAGGCTAAATGCGGTCCAAAGGGGATTTGCACAGAAACTGTGCAAATCCTACCGCACCGTTTCCCTGAACTCGGCACTGGTGTTGGCTGGAATACTGCCCCTCGATCTCCGAGTGCAAGAGGCAGCTGCCCTGTACGAGGCGAGGAGGGGGGTACCCCGGTCAGCGCTAGGAGATAGGGACGTCGAGCGACGTACCGCATTTGCCTCCACACCCCACCCGGCAGAGCATATGAGCCTGCAGTTCATTTGCCTGGCAGACCAAGAATCACTCAGTGACCACTGCGCACTAGCAGTGCAGATCTACACGGACGGCAGTAAAATTGAAGGCAAGGTGGGGGCGGCATTGTCTCTCTGGAGCAATGGCGCTGAAACCAAAAGTCTGAAGTTGAAGCTGTCGTCCCACTGCACGGTCTACCAGGCCGAACTGTTGGCCATATGTAAAGCCACGCGGGAAATACTTAAGAGCGCTAAAGAGACCTTTGGCATCTTTAGCGATTCTCGATCGTCACTCGAAACGGTCGCAAACCACCGCTCTTCTCATCCCCTTGCAGTCGAAACCAGAGAGAATCTGCGGCAGGGCAGATCCCAGGGCAAAGATATACACTTGTTCTGGATCAAGGCCCATGCGGGACTGGAAGGGAATGAGAGAGCCGACCAGTTGGCTAAGGATGCGGCGCTCAAACTGAAGAGAAGGCCGGATTACGACCAGTGTCCGGTTTCATTCGTCAAGCGGCAAATCCGAAAGGATTCGCTTGACGAATGGAACCGGCGGTACAAGATGGGCGACACAGCCGCGACCACAAAATTGTTTTTTCCGGATGCAATTGACGCTTATAGGCTTGTCAGAAAAATTCAACCGACAGGTGTAATTACACAGATTTTGACTGGCCATGGTGGGTTTTCGGAATACCTGCACAGATTCAAGTGTAAGGGAAGCCCATCATGCGCATGTGACCCTGACAAAGACGAGACGGTGACCCATTTACTGACTGACTGCCCGGCCTATGGCCTCGAGAGGTACGAGATAGAGCAAAGACTGGGAATAGAAGTAAATATTGAAAATCTAAATAAATTAATTAAAGGTATAAAATACAGAACAGAATTTTTAGAATACTGTAAGAAAATAGCGGAAAAAACGATTCACAACAATAAATAGGTGCATAATTATGCTCGAAATTATATATATCATATATAACAGGTAGCATTAGTAAATAGATCTAAAAAAGAGGATAACAGTAGATTAAGATAAAATAATAATAGATGTGTAATTATGTATGTATTAGTTTTAAAAATTTGAAAACTTATCATGTAGTAGTAAGTAAAATATGTAATAGTGAAATAAGAAAGTTTATAGTACCTAGAAATAAAGATAAGTCTCCATAGTCTCGGATTATGTCCGGGGAACTATTAGCTCGCAGACTCCGCCAAAAGCGCGGAGAGGTAGGCGCCATAAAAAAAAAAAAAAAAAAAAAAAAAAAACCCTACCCTACCTACCCTACCCTACCTACCCTACCCTACCTACCCTACCCTACCTACCCTACCCTACCTACCCTACCCTACCTACCCTACCCTACCTACCCTACCCTACCTACCCTACCCTACCTACCCTACCCTACCTACCCTACCTACCCTACCCTACCTACCCTACCCTACCTACCCTACCCTACCTACCCTACCCTACCTACCTACCCTACCTACCCTACCCTACCTACCCTACCCTACCTACCCTACCCTACCTACCCTACCCTACCTACCCTACCCTACCTACCCTACCCTACCTACCCTACCCTACCTACCCTACCCTACCTACCCTACCCTACCTACCCTACCCTACCTACCCTACCCTACCTACCCTACCCTACCTACCCTACCCTACCTACCCTACCCTACCTACCCTACCCTACCTACCCTACCCTACCTACCCTACCCTACCTACCCTACCCTACCTACCCTACCCTACCTACCCTACCCTACCTACCCTACCCTACCCTACCTACCCTACCCTACCTACCCTACCCTACCTACCCTACCCTACCTACCCTACCCTACCTACCCTACCCTACCTACCCTACCCTACCTACCCTACCCTACCTACCCTACCCTACCTACCCTACCCTACCTACCCTACCCTACCTACCCTACCCTACCTACCCTACCCTACCTACCCTACCCTACCTACCTACCCTACCTACCCCACCCTACCTACCCTACCCTACCTACCCTACCCTACCTACCTACCCTACCCTACCTACCCTACCCTACCTACCCTACCCTACCTACCCTACCCTACCTACCCTACCCTACCTACCCTACCCTACCCTACCCTACCTACCCTACCCTACCTACCCTACCCTACTTACCCTATAAACCTCACGGAGCCCGAGACCTTTCCAACGAATGCAAAACCGTGGAAATCGGTTCGTGCGTTCTGGAGTTATATCGTCAGGTTATTGTGACTGTCAAATAATAACAGACAAATAATTAGCAATAAATTAAAATTGCGACTATAATTTGAGATTTAAACTATCCTATCTCTCAAGTTGGATCGAACTGCACATGGTGTGCGAATTTTATTATAATCGGTTAAGTGGTTTAGGAGTCCATTGAGGACAAACATTGTGACACGGGATTTATATATATTAAGATACATAAAAATATTGTTTGAGTTTTTGCTAGTAAATTAAAAATGTTCGATTTTTAGGTTGCTAGCTTTTTTAAGTTAAAAACGTTGCTAATGAATAATAAACTATAATTTCAAAGAGAGTTGATATAATTTTCTATAATACGATTTTTTATTATTTTACTGCTAGGTGAAATCGTAATTACCCGACTGCCGAAGGATGGTAATGTGTTTATCAGTCTATGTATGTATGTATGTTTGTTCCTATGTGGCGTTCTAGAGACCAAACTCGTTTGCCGCTGATGATTCTTACGTCAATCGATTCGTCTTAACCCTGTGAGTGTCATAGGCTATATAAAAACTGGATAAGAAAAAAATGGCGGCTTTTGGGCGACATTTTGTGGAGGGGTGATTTTTTTTTTGGAAAAACCCATCGTGTGGGGTCTCAAAATAAAGGGTTTTAAGAGGTGATTTCAAAAATATATAACACTTATATGTTTAAATTAACCTAATTTAAAAAAAAAATACAAAAAAGTTGTAAATATAAAAAGTTAATTAGAAAGATCAAAAAACCCGACTGCTTAAAAAGTGAACTAAAAAGAAGTAAACAAGAAGAAAATCATGCTGTGCAGTCGGAGGATACATCTGGTTTTGGTCAGCCAGCTCGCGAGTATGTGATATATGAAAGCCAGTGCATTTAAAATTATCAACACCTTTTTATAAATGGTAAGTTGAAGTACCTACTAAGCCGTAGGGGTCCATGTAACTGCTTCGTCAACTTATTTTGTACTAGCTGTTGCCCACGACTTCCTCTGCGTAGCATTAGAACTTTAAATAGCCATTTTTTATATGGAGAAATTATTAGTTCACCATAAAAACTTCTATCACCCTCTCCACCTCTATAGGATGATTTCGAGGATAAAAACTATCCTATGTCCTTTGCAGGGTCTCAAACTATCTCCATACCATTTTTCATTTTAATCGGTTCAGCTGTTTAAGCGGGAAAAGATAACAGACAGACAGAGTTACTTTCGCATTTATAATATTAGTATGGACTAGAGGACGCCTCGCGGTTTCACCCGCGTAGTTCCCGTTCCCGTGAGAATACAGGGATAAAAAGTAGCCTATGTCACCCGGGGATAGAGTAGCTTCCCAACGGTGAAAGAATTTTTGAAATCGGTCCAGTAGTTTTGGAGCCTATTCGGTACAAACAAACAAAAAAATCTTTCCTCTTTATAATATTGGTATAGATAACTTGCTATCTGAGATTAAACGTCATTCTGAGTCTAACCTCCGTTTCTGTCATTCTAATCGCTTTTTGAAATCGGAGATCTCACATTTTATAGATATATTTTAACAACCTATATTTTTTTTGTTGAAATATTTAATTCGATCTATTCGTGGACTGGTAGCCGGACAAACAGACTTCTATCTCTGGCACTAATAAATAAAGCCCAATCAAGCTACTCGTGATATCTGAAGTCCTTTGAAGTTAATATTATAATACCGTGTAATAACAAGCACAAATAACGTAACCTAAATGGCATTATGATTTATGAACTGAACTTAAAGAAGCAGAACCAAACTTTGTAATGGAACTTTGAGCTTAGTGAGCAAGTTTCAATTCCAACTTTTACTTAAATAAAACCTGTTGATTGTAACTTGGGGATCGGAACGTGTGAAGGGTAAACTTATTCACCAACCTGACCTTCAATATTCTCCCACCGATATTCCAATTTATTTGGGGTCGTTTCCATACACCATTTACGAAGTTACCGCGAATCGTCGTGTCAGTCGTAAAAGTTAAATGTTCTCAACGAGCCTAATTTTTTACGAGATTGGGAGATTTTTACGTGCATTGCCACACTATTAACGTCATTTAGTTAGTAAACGGTCGAAGCTGGTGTGGGCTTCGAAGCTCCGCCTCCGGATCAATATCTGTCTTGTCTCGAGCGGCAGCCATGGCGACGGACGAAGAATTTACTACTACAACAGTTTCATTCGGCGGACGAGTCATTGCAGTTGTGGAGAAGTAAGTGGAATTTGGGCATTATCCCTATTCAAAATCAGTAAAATTCAAAGGATATCTCATTTTTGTAATGCATCCCTATGACGAACTATTTTTGTCTTAGTAGCAAAGTAGTTTGACGTGATTAAATGAGTTAAGAGTCTCGAAATATACTGTATTTTCTTGTATACAGTCGCATAGATATCGCGTGTGTTGAATCTTTCGTCCCTCGAATAAGATGTCAGCAGGAAGTCTCCATGTTTGCCAAATATATGGGAACATTGACTTTCATAGCACTTAATAAAACAGTAAATTTGCTCGAATATAATCTTTTACTGATAAAGTGTAGCCATGATTATTGAAATACTTATTATTTCGGTAAAAATAACTGACTGATTATTATGAGACGCAACACAGCCCTGTCGAGGATGAGCACACCTATAGGTACCTAATTTATTTTTATAATTATATCAGTAACTTTAAAAGTGAATTTGTATGTGATTCCAGGACCAAATCTGCTTCAGCGGAACTCAACAAAGAAAACGTATGCGAATCGCAGGAAAAAGAATTGGCGGCGGCGAGGGCTAGCATGCAACACGCGACGGCCGAAGCCACCCACACTGGTAGCGGCCCCACGCGCATCAGGGTCTTTTGTCAGCCAGCAAATAGATCCAACGATGGAAAAAAGCAGGCTAAAGCCAACGGCATCTGAGCTTCGTTGGTGCCCTACCCACCGCGCCTTGGTTCATTAATTTACCGTATTCTGTCTCTCTATCTTTCTGTCTTCAATTGTGTCATGAAGAATGGACCACAATAACAACCGAATGTACACTTATCAGTGACGGCCATTCGTCCATTTCTAATGGCGCATTCTATGTCTTTCCCGTTGCATATGAAGTCAAAGGCACTCCATTAAATGTTACTAAATTGAAAGTGTGTAAACTATGGTTCTGGTTCATCTAAATTAAGGTTCTGACAACTGTTTGTTCAGCTAGGGAAAAAGGTGTTTTGAAATTTAAAAGAAAAACTCAATAAGGCGCTACCCCGAGCAAAACGCCGTGCTAGCCGTTTTTCGTGCAGTTTTTATGAGCTCTCTACTCGTTATTTAAAATGAAATATCAACTAATAAAAATACATTAAATTTCTACATATTATTGATTCCAAAATTGTAGATTTCTTTTTTTTAAATGTAGTATATGTTTCACTAATCTCCTTCCAACAAAACCATAAAAATGAGAAATAATGATTGATAGCATGCATCTCCTCGTAAAGTGTTCATTAATATTTTTTTGTACTTACACTAATGGATTGACAATTTGATAACGAACATTTTGGTAGATTTATTTTTATCAAAAGACCAATATTCGATTTTATAAAGATTTTATTGTAAAATCTGGGCGTATAAACTATTGTAATTCATGCGCCACCAGTGCCGGTAGGCCAATAGGAATGCTCATATCTCACGCTGATTTTTTGGTCAGGGTACGGCCTTAAACCTAATATTTAATATGTATTTACATTTTGTGAAGATTTATTGTTTTTTTTTATACAAGGATGTCTTTGAAATGATTGTGCACATTTTTCACATTGTAGTGTAGTATGGGAATAAAAATATAAAAAAAAACAAAGCCGAGTTCTAATTCATTTTACCTTCATTTGTAATTTACTGTTCAATTCTGGTACTTAAAGTGTGCCAAGAGGTGCCCGTTGGCACTTTTCAAGTCTGCATCTAAGTAGCTACTAACTACCTATATATATTATACTTGTTTAATTTCAACATTGTAGGCAACCAATGTTGTTTATTTTTTTTAAATAAACAAAGTAGAAAAGAGTGAAGTAAAGAAGTTTATCAGTCACCTAAACACCTTTAGACAACTGAAAAATCTTTTCCATTCATGCTGGAAGTAGGAAGTTTATCTACAGTAAAGAGTTAAGTAAGCTTTCTAAAAAGAAGTTGAAAGCTCACTCAACGCTGTACTGTTGGCAGCTGCCAACTTACAAAGCTCACCAGACATTTATTTATTACATTGTTGTTTTTAAACACATAATCAGGTCATATATGTACAGCAAACATGCTTCATTTAATATTTGACCAAATCTAGAGCTTCGACTCTGGGCCCTACTACTTATTTAATCAATACCTTGCCATCTCAATATTGGCAGAAGCTAATTACTTTAATAGCACACTGTGAGGTTGATAACAGTATTGTTCTATCAAAGGATTATATTTATAGATACGAGTATCTCTATAGGACGTAAGCAGTGTCCTTAGTCGGGCTTCTTTTGTCCTACCTGGCGAGACGGCTAGATTGATTCTCAACATTAGTACATCATTACTCCTCTACACATCACGTAGGAGCTGAGAATATTTCCACATGACCTAGTCTGTGGAGCAAGGAATTAAATTTGCACTTGCGCACAAATAGTTAGTGCATCGCTATCAATCAATAAATTATTTCCTAACGTCTTAATTCGGGCGGAGCTGCGCTCAGCTCTTGTGGGCAATTGTGACATTTGTAACAGTGTATCAAGAAGCAACCTGTTGAGCGAACACTGAGCTCAGGCCGACGTCACGTAAGTACAGCCTTTTATCGTAACTTATACCGCCGATCACATCCACGGATACGTTTGCAACAGTGTTAGACAACACTATCTCATTTCAGGCAGTATTCAGATTTCAAATCCTTCAAGTAAGGGATGAAGTTACTTAAGTGGTTAGGTTGGTTGACACTTTGGCCCAATATTTTTGTATAAGTATTCATCTGTCAATGTTGTTTAAATGATATAGATAGGTAGAACAGGTCACTTTTTCCTAAGCACAGGGAATGAAGAGTAGGGACTGGATCTGAATTACAAAGCCCGTACTTATTTATTTTACAGCACCTTTTCAACTTAAGTTCTGTTGGTAGACTTTTCAAAATAAATATGCCTGATAAGTTTCGAGTACCTATTTGTTTGGTTTATATGTCTTATTGTCTGAGTTAGTTCATTAAGGTTTGAATTAGGAATACGACAAGAAGGCTATTAAAAATATAATTATGTTAGATATTTAAACAAAGTAACATTTTACTGGGGCAAACTATAGGTAACTAGGTTTTAATAAGTTAAGGTCCAAAAGTGTTATTTTTACAATAATTCTACTTTTTAAAGAAAATATTCTGCGAACTTTTGGACCTGTCTCTGTACAAATGGGTAAAATCCAGCGCTTAACAGGTTCACTGTCCACATAGCAAAAACAATAGTTAAAACAATCACAAATGCCGTTTGTGTGTCCATGTAATCTTTCAATAATGTACTATGTTTGATGAATTTAATAAAAGCTTTATTATTATTAAAAAAACACAAGGACTTGGAGTGGACACAAGGAATGTGTGCATGTTTTATCAAGGTATCTACTTATTACGTTTAAATAAAATAACTGTAAATGCTCTGAATAATAGGAACTCACATATCTATTAATGTATGCTGTGTGCTAGTAAATAGTATCAAAGTCTAAAACTACCTCCTAAAGTTATTATTACAGCAAAATTAATAGGTCTTTACCTATGAAATTGCCGTTCTGCAGTACTGGCCATTTCAAATCAAAATATTTTATGTTTGGCTAAGAATTCTAATTTCAAATTTATTTTATTTTTTAAACATGTAATTATTTTTTGAAAATACTATTTTTGTTTATTGATTAGCGTTATGTTTGCATCGCATTTGAATATTTTACGACATCCATGTTAAAAATTCGAGTAATTATGGAATATTAGTACCGTCGTGGCAGCAACGCGGCACAAGCGGCACGCAACATCCACGCAAAGACATACTTCTAATACGTAAAAGGTCTTTGCATCCACGACGTTTACGGAGTGAACACTACAAACGAACGTACAACCTGTTTATTGGATTGCCTTTGTCTTCCGTTCTGGAAATTTCGACCTGAAAAATGAACCCCGTGGTAGTATGAAAACTTTGGTCGACAATGACGAATAAAAGGCGATTGTGGAAGCAAATGATACTCAATCTACGGATGAATTAGCAGCAGCTTTCGACGTTAGCATCAAAATACATATTTAACTACATAATATATAAGTCCATTTGCGGCAAGGTAAAAAAGCTTGACAAATGGGTGCCCCACGAATTCAATGATCGCCAGCGCAAAGTACGCGTCGAGACGTGACTTACACTGCTCAACAGGCACACAAACGAAGGAATTTTGAACTGCATTGTTACCTGCGACGAAAAATAGATTCTCTTGGACAACCGCAAGCGCTCAGCAAGTTGGTTGGATCCTGGTTCAGCACCTAAACAATGCCCTAAACGAAAATTTATCCCTAGAAAAGTGATGGTCACTGTTTGGTGGTCTAGGGCCGGTGTGATTCATAACAGCATCTTATCAAACGGGATGCGCATTACTGCAGATGTGTACTCTGAACACAACGATGGAGAAGCTCACACGTCTTCAACTAGGTTTGATCAATCGCTTGTCTGCAATGCTCCTGCACGACAACGCGCGGCCTCATACTGCACAGCAGACGGTCTCCTATTTACAAGAGCTGGGGTTGGAAGCGCTCCGTCAACCTACATTCTCGCCATACCTTGCGCCTACAGACTTCTAATTTTTCCAGAATTTGGATAACTTCTTGGCGGGAAAAAAATGCCTTTGAAGAATTTGTTGCCTCCCGCCCAGCTGATTTCTTCAAGAAGGGCATCAATAAAATGCCACTGCGTTGGCAAAGATGCATAGATTGCATGGGTGATTACTTTGATTAAGAAATATAAATATTAATATAGAATAAAAATACTTTAACATATTTAATAATAATATACGTACGTAGGGTAGCCAGGGTAGGGGCAGGGTAGCCAGGGTAGCCATGGTACATATTATAAAGAGGTAAAGTTTGTGGGTTTGTGAGTTTGTGACATTGTAAGGGGTAATCTCTGGATCTTCTGAACCGATTTCGAAAATTCTTTCACCAGTAGAAAGCTACATTATTCCTGAGTGCCATAAGCTATAATATAATGTCAAAAAAAATAGAGATCCTTATGAAAATTGCTATAATGTAACCCAAGGTAGCAAAATGTTGCCTGTAAAATTGCCATTATTTGGCGTGCGCTGAGAAAACTATTGATGATAGATAAAAATTAGTAGGTAGGTCGGTAGGGTAGGTAGGGTAGGCAGGGTAGGCAGGGAAGGCAGGGTAGACTGGGTACGTAGGGTAGCCAGGGTAGGCAGGGTAGCCAGGGTAGCCAGGGTAGCCATGGTAGCCAGGGTAGCCAGGGTAGACTGGGTACGTAGGGTAGGCAGGGTAGCCAGGGCAGCCAGGGTAGGCAGGGTAGGGGCAGGGTAGCCAGGGTAGCAATGATAGCAAGGGTAGGCAGGGTAAGCAGGGTAGGGGCAGGGTAGCCAGGGTAGCAATGATAGCAAGGGTAGGCAGGGTAAGCAGGGTAGGGGCAGGGTATGCAGGGTACGCAGGGTACGCAGGGTAGGTAGATAGGTAGCCAGCTATTTTTGACGGGAGCGAAGCCCCGAGGGTCAGCTAGTATTTAATAAAAAATTCGCGATGTCGCTCTAATGGTGTAAAAAAAAAACTGTCCCAAGTGCGAGTCGGACTCGCGCACGAAGGGTTCCGTACCATTATTGCAAAAAACGGCAAAAAAACACGTTTGTTGTATAGGAGCCCCACTTAAGTATTTATTTTGTTCTGTTTTTAGTATGTTTTGTTATAGCGGCAACAAAAATACATCATCTGTGAAAATTTAAACTGTCTAGCTATCACGGTTCATGAGATACAGCCTGGTGACAGACAGACAGACGGACCGCGGAGTCTTAGTAAAAGGGTCCCGTTTTTACTCTTAAGACTTATGAAGGGAGACACTGTATGTGCCATGTTATTCAAATATCCTGGCTTTAGATGGGTTTTCTCAAGAAGCTTTAACTTTTTGTTTGACTGACTCAATGACAAATACATAATTTTTATTTGTCATTGAGTCAGTTCTGTCAGTCTGTACAATTTTTTTAATGAGTTTGAGATCTTTGGGAGCCTTCATTCGATTCCTATGGTAAAAGAACTGCCTCTAAGAAAATCATCATCTGCCTAGCCTTTTCCCAACTATATTGGGGTCGGCTTCCAGTCTAACCGGATTCAGCTGAGTACCAGTGTTTTTACATGGAGCGACTGCCTATCTGACCTCCACAACCCAGTAACTGGGTAACAGCGGTACCCCTTGGTTAGACTGGTGTCAGATCTCAAGCTTCTGACTACTCGTAACGACTGTCAAATATCTTCAAATGACAGCCGGGACCAACGGCTTAACGTGCTTTCCGAGGCACGGAGGAAACTCGGTATGTTGAAATGGTCACCCATCCACGGCCCGACCTCGTCAAGCGTTGCTTAACCTTGAAGATCGACCCGTGCGGCTGTTATTATTTAGCCACGAGCTCCTCTGCTCTAAGAACAAGACAATTTAATTAATAAGGCTTTTTTAAGAATATTTAATTAATGTTGAATCATTAAACTAAGCATTAACCTCAATAGTTACATCCATACTAATATTATAAATTCGAAAGTAACTCTGTCTGTTACCTTTTCACGCCTACACCACTAAACGGAATTCAATAAAATTTAGCAAGGGGATAGATGGCATCCTGAGGAATGACAGGCTAATAGAAGTAAAAAAAAATGCTGTGGTAGGGTAGGTAGGTGCAGGGTAGGGTGGGATAGGGTAGGGTAGGTTAAGTTGGTATGTATGGTAGGTAGGTTTGTTCCTATTACCTACCTAGGTAGGTAGGTAGATAGGATAGGGTAGAGAGGTGGGTAGGTAGGTAGGGTAGGGTAGGTAGGTAGATAGGATAGGGTAGAGAGGTGGGTAGGTAGGTAGGGTAGGGTAGGTAGGTAGTCAGTTAACGGGAGCGAAGCCGCGAGGAACAGCTAGTAAGATTATAAATCACATAACATCACGCCTAATATCCGTGAGGTAAGGCAGAGGTTTAGATATAGTAAACCGTTATGTTTAAATCCCATGTAAAAGGCGACCAGTCTATATCCATCAGCCGGGTACAAATCCAGACACCGGGTTGCTACTGAGTGATTCCAGATGGGATAACCCAATAACACTTGGCTCGACCCGGGTATAAAACCCAGGACCTTATGCATAGCATTAGCACTTGCGACCACTAGACCGACGAGGCAGGCGATGCAGAATATTATAATTATCAAGGACCGGATTATATGCAAAATCAAATTATTCTTATTGCATCCATAATGTACATACAGGTAGTAAATATAAGTTACAGAAACAGTTATGCACCCTGTCGGGCACAGCAACTTTCTAGATACAGTCAGTGTCTAGGAGATAGGATATTTTTCCATAATAACATTTCAGCTGTATTTCCAATGTTTTTATTTAGTTTAATGTACCTACTAATATGTCTATGTTTTTCTATTCTTATGTCAAGTCATGTAATATTATTGTCGATTATTACCTACTTATTAATTTATTCACCTAAATTGTTTTTTTTAGTATATTTGAAATGAATAGTTTATAATCTTCTTCTTATATATAAAATTCTCGTGTCACAATATTAGTTACCATACTCCTCAGAAACGGCTTGACAGATTTTTATGAAATTTTATTTGCATATTCAGTAGGTCTAAGAATCGGCTACTATCTATTTTTTTACACGCGGGTGAAGCCGCTGGCAAAAGCTAGTATTTAATAAAATTATTATTTATTAAATTCAATTGATTAATGGAATTTTACTTGTCGAGTTATCTTAGTTTTTTATTGAATTTATCCGTCAAATGTGTTATAATTTGTTTTTCTTCCAACTATGCTTTAATTTCATCACAATCACACTAAAAACTCAGTACAAAGCGGGTCTTTAATGCTCTAGAGCAATAAAATGTATGAAATTTCATTATTGCAAAGTTTATTTTTTAATCGCACCAAAAGGTGCCAATCACAATGGATTAGCTCTATTCAGCCAGCCGATATCAATAAATTATTTTTTTTTACGTACGTATTATTCGTTTCTATCCTACTTGTTCCAAATTTAAAAAATGATTGCTGCTAACTCTGATTTAAAAATGAAAGAAAATTTAAAAAATTGATTTGGCGGGAACTTTGTTAATTTTGCTTGACAATATTTTTGGAAACGATAAAGTGTGATACTATCTGATTTTGAGTGCATCGGCTTCGAATTAAAATGGAATCATCTAGCGACACATTAACTCCGGAGAATATTCTAAATCAAGCCGACAGTATTATAGAAAATCTTTTAATTTCAATGATAAAACTTCTATTTTAACTGTTTGATATGAGTTTCTTTTATCTACTATTCCTATAGGTAATAGTTGAAAGAAAAGCAGATTATGCACCTCGCCTTAAGTAATTTATATTGCCCTCGTGCCTGTTAGATTAGGCACTCGGTGGAATAATAAATTCCTTTGTGCTTGATGCAATAATGTACTATTTATGTGGTTTAATGTACCTACTAACATGTCTATATTTTTCTATTTTTATGTCATGCCATGTCATGTAATATTTTTGTCTATTATTATCTACTTAATAATTCATTCGCCTAAATTGAATTAAAATTAGTATATTAATTGAAATGCATAGCTTAGTAAAATTATTAATGCTTAACTTGTCCTGTTGTTTGTCCATAACTTATCTTGTCCGACCGAAAGTTCGGTTTCAGTTTCTAATATTAAAACAACATAAAAAGCTTGAAATTTGCATGAAAAATGCGTAAAATATGCATGAAAATTTGTAATATATGCAACATTAAAGTTTTAGAAAACGAACAAAAGGAAATAGTGGCAGGGTTTAATTTTTTTAAATTAAAAATTGCATACAATTAGTGAATTACCAATACCAAAATGTAACAATTTTGTAGACAATAATGCACTAATGATAGATAATAAAGCCATCAAACAAAAAAAAAAAAAACATTTTTGTCTTCGATCAATCAAAATATTTTATAAGTGAAAAGTGTTAGTGTAGTTATGGGCGAAATTTTGGTTACACTTATCAAATATATATCAAAAATAAAATAAAACAGAAAAATATAACAAATATGGAGTAAATATGGATCATCATTAGTTATAATATTCAATTGCCGCTGAGAATGGGTTAAATATGCAATTTCATATGCAAATGCATATAATCCGGTCTCTTAAAACTTGTGACGATGTTTAATACAAATAGTGTGTACCTGATTACTGAATTGGGTACATGGAAAATAAGCCCAGGCAATACAGTAAATACATACGGTTTACAATACTGTTTGCAAACGATCTTATTGCATTTGTACACAAATCACGATTTATTTGTGATACAACTTTTAAAACAATAAAACTTATTTTTATCTACAACAATTTAACATTGAGAAGACTTTCATTCAGTTTTAATATAACTACGAGGTATATGCAAGACTTAATATGGACACAAAATAGGTCGCTTACATACTTTGTGGTATGGACCCACGTAACATTTACTAGTGTTCGAGTTACAAAATTATCGCTTTACTATAATGATATAGAATAATATAGGATAAAAGGCGGGTAGTTGTAATAGTTACGCGTAAAGATCACGCATACACCGTCACCTCGAGCGATGTCGGCTAGTAGGAAGGCAAGCTACCGTCATGATGCATCACGAAGTAGTTAGTGTTTGGGCAGGTCAGTACGTAATCTGCTTTGACACCCGACTGTCTTGGTGTGATAGGTTTCTTATATATATAATTTGCACAAAACATTTTTCAAACAATAGATTGTGTAATTATTTTAAGTTGTGGTGCAAAATGGTGTGTTTTAATATAACTTTAATGCTTTGTTCTGGATAGTTTTAGAGTTTATTATTTTTTGTTTTAGTCAAACTAGGCAGTGAATTAGTAAGTTAGACAAGATCTAACCAAAGTGGAATAAATAAGCGGTTTAGTTGAAGTACTGAGAACAGATCTACGATTTATAATAGTTATTGTTAATTTGTGACACTCAAAATTGCCGCTTCGCGGCCTAATTGAAATAAATGATTTGACTTTGAATTTGGGACTTTTGTGTATTATTAATTCATGGTTATTATTTCAGTTAAGAGTCTTATCTAAAATAATATCTAATGTATTTATCCGAAACACGCCAAGTAATTTGTAAATCATCAATTTTGACAAGTCTAGTGGGTAGTCTAAGTTTTCTGGTAAATAGATTGACGTCTGTCTTCATTAAAAGCTTCAGATTCTAAGTTTTAAAATATTGGCTGAATAGATCCAGTGAATATTGTAGCCGGCCAGTTACTAAGTCAACATCTTTTTCTGTCTATGAAAATGGACCCAGCAGATGTTTAATTCTTCTGTAGAAAATTTGAATAAACAATCTGCAAATAAGTTGCTATACAGTTCGGAGATTTTTGAATATGAGATTTTGCTAAATATGATCTAAGATACAGACTATAGGGCCTGTATCTTAGGGATCGGAGTACATTTTCTTGAGTGGAGCCTAGAGAGGTGGTTTATTCATGTGTGGTGTTGTGGTATTTACCAATGTGGGTTGTCTGTGTGCGTGTGAATGGCTGAACACAATTGGAATAAACATGATTATTGCAATTACTGTAAGCTGAACGCATAATTATATTATCTTTATAAAATCACAGGCAACAGCTAGCAATGAAGTATTTTAGCTTTGTTTGACCAGTATTTTTAACAAGCTTTTATTTAACTTGCAATGTATGTAAGTGTGTTCGGGTCAAATCTTGCAACTGAATTTTGAAGCAATTATCCTCCACCGATTAAGATGAAATTTTGCATAAACTTTAGTTTGGATGACAATGCATGGTTAGCTAAGTGACGTCATTCTAAATCCAATATGGCGAAAGGCCCAAGATGGCGGACTAGTATTTTTTGTGCACTGCCATGATATCACCATCAAATGAAAGGGTTTGCTGAGAAGATACGAAAAAAGCTTATTTTAAAAAACGATTTAAATTATTAAGTTTATTAACATTCAATTTGTTTCTAATTACAGAAATGAGCAAATGCGAAAAAATGCGTACCACCGAATTTGATAGAAAACACAAGAAAGAAAAGAATACAATATACGAAAAAGATTTCAATTACCAAAATGACATCGTCACTACCTCACAATACTGCTTCTGCCGAGATTGCCTCAAATACTGCAACTACATGCAACCTGTCCAATGCATAGACCCATTCCTCATGGACATGAAGCACACCTACTGGATCTACCATGGCCTGGTGATGGCCAGCAAAACTGACCGAGCTATCAGTATACCAGTTCCTGATAACAACCATGACAAAAAACAGGGAAAAGAAGAAATATCTACAGGAAATTAGTTAAATATTATAATGTTAAGGTACGGTCAGTCTGCTGGCGTCCAAATACATGTTCAAAGAAATTATAATTTGTAATTGCGGTGATCAGAGGACAGAGAGAGAACAGAACATGCACGCCAAAACGCAAAGCTCCGGCAGTCTGCCCGTACCCTTTATAAATGTTAGTTAGATATGTGCCATAACTTAATTGTTAGAACTTCGCACTTTTAATCTACATGTGACATTGTTTTTACCAATCAATGGATAAGACTGAAAAGTCGACTTTTTACCGACTTTGAAAAGGAGGAATTTATCCTTAATTTTTATTTTATATATTGTCTAATATTACCACATATTTCCGCCTAAATATATTTACATCTTTATTTTTAGAAGGGTATACCGTCTTTTTGGTCCCATCTTAATATTTGGTCACATACTCATTTTAAGGGTTCCATATTCATCAAAGAACTCTTATAGATTCGCCATGTCCGTCTGTCTGTTCATCCGTCCTTCCACAGCTTAGCTCAGAGAGTCTTAGTACTAGAGAGCTATAATTTGGCATGGATATACATATTAATCACGCCAACAAAGTGGTAATTAAAATAATGAGATTATTTTTTTGACGTTTCCTCCTTCACAATTAAAGTGGGTATGCTTTTTATTCTCGCCATTTTTATGGTATGGGGTATCGTTGGATAGGTTATTCAAAAATATTACGGGTCTGTGCAAAATGGTTTTGCGATTCAAGGATCCGTTTGCGTAAAATGAAGCTTTAAATGGCAATTTTTTGTTAGAGTCGAGAGTCCCCCCCTGCCAGCTAAATGGTTGCTTTTGGATATGTGATAAAAATCACGGCAGTAGTATATAAAACGAAATTAAAAGGAAAACTATCACAGCTAAGTAGGCTTTACAAGTTTACGAGTAATAGTCGACCAACTTATAAAATGTACTTTTTTGTCCCTTCGTTAGATCAATGTTCGGTGCATTCATTGTTTATGAACGTTAGTAATTTATTACGTTACCTATTTATTTTGGTGAATGTAGCTATTTATACGGCGCCCTCTGTGCGCTAGTCAGACTCGTATTTGATGGGTTTTTAATTTATATAGACTAGCTGTACCTGCATTATTTGTGGGTGTGTGTGTCAAAAAGTGTGTTTATATAGATTTCTGAGCTAGGTATCTTCGCGAGTGCACGCAGAATATCCCACCAAAGTTTTATCACAATCGGATAGAAACGCTAACATATTAGCAGTCGTTTTTTTTATTTTTTTTATCCAACCTATATTATCCATATCCCACTGTTGGGTAAAGGTTATATTTTTTTTATATTAGATTATAGAACACATGGTTATAGATCCAATGAACTGAATACAGGGGTGAATCTTTGACAAACTGAAAACGAAATGGGAGAAAATAATATCCCCATGAACTAGTCACCAAAAGAATTGTTGGAACAAATATTATTAACTGGCAATTAAATTATACTTGTAACTACGTTCCTATTTTATACCTTCATGACTTACTTTATAATTTACTTATTATAAGTACCACTCAATAATCTCCAATGATTGTTTGTTATTTTGATGCTAATGTTAGTCAGCCTTAATAAGATAAGATACCTTTTTTACGCTGATGTTACTTTCATAAAAGAAGGTCTTATCATTGTCTAGTCCCCAGTTAAATATATTTGTGTGTTTTTTAAATGTTATTATACCTTTTTAATCGTTGATGTTTATAACTTTATATGCTAGGTTATATGTTTACTTAATTATTGTATTTGATGTGGTGATAAATGATAATGTGTATGTAGTTTTGTTTTCATTTTGATTCGAAAACGGCCGGTTGATGTGACGGCATTTGGGGGCTGCCTATGTTTATTAGTAGACGTTTTTAGGCTGAAATGATGATGAGGGCTAGTGTTTAAACATTAATGTCCCCTAGATCGGTCGAAGATTAAGCTACACTTGCCAAGCTCGGATAGATGGTTATCCAGACCACAGTTATTTCTGATCCTTTAATAGATGTACCATTACTTTCCACGTTGCCACAAAAATCACATCATTTGTAGATCTTCGACATACTCGTTACTGTATTTATTCGTAATCAAGTACAATTTTATTGTATAAGTTACATTAGTACTCGCAAGGTCTGGAACCCACGAGACGCCACTAAGCCACCGCGACATTAGCTATTTAGTTACAACACTGAAAGAAAGCGTCCCGCAGAATTCGAAGATGGCAGAACGAGCTAGACAGAACAAACGACCAGCGGTCCTCATTATGCCTGAATTAAAACAGCTGCAAGCTGCTTGAAGAGGCATGTACTCCGCAATGATACGAGTATGATGCTGGCTGACAGGTAGTGATCGAGGCACTTGGGAGTCTATATTACCAAAGTGGTTTAGAATAGAATATACTTTATAGTACACCAAAAAATAATTCCACTTTTATTTTACAGCAACTTAATACAACGGGTACAAAGGCGGTCTTATCGCTGACAGCGATATCTATCAGACATCCTTTGGATGGACGAAAGAAATTAATATAAAACAGGGGGCAGCCTACGGTGTACTGCTACATAAAACAATATTAATACATAAAAATATATAGCTATATACAATAGTAAACACAAACTTACCAATAAACATACATTACTACATGCTACAAAATTTCAAAGAAGGGTTGAACAATGATAGAAGAATTTATATTGAAACAGAAAAGCATTAAAGAGAAAGGGAATGGTTCTTTACAAGTTTTTTAAAAGATTCTAGTGACTGGGCTTGTCTTTCTGACATCGGCCACCCATTCCACAATCGCACTGCCTGGAGCGTGAACGATTATCCAGTAACTGGATTGTGGAGGCCAGATAGACATTCTCTCCATGTAATAAAATGGTGTTTCGCTGCATATATTTAGGCTGGAAGCCAAACCAAAGATAGTTGGAAAAACAAACTTTTGCTGATGTACTTAAGGTGCACTTCTGCCTTACCCTTCGAGGAATACAGTCGAGATTATATGTGTACTTCTTCCCTAATACACTTATTTCTTTATTAGTTTTAAGAAACAATATTAAGGTAAAGCTTAATTATAAATTATTGGTACAATTATTATGATAAAATATTAGTTGATCTGAAGCATTAGAGAATACAGCAAAGGTTTGTGCAAGTACCTTTTTGTTTTTCAATGTCAGCTTTACTTAGAAGACTTTAGAAAAGGTTTTAAGTCATAGTGATCTTTGCAACATAGAAGTAATCTGTTCTACTCTGTCTATGTTCGACATAAAGTAACAGATTTTGCAACCTCACCGCCTTTTCATATTTTCCATTTAGCTGAAAAACCTTGATTAAGCAAAGATTTGAAAAACGAAGATATTTTTGCTTAAAACCTTTCCTGTTTTCACTAATATTTCAGATCTACCTAATAATATTTAATTGTAATAACTGTAATGAACACAATAATACCGAGCTCATACAGCAAGCAATGCAAAATGATTTGGACAGTGTGGTTTAGAGGGCAAAAATAAAACCGGCCAAGGACGAGTCGTACTCGTGCACGAAGGGTTCCGTACCATTATTGCAAAAAACGACAAAAAAGTCACGTTTGTTGTATGGGAGCCCCACTTAAATATTTATTTTATTCTGTTTTTTGTATTTTTTATGAAAGCGGCAACAGAAATACATCATTTGTGAATATTTCAACTGTCTAGCTATCATGGTTCATAAGATACAGCCTGGTGACAGACAGACAGTGGAGTCTTAGTAATAGGGTCTCGTCCGCCCTTTGGGAACCCTAAAAACAATCTGGCGGTAGAAGTGAAAGGTCCTCCTTACGAAGATCTTCACAACAACAAGTAACACCGTCCATGCGCCTGTTTAGAAACATTTATTTCTTATAAGTATTGTGTGGATGCCTCACCTATTTAGAGGTAACCTCATTGCCTATTATAAAACTGGCTACAGATAACTATTTGGTTTTGAAAGATGATTGAAATCAGAACATTAGGAAAATATTAGATGACGTTTTTGTTAAGCTTAGCTTGGGCCTTCTGTAAAAGCCGCCTTAGGGCAGGCATATTGTTGATTCAATACTAGTTAAACGTTATTTTTGCTAATTATTTGAGCTCCTTGGGGTATCCCCTCACAGTACCTAGGATTAGTCATAGATTACATGATATCTGCATATAGACTGCGTTTGTAAGCTACGCTCCATTTTGGGTATATTAAAAAACCTTATATGTTTTCAACAGGATGGTACTATATACATTATAATATGCACAAGCGGAGTCAATTGTTGATCACGGCCTAGGTCGATATGGTCTTACGTTCCCCACACACTTAAATAAATAAAATCTTCATCAATCAATCTACTTTTAGACCTTAATAAAAACGTTTTTCATCATTTGTAAGATGCTGTTCATGAAAAAATAAAGTTAAACATTTTTGTCCGAACAATTCAATAATTTATGTTACTAAGTGTAACGTGAGCTTATGTACTCAACTCGTTTATCTAAACAAAAGTTACTTCCTGTCTCCAAGGTCACTAACTATTATTGTAAATGCACAAGAAAGTATGTAAAGTTGTCAAAAAAAACTTTTCAACAAAAATACAACCGACTTCAAAATAAAAACACTACAAAGTGAAAAATAACTTCTATTTCGGAAGTCGGTGTTCTTGTTTTGGTTCCTTCGTTTTTTGACACCGACTTCCGAAATAGAAGTAATTTTTCACTTTTTAGTGTTTTTATTTTGAAGTCGGTTATATTTTTGTTAAAAAGTTTTTATTTTTCACTTTTTAGTTGTGGTAAATAATGAGCCAATTCTCCAAAGTGAAGCCAGAATAGATTAACCCAGAAACATGAAAATTAAACAAAAACGGTGGAATTAGAGTATAACAGGGAGAACTGTTCACTCCTGCGTACCCCTTTAGAGCGTGCTAGTGTGATGTTATGTTATGAAATGATGTAAACAATAAACAGACATCCGATTGCAGCTATTCCGAGTGATTTGCCGTCATTTATTGAAGAGTTCTGATGTATATCTCCGAAGTTCTTCATCAGATCTTGATGAAATTTAAATGGGACCACATGACAGGCACCAGTTTTCAAATGAAAAAAGATTCATTATAATCGGTCCACCCAGTAAAAAGTTCTGAGGTAACACACATAAAAAAAAATACAGCCGAATTGATAACCTCCTCCTTTTTGCGAAGTCGGTTAAATATAAAAGGCCCGTTTTGACAGCTATAAAAATACTTACTTAATAATAATTAAACTTGACGCTTGCGAATGATACTAGTTGTTCTAGTGTGTAACATAGTAATTAATTAGGATTATAAATTTGATTTTTCAATTTCTTACGTAGAAAGTTATCGCGGCATTTAAAATTAGAAACGTCAACGGACTTCTTAGATTGTGACGACTTTAACGCCGATGTTGGTGAATGAGCAACCCTCAAATTTGGGAAAATTCTATGGGTGTAGAATGTGGGATTGTCTGATCCCGATGGAATTTTATTCATTTAGTTTAGGTACCTACCTTAGCATAACTATTTAAGTTGTTGTTTAATCATAATTTGTAATATATAGTGACACGACAGAAACTGCGACAAACTGTTTTACAGTTTGGCAGATTGTATGAATGTAATAGCTTAAACAGATTTTGAACAAATGTATTAATAAATAACGACAAATAACACGGGGTTGCTGCAATAACACGTCTGTTAACAATCAATGACGACATATCAAACTTAACATAACGCCGGTAGGCTCTAAGGGATACGCAGATATGTACTGTTTACCCTGGTACACTATCATTTTCAAGTTTCATGTTATTCGGGTAATAAGTTCTATTCTGGCATAACTTTAGGCATTATAGGTACCTTACATAGAACTTGCCTACTGGGCACCACAACTAAAAAGTGAAAATTTAATACATTTTCTTCATCAGCATGGCCATTCAACATGGCAGTGCTGCCAGTCTTCTGGGCACTTGCCCCGATGACAGCGATGTGGAGGAGTACTTCGACGCCTAAGTGTACTTTTTTTTTATATAGTGTAAGTAGTTAGGTTTAGTATAATCTTGTAAATTTTACTGTTTAAGTATGTATACAAATTTACACATTTGTTTTACAAATAAAATAAGTTATACGTTTTAACAAAAAATATAACCGACTTCTAAATAAAACACTACAAAGTGAAAAAAACTACAATTTTGGAAGTCGAAGTCAGTGTCAAAAAACAACAAAAGGAACACCGACTGCCAAAATTGAAGTTATTTTTCAATTTGTAGTGTTTTTATTTGGAAGCCGGTTGTATTTTTATATAAACAAGTTTCTAGCTTAATTGGTACGTCATAAAGAAATTGAAACGAATCCCCTCCATCGTACATAACTTCAGCCTCAACTTTACAACATATGCAACGTAGTTGCACCTATATTTATAACTTTTCTGTGTAACGCCCTACAATGCACCCTAGCTGGATATAACGCGTACCGTTTGGACGTGTTTAAGGGTTGCTAGCTTCCAAAGTTTCGTTCAAAAACTTCACAACAACTTGACTTAATTACTGATAAAACACTACTCTTCTACATTCACGTAAAAACGAAGCAATCATTGCATAAATCATAATATTCAGGTGTTATTCGGTGTTATTTAATGTATTGTTGCAGCGTTGAACTGGCGTGGGGTGGCAACATAAAACCTCAGTTGTAACGATAAAATGACCTTTGCGTAGTTTAACTTAGCAAACGATTCTACATGAATATGTGATACCAAGACGGTCCCCTTTTGTAGCTACGGCCAATACTGCCGCTAATACGTGCCTGCAACACCTATATTTGCATATGCGATGCGTGGCCTACCATAGAGACAAGTTAAGATGCCCCACTTTCCTTGGAATCTTATCCCTTTCGTATACCCTTCGCGTGATCGTACAATGGTGCATGGTGGTGCAAACATGTTTCGTGGGACGACTACAAGACGTTTAGTAGACGCGAGGAGATATGAACGGAATTATCAGGAGCCAAAGAAAAAGTTCGAGATGAATCCCAGAGGTAAGTTTTGGAAATCTTGCTCTTTATTAAAGTGCTGTATGCGTACGTGTATTATATGAATTTTCTTATGTTGTTCCTATAAATATTGCTTCTTCTGACTTCTCAGTTTTAGAACAATTTAATCTGATTTAGGCCCTACAAGTTTTCTTGAGACACACTGTACTATTTCAATCGGTGAACTTGAAAATGTATTTCCAATTCAGAAAAAAAATCAGCATAATTTTAAGGTCAAAATGCACCACCTAATATTAATCAAATATCAATAACGTTTTTGGGAAATGTATGAAGCAATCTAGAGTGAACGTTTCTGGTCGAATTATTTATAACCTACGGCTCTATTAAAAAGTTATCATAAGGGTCTATTCACAATGCGAATAAAATTTTGATTGATTATTTCTAGATATTTATTTTGTTGTTTTTCGTGTAATTTTAGTGTCATTTGATCTAAAATGTAATTATTTAAGATCATCAGTAATTGAACAGCTTATAAAGGCAAGAGATTTTTATTAATAGCTTATGTGTAAACTCAATATTTTTTGGTTAAATCTTTTAAAATGGTGTTCTAAATCATGCAATTGGAAGCGAATTGGAACTAGTCAGCATTATTTTGTTTTATGTAGCATTTGCGTCTTATAACCTCTTAGGCATGTTAATTGTCTGCGAAAAAATCTGCATTGCAATAAGTTTTCCATTGTGGACGAGTGAAAATGTGCACTTGCGCAATCGTGCCTTGCCTTGCATGATCAATAAGTTTCATTCTATGAGGCCGTCGGCACGCTCGGAGCTCTCTGTGACGAGATATCCGCCTGGTCCTTAAGCTTTCAGTACATTGACATTTATTGCTCTTATAATTAGTGCGTGGGTGCCAATCTTCAGGTAAGTCTGAATATATCAAACAAAATAGGGCCACTCGATGTAAAGACTCCTTGAACATCGCTAGCGGTATCAGTGAGTATCGATCGGCTCTCGTACTCGCAAAAAGTGCTTGTTCCTCCAGTGATTTCAATTAATTACGCCTTGGCCCTACTTAATAACATAATTTTGTGTCGCAATTTGCATATATTTAGTTTATTTTTATCTTTTAAGGCGGCGTCCTGCGTATTGATTGATTTTTGTCCTACTGCGTAATAAGATGCCGTATAAACGGAAGGCTGAAGGCAAGTGCTAGATTATAAGTGCTGGCGACCAGTAAGCTTTCACTACATTATCCTAGACAAAGCGACAACTCATTAGCGACATTACTAGTCAAGTTCATTTAGAATTTATTTAAGTATCTACTCATAATGTGTTTGTTTTTCATGATCTCTTCCTCCATTTGCTCGCTCTATAAAAAAACATAAATAATCTCAATCCACAGTGGCTTAGGTTGAACATGATCAGACCGTCAAGCAGTCAGGCAGTCATCACACACGTAACTGTTTCATATAATGTACAATGAAAAATATGAATCAGATGTATAACATTCATCATGTTTCAATTTCAGACATGAGTTCCCTCAACGCTTCAAGCATCGCTAAGTGCCAGCAATGGCGCAAAGATCTTTTAATGAAACCATCTGACCCGATACCGATGCCACCTCATGAGATCTTCAAAGAGCCGGTATTGCAGAAGTATGCCGCCCAACACGGGCTCGGCCAGCACGGCCAACACGGCCAGCATGGCCACTCAGGCCAGCAGGGCCACCTAGGCCAACAGGGCCTCCCATGCCAACAGATTCATCCAGGATTGGCGGTCCAGCCGGGGCAGCAGGGGGGACCAGGTCAACATCAGATGCTGGCGAGTGCCGCCACCGTATGCTGCGACCAAGTGAATTGCGATCGCTACAAAATTGAACAACTGCCGGAACAATATTTCCAGGAACCTGGTAACTATTTTACCTGAGTCTTAATTGAGCACTAGATTACACACGTGTTTGAATAGACTACATATATGTTTCAGCTACACCATTCACGCTGATGACACCACCTGATGGCCATGACGCGCAGGGAAGTCAGGACCCGTCGGCGCCTCCTGCCGAGCAGTACATGTACTGCCCGTGCGGCCTGAGTCGCGGTCAGCTGGTCACCATCTGCTGCACCGGCAAGGACTGCGACAACTCTACTAAGATCGACGAGATGCCGCTGGCCCTCCCGGGCCCACTCCCGGGCCCGGCCCAAGAAGGCCCCCCGGAGGAGAAGCGCGCCAAGACATCTTTCAACCAATTCAAATACTAAATTGCATTTTCTCTCTCGGTGTTGTGAACATGTAAACCCCATTCCCCTTTGTCTTAAATTCACAAAAACTAATTTTATTTTAAAAAATCAAGTTCTTGTTGATAGATAGCCAATTTTGCACACCGTTTTTGTACACTTTAAAATTAAAATTGTTACAGGTTTCTTTAGGGTTGGAATGAAAACACTAATGGCCATGTTGGAATTTAGATGAAGCCTTTTATTGAGGTTTTCACAAACTTTAGAAGTTGGCTCATAACTTTTTATAAAAAAATCTATCAAATATTTCAGGGTTCACTTGTTAGAAACAATTGAAAATGCTTCCAAGCAGGTTTGATTTGAATATCATACATTCAACATGATTCGAACGCAGTTTGTTCATGGCATGAATTCCTTTGATGTTGCGTAATGGATGTTGTGACGTATTGATGTTCTCTGACCGTATATACAAGAGTCAGATTAGTGTAAGATGATTGTAGTATTGATTTGGATTGATGTATAATGTGTTGAAGTGACGGATAGGAATCATAACATCTCTAGATTAACAAAATATGTAACAATAACAAAGAAAAGGGTATAATTCCGCCACTAGCCAGCAATGGAGCTGAAAGGCTTTACACTATTTTAATCTTTTTCACCATTAACCTACGAATCTCTTGTAAGCTATTTTGAATTGTATTTTCAAGTGTTTAATTTAAGTTTGGTTTAATTTATCATATCATTGTTATACTTAAAAGGAACAAATTTATTTTTACTCTTCTATAAAGGTATTTTTCTTAGAAATTTTACTCAATGTTGGTGTTATAGTATGTATTACCTACTACCTATCTACAAATGTATACGTATAATATACAAAAATGGTAATAATAAAGTGATTAAAACCCTTTCATGTTAATTTGCCCGAAATTAAAGATTCAGAATGAAAGAAACCAACTAGCGGTATCTTTACTTATGCAGTTTCTTCGCCCGCGTTTGTATAGATTTTGTCAATCAATTGTGGTTGTCGACATACAGGGTGAGAAATATACAATGTTGCAGTTTTAGTTTTAATCAAAATCGGCCCCTTGACTTGTTGCCCCTTTTGTTTGTTTTGTGCTATTCTTCATAGTGATGATTTGGCCATCCACGCGCGCACTTATAAAACTCAGCCTGTATAGGTACAGGAAGCATTAACATAAAAAACGATTGAAAACGGTAAAAGTTAAATATTAGAATTAATATTTGTTTCGGGATATTTACCATGTATATATTGTTTTTGGTTGAGAGCTCGATATTTCGGCACCGTTACAAGCGCCATGATCACGAGACCATGTCAGCTTAAAAACTTATAAAGGTTACAAAAGTTACAAAAGGTTATAAAAGTTACAAAAGTTACAAAAGGTTATAAAGGTTACAAAAGTTACAAAAGGTTATAAAAGTTACAAAAGGAAATATATAAACTACAGAGTCATAGGTTCTGCTTTGCTGCGAATTGAAGATACTACTCTATCATAATTTTTATCTACAGTTAGTTAATTGGCATGCCTTAATTATGACGCTTAAAATTTTAGGACGCTGCTATATACTATGTTGTATGTCCTTTCATTTTGTGCTAATACATACACATTCTGGGCCCTGGACATACGCGTACATCAGCAGCTACATGTAGCTGGACCTACTGTAAACCATGGCTTTTCCAAATACGCCCCTGCTACCCTTGAGCTTTGTTAATTAATATATATTTACTCTGTTTTACACAGCTAACAACGTTATTTAAGTAATTTATCAATGGCATTTGTACAAAATTTTTACTGTGCCAAGTACATTTTATAAGTTACTATTACTATTACTCGTAAACTTGTAAAGCCTACTTATTTGTGATAGTTTTCCTTTTAATTTCGTTATATTTACTACTGCCGTGAATTATTTCACATAGCCAAGAGCAACCATTTCGCTGGCAGGGGGGAGGTACACTTGACTCTAACAATTTTGCAATTTAAAGCATAATTTTATGCAAACGGATCTCTGAATCGAAAAATGGTCTTAACATACACATAATATTTTTGAATGGTCTATCCAACGATACCCCGGACCATGGGATAGACGAGAAAAAAAACATCCCCACTACGTCTATAGCAGGAAGAAAAATTTTTTTTTATTTTTTTTTTTATTTTGCCACTTAGTCGAAATTATTAATATGTATATCCATGTCAAATTATAGCTTTATAGTACTTAGATTCTCTGAGCTAAGCTGCGGATGGACAGGCGGACAGAGCGAAACTATAAGGGTTCTTGTTGACTTTGGAACCCTAATAAGAAACCTATGTCCTTTCCCGGGCCTCAAACTATCTCCATACAAACTGTCATCGAAATCGGTTTAGCGGTTTAAGCCATAATAAGGAGTTTCATACAAAACTAGTTACCCCAACCCCATTTCTTTCCCTTCGTGTTTTATGAAAAAAAAAAGTAGCCTATGTCCTTTCCCGGATCTCAAACTATCTCCATATCAACATTCATCTAAATCCGTTCAGTGGTTTAAGCGTGAAAAGGTAACAGACAGAGTTACTTTTGAGTTACATTTATAATATTAGTATGGATAAATATTGTCTTAGTATCCTCGGCAAACTTCATGTTTAGAACTATTTCCTTAGTGTCCTTCGGCAAATTCCGTGTTTCGTCATTCGTCCCATTTCTGTCGGATGGCCTTTGCACTTGGTGCAGACCGGACGCTCTCAATCAACTTGGAAATCTAATAAAAATCCGACGACTGACGAAACACGAAGTTTGCCGAGGGACATTAAAAAAATAGTTAGTTTTTTTATTTTTATTAGTTGTTCTTTGATTTCATTTGAAAAGCCTAGTCTAGTCTAATCATAGAGTAAAGTCTATATATTTTCTAAGACAAGATTAATTATTCTATTGGTAAAATCAACGGTAAGTTTTACCATGAACATCAGTCATAACAATCTAAACAAACCGAAAAACTACAAAAAATTAAACAATTTTTCCCTTTCCCTACAGCCTACATATACAGACATTACAGGCTACATCTATAGAAATATTGATTACCATATAAGTAAGTACAAGGGGTGGCTTGGTGCCAATCAATAAAGCTCCGACCAAGCTTTGGCTTAAAGGCCAAACATCTGTCTAAATATTCGTCTGAACAACTTCTAAAATATGACATAACAAAATATTCTTTTTCTCCTTGCCCTCGATCAATTCCCATAAGGATGAAAGTGATGGCAATATTTCTTTGTTTTGATTTACGACATACATTGCTCCCTCCATGTACAAATCGGTCATCTAAATAGTCGGCAATTTATCAATGTTTGTCGAAAATTGGCCAACATTTGATCAAATAAGGGCGTTTTGTGCTCAACTTCCTTTTCATACATGGAACGTAAATTTTCAATGTTGCTGGTTTAGAAATAGCATATTTTTTAATGATGTGTAATATCAGATGTTGGTTTATTTTATTACGTTTCAGAATTTAAAATTCTCTGAGAAAGACAAAACGGTCTTATCTCAAAGAATTGACGACACGGTTGGCGCAGTGGCTGCTGCGGGTTCGATGCCCGCAAGGAACACATATTTGTATGGCGTACTGATAGTTTTTCCGGATCTGGGTGTCTTATGTATGCGAGTATCGAGAGTAGAAAATCCTAGTGAGAGGCAACGTCTTAAAAAATAAAAATATTATATCTTGTTTAATAAAGAAAAATCTGGGGAAGGCCTATGTCCAGCAGTGGACGTCTTTCGGCTGAAATTATGTTGATGATGATGAAAGAAAAATGTATAACGGTTTCTTGACCAACTGGTTCAGCTCGTTGCTATGAAGGATACATAAATCTGTACAAAGGTCCAACACGGGTTATTTATAAAAGGAACTGCGAGAGTTTTAGTACAAAAAACAATTCCGTTGAATCAGATTTCACTCTAGACACGATTGAATAAAAGGGGTCAAAGGGGTTTTAAAGCTAGTGCCAAGCACAAGTGGACCATCTAGTTCTGCTTGGCAACGGTTATTCAATGCTTCAATACATTTTGAACAAATAACACTTTATTCTTTCTTTTATATTAAATTCACTAGGGTCGAATACTCTCTTTTTTAGCAAGCCCTCAAGATGCCTGGGCCAGTTTAGCAGATGTTATGTCTGGCTTACTACATGAGAACGAAAGGAGTAAATTTATTAATAAAGTACTCAGATAACATCAAGTGCAAGTCTAGCTTCATTATTAACGTACAACTCGGTCAAGGCGCGGTTCAATTATGCTAAGAACGTAGATAAAATACTGACCAACATTCGTGCGTGATTAAATCGCAAAACTTGGGCCCATGTGCTTTTAAACCTCACGAAGCAAACAGAAGAACAGATGTAGATGAATAATTATAATGAAAATATAGTTAGAAAAAGTTAACTGGCAATCCCAAGATAATTCCCTTTTTGTTAAGGATAACAAAGGAAACATTTGGTGAAAATGGCGTAACAAGTTCAACAAATACATGCACGACAGGTTCACACTTGCCCAAAACCTGGAAACCAGGAAAGGAAGGCAGAAAAGAGGCCTTTATCCTGCAGTGTGATAACACTGATAACACAGGCTTATACATAAATCTTATTTGGGAAAAGGCCACGACTGTTGTCCGAATGCCAGACATTCAGAACTTGATTCAACGATAACATTTATTTATTTTAGCTTTGCCTAACATTATTTGAAGATTGAACCTACTAACAACAGGAGCCGTGGTGGCCCAGAGGTAACGGCCCCGACTTACGTGTCGTTGGTTGTGAGTTCGAACCTAAGCAGGCGCTTTACTTTGTGCAAATTATGCTCTTAAAACGGTGAAGGAAAACATCGTGAGGAAACCGGCATATCCTAGAATCAAAAATTCGAAGACATGTGACATCCACCAAACCGCACTGGGCCTGCGTGGTGGATTAAGGCCCAATACCTCTCTTACAGAGAGGATGCCTGTGTATAGCAGTGGGCACATTATAAGGTTGATGATGATGATGATTTAGAGCCTGAAATATTTGCCTGTTTTCCTAACAAGTATCTAATTTATGTTTACCGCGAATATAGAAAATTTTTGCATAGTCTAGACCTTAAAGTAGATTGCTTAACAATATAAGCTTTTAAAAATGACATCTATACCATCTAAGTCAATCATTTCAGACTCATCGCCATCTTCCTATCCTTGTACCATGTTACTTGGGGTCGGTGAAGCACGCTTTCTTCTTCCACACCGTTCTGTCCCCCGCCACGTTATCACTGCCTCCTTTTTCCTTCATATCACTCCTCACACATATCTATATTTTCTTCCGTCCCTCTCCATCCATTTCAGAATACAAAGATTATTTTCAAAAATTTAATTTTCGTGCCGTAGCAAAAGCCCACTAGCCAAGTTCGTGAAAAAGAAAATTGGTTTCCCTACACACACCACATTCATTTCGTCCATCTACAGTAGAATCATGTTACTCAGATGATAACACAGACACACACACAATCTCAGCAAAACGGTACCACTTCCGCGTAATCCATGCTAGGAAACCGGAAATTAATCGTGTCGTTCGGATATTTATCCAAAATGGCCTAATAACTCAATGAGTTTTAACACAAATTTAAATTTTCTTTTCTACAATTATTTTCAGGGTATTTTTGCTAATAAGTCAATTGTTTATAAAATCATAATAAAACAAGTATACGGATATAATACTATCTGGCAATGAAAACTTTTGATATCCATTGCTGCAAAAGTATTTAAAGCCATTAAGAGGCATTTTTTTTACAGTTATTAAGTTTCAATTATTTTGAAAGCTCCTATGGCTATGCTTAGCATATGAAAAAGAGATGATTTAAATACTTTGGAATATTTAGATTTCATCGTTTTCTGTTTTATGCATACGCAAAACAACCACTAATCAAGTCTTTGAAAAAGGAAATTGGGTAATACACACACACTGGTACTGAGCATCTATGTGGTCGCGTCATAAGTTTCTCAGATATAACACTAAAACCTTCCAACATACACAATCAAAGCAAATCTTGCCCATTTCCGGCTTTCGAAGTATGTCGAAGCTTCTAGAAACCGGATGTTGATTCTGTTATTCCGATAACTTTCGTTATCCATTGCTGCATAAGTATACAAACTATTGAAGGCGCAATCTAAATCGCCATAGTAAAAAAAAATATTGGAAAATCAGATGCTGGTTAGTGTGAATGGATTGCCATTCACACTAACACCTGCATCTGTTTACAGTGTAATGATTGTAGGGAATATGTGTGTGGTCGACACCTATGTGATTCAATACCACACGAACATCAAATCAGTGCAATTGGTCAAACAGAAAATTGTATAACCAATCACAGCAAACGAGAGAAGCTCCTAGTACCCGAATATGGATCCTGCAAATGTCCTGTTTGCATACTCTTTATTCAAAAATTGAATATTTTTTCATCAAAAATATATTTTGCAGGTATTTTATTTCAGATAGAATTGCCATTTATGTGAATATTTAATCAAAAATGCATAAAAAAAATTGAGACAGGATGTAATGTTTCACCTTTGCCAACCTGACAACGAAAACTTTAGATATCCATTACTGAATGTGTATGAGAAATGCGGAAACCAGCAATCAAAATTTAAAAAAAGTAGCTTTAAAGCTTCAATGTACATCGAAAGCTCTTAGGGCGGGGTTTGTAGGGGATGCTACTAGCGCCACCGAAAGCTTAGTGTTAGTGCATAGCCGGGAGACCTGTGTGTGTGTGCAGGCTTGAGGGGAGCTCCATGATCCCCGGTCCTTTCGATCCAGAGCAGCGGAGCTGAGCAGTCGTCTCCAATTCATCTTTGCGAAACAGTATTGATTTGCTAATAAATTCAGTGTTAGCATTAGCTGGTGCTTGCACCACCGCAGGTAAGTGCGAAAATACGCAATTTAGTGGATTTTTCCGGGTTTTTCCAGTTTTCTTTGGCTTCACCAACATCCCATTCCTATGAAGGGTCACGCAGGCGTTTTCATGTATAGTCACGTTTTATCACTTTGTTTGCAAGTGAAGTGTTAGAATTTTCGATTGAGTGTAATATCTCGAGTAAAAGCCGGTATTTTTACCAAAAATTCTCCCTTTTCCGAAAATTAGGCATTTTGCATAGGGGAGGTACTTTAATCTATACTCCATATCTATCGTTCTATGTTTTTATGTTATTTTAATCTGTTTATCTTGTAAGAGTTACGTTTTCCTTCATTTTCAAATCGCGGCAAATCAACACGCCCGGTAAATTTTGGACATTACACAAAATGGCGTCGGCCCTGCGCCCTTGACCGACGCCATTACGAGAGATCATTGAATGATTCTTATCGTAACATCATCGTGTTTCAGGCATGAATAAGCCGTCTGAGCCGCCGCCGCCGGCCCAGGCAACCCACTACTTCACCGTGGAGAACATGCAGAAGTTGGCGGAGGAGATGTTGAACGACCCGGAGTTAGGCTGCCTCAGCCGCGTGGTGTCGCCCTTCAACGGCGAGGGGGAGAGCAGCGGACCGCCGCCGCCGCCACCCGAGCCGATGCCGGGCCAGCCGCGCTACGACTTTGATTATATAATTATGTCAATCTAAGTCTACTTGTAGCAGTACTTCGGTACTTAGATGTTGTGGTAGTATTTTTGAAATATATTCTCTTCTTAGATTTTTGACGTAGGCCCGTCAAAGTATTTCATAATAGTATTAAGATCGCGCGCAGTCTTAAGGTGATTGAGCGGATTACTTTTTAATGACCCCACACACACGTAAGGATTAAGATTTTTCTTCTTTTAACATTGTACCTTAGACTAAGATGAAGACTTGTACGTGACGTTCGTTCAGGCATATTCAACATTTATATAATAATATATAATCATAGTTATGTAAGTTGCTTACTGCTTATTGATATATGGTGTCTATTTAATGGCGTAGATTTATGAATGATTCAAGATGATTGTAAGGAGGAGACAGGGAGTTAATTGCGAATACTTTGCACTAATTATATCTATGATGAAGAAGATGTAAGGGAGATTCAAAGCTAGATTTAAGATGATTCAAGATGATGAAAGGACGGTGCAACTTGCGAGTACTTGACAGTGATTAATACTGATCAAGAAGATGTCGGGGGGACGGTGTGATTTGCGAGCATACTAATTATTAATAATTAATAAAAATAATTCATATTAACCCATAAACACGTTTATAGATTTAAGGTTTTATTCACTTTCTAGGGTAAGTTTACTAGAATAATGTAAAACAAGCGTCAGCACGCGGAGGCACGCATATTTGGAAATATGTTATGGTATTCAAAATTTAAATCACAATAATTATAATTCATGCTTATCTCGATGTATAAAAAATTCGAAAAACCCAACTTGTCTTTTACTCCCATTCCATATTCAAGCCAACCTTGCCAGTCGGCAGCTGAGTTAGATTAGAATGGATCGCTTAGCTGAGTTAACACAATTAGATTTGAAATATTGATTTATCTCAACTGTGTGATCTAAGTGAGTCATACTTAACTCAACTAATGGCTAAAAAGACTAGCCAATGGTTTTAAATATCGGTCAAATGCGATGTTTTCCGCAATTGTTAATTTGGTCAAATAATGTGGAGAATGAATTATGACCTTTTGTCAAACTAAAATTGATAATGTATTTTAGCGATTTTTGAAATCATTGGTTACTACTTTTAACTATACCTATGTTGACCGCCAAACAGTTTCAAGGTAATATGATAAAATGGTCCATGGACAATTTTGCAATATTTCCAATAATTTAAATGTTGAAGAAATAAATGAATATCAACATTCATTTCTTCAACATTTACAATGGATTTGATGTGGATTTTTTCTTTTTTCATTTATAGGTGTTTTGTAAATTGTCTTAAGCTAACCAATATCTACGGCTACGCAATCCCGAAGAAAACTACGGCATACCAGAGCTCTGCTAGGTATTGTGTGGCTGACTCTGGCTTGGCCACCATCAGGGATTGTAATTTTGATAACACTATTAATTAGTCGCCAATTAGTCGAAATTAGTCGCCAAATATCAGATTTAGTCGGTCACTGGTTCAAAAGTTAGAAGGGTTTATTGGCGGCCGATCTGGAGTCACTTCCCCCGGCTTGGCTACATTTATATCTCAAAAACTAGGGCACCTAGCGAAGATCTGTTTTTTCCCAGATTTAATCGCTAATTAGTCGAAATTAGTCGCCAAATATCAGATTTAGTCTGTCACTGGTTCAAAAGTTAGAAGGGTCTATAGGTGGCCGATCTGGAGTCATTCCCCCCAGCTTGGCCACATTTATATCTCAAAAACTAGGGCACCTAGCGAAGATCTGTTTTCTCCCAGATTTAGTCGCTAATTAGTCGCCAAGTCATAGATTTAGTCGGTGTGTAATTAAAAAGATTTTAAAGTAATAAATTTCTCTATACATTGGTACAAGCAAGTACAAAATACTTTTAAGTAGTTTCTAGACAATACCTATGATGTCTTAGGGTTGAATGTTTCTTTCGAAATATAAACCTAAATATAAAGTTATTCTATGTTAATAAATACCAAATAAGGAAAGCAGTATGCATTACCTAGAAACAGATCTACAATAAATATTATGTAATTATTTATCGATCAAAACGTGGCAGTCGCTAGCAGATAGATCGCTGCGCTCCTGTGAAGTCCTGTGCGCTCCGTTTCATTTATGTATGGTAAGTAAGAAAGAGATAGATGCGCGTATACAGACGAACGTTATAGAGCGAGTTGCCCGTGACGTAAATTAAAGTCAGCCATTTTACAGTGGAACTGGTTAAGAATAGTTAAGAACTCTAGTAATACCGGTTTTGTAATAAATTAGTGTGCGTTTTATGGATCGCTTAGCTGAGTTAACACAATTAGATTTGAAATATTGATTTATCTCAACTGTGTGATCTAAGTGAGTCATACTTAACTCAACTAATGGCTAAAAAGACTAGCCAATGGTTTTAAATATCGGTCAAATGCGATGTTTTCCGCAATTGTTAATTTGGTCAAATAATGTGGAGAATGAATTATGACCTTTTGTCAAACTAAAATTGATAATGTATTTTAGCGATTTTTGAAATCATTGGTTACTACTTTTAACTATACCTATGTTGACCGCCAAACAGTTTCAAGGTAATATGATAAAATGGTCCATGGACAATTTTGCAATATTTCCAATAATTTAAATGTTGAAGAAATAAATGAATATCAACATTCATTTCTTCAACATTTACAATGGATTTGATGTGGATTTTTTCTTTTTTCATTTATAGGTGTTTTGTAAATTGTCTTAAGCTAACCAATATCTACGGCTACGCAATCCCGAAGAAAACTACGGCATACCAGAGCTCTGCTAGGTATTGTGTGGCTGACTCTGGCTTGGCCACCATCAGGGATTGTAATTTTGATAACACTATTAATTAGTCGCCAATTAGTCGAAATTAGTCGCCAAATATCAGATTTAGTCGGTCACTGGTTCAAAAGTTAGAAGGGTTTATTGGCGGCCGATCTGGAGTCACTTCCCCCGGCTTGGCTACATTTATATCTCAAAAACTAGGGCACCTAGCGAAGATCTGTTTTTTCCCAGATTTAATCGCTAATTAGTCGAAATTAGTCGCCAAATATCAGATTTAGTCTGTCACTGGTTCAAAAGTTAGAAGGGTCTATAGGTGGCCGATCTGGAGTCATTCCCCCCAGCTTGGCCACATTTATATCTCAAAAACTAGGGCACCTAGCGAAGATCTGTTTTCTCCCAGATTTAGTCGCTAATTAGTCGCCAAGTCATAGATTTAGTCGGTGTGTAATTAAAAAGATTTTAAAGTAATAAATTTCTCTATACATTGGTACAAGCAAGTACAAAATACTTTTAAGTAGTTTCTAGACAATACCTATGATGTCTTAGGGTTGAATGTTTCTTTCGAAATATAAACCTAAATATAAAGTTATTCTATGTTAATAAATACCAAATAAGGAAAGCAGTATGCATTACCTAGAAACAGATCTACAATAAATATTATGTAATTATTTATCGATCAAAACGTGGCAGTCGCTAGCAGATAGATCGCTGCGCTCCTGTGAAGTCCTGTGCGCTCCGTTTCATTTATGTATGGTAAGTAAGAAAGAGATAGATGCGCGTATACAGACGAACGTTATAGAGCGAGTTGCCCGTGACGTAAATTAAAGTCAGCCATTTTACAGTGGAACTGGTTAAGAATAGTTAAGAACTCTAGTAATACCGGTTTTGTAATAAATTAGTGTGCGTTTTATATATTTTGCAACACACTTGCTCATAAAGTGGCTCTAATTTCACCGCAATTAGGCACATAATGACACCTGTAATCAAACTGTAACTTTTTCATTGCTGTTACAAGTGAGTTATAGAGTATTTTTTTTTTAATTTATTGGTTGAGTTGCTTTGTTCTTAAAAAAGTTTCGATACAAAAAAGATCGTGCTCAATGGTACAAATAAATTAATGTACCTATTGCTTGCTCATTTCATGCAACTTCGTATTTAAATAGATAATTTCAACTTGTACGTGTTTAATAAATAAAACTTTCACTCAAATATAACTTTTGTTTTTCTCTGTAAAAAAGACAACTTGAAATTCCCCATTTTGTACGTGGCTAAAACGCTATCCGCGAAAAGCCAAAAAATAGAAACCTCATTATTTTAGTCTATGGCCGATCGCCATTGTTAGATGCGCGCGCATAGGAAAACTGATTATTTTTCTCGCCATTGCGAAAATTTTTCACAACTCGTATTCACTGTTGAAAATGATTTTTTAGTATTATTTTCTTCACAAGTGTGTTGAAGAACGTCGTATGATACACGTGTGAATTGATGATTAACGTCCTCGGCTCTCTCAATGGCGCCTCAGCGGTAATCACCAACATTACACACTTGTACCATAATGTACTATTATCTACTCTCGTATCGTAATATTCGAATTTTAACTTTAAAACGAGTTTATATTGACATACTTTATAAACACAATACTGAAATTTAAAGATGGAATCCTACACTTCTTCTATAACAAAACAATGCTATAAACAATGGTACCATTCGAACTGACAATTGCCTGAAATTCATATAATTAATTATTGTGTTTAAAATCTTAAATAATCAGAGTATGTAGAAATTTACCTAAATATTACAGCAAAAATAAAATGATGACTGTAACCTTAGGTAATTATTCTGCAGTTATCAGCAAATTTCATTTAAATACAAACTTAGTTATGTGGTCTCAAAAAAACAACATAATTGTACTTTATTGAGAGATTTAATAAATACCTAATAGGTACCTAGTACCTATATGTTTGATTAAGGCTTCGTTTCTGGAGAAGCGGCGCGTCGGGCGGGGCGGCTCGCACTAAATTCAAACATATGGCGTTTTATGAGAGTTTTCATGGAGAGGCAATTTTACACGCGATAGTTACTTTACTTGCAGGTAAAAAGGTATGTGGTGAAATATATAGTGACAATTTGTTTTTTTGTATTATTTGGAACGTTTTTACAGTTTCATTGCACCAAAATGTGTTACAACACAAATTTAAATAATCGTGATGAATTCCTCAGAAATTTAAAACCGCGCCATCTATTAGCATCAATTTTAAATTATCCGGTTCAAATAGTATTAGGTAGATAAATCATATATATATTCTTTTTTGGCAACAGAAGTTGTATTATTCTAACGTAATTTAGAGCCTACCATTATAATTTGGTAAAACAGTTGTATGCAACTGTGCATCTCACACCAAATAGACCAAGAGCAAGGATTAATGTTTTCAAAGAACAAAGCAACTCTAACCTAGTAATATAAAACATAAAAATATATATTTAATTGAGAATTTATATCTCTCTAACATTTCTAAGGATTTTAGACCGATAAAACTAGAAGTATATTACACATATTAATAGAATATTTTTTTCTAGGCTATTTTTCGTAAACTTTTCGATCTAGCTCTTAGACTATACCTAAAAAGTTGAACTCATTTTATCTTCTAAACTAACACCCGACTAAATCTGTGATATGGCGACTAATTAGCGACTAAATCTGGGAGAAAACAGATCTTCGCTAGGTGCCCTAGTTTTTGAGATATACTCGTAAATGTGGCCAAGCTGGAGGGAGTGACTCCAGATCGGCCACCTATAAACCCTTCTAAATTTTGAACCATTGACCGACTAAATCTGATATTTGGCGACTAATTTCGACTAATTAGCGATTCAATCTGGGAAAAAACTGATCTTTGCTAGGTGCCCTAGTTTTTGAGATATAAATGTGGCCAAGCCGGGGGGAGTGACTCCAGATCGGCCACCTATAAACCCTTCTAACTTTTGAACCAGTGACCGACTAAATCTGATATTTGGCGACTAATTTCGACTAAGTAGCGATAAAATCTGGGAGAAAACAGATCTTCGCTAGGTGCCCTAGTTTTTGAGATATAAATGTGGCCAAGTCGGGGGGAGTGACTCCAGATCGGCCACCTATAAACCCTTCTAACTTTTGAACCAGTGACCGACTAAATCTGATATTTGGCGATTAATTTCGACTAATTAGCGACTAAATATTAGTGTTATCAAAATTAAAATCCCTGATGGTGGCCAAGCCAGAGTCAGCCACACCTAGGTATTTATCAAAAACAGCAAAATTGAGCTAATTTGAAATTTATCAAACCATAGCTCTAGAAGTAGATCTTGGCTAATATTTTCCTACCATTTGCAATAAGAATAAAGTTTATTTGTTTAATAAATCTGCGTAGCCTTTACGTATGTTGGGGTCGGCTTCCAGTCTAACCGGATTCAGCTGATTACCAGTTTTTTACATAGAGCGACTGCCTATCTGACCTCCACAACCCAGTCACTGGTTAACACGACACCACTTGGCTAGACTGGTGTCAGATTCCAAGCTTCTGACTACCCGTAACGACTGTCAAAGATCTTCAAATTCCAGCCGGGACCAACGCCGTAACGTGATTTCAGTCTCGGTATGTTGAAATGGTCACCCATCCATGAACCGACCTCGTCAAGCGTTGTTTAACCATGAAGATCGACTCGTGCGGCTGTTATTATTTAACCACGAGCTCCTTCTCTAAATAATTGTACATTATTGAAAGGCCGGGAAATAGGCAATTGCAGGCCGAATATGAGATTGGCGACTTCACCAATACGAGACAGGCAAATGCCATTTCCGCCGAGGCTTATATAAAAGTATATATATAGTGCTTTTCTCATAAGAATGCAGGGAAATAAAACATAATTTTTATATTGTACATTTAATTTATTAAAAGTTACAACAACTTTGCTGGAGCGTTGTAATGTTCCAAATTCAAAAAACGCTCCTGCTATGGATTTGATTTTCTTTGTGCATAAATTCGATACTTCGCGTGTTCTGTTTTCGAAAAAAATTACAATATTTCCATGCATGTTTGAGAAAAGTTTATTTGTTCATTGTTACAAAATGACTATAAACTATGGCATACTCGTAATTTGCTTTCTTCTACATTTAATGAGTATAAATAATTATATGGATGGAACTAGGTATCTTGGGAAACTGAGTTCGGCATTTGTATGATAACAATAAAACAAGAGTTAAATAAAATGGGATAATCAAAACATGTTTAAAAAATTAAATAGAAAAGTGAACTTTTTAACTTAAAAATATATAAGTAAAGGTATATTTCTAAGATAAAAATAGGAAATGTAGGTTTTTGTGTGGTAGTTGTGTGTGTACATGTATAGTGAACTGAGTTGTTTTGAAAAGTAGTAGTTATAAGTGTACTTATTTATTCATTTGTTTAATTTATTTAATAATTCATGCACACAAACGTACAGAGGCGGACTAATACTAATGCCTTAAGAGCGCGGCGAAGCATGAATTGTCCATACAAACGTAATACCAAAATTATTTGTAATTTTAGCATATCTCCACCATATTATGATGATATTCGGATTGAGACAGTATTTATCTAGGTTCCTACGTCTTCTTTTTTTCTAAATTCTTACCTAAAATGAAGTTTTAGCGAATTCCATTTTGTATATTTTTACAGCGTAAATGACATGTTTTCTGTTTGATATTTCTGTATTATAAAAAACAATATCTATAATAATGTCGTAGTAGGAACATAACTCATATTATCAAATTACAAATAACCGTTTTTATTTTTTTAAACTTTAGGTTTTTATTCATAATTTTTGGTATTACGGAACACATCAAATTAATCACACATTTTCAATAACTAGTATTGCTGTCGCGTCAAGCAAATGTCAATGTGTGCGTGGTCGCGCTGCTCACGGTTGTGTTTGTGTATCGTTCGTACGGGGTTTGTTCGGGGCACTTCGGGTGTGATTCGGGTGTGTTTCACTGCTTGTTGTACTATTGTTCTGTCGATTGTTTGTTGTGAGTATTAGAATATTACTTTACTATGTTTTACGTGCGTGTGTATTTATTTTCTAAATTGTACTTATTTTAATATTTTTGACACTATTGACTTATGCTATGAACTTGGATTTAGATTTGCCTTGTGATTTTAACTTTGGTATTGAGTAATCTACTTTCTTACGAACTTTGCGTTGTTTACGGACTTTGTTATTATTTACTATATGGTTCGGTTGCCGACATGGTCTCCGAACGTTGGCATGTTTCTCACAGGAAGTACCTATTTCCCAATGACATAATACAATAAGTTAAATTAAAACGTACCTTAGTATATCTATACTAATATTATAAAGCTGAAGAGTTTGTTTGTTTGAACGCGCTAATCTCAGGAACTACTGGTTGGAATTGAAAAATTATTTTTGTGTTCATTTATTGAGGAAGGCTTTAAGCTAAAGAGACATCACGCTACAACCAGTAGGAGCGGAGCATAAATGTTGTTTTTTGCAAAAACCGCCAAAAATATTTCTTTTTGAGAGCTTCCGTTGCGTGCGTTGCGTACAATCATGTATGTAGAGTAGGTAGCTAGATAGTGTAGGGTAGGTAGGTAGGTAGATTAGGTTAGGTAGCCAGAAGACGGGAGCGAAGCCGCGGGGGACAACTAGTTTTGTATAAATTAGTATTTACCTACCTACATACCTATTCATCAACTTACGAAGCTTTGTTTTTTTCGTTTGTTTATTCATGTCATGAGACAAAGCGGGCGTAGGTAATTATCTCAAGGACACCGCTAAGACTTACCTACATTGCTCCTCTTTACTTACTGTGACGTTAGTTCGGCCAGTTGGGCTCACACAGGGTAGGGTGACCATGCGATTGGACTTGCCTGCACAAGTGCGGCTTTATGCCCTCGGTCCAGTTTTTGCTAGACTTTTTTGTAAAATTCCTTTGACAAAAAGCTAAAACTAAAAAGACAAATTTGTTCTTGTTTATTTAATTATTCTGGGATTTTTATCTGGACTTCAGTGAGCCTTACCCTGGGGTGTTCCAATAAACTTTTATAACTGGCTAGCTAATCGACTACATAATAAACTGCAAAATATTTACAGAGTCACGACGATCATGTAAAAAACGCCTTTTGCTATCAATTTTCAGAAAGAAATACTGAATAAAAGTAAGAAAATAAGCGTGTTTAGTGTGGATATTTGACACTATGTTTTCTGATTACCATTATTGTATTTTTTGTTTTTCGTTCAGTTGATAATATATTTATGGTCACCCTACACGACTTTATCAAGTTTAAATTTATATTTTTTAAACAGCATAACAAAACAAATGTTTATTCAAAATCCTTGTTTTTAGGGTTCTGTACCCAAAGGGTAAAAACGGGACCCTATTACTAAGACTCCGCGGTCCGTCTGTCTGTCTGTCTGTCACCAGGCTGTATCTCATGAACCGTGATAGCTAGAACGTTGAAATTTTCATAGATTATGTATTTCTGTTGCCGCTATAACAACAAATACTAAACACATAGAAAATCAATATTTAAGTGGGGCTCCCATACAACAAACGTGATTTTTTTTGCCGTTTTTTGCTATAATGGTACGGAACCCTTCGTGCGCGAGTACGACTCGCACTTGGCCGGTTTTTTTTAAATATTCTTAGCTCAGAGCGCTGTTATTTATCTATTCCTACTTATGCGTAAATAGGCATATGTAATACTTGCATTCATTATTTATTATAACAACACATGTTTGTGGTTTCTTAAAGAAATACCTACATTAATAAGACATAAAAAAACTGTTTTGCAAAAAAATACAACCGACTTCCAAATACAAAACTACAAAGAGTAAATAACTTTATTTTTTGAAGTCGGTGTCTTCCGTAGGTACCATTTTTTGCGTTATGGACACCGACTTCAAAAAATAAAGTTATTTTACTCTTTGTAGTTTTGTATTTGGAAGTCGGTTGTATTTTTTTGCAAAAAAGTTTTTTTTGGTTGTACCTATCTAATAGACATAATAAGGTAACTTCAACGCCAAAATAGATTTCATGAAACTTGAACATAACCGGTGTAATGAGAGATCTGCGTACCCCTTAAGAGCGTACTGGCGTGATGTTATGTTATGAAATGGTATAAACAATAAACAGACATGCGATTGCAGCAATCCCGAGAGATTTACCAATATTTATTGAAGAGTTCTGTTGTATATCTCCGAAGTTCTTCATCAGATCTTCACCAAATTAAAATGGGACCTATTTCGAAACAAACTCTTTCAAACAAAAAAAGTTTTTTTTAAAATCGGTCCACAATTGACGGAGATATCGGTGAAGTTGCACAAAAAAAAAAACAACAAACATAATGTTGAACATAGAACCTCCTCCTTTTTGGGCAGTCGGTTAAAAACACGCGGGCGCCGTTCGCGTCGGCCGGCTTTCGAGTCGATAGGATGATTAGGTAGCGATATCTATCTGCTCATACACACACACACGGCTACGCACGGCGCGCCGCGTGTGCGTGCAAACCGAGATAGCAATACTCCGAATGAATTTTTCACTCAGCTCGAATTGCATTTGCGAGCTTTGTTCGCCGCGCCCTTAAGGTCTATCCACACATATCAGGGCCGTGCCCGGGACGTGACAGGGCCGGGCCCAATCATTGAAGATTCGTCACTGGCCCGTGCACGGTCGTGTGTGTACGAGTTCATATAAAATGTACACAACGATGTTTTGTTGAGCCCCTGACGGTCACGGTCCGTCCACGTCACGGGCACGGCCCTGATATGTGTGGATAGACCTTTAGGCATTTACTACCAGTCGAACTTTGAGTTACGCTTTTGTCTTTCGTTTAGTATTTATGGAGATAGAAGAGATAATAATCGTTTTAGGTTTCATATTGATTCTGTCTCTTTGTTCGATAATTGGGAAAGTCATTTGCTTTAGTTTTTATTGTAAAAACAATTCTTCAGGTATGTTAATATGCGAGTGGGAAAAGCAACGCATGGCAATAGGAATGTCTGCATTGGGAAACGGAATGTACCTTAATACATATTTTTGGTGGATTAATGTAAGTACTAGCTGCCACCCGCGGCTCCGCCTGCGTGGTATTCGTACTTGGCCCAATATCTTTATATATTATCGTTATTCTGATGTATAAGCTATATTTCTGGCAAGTTTTAAAAAAGCGGTTCAATAGTTTATGCGAGAAAGAGTAACAAACATAAATACATCCATCCATCCTCACAAACTTTCATGTTTATAAAAGTAGTAAGATTAGAATCCTCAAGATACAATAGAATTGAGAAAATTGAATCATCCATCAAAATAAATATGTAATGTGATTTGGCTAGCAGACACCAATTTATATTTTTTGTAATGAACTGAACACTTGTATTCAGAATGATATGAATAACTAAGTTCCAATATTAACTGCTACGTACATACAGTGCATACAGAGCACTTTGTTTTAGTGCTTTCATAGGTTTTGAAGTACACCACGGGAACACGGCTGCTGAAGAAGCGCCGTGTTACCAGGATGTACGCGGAACCAAGACTTGTTCCTGCTTTATATACGCCTCAGAACCCCCACACTAATAACCGCAAAACGGGAGTAAAAGAGAACCCCCACTGAAATATGGTCATCCCTTTTTTTCTTGAGATACCACACCGTGAAAGAAAACCCAATACATTTTTGCCACTTGCTTCTAACCATATAACAATAATTTTACACTCACACAGACTCAAATGAATGCTAGTTACAAGAGAAGTCCCTATACGCCTGGTTTTTGGATCAGTCAGAAAGATATTTCAATTTATCCGTATTTGGTTGATTTGGGGCAGTGATTCACTCAAGTATATTATGCCCAATGTTACTTATGTCAATTCGTTCCATTTACAGGCAATCCATGACTTTTCGGATATATTTTAATAAGGTGTCAAAAAAATGTTGTTTTTTATTAACGCATTATAATTCAGCCTCATTGGAGGCCTTCGAGATAATACAAAAATTATAAAGTGTGATTCCACAAAATAAATCCGTATCAAAACCTCCCATTTGCAAACGGACCTATGAGCAGAACATCATATACTCAAAATAACCTATTAGCATATAGTCCTCTTAGCAAAATGTCCTACTGTCAAAATACTGAAAAATTCTATCAATTTTTGTCATGACTAAAATAAACTCAAATTAAAATAAAACAAATAAAATTTCAACTCCCCGAGTCAAACAGTAAAACGCCCATAACTTTTGAATGGCTGAACCGATTTTATTCAAATATAGCTAAGAATACTCTCGACAAAATCAACTTTCAAACAAAAAAAAACTAAATCAAAATCGGTTCATCCGTTTAGGCGCTATGATGCCACAGACAGACACACAGATTCACAGACACACAGATACACAGCAACACACGACAAACTTAACACACCCCTGTTTTTCCGGCGGGGGTTAAAAAGAGTCAAAACATTCGAAAATAATCAAGTCAATCGTCTGATGATGGTGTTAAAAATACTTCAGGTCTGATGAAGATTTTGATGGAACGGAAAATTGGAGTGTGGGTTCACAAACGAGGGTGGAGGCGACGTCCCCTGGAGAAGTTCCCAGCCTAGGTTGTGCAGCTCCGTGACCTCGTGGCGTCAGTCGTTGGTGCGAAGAACGACTCGCTTCTGGTAGTGGTCCATTCCAGCGCTTGGAACATAGTCGCCCTCCTGACAGGAGCGTCGACCATTTATAGCCACAGAAGGTGAGGTCCACACCAGTACATGGCCTAGGAAATGTGATGAATTGTGCAAGCACTCCAAAGCCCAGGTCAAAGGTATGAGTCTGATAGACCCCTCCACCCGCACCACGGCGGAGAACACACATAGGATTTGCTACACTTGGCACGATTTATAACTTAAAACTGGAAATAATCACTGCCGAACTGACAGCAAAAAAAGTTTGTACATTTCTATTTTGAAGTTAACAGTTTCAAGAAATAGTAGAATAAAATTAATTCTTTAAAAAGTGTAAAGTGTACCATTCCCATACTTTTGTTTATATTACGTTTTGCTACTGATACAGGTCATTTTGGAAATAGGACGATCTGCTCATATGTCGTTTTGCGAATAGGACATTTTGATACGGAGTCATTACAACATTCTTATTTTTGTTTTTTGTAAGTTAAATCGACTAAAATCCCATTCCGAATCTAGATCCGATATGGTTCGATTTACTAGTAAAGAGAGAGCTTTCAGACATATGGTTGTTCTTTTCTGTCATACCTGAAACTTAGTATGTGAGAAAAGATAGGGTCGGTAAAACAGTGTCTTATAAATGGGCGGTCTTTCAGTTATTATTATTAGGGCATCCCACATTTAGTAAAGTTATTGGAGTCGCCACTGTCGCCAGTGTACAACCAACTGGCTTTTGGAGTAAATTGTTTAGTGCCGTTTGTCAACTGAGAAAAATACGCGGTAGGACTTTCTTGTTTGAACTTCTTGAGCTTTAAAATTGTTTCTCGGTTAATAATGATTAACGAATTAAGAGTGACCATATCTTTGAGTTATTAACATTTGGTCCTTAACCGTCGGCGTCGGTAAATTGCCACTGATAGTTTAATATTAAGTTGAAACATAATATAAATACTATGTGAAAAGTTCTTTCTAAACCAAGTGCTAAACAATTTTACTCTCAAAGATCCTGAAACCAGTTTTATGCTAATATAATTTGTGTTATAGTATTCCTTCTGAGGTGTAAAAGTATTGGAAGGCCTCCCACCAGGTGGACCGATGATCTGGTGAAGGTTGCGGGGATCCGCTGGATACGAGACGCACGGGACCGGTCAATGTAGTGACGCTTGGGGGAGGCTTATGTCCAGCAGTGGACGCCTTTCGGCTCATTTGATGATGATGATTCCATAATTAATTTTACACAAGAATTTCCTAAAGATTTACTTACGGTGGACCGTCCTCTCTCTAGATATCGTAGGCGTAAGGCAAGGATTTTGAACAATGTTTGCATTTTATGAAGTGTCAGGTTGTTCTGTTATTTCTTGACCTCTTTCTGGGACTTTTATGTATCTTGTAACAAGTTAATTTTCCAAACTGTGTAATTCCTTTATGTTAGTATAGAACAGTGTGTGGCATTCAAAACATGACTGAACATATGAGTGTGAATACTAAACGCCTTAAAGCATATATTTCTTCAATTGTAATTAACATAATCCAGCTGAGAAACCCTCTTTAGGATTTATTTCGCAGATATACCTTTACTTATAGTTATTTTCTTGGACTTATGTATATACAATTTAGATTCCTATCTATATAATGTAAACATTATAAAAAAGATAATAGGTAACAATAAATCTAAACAACAAAAGACCATGAAAATACTCGTATATAAGTATATTATACGAGTAGTTTCAGTATACTAAGTATATGTTTAGGTGCAATTTACACCACAAGTACAATGAATAATAATAACTTCGCTTGTTGTTTATATAACTATGAGACTCGTAACTCGACTAATTTCGCTTCCCTAGTCCGAACGAAGCTTTGGGGACGAAATAAATCAATAAACTACTTCAGGGAGCGACCGGACAGATCGCTACACATCGGCTGCTGGGAATTCCTGTTTGCTTCTTGAGACAGGCTTCGAGGATAGCACTGGTAAGCAAGTGCATCAACGCTTAAATATTAGACATTTAGTGGATTAAACAATCAATTGTTGAAAGCGCAAGTGCTCCGGTTATGGTCCCGGGCCCGCCTAGAGCCTTGGACAGCTTTGTGTTAGAGACATTGGATCATATAGTTCAGACAATAAATCAGAATTAATCGGGAATATAATCAACAGTACAATTAAATATAATTACAACTTTTCTAGTGTAGCCATTTCGCTTCCTTTGAGACTTTCCCTCCAATTTGAAGAGTCTCCCATTGAGTCTGTTTAACATCTTTATAATTTCAAAACGAATTGGTGCCCTTGCCAAATTCACGGGCTTTGGCCGGTTAACTATGGTTAGAACTTTCACCTACTAAATATTTGTAATAATTCCTATTACAGAAATGAAACCCGAAGCTGACAAGAATCAGGCACGAAACACTCCAGAGTACCGCAAGAGACTCCAGCAGTACAAATCCATGATGAATATAAAGACATTGATAAAGTTTCTGGGGACAATGTCAAAGAACATTACAGTCTCTGCGAAGTTCAACGACTTGCGTCCGGGGGGCTTTAATAGAAATGAATTTCAGCTTGATTATGAACCTTTTTCTAACGGAAACGGCGACGAAGAGATTCCATCTGACTCTGACTCAGAATCTGACTCGGAATCTGATTCTGAGGACGACGAGGACGACATGTTCCTGCAAACAATTCAGAAATTCTGTAAACAACCCAATGTACCAAACTAACGTACAACGTAACATACAATATGTTGATTCTTATGGTCTGAGCTGTTATTGTGTGTGTACTGATTTTTATTAAGTTCTTGAATGTGGTTCGCTGTTTTAGTATTGTTTACTTGGTGCACTTGTTAAGTAAGATATCGTTTTCAGAGCACAATAGATATTCTAAATCCTAAGCTCATGCGTGCACAATGCCTATGTCTAATTTTACGTATGTATTTTCTTTTAATGCTTTCTCTATTTTCTAATTCTGTAATTTGTGTGTTATTTCTAAGTGTCTATTTAATCAATATATAATCGAATGTTTAATCTTTTAATAAATTATAATCCATGCATCATAGCGAATAAACTTTTGAACAATTTAATCTTATTTTCACTGTGATTAACCCTGATTCCCGAATAGATACACCGGTGGGTAGAGCTGATCTTGAAGGTGAAAATGCTTGTTACTAGAAACTCCAGAGCAGGCTGCGCCTATGATTTCTGGTCTTAGTGAATATAGTTAAAAGCCAGATAGAGAGAAACAGGAATGGGAACTCCTAGTTGTCTGTGGGTATATTGTTGAGAAGGCTATCAAGCTTGTTAATGGGAAATCTTTATCTGGCTATGTTCATGATTAAGTATACTGTACGAAGTAAACTTAAATGCCAGTTTATCACAGCTAGGCCTTCGTAATCCCACTCCTAATCATGGCTGAGTATGTATCTAGGATCTTGATGAATAGGAATTCTTTACCCGGCAAATTCATGGAAACTGCATTAAGTAAGTATACTTGAAGGCCAGATTGTCCCAAATACGGTCTCTCTAGTCCTAATTCTCATCATGTTGGATCTTGAAAAGAAAGATGAGCTTTCTAGGCTCGTGAATTGAAAGGATAAGGATCTATAGCAGGCTTAACTACATCAAGTAAATTAATTTTAATGGAAGTCTGATTGTTTTGATTGATTGTCTTAGAGGAAGTCTTGTCTTTTAAATATGAATATAATTCTTTTTTAGGACCATGAATATCAGGTCTAGACCTTTCTTTTCTTACTGTTTCTTCTCTATATGAATATTCTTATTCACATTACCAAATTCTTGAATAAGAATATTTTAGCTTACTAACTCTGTTATCAACATCTATAATGACTGCACTTAGTATATATTTATTTCAATGAAACCAAACCTTAAAAACTTTGATAAAATTTCAATATCCTGGTAAAGAGTAACGCCATCTATTAAATCGTTTAAACCAAAGTTTTATGGATATCACAAGCATTTGAACGTGCTGATGCTGATAACATTCATATTGTATCTATCATTTTGAAGCTAGATGGCACTAAATCAGGTAAACCTCCACAGACCTTCTGTTATCCTGGTACCCGTAGCTGAACTTTAAGTTTCAAGCAACATAGCAACATGTTGACGCAATATTAACGCAACATTGACGTGAAATTAACATTTTCTTCGCGTTTGGACCTTCGATACTAGGGTAACAGGATCTGAGAAGAGATTGGTCGTCGGAAGCCGACGAATATGCTCTGTCAGTTTCGTATTGGTAATACTGACCTCTAGCTTCGCGTTTTGAAACAGGTTCTCTAAGGAAGTGTGTGTTCGTGTCATTCATAGTGTGCGTGGAAAATGGAAAGGGAAGTTCGTAGTTACGAATGACGTAGTATTGTGTTCAGTTAACACGTTCACTCAGACTCGCTGATAAAAGGCGCCAACGAACCGGACTATATTAGCCAATCAACGCCATCATTCGCCTTTGGTTGGCCAATCAGTACCAAAGTTACGATTGTCGGCGAACTTTAGTTGGTAATAGGTAGATGAGTACCAGAGACGACGTAAACATTAAAAAAGCTTTTTATTGATTTATGTTTTGAACATGGAATTAGAAAGTATTTAAAGATTTTGGGTTGTTGCAAAGTTAATGAGGGCTAACGTTTTTATGCTCGCTAGTTGGCGCCACTGGAGAATAAGGTCCTTAAGTATAGCTGTTAACGTTGTTATTACGCGCACGGAAGCAAAGTTTGTATTTAGACCATTTCTAATGCCTTAGAAGTGTGATTAAATATATAATTGAGTAGGTATGCTGCAGTTTCGCGTAGCCCTTTCCGAAGCATAAAACTCTTCTTCTTCTTTTGGAAAATATTCACAACAATAATAATAAATTGTAGCTATCGGGCAACTCAGACTCCGGCAGGGAATGCCATTAATTACGGATACGGATGCTGTACGCATAATAAAAGTGTTCCCAAAACGTTTTGTGCGTATGGGTGCGATGTCACCATGAAACGATGGCGCATCGCCGTACGTCTTGTAGTCCTATGATGAAACGGGCTAAGTGGAATTAGATCGTGCAATTCCATCGTACACCCCCCGAAATGTAACCGATACAAAACCGACAAGCTGGCAACTCGGCGACGATGTTCAAGGCTCTGGAGCTCTGACTTGACCAGTGCCTCATCGCCGATGAGCCTCGTAGCCCGCTTTTCGATCGAATCTATTGCATCAAGCTGGTATTTAGCAGATCCGTCCCAGAGATGAGAACAGTACTCCATGCATGATCGAACTTGCGCTTGATACAAGTTGAGCAGCTGTTCCAGCGTGAAGTACCTTCTTACCTTTGCAAGGATCGTCAACTTTTTGGCAGCCAGCTGAGCCTTTGCCTCAATGTATGGGCCAAAATTATTGTACTCTTTCGAAAAGAGTATCTTCACCAATGAAGGGTCCAAACTTAACCTATTTTGTCCCCAGGATAGGATAGGATAGATGGACCCCTTTTCCGAACTTGGACTTCCATTTGGTCCGTTGTGCGTGCAGGCCTCCTCCCTGTGAGAAGGAATGAGCCGTAAACCACGACGCGGGCCCAGTTCGGGTTGGTGGATGTCACATGTTTTCGATTCGTTTCCGCACGATGTTTTCCGTCACCGTTTTTAGAGCAGTGGTGATGAAATAATTTACACAAAGTAAAGCGCCTGCCTGTGTTCGAACCCACGACCTACAACCTGGACCTGTAAGTCGCGGGCCACCACTGCTCTTAAACTATACTGTTCGCAAATGTTTTATTGGTGACCAAAAAACATTGGTGTTAGTATTAAACATTACTAGAAGCACAAGGAAAGAATTGAAGACATTAATATTGTTATCATCTGCATAGCTTTAGCAGATTTATTCGGCGATTTAAAATGGTACATAATAATATATAGGTGTGCGAGTAAATAGAGTACACAAGCAGCTTCGTAGATGTATAAATAGGTGTAGAAAACTGCACTTGCGCACAAGGGGCATGCGGACCGGTCGATAATTGCAAAACTTCTAGTGTTTATGGCGGACACCTCTCTCGTTGGAAATTCAGTATTTCGACCAATATTGGTGCCGTTTTAAACTCAGTGTTTCACCCAATTAAGGTAAGTGATGTGACGTGACCATTCAACAATCGTTTCAACAGCCCCAAAGCAATTACGGCATAGAAGTGGTAGCGGAAGCAAAATGCGTAGTTATTGACAAACACTTTTTTTGTTGTTATTTTTGTAAGTTGTTTTCGTTAATATTTGAGCAATTTCATGTGTTAATTTGATACGTTTCAGTTAGCTTAGTAATTCACGGTAACTGGAACTCTAATTAAAAATATAACTCCAGGTTGCCGATGTAGTGCGTCAATGTTTAGATTAAGATTTTTATTATCGTGGGTCTAAGTGATTTTGTGTAAATTATATTCATTAGGTACAGTTAAACGGTTGCGAATAAGGGGTCAGCTTATACTGGTCTTGTTACCACCGACGAACAACCTACCATAATACATGCATAAACCAAGAATTATAGAAAATTGGAGGCCAATCTGCGAATTTTGACTCCCTGTTCAGTATTTTCATAGGAATTATGTTGATTGTGCTAATAGTAATGTTGTCTGAGAAGTACACTAAAATCACACGAGAGTAAAAACCAGATTGACTGTTAAAGGTCCTAAAATCTGTTTTTTTTTTTATTAATTCTCATAAAGATTCGCCAATGCTCATAGGTTTTCGGAAATAAACCAAAAGAAAAAAAACTGATTTCTTACAAAACTTCCAAATATTATGTTGAATAGACAAAAAAATATATATATTTTATACTAGCTGACCCGACTGACGTTGTCTTATCCAAATTCATACAAAAATCTAAATTTAATAAAATAAGAAAACAGACTTACCCTCAGTTTCCCACCTTAAAATTATCGCAGAATTAATGTGACAAATTGTCAACCACGCGTTATCTTCTGTGATTGGCTGTTGAAAATTCATTCAACCAATCACAGCAGATAACGCGTGTTTGACAATTTGTCACATTAATTCTGCGATAATTTGAAGGTGGTAAACTGAGGGTAAGAAGCCCATTGTACACTTGTTTTTGTAAATGTTTGTCCTGTATGTTTTTGTGGTGTCAATAAAGTATATGATAAATAAATAAATAAGACACAGTTATTGAACTTTTCAAATGTCTCTTTCTTTGATTGGGCCACAACAAACAAACAAAAAACGGTCCAGCCATTCTCAAATGATGCACCTAACTATATTCTGGCCACACAAAAGGTACAATGTTTACTAAAAAGGCCAGACAGGTCCAGACTTGGACCTGGTGATTGAGCTGTGCATGGAATATTCCAGGTCATTGTACTGGTACAATGAGTTGGGCTATTGTATATTCTTAAACAATCTTTCACCTGGTCTCAGTTAAATCGATTTACCACAAACGCAACATCATTTTATTATCTCAAAACATTTGTTGCTGAGTAGAGGAAGAATTTAATATATTCATAAGTTAAGTAAGGACGTAGCTGAATACCAGTATTCTACAAAGAGGGACTAACTATCTAACCACCATGATCTTGTATCAGAGTGATTTGGTAATAAATAATAAACTATAATATTCCTTGTAAAAAATTACAGGAGGAGGAAGCGGTTGGCATGATGGGTGAACCGTCGACGTCGACGTTGGCTTCGACGTCAGCGACGGCGTCGGCGTCGACATCGGCGTCGGCGGCAGTACCGACACCGGAGGCGTCGGAACAACGCCATTCCCACGAGCACCGGCACTGCACGCCTCGCCCGCAGTTGATCTGCATCAGAATAGCATCCGGCGAGGACCCTGAGTACGTGGTCAACCTCGATGATCGTCGCCCCGTAATCGTCGCAGCCATGAGGGACGTCGAAGACGAACGCCATGACACTGCTCTACGCTGCCTGCAGGACCGCACCGTCAGCACGGCGGCCGCCGAGGGTACCAACCATTCACTCTAATTGCTGCCTATCAATGTTTTATCAGACCAATGTTCTATCGTGTCCGTCGGTGTCCTCTCTATTCATTTGTCTAGTTGAATACTGGTATAGTCTGTCAATGATGACCGAATTTATTTTATTTATTTAAATAAGGCTAGCCAATAATTTATTTACATGGTCCTGTTTAAATAAATTAGTTACATGCAAGCATATTATTCTCAGATTATGCTAAGTTACATTAAACAGGTTCTGTCCACATAGCAGACACAATAGTTAAACAATCACGTGAATCATATATGATTCATTGGACAGGGAAGAGGTTAAGTATGATATATAAAACAAAATTATGAATGTAATAATAAAATAAGGTGTAACATCAAATTTAAATTGAATTAGAATTAAAATATACAAATAAATTTAAATTAAACTTTAAATAAAATTTACAAATACCTAAGTTAAAATTAAACTAAATTATTAATAAAATACATTTAAATAACTAACTAAACTTGAGCAGGTAGATAGGTGAAGCTATGGGTATAATGTTTACTAAAACTGAGTCAGAGGGTCGAAGAAGTCTACGAGTATATTCTCATTCTTAGAGCAGATCTCATTGTATGTGCTTCTCAACCTATCCAAAGGAGCAGATCGCTCTAGATTGATGCAAGAACTTCTACCCACGAATATTCTGCATGCCCGACCTCGCTGACCTTACAAGTCGCCGAATTAGAAAAGAGTCATATTAAAAAATCAATGTTTACGTGTCATTACGAAACCTTTAGGATAGGGGTCACCAAATGATGAACGACGGTCCAGATCCGGACCACCGTCCTATTTTGTCTGGCCCAGTATGCTATTAAACAGTATGTTTAATAAATATTGTCACATCAAAATCATCATTCATATTATAAGTAAAATTTATTTTTCATTATAAGTTAAATATCACAAATTTTGATAAAGTAAATACAAGAGATTATACAGACTCGCGGGGGAGGAGATATTTTTATAAAACGGTCCCAAATTAAAGTAATCGGTGACCCCTGCTTAAGGCGTTTACGTCTCTGTCTCGTCTGAGTGTAGTTCTCATTTGTCTAGTCTGCTTATGATAATCGAATTAGGACTCATATTAATTAATAGTACATTATGTTACAAGTGTGTAATGTTGGTGATTACCGCTAAGGCGCCATTGAGACCCGAGCCGCTAGGTGAGGGTCTTAAGAGAGCCGAGGACGGTAATCATCAATACACACGTGTATCATACGACGTTTTTCAACACACTTGTGAAGAAAATAATACAAAAAAATCATTTCCAACAGTGAAAACGAGTTGTGATTTTTTTTTCGCAATGGCGGGCAAAATTTATCAGTTTTCCTATGCGCGCGCATCTTACAATGGCGATCGGCCATAGACTAAAAATAATGAGATATCTTTTTTTTGGCTTTTTGCGGATAGCGTTTTAGCCACGTACAAAATGGGGATTTTCAAGTTTTCTTTATTACAGACAAAAACAAAAGTTATATTTAAGTGAAAGTTTTATTTATTAAACACGTATAAGTTGAAATTATCTATTTAAATACGAATTTGCATGAAATGTGTTGCATTTGTACTATTGAGCACGATCTTTTTTGTATCGAAACTTTTTTAAGAACAAAGCAACTCAATTCATTCTCAAGTCATTATGTGCCTAATTGCGGTGAAATTAGAGCCACTTTATGAGCAAGTGTGTTGAAAATTAATATTTACATAATATATCATTACGGAACATTTAGTAGGCGTTTACGACTCTGTCTTGGCTAACTGTAGTTCTTATTTGTCTAGTTTTTGTGTGTGCATTCACATGTGTACATGTTTAGTGATATTCAGCCTATGGTAGCCGAATTAAAATCCTGTCATATTAAACGCTACAAATACCAAATAATTTCTATGATTATCAATACGAAATCTATAGGTGTTTTAGTGTCTGTCTTGTTCTTGTTGTATTTTTCATTTGTCTAGATCAATACTGGCCTAGAATGACCGAATTAGAATATTGTCTATGAATATGGAATCCTTTAGAGGTATCTGTGTTTGTCACTATATTAGTTCTTTTTTTATCTAATCGTATACTAGTATGGTCTGTTTTAATGATTACCAAATTAGAATCTAGTATTAAACGCTACAAATGCCGACGAATTTCTATGCTTTTGCTTCAATACGATATATGTAGGTGTTAACGTGATTCTGTGTTTCTCATTTCTCTAGTTGAATATTGACGTTATCTACCACTCTATAAATGCCGAATAATTTCTATGCTTTTGCATCAATACGAAAGATGTAGGTGTTAACGTGATCTTACTGCTGTATTTCTCATTTCTCTTGTTGAATATTGACGTAATCAATCACGATATAAATGCCAAATCATTTCCATGCTTGCGTATCAATGCGAAACTTTTACGTAGTGATCTGCCTTCTCCTTGTTGTATCTCTTTTTAGTACGTATAATCGTATACGAATCTATGTACCGTAACATATCCATTTTAAACGTAACAACAGCCGAATTGAAATATACACGCCAATGTCACTAAACTCAAGTAATTTACAAAACAAAGCCACGTGTACTGATAAACAGTCCATAATATCGTTAAGTGTCTCTATGTTTTTGTATTTCGATGGTCCTATTTATTCCAGACCTTTGTATTTTTGTACAAAGTAACTCATCTCTCATAAAGACGTAATCATAACGATAATGAAATTTTCCATTTTTGGTCAGGTACCTAAAATTTGGAAAATGTTTTTGTTGTAAATTAGGTTATTTAATTCCTTTTGTATTCTATTTTCATAGAAAATTTAAAAATATATCAAAAAGAGAAGAATATAAACGTGGGAGTAATCCCCCAAATAAATTAGGAAGAATAAATCTATTTTGGTATAAAAGTTCTGAGAACGGAGATCAAGTTATTTATAGGGAATTATATTCGTGTTTATGATCACTTGGATCACATATAATTAGTATTACTTCTGCTCCTCGAGACGGAGGTTGTTTGTGGAATTCTTATCAGATATTAGTTACAAGGAGAAAATATCAAGTACGTTATAAGATCTACGAGTATAATGACATTCTAGGTGCTAGACGCTAAGCAATGTTAGTATTTAAACCCCTATTTATCTACCTAAATCATATCTAATCATTGAAGCTATTGATTTTTCAATTGAAAAGATAAGCACTAAACGTTTGAGCAAGTAATAAAAATAATTGTCGCTAATTTATTGGAACAAACGCAGTCGCCGTCACTTGAACAATTCGCGTAGATTATTTGTTGTAGGTATATGTAGATAACCCAAATCATAAATATTTAACCTGTGTTGAAGGCAAGGTAAACAAAAAAAGCTATAATTTTAAAAACTTATATTAAAACACACGCAGGTTCCAAAACATATACAGCAACTACTACTTATATTACCTGTCAATACCTATTTTATAAGTAGATTGAATACTCTTAAAATTATTCAGTGTATTAGTTATCATTACTCTATCTATTAACTTCTTAATGTATGTACTATTTTAGTTATGAATTAAATGTGGATGGTCTCTCATGATGGTGTTTTAATGCTACCCCCACCACGGCGCACCATAACGTTACAAACTACTTGCACCTAAGTTTTTGCTACATTTTTATAATTACAAATAACCTAAATAGGAATAAAAATACGTAGGTACACAAATATTCACATAAATCTTATAAATATATAATACTTATTTTTTTCCACCACGGCGCACCATAACGTTCCAAACTACTTGCACCTAAGTTTTTGCTACATTTTTATAATTACAAATAATTACCTAAATAGGAATAAAAATACGTAGGTACACAAATATTCACATAAATCTTTTAAATATATAATACTTATTTTTTGAAACTTACTTCATTTTATTAACTATATCACAAATTGTTAACAAAATGACGCATTATACGATATATCGATTTCCACCGTTCGCAAGGCTTTTGAAAAATAAATAAATAAAATACTTACATAATTTCATAATAGAAGAAGTTACGGCACTTATATAATAATATGTTACGTAGATATTTACATATATATTTTTGTATGTTAAAAGACACCAGCACTTTGCGCCCACAATTGTGATAATGCACCACTGGTGGGAAACCGTTGGGGTGCTTCCGAGTAAGCAGGTTCAGTCAGCCCCTTTGTGCGCAGTCGTAAGAATTATTTGGGACATGTATTGATTACTGAGAGTGCCCTAAGTATTCCCAAACTTCTGCAGCTTATCGAGAAAAATAATGCCGCCAGAAGAATTCACCTAGGAACCACTGAAAATATTTAATTTATTTTTTGAACTGCAGCTGCAAGGCAACCCTACTCACAGGTGCCCTAAGCAAGACCTGGAACTACTCTGATGGGCATTACTAGACCTAGCTTATGTTTCAGTAGGTTGGGCCAAATCTAAGTCGAAATCTATAATGACAAAAATTTAAAGGTAAACATCTACAATATGCCTGCAAGAATGATCATTATTCTTGAACAGATCATTTTTACAAGAGAGAAAGAGAGAGTTATCCGAGAGAAAGGGAGCGAGAAACATTTCTAGCATGCATGAAGCGAGGGGACATTGTTGTGCTGTATTGATTAACTTGTAGCTCTACCGATGTTCACTGTTTTTTTTCGGCAGCTAGAAATCCTGCCACAGTGCGCAGTTTTAGGTCACTACTGTCAAGGTTACTAGAGGTATTAGTAACCTAAATTTCAAGTCTTAACTTCGAATGTTTGTTTCGGTAGAGACCTGAGTAGGATGGGACGTTAAGTATTATCAGAAGGAGGTTTGATCGGTATAACAGTGACCTATTTCCTAGATCATAGATCCCTGTTTTTCTAGAAAAGACATAGATTTGTACAGTTAAACTGCTAAGTTTAATACTATGTTCCAGAAGGCATTTACAGAATGACATTGTTCGGAAAAATAATTCCTGTAACAAATACTTAATCAGAAGACTGTAAAGTTAAATTGAACTATTGACATTTACACCATCAGACCGTAGATTGATTGTGTTAATTAATTGTGTATAGACCATTATTCTGTTTTGTTAATTACATGGTATCTGTAATCATTAGGTACACTTGGAGGGGACTCTATGGAATCTTCGGTAGCGCTGCACTGCGCAGTGGCTCTTACACTGATGGAACATCTGCGCAAACAACGTAATAGTATTTTTTTTTTCTGTATTTCCTTCGGGTTGCATGGTAGTATTTGAAAAACTTGGTGAACAGGGTCACGCTTAACATCCGTTTAAAAGTCTACTAGCAAAATCATATTGTCTTGAAATGTCAGCTCTAAAGAAAGGAGAGAAAAGTAGGTCAAGTGCCGACAAGGGCTTTTTATTAGTAAACGAATGAGCGCTTAGTGGAACAACCTAGTGTCATACCCAGATTTGATTGGTTTACTTTGGTAATATAAGTTTAAATTGATTCTAAATGATATTGGAAATTTAAATTCTATGTGCAAAAAAGATTGTAGTGAACTGTACTGGCTAAGAAAAGTCATTTGCGATACCATGTCTGTTCCATTACCAATTTTTATCTACATTTTTTTTTTTATGATTTTTCACGCAGTATAGCTATTTATTTTAATTCCAGTGAAAAATTGTCAGTCAGATATATTTCGTTGATATTCCTCGGCTATAATTTTTTATTAAATAATGACTATTGAAAAAATATTCGTGGAACATTAACGAAACGAAAGTTTAGATAAATTGCTGGACCGTTCATAATGTACGCTAGAGACAGCTGTTTCGTTCTTTAATTATTATGTCAACTCTTATAAGACCAAAAAAACCGGCCAAGGGCGAGTCAGACTCGCGCACGAATGGTTCTGTACCATTATCGCAAAAAACGGCAAAAAATCACGTTTGTTGTATTGCAGCCCCACTTAAATATTTATATTATTCGCTTTTTAGTATTTGTTGTTACAGAGGCAACAGTAATACATCATCTGTGAAATTTTCAACTGTCTAGCTATCACGGTTCATGAGATACAGCCTGGTGACAGACAGACAGACGGACCGCGGAGTCTCAGTAATAGGGTCCCGTTTTTAACCTTGGGTTCGGAACCCTAAAAAGGAATTAGAGAAGAAGGGCATTCTGTAGTAAATTGATTGCCAGCTTAGCAATGTCCCTATCAAATCCTGCGTAGGTAGACATAATTAATTAATTACGCGCATTCATTGTTATGCACTGTCTAGGATCACGGCTTCGATGCCTACTGTATGTAAATCATGATTGTTTAGTGGTAGCTTCTGAATCTTCTGATTGCCGACAATAGAGGAAGGAAGGAATAGAGGTGTAGACAAAACGAATGGCTAAACAGACGAGTTCACATTTCTTAGTGGTTAGATTAGGAAGCACTATAGAACCTCTTTTATAGTTTATTTTTTTATTCTTTGTATTTTAATTATTTTATTTTTGTTCCTTGGATGTTGCATGAGTCTCTTTCTCTTGTATGCAGATATTTTGTAATATTTCAGTATAGCTTGCTTATTAGTAGCCTAACATATATAGGTAATAAATAACCGCCCATATGCGAAGACCATTTTTCATAGAAATCGTCCCAGTAATCTGTCTGCGGGAGTCTGACAACGACACCTTCAGGAAAGAAACTAAACGCAACGTCACAACGGTATGTTTCTTCATCGCTTGATCGTGATTGGTGCATGTTACCAATGCACCGCCTCTTACAAGTGACGTCACACGTAATCCTTTATTCATTCGCCCACGCCGCGCGGGCAATCTGCGCTGGCGCCGCTGCTTTGTGGCATCTCCGGAACATTCTCGCAGAAAGGCGGAGCGTGCTCATAGTGCTTATGAATAAGGAGCACGCAATCTGACTGTGTAGTAGGTTGATGGCATTGTACTGCTGTAACTTATATTCACAACCTAATGAACCTTGATTATAACTTATATGAATGACGAGTTGTCTGCCATCATCATCATTATCATTTCAGCCGAAAGCCCGTCAGAGGCTGAGCTTGACTCGCCAGCGGTTATGCTTGACTCGTCGGACGGCGACTTTGATGCGTTGGAAGAGTTTGACATGTTCGACGGCGAGCTTGACGCGCTAGACACCGAGCTTGACGAGATGAACGACGAGCTTGACGCGTCGGAGTTCGAGCTCGACGAGCTGGAGTTCGAGCTCGACGAGCAAGAGTTCGAGATTGACCTGATGGCGTGCCAGCCACCACCAGAACAGAGGCCGTGCTTGCGACATCCGCTGCCGTGCGATCGTCGCATGGCCAGTATCCAAGCTGCTCGGGCTGCTCGCAAATAATACTAACTGATTCCCGCCTACCACGCGATGTCACTTCTGAACCTTCCAGTCCCTCCCAGCCCTATCAGCCAGTCTGGCTGCCTGAAAAAACTTAGAGGCAGCAATCATTAATCATCCTTTCTCGCTATTACCTGTCTACCATTATTGTCTACCTGTTATGTTTATAAAATTCAAGAACCAGTTAAAACTCCAAAGTGTCCTGAAATAAAAATACATGTATCATCTCGCAAACCACAATTTTGGAAAATAAATATATATTTCGACTTTCTTCCCTAACACCTGTTTTGTTTGCCAATAAGTACCCACCACGAGTCACATTTTGTACCCTAAAAATTATTGGAAGCCGCACGGGGTGAAACAAGAGGGGGGAGGGAAAACCGATCGAGATAATGGCCCTCGCAACCACCTACTGAGATTTAGCAACAGATTAAACACGGCCAAGCGCCGTAAGACTCAGTGTCGTGAATTTTGGTTCAAAACCCTACAGACACAGCAACAAATGGAAAACGGGCATATTATTGTATCGCGATTTCGTTTATATGGCCAAACTTACTTTATTTTGTGGGGGTAAAGAACATATGCTTTAATATTATTTTAACTTAGTAGTATAATACATGTCATAATAATGGAAACAGTGCTCTAAAATAAAAACTTTTTACAATCAATAAACCGACTTCTAAACCAATAAAAAAACTTTTTTGCAAAAAAATACTACCGACTTCCAAATACAAAACTACAAATTGAAAAATATCTTTAATTTTTGAAGTCGTTGTCTTTCGTAGGTGCCAATTTTTTGCGTTATGGACACCGACTTCAAAAATTAAAGTTATTTTTCAATTTGTAGTTTTGTATTTGGAAGTCGATAGTATTTCATGAAACTTGAACATAACCGGTGAAATGAGAGATCTGCGTACCCCTTAAGAGCGAACTGGCGTGATGTTATGTTATGAAATGGTATAAACAATAAACAGACATGCGATTGCAGCAATCCCGAGAGATTTGCCGTTATTTATTGAAGAGATCTGTTGTATATCTCCAAAGTTCTTCATCAGATCTCCACCAAATTAAAATGGGACCAATTTCGAAACATACGTTTTCAAACAAAAAAAGAATTTTCAAAATCGGTCCACAATTGACGGAGAAACCCGTCCATCATCGGACAACCAGACGCACGGTGATGCGTCATCGGTACATGGTGGACATCCCACCCATACGCACAAAACGTTTTGGGGACACTTTTATTATGCGTACAGCTAAGGAGTGGAATTCCCTGCCGGAGTCTGTGTTTCCCGATAGCTACAATCTAGGGGTCTTTAAGTCAAGAGTGAATAGGTTTTTTCTAGGCAAGCGTGCTTCACCGTCGACCACATCATCGCTTTCCATCAGGTGAGATAGTGGTCAAGCGCGAGCCTATTGATAATAAAAAAATAAAAAGAAAACGGTGAAAAAAAAAAAAAAAAAATGACTTTCTTTTCTGAAGTCGGTGTCTTTGATACCTCTTGTTGTATCACACCGACTTGCAAAGTGAAAGTTAGAATAATTAGAAGTCGGTTTGTCTTTTGTGAAAAAGTTTTTATTTGTCACTTTTTAGTTTTAGAACCCTATCACTGAAAAGTGAGCAAAATCTTTAATAGTGAGGTACCTAAAGGATTGACAAAATACCCATAATAACTTAATTTACACATTAGTGCTGTTTGCCGCTAAGGAGTTCGGAGACCCATATCTTGAAAAGTACAGCAGGAACCGATTTTGAAGAAAACATAAAACTTGGCACACGTGTTTAGAAGCCCATACACACATATTATGTGAATACTGAGCAATTCCAACAATACATACGTGTCGAAATGATTACCTCCTTTTTTTTGAAGTCGGTAAAAAATAATTACTCCTTGACATATATCTCCCTTATGTCAAAAACTCCACTAATAAATAGACAAAATTCAAAATTTAAGAAACCCCCCGACACATTTATCTTGCCAAAACCATCCCGATTCAACCAGTAAAACGCCTATAAATTTTAACGGCTGAACCGATTTTATTCAAACATAGCTAAGAACACTCTCGACACAATCACCTCACAAACAAAAAAAAAATCACCTTTTAAATCAAAATCGGTTCATCCGTTGAGGCGCTATGATGCCACAGACAGACACACAGATATACAAAAACACAGCAACACACGTCAAACTTATAACACCCCTCTTTTTCCGTCGGGCGTTAAAAACAACTAGTAGAAACGACAGCAGCTGGTTAGCAGATTCCGAATTCAAATTCTCCGTAGACTTTTTTAATTAATATAGTATGTTCTTAAGGAAATAGTCCAGAGAGGAGTAATTTTTGTGTAGAAAATATTGTGTTCATTGGTGAGATTTGAGAAATAAAAAATAAGAAACTGCATTTTAATATTTATTGATGTCAAAGCCGATAAATTTGACTACAGGCAAATACATTCCCACAACGCTATTCGTTGCACGGACAGAAACACATAAAAGAAAAATAAAATTGATCAAGCCGGTGTAGGGCATTGTGTGGCATGATTGATGGTCTGCACTTAATGCCAAGCCCCGTTGTACAATTCCAAATGTTCCTGTAGCAACCCACGAGCGAAGACTTCGATGTCTCCCAAGGACTCGCGGAAATGCTCTAGGATCTTGAACGACTTGCTATCAGACGCCATCGTGAGGAGCTGTCGGCGGTGACTCCTCAACTTGTCACACCTGTAATAAGGAACAAGTTAAATGTTAATAAATCATTCGCTAGGACCACTTGGGGAAAAGGATGGCATGTCTTAACTTCGCAGGAGACCTTAAACATGAAATCGGAACAAAGACAGATTTAGATAGGTATGAAATGCGACGAGTTTTTTTCTCTCCTCACAAGAACCACTAATTCTACAATCATACCTGTATTTTACTATTGAATAGGCAGTGTATAGTTATTTTAGAGTGCTTTGTTAAAGGGAGCGGTAGTCACTTCTAGTAACTACTTCGCTAATAGCTAGCCTATATTCTCTAAACTAATGGTACATTTTAATAACTATTCTGCAATATGACAAGTCGCAAATGTGATCGAATGATGTGATCAAAATAGAGTCATGTTGACAGGAAATGTTCCTTAATTCTTCTCCTGAATATCCCTAGTGGGGGGTTGTTATGCACTGTCTAGGATCACGGCTTCGATGCATCATGATTGTTTAGTGGTAGCTTCTGAATCTTCTGATTGCCGACAATAGAAGAAGGAAGGAATAGAGGTGTAGACAAAACGAATGGCTAAACAGACGTGTTCACATTTCTTAGTGGTTAGATTAGGAAGAACTATAGAACCTCTTTTATAGTTTATTTTTTTATTCTTTGCATTTCAATTATTTTATTTTTGTTCCTTGCACGTTGCATGAGTCTCTATCTCTTGTATGCAGATATTTTGTAATATTTCAGTATAGCTTGCTTATTAGTAGCTTAACATATATAGGTAATAAATAACCGCCCATATGCGAAGACCATTTTTCATAGCTGAACTGGCTGAACAGATTTTATTCAAACATAGCTAAGAACACTCTCGACACAATCACCTTACAAACAAAAAAAAATCACCTTTTAAATAAAAATCGGTTCATCAGTTGAGGCGCTATGATGTCACAGACAGACACACAGATATACAGATACACAGCAACACACGTCAAACTTATAACACCCCTCTTTTTCCGTCGGGGGTTAAAAACAACTAATAGAAACGACAGCAGCTGGTTAGCAGATTCCGAATTAAAATTCTCCGTAGACTTTTTTAATTTAGAATCCGCTGGTATGTTCCTAAGGAAATACGAGTAGTCCAGAGAGGAGTAATTTTTATGTAGAAAATATTGTGTTCATTGGTGAGATTTGAGAAATAAAAAATAATCAACTGCATTTTAATATTTATTGATGTCAAAGCCGATAAATTTGACTACAGGCAAATACATTCCCACAACGCTATTCGTTGCACGGACAGAAACACATAAAAGAAAAATAAAGTTGATCAATCCGGTGTAGGGCATTGTGTGGCATGATTGATGGTCTGCACTTAATGCCAAGCCCCGTTGTACAATTCCAAATGTTCCTGTAGCAACCCACGAGCGAAGACTTCGATGTCTCCCAAGGACTCGCGGAAATGCTCTAGGATCTTGAACGACTTGCTATCACACGCCATCGTGACGAGCTGTCGGCGGTGACTCCTCAACTTGTCACACCTGTAATAAGCAACAAGTTAAATGTTAATAAATCGTTCGCTAGGACCACTTGGGGAAAAGGATGGCATGTCTTAACTTCGCAGGAGACCTTAAACATGAAATCGGAACAAAGACAGATTTAGATAGGTATCAAATGCGACGAGTTTTTTTCTCTCCTCACAAGAACCACTAATTCTACAATCATACCTGTATTTTACTATTGAATAGGCAGTGTATAGTTATTTTAGAGTGCTTTGTTAAAGGGAGCGGTAGTCACTTCTAGTAACTACTTCGCTAATAGCTAGCCTATATTCTCTAAACTAATGGTACATTTTAATAACTATTCTGCAATATGACAAGTCGCAAATGTGATCGAATGATGTGATCAAAATAGAGTTCGATGAGTTGTTGCAATGCATTAAGTTATATTAAAATTATGATTTACAGATATCTACTTACAAAAATATGTTCCTTAGGCAGCACAGAAACCCGACGTAAATCCTGATCTGACGACCTAATGGCGCCCAACACGGGACTACGGATCGATGCACCTGCATTTTTATCAAATGTTGGCCATACCGATGTGCGGTACTCTACGCAATGGCGTCCATACGCAATGTGTCTGGACCTGTAGTAGTAAAACTTTAAGGCCGTTAAATATACTTAATTTTATCTATAAAAACATCCCACCCCTTGGTAATGAAATATGTTTTTATTGCTATAATAAAGTTCTGCAAAAACTATAAGGCAAAAATGAGCAGAGGTTCTTTTTAGGCAATTATAAAAATTAAACTTATCTGTGATTCTTTTGTGTGTTTGTAGATCAACTCAAAGACTAACGAAATAAAACATAAAATATATGTGTTATTCCCTAAAAAAAATGCAGAGTTTTAGGAAATGCAATAAATATTATGAATTTGCGTTTAAAATTTGACTCTTACGGCTCAATATAAAAATATCTTATCTTTTGAATGTTAAATGAATATTTTTTTAGATTATCTATGCAATGACCGTGAAAATAATATTAAATGTACGGCTCTGTGAAAAAGAAAGTTATTGTTTTTAAACTAAGTGGATATCGTTATAATTTTTAATATGTAATTATATATATATATATAATTTCGAAATCGATAAAACTTGTGTATTATACGGCCTTAAAGTTTTTTTACTTTAGGTCCGGACACATTGTTAATTTGAATTAATAATACAAATAAAAATCTAAAGCCCAAAAAAATACCTGTTGTTTTAAAATACAACGACTTACGATTATAATGTGATTACCCAGACTTAGAGCGCGTTTACCTGACGGGATTAATTTTTCGGTTTTCCCGCGTCACGCTGCGTGTTGACCCCGTCCCCTGGTACTCCCGTGACGATTCAATACTCAATTAGTACTTATTAATTTTAAAATAACATTTAGTAATGAATGGTATTTATACACCTTTTTAATGCTTTTCAGATTTTATTCTGCTTTTTCTATTTATAAAGTTGTTTTCAAGTATTGTAACAGTAAGTTCAAACGATGGTCATATTTCAGCAAAGATTTCCGAAAGACAACATTTTATCTGGAAAAATTAAATAAACATCTTAATATGTTTCAAATTGGTTCTAATATAATAGAATGGTCAATAATTGTCTATTTTAGAAGTTTTCTAGCAAAAATATATTGACCCATACTGCGTCATTCACATGTAGGTAACCTGATAATATTCTGGACTTCCGGTTTGTTGTTAGATGATTGAATTGGTTCTCAATTGTTGTTATTTTTTATAATGTGGTAAATACTGCTGTGATGTATATACTTAACAAAGTTTCTAAAAAAGTCATAACAATAAAATGATCGCAAAATCGATTGCACAAATGAAACTCATTTTTTTTAAATACTGGCAACAAAATTGGAACTAATGTCATGTCAATGTCATCGTTGGCATTCGCTTCGTTTGTCTCTGATTTCGATTTCGAATATACCTATGTCTAGACCATTACCACATTTTTTTCTACCAGTTTCCTGTCAGTAAATTTTAGTAACATAATTATAAATAATATAATGCAAAGTCACAACGACACGTCAAAAAGCGTTGTCTTATAACTAGTCAAATAACCCGCCCCTAACTGTTCCCGGCGCAAAGGTGCCCATAACGCTTGCTGCATTGCCACGTTGGATGGCAATGGCTAACCTTTGCACCAAGAACGAGCTGGAGCGGGAGTCACCCGTTTTGTCCCTTAGCCTATGCCCTATCTCACTAATGAGCTTCTTGGCCTCACTGCCCCAACAGCCCATGGTCTCAACGGCAATGGGCACAAAATAGTATATATAATGCAATAATATATATAATGCAATAATCGTTATACTACTAACATCAAGCCCAACTTTCTAGGAACTTTCGCCCGGCTCCTTTGCATATTTTTACAAGTTTGGTCAAATTTCAATTGGTCTACGGAGTACCGACGTTAATTTTTTTATAAGTAACTGTCCAAAATACGAAAGGCCTTGATTTTTCAGTATTAATCATTGGTTATGATTCAATTAGGATGCCATCTCGTAATTCATCACACTATAACGCTAATGTTATTAAGGCGAAAGTTTGTGAGTGTGTATTTGTATGTTTGATACTTCTTGACGCTCAAATGGCTGGACGGATATGGATGCAGTTTGGCATAGAGATAGATTATAGTATGGAGTAGTACATAGAATACTTTTTATCCCGGGAATATGTTACCTTGGTATAATTTTTCACATTCACGCGGGCGATGCCGCTGGCAGAAGCTAGTAGCAAATAAATTACATAATAATCCATACCAATACCTACGAGCGCGGGGACCGAATCCAGAAATTCCGTAATGAAAAAACCTCACGCTCCCCACTCCGACGGGCACGGCGGTGATACTTTGACTTTTAATAAGGTTTTTGAATTCTGTGGAATTTGAGTGGTGAGGGGCAGGGGGCGGGGGGGGGGGGAGGTTTGTTGCACTTGTTTTCGATTTCCGTGTTGGTATTTTTAGAATGAAATTTTTTTTTGCGGGGGGAGGTAAACGGTAAAGGGGGGGGGGGGGTAAATCCTATCTTGTTCTCCTGGATGAAGTAGCGTGGGGCAGGGGGGCAAATTTTTTGTCAGAAATGCGCTAACTCCAACCGTTTCTGAGATATGAGGGTTTTAAAATTTTTGTTGGTCGTAATTTTTTTGCCTTTTATCGGTCTCTCTGAGCTGTTTCTCTGACAATGGTGATCAATGTGGACCTTATGCTTTATCTGTGCTTTACGAAAGGAATTTTCCCGGCCCCGTTAAAAGAAGCCATAATCACGCCAGTGCACAAGGGTGGAGATAGAGACGATATCAGTAATTATAGACCAATTTCAGTTTTAACTGCTTTATCAAAAATTATTGAAAAACTAATAAATACTAGACTACTAAATTATTTAAACAAATTTAATATATTATCCGACTCGCAATACGGCTTCAAAAGAAATATGTCTACGGAAGATGCTGTTAGTGCTCTGTCCTCTCTAATAACCAAACATCTAGACAATGGACAAAAGAGCCTCACTGTCTTTTTAGACCTCAAAAAGGCGTTTGATACCGTCTCTACCTCTATTCTTGCAAACAAACTGGAAAAGATTGGCGTTCGGGGAGTAGCTCTTGACCTTTTAAAGGACTACCTTTCAAACAGGACGCAAAGAGTGAAGATTGGCCAGCATATCAGTGGTGACGCGGCTGTATTGTTCGGAGTTCCCCAGGGAAGTGTTTTGGGCCCAACCCTCTTCTTAATATATATAAATGACCTCTGTAGTATGATAATACCTAATGCTAAAGTTTTCTCCTACGCCGACGATACAGCCGTTGTCTTCTATGGGAGCTCTTGGCACGAAGTCAAGGATCATGCTGAGGCAGGTATCTCTCGTGTCGCTGAATGGCTAAAATTCAATCTCCTAACGCTAAATACCTCCAAAACCAATTTTATATGTTTTAGCATTTCTAAGCGTAATGAACCAACTGATGAGTTTGGTATCGTTATACATTCATGTAAGGGTGCATACGGCAATAATTGTGACTGCCCAAATATTCGCAAAGTTACCGAAGTTAAGTATTTGGGTGTAGTAGTGGATAATAGACTAACCTGGTACCCTCATGTAGAGCAAGTTACCGCCAGAATTAAAAAGTTAAGTTGGTTGTTCAAAACCCTAAGACATGTTGCACCAGTGGTAAAAGCGAACAACCAAAGCCCGTCAAAAAATTTACTCACACAAGTTTACCTTGCACTTGTACAATCTGTGCTCGGATACTGTATTCCGGTTTGGGGAGGTACAGCAAAGACCAAATTAATCCATCTAGAACGAGCACAACGCGCACTCCTAAAGATTATGCATTTTAAAAAGCTTAGATTTCCTACTGTGGACCTTTATCAGATCAGTGATGTACTCTCTGTCAGAAAGCTGTTCATAGTTCGAACAGTATTAAAAAAGCACAAGTCTTTGCCCTTTAATGCGGGTATTACCGCGAAAAGAAGAAAGTTTAGCATAGCGGATATACCTTCAACTAAGACCAAATTTGCATGTAATCAATATAGTAAACGATCAGCTCAATTGTATAATAGAATAAATAAAAAGCTAAATATACACTCGAAAATAAAATATGATTGTCAAGAAACACTAGTTAAGTGGATAAAACCACTTACGTATGAGGACACAGAAGCATTGTTATAGTACGGAATTATTCACATACACACAGACACACACACCCACTTATACTGACAGACACGCCCATACACACACACACACAGACACACACACACACAGTCTTTAATATACTCTCTTTTTAAATTCTTATTTTGTTAAACTAGATTTAGTATTCTGAACTAAACTTTAACTTTAATTTTAAAATATTGTGTTAAGTATCACGCTATACAAAATAGGGAGGGGCGGAGTCTTCTACTACAGGCATTATTTGTCTAAAAGAAGATTCCGAACACAACAATTGTAAACCAATTATTTGACACAATAAATTTATTTTATTTATTATTTTATTTTATTTATTATGCTAATGAGAATAAGGGTCACTTTTGCTTGTCAAAGAAAAGCGACCTTATTTCAATGTGAATAAGGGTATTTTTGTTTTGTTTTTTAGAGTTTTATTAATCGTAAATAAATGCGGGTTTGGCTCGCTACGTTTTCGAGTTTTCAACGTTTTTAATTTTTTTGACGCATTTTCCAGGACTGGATCTAGAATAAATGCTATGCAATAGCTTTACCGCGGCAGTCCCCGAGTGCCACACGTCTTTTTTTTTTGTTCCAAAGACCCAATATACGATGATGACGACAATATACATGTGATTCATGGGTTTAAATAAATATAAATTTGTCGAAATTGAACTCTCTAAAGTAATTACTTCTTTAAACTGACCCTTACATAAAAATCTCTTACTGATTAACAACTGATTAGCAGATTTGAAATTCAAATGCTATATAGAATATTTTTGTTTCGAGTTGCTAATTATACTCCATTTGAAATAACATTAGAAATTTCTACAACCCTTTTTACAGACCGTTCAACCGATTTTGAGTTCTATCCCGTAAATATAAGGATAGCATAAAAAGCATAAACCTGTTACCAAAACTAACTGCTTAATAAAGCTGCCATTTGTCATATCACCAACGCAATAGAAATCAAAATCGGTTGAACGGGCTGTAAAATGGGATTTTTTAAATGTCTAATGTTATAGCAAATGAAGGTCAAAGATGTTTTTATAAATAATGTTGAAGAAGTAATTATCTAATAGAAAACATTACGAACTTTGGTGAGGCTTGAGAAATAAAAACAAGTAACTACATTTTCATTATTTATTATTGTCAAAGCCGATAAATTTGACTACAGGCAAATACATTCCGACAACGCTATTCGTTGCACGGACAGAAACACATTTAAAAAAAACTAACGAAGACCGATCCGATTTGTAGGACATTGTGTGATATGGTTAAAATCCTGTTAATACAATACTGTTAATCCACGCCCCATTGTACAGGCCAAGTTTGACCTTTTGAATAAAACGTTCGAGTTCTTCGTAATTATCCCACGGGTCGCGGAAGCCCTCCAGGATGTTGGCCGACTTGTCGACTGACGCCATCTTGAAGAGCTGTGGGTGACACCTCAACTTGTCACACCTGTAATAAGCAACAAGCTAGGTGTTAATAAATCGTTCGCGAGAACTACTTAGGAAAAAGGATGGAATGTCTTGACTTCGCAAGAGACCCTACACATTAAATTTAAACAAAGACAGATATAGATAGGTATGAAAGGTATATGCTATGTCCTAACAAGTACCACTAATTCAACATTACATAATGGCTGTATTTTCCTATGGAATAGGCAGTGTGTAGTCACTTTAAAGTCCTTTGTTATAGGGTTCGAGTATACTCAGGGTAGGTCTCTGGGTTTTCACAAAAATAATATTAATAGCTTTAAAAGGTCACTTTTATTAACTACTTAGCTAACGCTAGCCTATATTATCTGAATAATGGCACATTTACTAACTATTTTTCAATATCACAATTCGCATACATTAAAACGAAAAGTCATGAAAATGCCAGCTTACTATGAAAAAATTGAGTTAAGCACAACAATGAATCAAGTCCTTTTTTTGGGACAATCCCACCGCACTATTCCCAAATACTGCAACTCCTGAAAGCCAGAGTCAACAGTGGCAACCACCAGAAAAGCGCCGAGGCAATGAAGCTCGACGAAGTCCCGGAGAATGAATTAAACTGTCTTGGATCCCGCAACGAAATTAATCAGAAAAGAATAATGGAGGAGTAAGAAAAAAACAAATTTTCACTTCCGTCCATATCAAGCAGGAGACAGAACAAACAAGACGAATAGGCACAAAGGGTCGTTTACAACTGGGATAAGCCCAGTTGCCTAGCACTACGGATAAAAATTAGCATTAATATTAATGGGTCCTAACATTGTGAGCTGTTATATTTGATTCCAATAATAGGTATAGCAAAAACGCTTGAACGCACGGAAATTTGTTCTAGTTTCCACAAGGTCCGTATAGTAAACAGCTCCTGATACAGCCTGTACATTATTCAATATAGTATTGCGTTCATTCTGCCAAAGAATACACTTCCATAAGATATGATGTGCAGATTGTACATATTCGCAGTCAGATGTAGAACACTGACATAATGGCGAGGCAACAAGCTTGAATCAAGTACTATTAAAATCAGGATTTATAGAGTTCTACTTACCAAGAGATTTCCTTAAGCAGCGCGGGTAGTCAATAGCAATCGCGATCGACGACCTAATGGCGCCCAACATGGGACTACGGATCGATGTACTCTTTAATTTTATCAAATGTTGGCCAGACTGAGTGTTAGTACCATATGGGGAAAGCGTCTAGATATTAGAACAATCAACACAAATAAAAATCGTAAATCTAAGTAAGAATATCTATCGTTTTAAAATACGACTTACGATTACTAGACGCGATTGTATTATGTTTAATCGGATTTAGAGCGTGTTTATCTAACGGGATAAGTTTTTCGATTTGCCCGCGTCACGCTGCCCGACGATCCCGCCCTCTCGTGCTCCCCTGAGGATTCAATACCAAAATAAATACTTCTTTAATTTAACATAACATTTAACAATGAATGTCATCTTTCTCTCATTGGAATCACACTTTTAAAGTTTCTTAGATTTTATTTCGCTATTTCTAAATTTATACTACTTTTAAACTACTGCAAGTAAGTTCAATCGATGGCCATATTTTATTGAGTTGGCACTTAAAATTACAACTTAATTATTAAAACATCTTAACGAGTTTTAAAATAGCTCTACCTCATTAGATTTATCAACTTTTGTGTATTTTGCAAGTATGTAAAAAATTGCTGACTAATATAGGCAACCTGATAATATTCTGGACTTCCGCTTTGTTGCTGCATGCAGGTCTTTGCTTCTTTTTTTATTAAGCTCGGTCTACACATTCTTATCTCAGTCAATTATCAAAAATACTTTATATTCCTCATATAAACTATAAAAGGACTGAATGAATGACTGAATTATAATTACTAATTTATTTCTATCTATATATCTATCTATATATTAATTTTAAACTACATAATTTATCTAATAGTAGACACACTTTGATCAACAATCTATCAAACACGTAATTATGGCACGATATCTTTCCGATTTACCCCGATTCAAACAGTAAATCGCCCATAACTTTTGAACGGCTGAACACATTTTCTCGATAAAGTCACCTTTGAAACAAAAAATCAAAATCAAAATCGGTTCATCCGTTTAGAAGCCATGATCCCAGACAGATACAGAAATAAAATACACATATACCCATATACACAGGTACGCACGTCAAACTTATAACACCTCTCTTTTTCCGTCGGATTTCCGTCCATAGTTATAAAAATATGTGGGATTGATAGGCGTTATCGAAATGTCAAGTGATCAATTCCTTATATTTTGGCATTTTGACAATCACTATCTTCTGAAACAGTAGTGGACTGTAAGGTATTCCTGCGGGTATGGTCAAGAAACGTTTCAATTATATTAATTTACCTTATAATTCGAAGTGTCGTGGTGGCTCAGTGGCTAAGACCTCGCCTCTCGTGCTTGATGTCGTGGGTTCAAATCCGGACAATGACCAATATTTAAGTTTTTTTCATTCATTTTTAGAAATTTACTCACACACTGATCCGTTTTTGTTGAATTAGGTATTTTACCTGTGTTTGCAATATTTGTAAGTATAATATAATAATAATAATAAATTTATTTCTCAAAAAACTTAGTAATATTTTACAGAAAATAGTTTGGCTGAATTTATTTCTAGTAAATGGATGTAGTCACTGCAACCGAACTAGACAAGGCCTGTATTTCGGTTTTCAGTGCCTTTTTCCTCGATATTTCAACTGTAAATGCCAACAAAGCAAATATGTGTGATTGTACTAATAATATATTTTAAGTGACTTATAACTAACTTCAATGTTAACATTATATAATAAGTAAAATATGTATACGTGAGTGAAGTGTTTATGAGAGTGTGTGGACTAGTAGGTGATTTAAGTGGAGTATGAGTGATGTGGGTGCGTGTGAGTTTTGGTGTGTGAGGGTGAATTTGTGTAGGTGTATGGGTGTGTGTGTGTGATTGTGAATGCATGGCCATGGTTTTGACTAAGATTTTGTTATTTTAATTATTTTAGCTAATTAATACCTAAACATACTACTTACTGTACAACATATAGCAATAACTCCGTTTCTTCATAATTTAGTTGTTGCAAATATTCACTTACTATTTGTTTACATTTAAATTTGGTAAGAGGGTAAATATTTAATTTACTATTTATTTTGCTATAAAGAAACAGACCAAGAAATTCAATAAATCTTTCGCTAAATTTAGTTTTTCTACTGGTTCGTTCCATACGTAATCTTTTATTTCGACATTTTTGCGCGAGTGGGTCATAAGGTAGTTTTATATGTTGTTTCAGAATAATGTTGAGGATGAAAAATTGTATGTGAGAACCATGTTCCTATTTATCAAATTAATGAATTTACCTGTTAATGCTTTTAACACCTTATACCTATAAGTAGTATGGTGTGTAGTGCTATTCTGGATGCGTGTTCCTCACATATATGAATTTATTAATGTAGATATTGTATGTATATATGTAAATATTGTAAAACACCTATTTTTTTAAAAAGAGTATGTATGGAGTTTCTTGTGCATTCTTCTCCATAACAAGCTATTTTGCCGAATGCACGGTAGAATCAACTTTTATTACTTATAATTTTTAATTTTAATTTTGTTTGACATTCAAAAGTGCCGCTTATTGGCCTTGTTGAATACATATATTTGACTTTGACTTTGTGAATTTTACAAATTCCTATGTACTTTCTAAATTTATCTTGGATTTCACAGACAACGATGAAGGAAAACATCGTGAGGATACCTGCCACCTAATTGCGCAAGCGAACTCGGCAAGGCAATGGAGTTTTGACCATTGTCAATCGACCAATCAGTCGATTGATGGGGGTCAAACCCTTTACCTTGCCGGATTCACTTGCGCAATTAGGCTGCTGGACTTATAGTTAATGTAAGTCTGAAAGCAAGGGTTGTGATCAAAGCTCGTGCCTGCTCTCGATAAGAAGATGTCTTTGCTCTGTAGTGGGACAGTTACAGGCTGGGTTGTTATTTATTTATTATTATGCCTTCTAACTTGTCCCAAATATTATTAGAATCTGCAAATCAATTGCTAAAAACGATGAGATTTTTAGGATGAATATGTGGCCCAATGTTTGTAAGATTGGACAGAAAGTATGACTTTGTATTATCTACGCATTTGTTTTAATGGATCTTTTCTCTTAGCTCTGAGTGAGATGAGAGAAGAGATGGCCAGATGTGAGGTGTGTGATGTGTTGATTGTGAGTGTTGAGTGCCTAGAACTTGAACAACTCTTATTTAACGTGAAAGCAGATATTTGAAACTCTGCTTTTATACTTAAGAAGTGTTTGTCAGTTCAGACCAGCAGCCTTATTGCGTAATGAATTGGGCACGGCAAAGGGCAAAGAGTATGAAAAATCGACCAGTCACATCCGAGATGAAAGACGCGATGTGAATTTCCGTTTATCTGATTGGTCGATTTTTCATACACTTTGCCCTTTGCCTTGCCGAATCCATTACGCAATAAGGCGGCAGGGATTAACCAAAGGGTTGAAGAATTAGGTTTATTAATGATAAGCATAAAAGATGTAGTCATATTTTACATTGGCATAATGAAATTCAGTATACTGATCATTACGCATAATATTAGTAGGCAGGTTTTGCCATAATATTTATTGGCATAAATACTGTTGGTATAATAAAAATGAAGCATTATTTTATACATGTCCGTGGCTCAAGGGTGGCACAAGGGCCACTTAACCCAATCCAATAGAATAATTCCCAAATTATAATGAACAATGCAAGTACACTATTTTTTTTATTTTCAGATTAAAATAATAATTATGCCTTAAAATTTATGCAACTCCAAATTATTCCATAACAAAATAGACCAAATGACAGTTGTGCTAATCTTTGCATTATGCCAAAGTTTTATTAAGCTAGTAAAAGATACCGAAAAAGTTATGCCAAACAATATTACGCGCTAAAATTGCCAAGTGCGGGATTCCCGAAGCATTAAATCAAACTTCACAATTTTTAATACATGTATTCGAGAGTCAAAATTCACAAAAGCAGTTCTTCTAGAAGAACTTTCATTTAGTAAATTAAGTATATAAAAAAAATTGCAAGTGCATTGAGCGGGCTTACGGAAGTATGTTCAATGTGCTTGTTTTTCTTTTCTATACAGAATTTCTGCATACAACACATTTCCAGTATCGGAGCACCCTAGTGGTGCAACGACAGAGAACGCGCATTAGCGGTGTTGCCTGATCACTCTTAGTTAGCACGATGGGGTTCGCGGTCCACGATGCCGTACTGTCCCATCATAACGCGGCGGTGGCCACGGAACCCGAGGCGACGCAGCTGGCGAGCGTCTTCGTAGTTAAAGACCGCCGCCCCGTCCAGCTTGGCCAGGAAGCGAAGAGCAGAGTCGAGATCGGAAGACATGTTCACAGCCCCGCTTTATTACAAAACTGAAATCAGTATTAAGTTAAATATTAATATTAAATAGGGAATAAGCTTTGAAGCCAGGGAAGTCAACGTAGTCAGTCATACTGTATGGATATCAGGCGTAGTCCTGCCGCCATCTTAGAATATTTGGGGATAGCTCACGAGTTTATTAAACCCCAAAAAAATTACAATTGCTGAAATAGGTTACTAATCTGGACCTGGAAACAGCGCTTGAGCTACCCCTCTCCTAAATATAGAACTAAGATCGCACGTGATGGATATTCATTAACAAATATTTTTATAAACGAAATAAATCAAAATATTCTAAAAATAACTTTAATCTAGCTATGTGGATGATACAAGAACTACAGACTCATATCCTCACATGATAATTGCGACAAAGGAAGACACCAAAACATTTCATGGAAAATAATCCTATCACTCTTCAAACATCTAATGACATCACTAAGGCTCAGGGAAATGAATAAAAATAATGGTACTTACCGATAAGCCTCGCGGGTACAGCCTCCGCAATACACTTGCCCTCACGGAGATCGACGATGGAGTGCCGCCCTCACCCTATCGACCAGATATGGTTGCACCCCGATATGCGCAATGCAGTTTGTCGGGACATCTAGTCTAGAAATAGGATCGTCTAACAATCGACTAAAGTTGTCAAATCTCCTCTTAAAACTTGTTTATAAGCTTATAATTAATTAAGTCTATTTAATGAATCAAGCAACGATTATACCTTAAACTTTTTCATTTAATAATATATTTAATTATGTTAGTTTGATACGTCGTTGTGTTAAAAGTTTTAAATAAATACCAGTAGCTTTTATATTTAGATTGCTAGTAGAACATCAAAAATAAATTATTTCAGCAGACATGCGATTGTTGCTGTCGATTAGTTACGATTTGTTGGGTACTGAGGTGCGTTTGGATACACTAAGGGGACTACCACTAAGTGTATCCAAACGCATCTGAGTACTATACTTCATAAAAGATAGCTTGATCTCTGCGACATATGTCAAACTGACGTTATTGTTAGCCTGTCAAGCGCTATTCTGTCGCAGAGATCAAGCTATCTTTTAAGAAGTATGGCAATAATAGATGGAGTCCGAATCACAAAAGTACCTTCTTTATTTTTAATATATAAATATTTATTTAGATGCAGTTAGTGGAAGCTTAAAAGTTTACTTTAAATGTAAAGATCAAAGAGCTTATAAACGATTTAATTATTCTTCTCGACCCTTGCTGATTTTAGTAGATTTGTTCAAACAAATATTATAAACAGATAAAATTGTTTTTATTTTTATTTTATTTGTTAGTTAAACCTAATCTCAGGAATTGGTGATACGATACGAAATTTATTTCACCGATAGAAAGCTACAGTATCGCTGAGTGTCATACTAGGCAACTTTACATGCCTAATAAAATTAATTAAAAATATGATAAGTAACAAAAAAAACAATAAACACAAAAGTTATAACACTTAAATGTTTAAAAGTAATTCGAAAAAAAAGATAACTAAAGTAATAAACAAAAAATCAAAAATTGTGCTGGGCATTCGAAGGAATACGTATGGTTTTGGTCAGTTAGCTCACGATTATATATCCTAGGTCTGCCCAGCATGATTTTCTTCTTGTTTACGTCTTTTTAGTACGCTTCTGACGCAGTCGGATTTTTTTATTTTACATAAACCTTTTTTTTGTTTAAACATGACCATTAATTATTTCTCAATAGGCGTTTGGTGTTATTTCTATAAATACAGTCCATTAAAGCACCTCTCACGACTTACTCCCTTAAAATCAGATATTGTAAAAATCATTTTATCCAAAGATAAATAAATATATAATAATAATAAATATTTTTATTGACACAGAAAAAGAGTTATACATTTCCATTTGAAACCCTGACTCCTGTGCTAGGTGAAACCTGTGTAACAGGAGTCAGTGTCCTCACCCGTTGTGGTACTGGTGTTCACAACAATGTATGCACCAGAAATAGAAAAAGTAAAAATAATAATAACCATTAAAAATAATATATGCATGCTCTTATGCGGCGTGCATGCGTGTGTTTATGCATAGGTGTGAAAGTATGAGTGTGTTGTGTGTATGTGTGTGTTGTGTCTATGTGTGTGTTTGGTGTGTGGTGTGAGTGATCATGGTTGGTGGCTGGACTTGGGTTATATAATAAGACTTGATTTGCCTACCTAACTATTAATCATCTCGAGTATTGTTCTTTGATTACGTTTTCCGTCTGTTGGTAGTCAAGTGTTTGGAGCCAAGAATCCAGTTTTATCTTAGTTTTATTTATTATATAAATAAGTCGATAGATAAAGATGTTGCCGTCGAGCGGATGCGGTCTTACATTTGACTGTGCTACATACACTACCAACAGTTCTCTTATGTTTGTTTGCCTGATTTACCGGGGTCTTCTCATGCTGCTTCAATATGAGCTTGAGCAGGTATAGTTGTCTCACTGTAAGTACTTGGCAACTTTCATAAAGGGTTCTTGTGGGGTACCGGTACGGCTTGCAGGTCATGACTTTTAACAGAGATCGTTGGGCTCTCTCGAGGCGTATCATATAGGTTTTACAAGCACCTCCCCAAGCAGTAATACAGTAACCCACGATGTACTGTGCTAGAGCCAGATAAACCGCACGGAGAAGCTTAAACTCGGCCACTTGTCGTAGTTTCTTAAACGCCCATATAAGTTTCCTAACACGTGCAGAGATCTGTTCAATGTGGGGCCGCCAGGTAAATCCCTCGTCCAGAATCACTCCCAAGTACTTCATTGTTTTGTGTTGAGTGATTGGAAGACATGAGCATGGCAGACTACTATTGGCGACGTCACAGGAGTGTGCTTTGAGACTTATTACTGTAGGCTTGGTTTTGGCGAAAGTAAATTGCATAAATGAGGTTTTCGAGATGTTAAGGGTTAGTAAGTTCGCTTCCAGCCAGTGGATTATTTTGCGTAAGCTTGTCTCAGCAGCTTCCCGTGCCGGGTCCCAATGTTCCCCGTGGAATATTAGTACCGTATCATCTACATAGCTAAAGATTTTACCATTACTGAGAGACAGCTGGCATAGGTCATTCACATAAAAGTAGGAAAAGACTGGGGGATAAGCAACCTTTAGGCACACCGTAATCAACCCTGGCTTCGCTGCTAATGACTTCACCAATCTTTACTTTTTGTGTCCGGTCGTTGAGAAAGTCTGTAAAAATGCCCAGAGCCTCACCCCGGATTCCAGCATGCTCTAACTTGTTGACAAGGGTTGGAATACAGACGGTGTCAAACGCCTTAGCCAGGTCCAGGAAAACACCTAAACATTTCTGCTTTGCGTGGAGTTTCTTAGTTAAGTAATAACTGAGTTGATTAACTGCAATATTTAGACAACTTGATTCTAAACTAGCAGTCGGTCCCCTTAAAGCAATATAAGCTTTGTATTAACTTTCTCATAAAGTTCGATGGTTGAAAATCTTAGAAACTACGCCGTAGCAGCTCTACAGCGTAGCAGTGCTTCGGCATAGCATCTTATGTCGATGTTAAGTGCACACTAACAATTAACTAACTTTTGTATATTAATGATGCCTCTTTCTTTTCAGTGTTCCTGATCAAATCTTAGTTATAGTCAGCAAAAAGATTGCTTAGGAACTTATAATAATAAAGGAAAAAATGTTTGTCTGTTAGATGTTTAGAATGGGTACCTAATCTCTGGCAGAACTGAACCGATTATGAAAATTCTTTCATTGTTAGAAAGTGGCGAACCATGGATACCGACATAGCAAGAAAATGTCATGTGTGCCTTATGTTGCAAATAGAATAAGTTAAAATAAGCAAATTGTCACCTTTGATAATTATTGGTGGAATATTTAAAAGGACTTTTATATATATTTAATAGAACCTACGATGCAATACTACGCGCGCCGCTTTTCACGTACTTTGTGTACTATGCACTGTAGCAGCTTAATCGTAATAGTTCTACGGCGTAGCAGCTCTATGGCGTAGCAACTCTACGGCGTAGCAGTTCTACGGCGAAGCATTTCTACAGCGTAGCAGTTCTACGGAGGAGCAGCGCTGCGTTGTAGCACCTTATCTCGACATTAAAGGCGCTAGTTAACATGATCGTCTCGAACTCCTAGCAATGGCAGCACTGAAGCTTGATGAATTGCATGAATAATAATACTCACTTATTCAAGCTACCCGTACTAAATAAAACCTTGTATTCTGCTTGCTGTGCTTCGGAACTTTATCTTCTCTCTATTCAATTCCAAGATCTTCTCTTTGTCCTTTGCGAGGCAGAATAGGTCAGCAGTACTCGTAACTGCATTCGTAAAAACTGTAATCTCTACTACAATCAAAAATCTCAGTTTAACGATTTAGGTATATTTATGCCTGTAACTATGATTGATTATATTAAAATCAACCTTACCCAAGCGACGATATTTGTATCGTCCAATCATTTGTTTTGGATTACATCCGTGATATACGTTGTCGCCACATCGCAGGTGGACATAGATCATATTTTATTATTTCACGGCCTGTGCCTAACTGCCCAGTGAAGAAGGTGCAAAGTGTTAGTAATAATAGTCAGTTCCACTTCACAACATTTATTATCACTTCACAGACATTTAAACATTAATACACATTGCAGAGATTTAGCCATTTTTCTTTCATTTTTAAATATCCAATCATTAAATTTTGTTATGATGCCGAGATTGTATAAATATATTTTATTTCACCAATAAGTATTATGTATACATTAAAAATTAATTAACATCGTAAATAATTTTGAGATTCTCGATTCTATTTTTTAATACTGTTACAAAAATATAAATTCTTCTAACTTCAGATAAAACTTAGAAGAATAGCCGGCCCAGGAAGATGGCAAAGAGTATTGTACAGATGAGTACCGAGCAGTAAAGAACGGCAGGCAAACAGATTTCAGATAGGGTCCAGGTGGAGAATATACTGCGTAGTAGTGAATGTCCTCGCGGCTCTCGACGCAGTCGCGCCAGGCGAGGGTCATAGCCCTCCCCAATCTGGAGCCGGACCAGGTAGTACGGCTCTCGTGGAGGATCTAATGCGATAGGCTCGTATTCATTTGTCCTGAAGCGGTTCAGACGAACCAATGATTCCCCGTCTGAAGTCATCTTGAAACCTGTAACACAACAGATAAATGTTAAAGAACCATTCACTAGTTTACTGGAAAGGGGACACACATGGAGATAGTATACAATAATAAACTACGTCACTGAAGAAACCTGTTGAAAGCTGTTTGTTTTTTTAGGTTATGACGTTGGACTGACATTAGTAACCTGTTTTCCTAAGTTTTTAAAAACATGGAGAGAAATTCTTATGATTATATAATTACAACTAGCCGTAGGCGTATTCAGCCTACAGGTAATTACTACCTAAACCTCCCAAATCATCTATTCAATGTGTAAAAAAAGTTTCAAAGATCAACAAAATTTTAAAATCAAATGAAAATTACAGTTTAATCTACTTACCAGGTAAATTATTTAGTAATCACGGAGAGGTATAAATCAGGCCATACGTCTGTGAGGTGATTAAAGGAAGTCCTGAATGTATTGATTGACAAGTCCGCCAACCTGTTGCATTTTCAGCTATGTTAACACTGACTTGCATAATCGATTAAAATAAACAAAATTGTAGTAAAATATGCTTTTGGTTAACTGATTAATGTGGTTTTAATGCATAATTTATATTCTTGATACATAAAAGTCTGTCCAAAAAACTAAGAAATCGACTAAAGTTCTCAAATCAAATCAAATTATTTATTGTAAATGTTTCAAGTGATTCGACCGTAAGACATGCAAAATGTGTACAATCATGGTTTATTAAAATCAAGATTGACATTGAAACATATAAAATTAGATAAAATATTTAGAGATATTATATTAATGTAATGTCCTCCTTAAAAATATATTAATATAGATTATTCAAAAAGTCATTTATTTAATTCATTCAATAATAATAATAATCAAATTATTTCAATGTCATTCCTAGTATTATTACAATACAATAACATATTTGAAGATACATGCATAATTGTTCTATTACTTGATGTCACTGTGAGGTCTTGAGTTTGGAAAATTTATCATTTAAGTAGTCATTCAAATTATAATAACATTTATCAACTAAAAGGCTCTTTAGTTTTTTTTTAAATAAGCCAGTATTCATTGCCCTTATTTCTTTAGGTAGTTTATTGAAAACTTCAGGAGCCATCCGAAACACACTTTTGTGCATTAATGTGGTACGGGTTTGGCGCACACAGAGGCGGAGTGCGTCACGTTGTTGCTTATTATTGACTACTGAGGCCAATGTAAATAAGTTATAATTGACCTTAACAAACCTTGAAATCTCATAAATATATATGCTTAGGAGAGTTAGAATTTTGTACTTCTGGAGACAGGTTTACAGGTCTCAACAATTCTAAGTCCAAACATAGCCCTTATGCACCGCTTCTGTGCTTTAAAAATTAGGCAAATGTCAGTCTAATTTCCCCAAAAAATTACACCATACCTCAGGTCTGGAGCAACCAAACCATGATATGCAGTTAACAAGGTGTTGATACTTGTAATGTTTTAATTCATGTAGCGCATATACTGATTTATTAATTCTTTTGCATAGTGTTACAATCTGCATAAACACGCCATTTATATTACTAATAGCGTTGAGGCTAGGGTCAGATTGTCGCTATATATACAGATTTTGCAAAGGTTTTTGATCGGGTTGATCATTCGATTCTTTTTATAAAATTAAAACATGCTGGAATTCATAGTTGTCGCGATGGTTTGAAAGTTATCAAAGTAATCGTTATCAGCTTGTTACTTTAGTGGGCTGTGAATCTGTACCATTTACTAAAAGTTCAGGTATCCCACAAGGTACTAAATTGGGCCCTTTGCTCTTTTTGATATTCATTAATGACCTGCTGGATATAATAAGCTGTGATTGCTTGGCCTATGCGGCTGACTTAAAAATCAAATTTAAACGATTATATGAAACTTCAGACTGATTTTAATGTTCTCCTGCAAAGGTATTTCAATAATGGGATGTCACTTAATGTTAAAAAATTTCAATACATTTACAAATAAAATAAATTATATTAGTTAACTTTAAATGATTGATTGAGGAATGATGTAATAAGATAACGTTGTGGTTTAAAAGATGTAGAGACTAAAATTGAAAAGAGTTAGGTAAGATGGTTTGGCCATGTTGAGGTGATGAATGAAAGGTGACTAAGGAAAGGTATTTACAAGACAGACACGAATAGAAACGCCGAGAGGGGACGCCCTAGAAAGACATACACCTTATTGGTGATGTTCTTCAGAAATGCCAGACGCGCAGTACATAACCGGCGTGTGTGTATGACTAGATGTATGAACGTGAGTGAAGCAAAAGAAGTATGTACGGATCGTAGCAGGTGGTGTTCTGTGGTTTCTGCCTACCTCCATGGGCAAAAGGCGTGATTTTATGTATGTTTGTAAATACCATATAAATGGAAATATTGGCAGAGTTTCTGTCATTCGTGACTGACGAGTCTTTTTTTATGTTTCTCTATCTTTTCGCGATCATTTAGATAGTATAATAACTAAAGCCAAAAAAAATGCTTGGCTTTATCATTCGTATGTCCAAGCCGTTTCGTAATAACAGCAGCTTTATTCTGCTTTTTAATGTATTGATTAGGAACTCCCTTGAGTATTGTTTCACTATATGGTCTCCCTATTATTCAACTTATGCAAATAGTTTAGATTCCGTTTTGTTCGGAATTTGGTCATGAAAAAGGCAACCGAAACGCTTTTCTTTAATACAATGGCAGAATGATTCATTTCAAATTGATAAATTTAAAAGAAAGGTGAAATCATTCTGACCTAATCTATACTAATATTATAAAGCTGAAGAGTATGTTTGTTTGAACGCGCTAATCTCAGGAACTACTGGTTGGGCTGCTTGCAAATGAAAAAAAAAAATTTTTTTGTGTTGGATAGTTCATTTATCAGGCTATATAACATCATGCTACGACAAATAGAAGCGGAGCATAAATGAAAAATGTTGCAAAAACGGGCAAAATATTCCTTTTTGAGAGCTTCCGTTGCGTGCGCTGCGTAAACGGTTTAAGTTACGCAACAATCGTGTAGGTAGGTGAATGGTTCCATCGATGCACCAATGATAAATTATTTTAATTTCAGCATGATTTCATAATAGACAGTTACATACATTATAGTACAACGTAGCCTTAAAATCATATATTTGATATTTCAACCTCAACTTTAAATAGTTCATATAATCACCCCCTTACTCGCATGGCAAGGCATACAATGAAAGGTCCATCTCGTCGTCTCCTATTGATACTCGTATATTTTCAATGAATGTTCAGAACATACAGATACGGCCTATTAAGTAATGAGCAGCATTAATAGTTTGACTCAAGCTTAACTGAAATATTGTGATAATATTTCTTTTTACCCGACTGCCGAAACAGGATAATGTGTTTATCAGTCTATGTATGTATATATGTACTCGTATGTTTGTTCCTATGTGGCGTTCTAGAGACCAAACTCATTAGGCGATTTTGATGACTCTTACGTCAATCGATTCGTCTTAACCCTGCGAATGTACATTAAAATTGGAAAAGAAAAAGATGGCGGATTTTGGACACCATTTTGTGGAGGATTTTTTTTTCCTTCCAATCCTCATCGTGTGGGGTATCAAAATAAAGTGTTTTAAGAGTTTATTTCTTAAACATATAACACTTATATGTTTAAAAGTAAACCATTCAAAAAAAAAATAACCAAAAAGTTGTAAATAAAAAGAGTTAATTAAATAAATAAAAACCCGACTGCTTAAAAAGCGAACTAAAAAGACGTAAACAAGAAGAAATTCATGCTGTGCTGTCGGAGGATACATCGGGTTTTGGTCAGCCAGCTCGCGAATATGTATCCTCCGACTGCACAGTATGAATTTCTTCTCGTTTACGTCGTTTTAGATCGCTTTTTAAACAGTCGGGTTTTTTGATTTTGTCAATTAACTTTTTTTATTGCCTGTTGTCTTACATTTTTAATTTAGATATAATTGCATGCATACCTGTTTTCTGTATAATTGCTATGTAACTCGGGCATTTAATGTATAACTTTTCAATGTTTACAGCAGTTGTACTGCTGTTGTGCTTAATAAAATCAAATATATCGAGTTACCAGTTCATAGAAAGTTTGATGCTTTTACGCATCATTTTAAGATAGAGCGAAAATAAAAGCCCAAAAACTTTACGGACATTTTTCTTCATAAGTCAAAAACTATGTGTAACCTTTTACATAAAAATTCAAAATTTAAATAACCCCCGACACATTTATCATGCGAAAACATCCCGATTCAAACAGTAAAACGCCCATAACTTTTGAACGGCTGAACCGATTTTATTCAAACATAGCTAAGAACACTCTCAATACAATCACCTTTCAAACAAAAACTATATCAAAATCGGTTCATTGGTTGAGGTGCTATGATGCCACAGACAGACACACAGATACACAGCAACACACGTCAAACTTACAACACCCCTCTTTTTCCGTCGGGGGTTAAAAAACAACCAGCATCAGAGAGAACTACTACAAAACTAAGAAATAACATCATCATCATCATCATCATCAGCCTTTTAAAGTTCCCACTGCTGGGACACAGGTCTCCTCTCATAGAGGGAGTGGCCTATAATCCACCACGCGGGCCCAGTGCGGATTGGTAGATGTCACATGTCTTTGAATTTTTGGTTCTAGTACATGCCTGTTTCCTCACGATGTTTTCCTTCACCGTTTTGAGAGTGGTGATGAAATAAATTACACAAAGTAAAGAGCCTGCTCGGGTTCGAACCCACGACCTACAACTCGTAAGTCGGGACCGTAACCATTGGGCCATCACTGCTCTCAGAAATAACATAGTAAACATTAATTAACTATTATTTATTTAACAAATTTTGTACACACACATAATACAAGGACAAGAAGGAGGGACAGAAAAATAGGTACAGAGGTGATGCTTGATTATTAACCCAGACTTTAGTTTTAGTTTTTGTAATTAGTATTTACTTGTTTAACTTCTTGCTATTGTTTTTCGAACCTAAAGTCACTTGTGTGTGCTAAGTTATTTCTCACTTTGTAGGGGTTCCTTCTAAAATTGCTTGTTTATCAGTTTTTAGTTTAAACACCTTAACAAGAGCCCGTTTTACGGGTTACTCTTTAAGATTAAGAACAAAGGCGAGCGACGTTCAGCCCATACAAAGGTATTCCCATGTAGAAAACAAGGCAATACCTTAGGTAGAAAACCTGCAAAAAAAACCAGAGCAAATATTGATTTACTATTTCATTCGTATACATCCCTACCATGTTTGTATTGCCTGACTTTTCCATTTTATCATTATTAATAATATGAACCTATTATAATGACTAAAATTACCTACTTAAGTCGTTTTAAAACAGCCAGTAAATAATTTTATCTACACTCACAACGTAATGTTCTATAAACAAAAGATGTTGTATAAACACGTACTTTATATTCGTGGACAGGAATATTAAAAAAAAAACCATTTCAGTGCAACATTTTCCTTCGATTTTCAAACAAATGCATCATAAAATAACTGATTTTTGTAGTATTATTCCCGCGTGATTATTTTACCGCAATGCGTGCAGCTTCATACAATTCCATAGGCCGCAGAATGGCCAGAAAAAAATCGCGTGAATAATAATCGCAGTGCGTGCTAAACCTAACGCGGGCATAATTATTCTTGATCGTTTTTCGTTATTGATTTTGACAAGTAATTGTATTTGACAAAATGAGTTCTAGGTACTACTTAGTTTTAATTGCCGCGCATTATTTGAGAAAAGTTATATACAAGCCTTGGCCACAACTAGGCATTGATGGACTTACATATGTGTGCCTCGGCTTCGCCTCGGCCCACATTTACACAATCGTCCATCAATGCCTCTTTTGCTGGCCGCTGCAATAATGTTCTATAACTACACTCAGGTGAATGCGGTTAGACTGGAAACCGACCTCAAAATACTTGGGAAAATGCTAGGCAGATTCATAGCTGCGACACCTTACAGAAGTTTTTGCACCTCTTGGTTCACAACTAACTTTATGAACACTATAACACCATTAACATCTAAATGGAAGTGAACTAAAAACGTATTATTGGAGGAAACTCATAAACTATTGACTTGTTTTTGATGAAATTTGTACCGTTCTTTTAGTTGGAACTTGGGACATACAACGTGTAACACATTAAAAGCACGTGGGTCATTGTACTTATCATTATGATGATTTTTTATTAAAGGACTTACAAAGTCGTAATAATGTCAGCTGCTCAGTATATTTAGTCTAGTTTTGCAAACATAAGTGTACGGTGTATGCGCATTACTTTGTGTATTAATATATTTAAATAATTTATTTAATAAAAAGATTAAATAAAAAAAAACCTTTCGTATTTATAAGGACAGGATATACATTAGGACAGGTGAACAAAACTATGCATATAATAACTCGCACACCACACAACCTCACTATTCACACTCACACCCATACTCACGCACTTACTCACACACTCACTTGTGACACACATACCACACGTTCATACGCGATCTAGCCTTTTTTAACACTCATTCATTTGCAGAACTCTTTGTATAATTTTAAGTTACCCTTTTATTTTTACTTTTATTTTTAGTCTTGCATGTTTACATTGTCTACATTTCAATTGCATAAAGTAATGATAAGTGGAAGTGCGGAGTCTCCTAATACAAGCAATTCCTTGCTTAAAAGGTGATCTCCAATAATATGTATCGGAATGCCCTTTGTGATTGAAATAAACATTTTTAATTTAATTTCATCACCACTGCCTTCAAAACGGTGAAGGAAAATATCGTGAGGTAACCGGCAAGTCCTAGATCCAAAAATTCGAAGACATGTGACATCTACCAAGCCGCACTGGATCGCGTGTTAGATTATGGTGTGTTACGTTTCACAGGAAGCTCTTGTTCCAGCAGTTGGAACATTATAATCTGATTATGTTAAATGATATCATCAACATCCTCATCAGCCTATAGCAGTCCACTACTGGACATAGGCCTCTCCAATTGCACGCCATTTACTTTGATTCTCGGCAACTATCATCCAGCTGCTACAGGCACCCTGCGAAGAACGTCGCTCCACCTAGCCTGAGGGCGTCCTACCTTACATTTACCAGTTCGTGGTCTCCAATCAAGAACACGTTAAAATGGTAAAAAAGAACCCGTTGGGGGTTCTTTTTTACCATTTTAACCTATTACAACTACAGTCTAACCTACGCCCTAGCTGTTAGTTAGTACATACTTGCCTGCCCCATACTAATCATTTTTAACTTTACGTGGAGAAGAGCAGAACATATGGGTAGATGGAGATTATTCGAAAAAATAAGGCCCTCCAATAGCGCATGGGATTGACATTTCGCATAAGCAGGGTGAGACACTTACCTCATACAAAATATGTGCAGATAGTAAAACCCAGTTTGAGTTTGTAGGCCGGTGGAAACATCCGCTGATAAATAAAATAAAATATACACAAAGATTTACGACATTTATTTAAGACCTCCAGTACTCTAATCTGCTATTTAATAAATGAAATTTACAATGATACAAAGAAATAGACTGAAAATTAGGCCCCGATACATAAGCGCATAGCCGACTATAAAATTATTTTAGTTCAATTTAACAGCAAGTAAATTATGTTCTCACGATACAAGTAAATCGCTTTTAGAAAAAATACATAGCAGTTGAAGCAGTAAAAACACTCAAAATAATTTAAAAAATAACAAAACGTTTTTAGACTTTACTGTTTCAAAACACAATCAGTTCAACCAAAATATGATTAGTACTGGATGTTTCAGTGTATTTAGAAATTACGTAGGATGAAATTGATAGCTTCTATAATGAGATATAGATAAGAATACGTTCTTATATCGAGAAGTCTGGAAGTGTAACTGTTATACGTCCGGACTTGGAAGCCGGAATCATTTCCAGATTCCGGCTCTTCATCACTCTCTTCATCATCAGAGTCCTCATCCAGATCAATGTAATACTCTGCTTCCCATGTACTGTAGCAGTGAAGCCGGCAGGTCGTAAGAGGATCTATAGTCATCTTGGCAGCCTGTAAAGAGTAACACGGTAATTGTTAGAAAATCATTCGCTGCAATGCTTGGATGGCAGCGGTCTTAGCATCATATGAGCAGTGCATAAAAATACTGTTCGCCAGGGACATACTACTTATAAGGACCTAGTACCTGGGCGACCGAACTCTGCTCGGGTGAAAATAGAGAAAACGACGTTTTCTAAAACTGAAACCTTGCTAGGTCGATTTATCACCCCCGAAAGCCCCTGCATACTAAATTTCATGAAAATCATTGGAGCCGTTCCCGAGATTCAGATTATATATATACAAGAATTGCACGTTTAAAGATATTAGATCGATATATTTATTAGATACAAGAATTGCTCGTTTATAGGTATTAGATACATAATTGTGTCACATAATTTTTGATTCTAGGACTACGGATTTCTTCCTTCACCGTTTTGAGAGCAGTAATGATGACATAAATTTGAACAAAGGAAAACTCTAATTTAAAGATCATTATTATTATTTTGATTGAGTAGTTGACAATTTGTTGAGAATATTAATTTTAATGGCAGCAATGTTATTGTAGCTTTAAGTATAATTATGTTTTAATTTAATGTTTGTAACTTTATTAATATGGACTTTGTTTGAAAATGATTTAATTATTATTGTCTAAAGTGCCTACATGGGTTCAAACCCGTGACCTACAAATCGACTAATAAGGCTGACAACGCCACAATACCTATTAACTATAAAACTCTGCTCCAGAACATTAATATACAAAAAAAGGCTTCAATAACTCAGAGACCAGAGTCAAGTCAAATATACAAAAGGCTGAAAAGGCTGTTAAGATTGTTATTATTCAGAGTGCCTTACTTACCAAGAAATATCCTTTGGATACCACAGAAACTAATTTATTCCTAAACAGAATCTTAGCAAATGATGCTATTGAGATAGATACCTGCCTCAATTTCATTGATCCATGCTTCCTCTCGCCTGTTGCATTTTTTAACATATGACAACACATGATTTGGCTAATATTAATAAAGTTCTGGAAAAAATGTTTACAAGGCCTCAGCATTCCACACCTAGTCATCTCATTTATAAGAACAATAATAATTCTTATATATGAGTAGCCAAGGTCATTGCAAAAATTAATTAATCGACTAAAACAATCAAAGATCTGCTACTTAGTTGTTTTGAAGTTTTTATTTTCAAACAATCTTGTCTTGACCAAAAGAGGAACTTTTAATGATATAGATTTCCCTGTGACTATTTGGCTCGTATCATTTCACTTTTGGTAAAAACAGTTAAGTGTTGTACAAGCGATCTTCCTGAGGACGAGACGCAACTTCACGACATCGACCGGATATCGATTACACGCAATTTTTAAATAAAATGTTTGGAAACCTGCAATGGCTTCCTGAAGCAGAAAAATGGTGTGACGATATCATTCACAGATTGCCTCTATATAATGTGTTATGACTAATGTTTATACATTTTCATGACAAGCGTATCACTGCCAATTAACAGGGACCATCCAACTTGATAACGATTCCCTGTTCCGTAAACCGATGAGAGATTTTAGTTGCGCAAATAGTTGCGAGAGAGAGATAGCTCTGCGACATCAGCGACTTCCTTTTATGTATGAATAATAACTTTAATTAAACTTATATCTACTGTTTATTCAGCTTGTATTGTAAGAGAGACAAAAATATGTGCGTAAACGATGCCAGGCTAGTATAATGGGACATCAAGGGCGATAAAATTTGTGTGTGAAAAGCAACGCGACCTGTACAGTTGGAGGAAACGTGAGAAGGCAAGAGGACTATAATAAGGGTTACTTAGATCATGATTTGATTTGGCTTAGACACTTTTGTAGTTTAACACTTGTACTACATTGACAGGGATAAAACTGAGCTAAATTGATTCGTGTTGATTCGTCCCAGTTTCCAGGTTTCTACGTAAATGAATGCTAAGTTAGAAATTAGAGCATTCTCAGGTGTACTATAAAAAATCATCTATTGACCAAATTACAAACTTCTTGAAAACACAAACAATAATAATCTTAACATGCCTTTAACATCCTTATACTAGTACAGAAACATATTTTCTGTAACCCACTTTGGTTTGCAGAAAAAATGTTTTTAATGACTTTATTGAAAAAAATCACAATAGGTTTTCCCTAAACTAATATAACTACGGCAGCGACACGGCATTAACATAAAAGGCGAGTACATCTCGCACTTAAAATTTGCGGATAACATCGTGTCGCTGTATGGCGTGCAGCAAATGCTGGTCGGCCTAGCTGATTTTTCTAACTCACACGTCGCAGACACCGATTTTTGTTAATAATGGGACGCGCAAGATTGTTCGAGAATACTTTGTATTACTTTGGGTAAACTATGCAGTATGGTAAGAAGAACTTTGAGGCAGGCTGACAGTAGAATACAGCTGAACTGGCATTTGGGAATTATTCACGAGTCTTCTCATCGCGTATTCCACAGAGTCTAAAGTGTTCAATCAGTATCCTACTTGTTATGTCTTACGGGGCTATGATATGGCCTCTTGGGCTAGGTGGAGCGACGATCCACGTAGGGTGGCTGGTAGCGGCTGGATTAGCTTTGAAGGGAATCGAGATAAATGGTCTGTGTTTGGAAAAGCCTATATCCTATAGACTAGTACTACTATATATACTCATAGCTGTAAGCTGATGATGAAATCGTTGCAAGCAGCACTCCAGCTACACCGTAGCTGGAGTGGCTACGTCGTAGCTGGTATCTACTAGTTGTAGCCGTAGTAGCTACGCCGTAGTAATATAACCACGTTGAGCGGTAGCGAGAACATCGTAGCATGTAGCTGCTAATTCTGTAGCGGTTAGCAGCTACACCATACCAGGTAGCAACCATATCGCAGGTGGTAGCAACTACGTCGTAGCATAGTTGCTAGTTGTAGCGGGTAGTACCTACGTCGCAGCTGCTGCTTAACAAACCCCAAAGTACGTAAGCGGGGCGGCGCAAAATCTGTCGTATTTTAAGCGTTTTCACAACTGTCTCAGGCTTACTATACAGAACAGTTCGTAAAAATGGTTGCAGCATGACAGACTTTTATTAAATTAGAAGATACAAAATAAAAATGAAACAATTTTCTGCCCGCGTGTTTATTGTTATACAGGTTGGTGCATTCCCGTTGTCTCCGTAGGCCATGTAGGAAATTCGTTGCGAGGTATTTTAGCAGTTTCTAATGATACAGCGAAGGCCGAAGTTTCTTCGAGAGTCATAGTGGCTTTCTCTGAAAGGCTTTCTTACATTTTTTTATACGATATTCCGGCAATATGTACTTATATCGCGCACTGTTTTACTCTGGTGCCTATCGGCAATTAATAAGGATGTAAAAGGCAGTCACGAGCGATTATATTTAGAGCTCTCCAGTACGCCAATGATTCGCCAGATTATTGTTCTCTGGTGGTATCTGTGGCGAGAAAGAATAATATTTCGCCTCTTTTCGTAGGCGGTATTCAGAATAGAAATTATGTCATCGTACGTAGCGCAGGCGCGGATATAGTTAAATATCAATAGGGATATAGTTAAATATGTATGGTGATATATGGTTGACAAGAAGTTTTTTGAGGGCATCGTCTGCCGAGGAAGCTTCTAGTGCGATACAGTTCTCGAAAGAATACCTCCAGTGTGCCCACCTCAGGTCCGAGCAGGTGAAAGATTCTATGTCAAAACGTTCGGGCCATAGGTACCGTGACATCGATGAAATTTTTTCGGTATTAGACATATTAGAAACGTAATATTAATTTTAAATAAATTGATATGATTATGCTAAAGACAGAACCAAATGGAATATTGACTTTATTCAACATTAAAATACAGCATGAGACAATAACAGACAGTGACAAACATGACAATCTATCATAAAATCTTCTAAGTGAGCAAGGAGTTCATATCATACATGATAGATATAGTTAAAGCGGCCGAGATGTTATGGCATTTACCGAGACGTTATGGCATTACACAGACACATTAATATTATAATTAGATAAGACTAGGTTAAGGTTTTACAACCATCAATGTTATGATGTTATGGCTAGTGCCAAGATGCCGAGATTTTGTGGCATCAGATGACATAGGTTTATTAATAATTAGGTATGATAAGCTAAGATTAAGATTATTCAAATATTTTTATAGGGGTGAGATGTTATGGCATTACACAGACACATTAATATTATAATTAGATAAGACTAGGTTAAGGTTTTACAACCATCAATGTTGTGATGTTGAGGCTAGTGCCAAGATGCCGAGATGTTGTGACATCAGATGACATAGGTTTATTAATAATTAGGTATAATAGCTAAGATTATCATTATTCAAATATGTATATAGGGGCCGAGATTTTATGGCATTACACATTAATATTATAATTATATCAGACTAGGATAGGCTTTTACAACCATCAATGTTATGATGTTATGGCAAGTGCCGAAATGCCGAGTTGTTGTGGCATCAGATGACATAGGTTTATTAATAATTAGGTATAATAGCTAAGATTATCATTATTCAAATATTCATATAGGGGCCGAGATTTTAAGGCATTACACATACACATTAATATTATAATTATATCAGACTAGGATAGGCTTTTACAACCATCAATGTTATGATGTTATGGCAAGTGCCGAAATTCCGAGATGTTGTGGCATCAGATGACATAGGTTTATTAATAATTAGGTATAATAGCTAAGATTATCATTATTCAAATATGTATATAGGGGCCGAGATTTTATGGCATTACACATACACATTGATATTATAATTAGATAAGACTAGGTTAAGGTTTTACAACCATCAATGTTATGATGTTATGGCAAGTGCCGAGATGCCGAGATGTTGTGGCATCAGATGACATAGGTTTATTAATAATTAGGTATAATAAGCTAAGACTAAGGTTATTCAAATACTTATAAAGAGGCCGAGATATTATGGCATTACACAGACACATGAATATTATAATTAGATAAGACTAGGTTAAGGTTTTACAACCATCAATGTTATGATGTTATGGCAAGTGCCGAGATGCCGAGATGTTGTGGCATCAGATGACATAGGTTTATTAATAATTAGGTATAATAAGCTAAGACTAAGGTTATTCAAATACTTATAAAGAGGCCGAGATATTATGGCATTACACAGACACATGAATATTATAATTAGATAAGACTAGGTTAAGGTTTTACAACCATCAATGTTGTGATGTTGAGGCTAGTGCCAAGATGCCGAGATGTTGTGACATCAGATGACATAGGTTTATTAATAATTAGGTATAATAGCTAAGATTATCATTATTCAAATATGTATATAGGGGCCGAGATTTTATGGCATTACACATTAATATTATAATTATATCAGACTAGGATAGGCTTTTACAACCATCAATGTTATGATGTTATGGCAAGTGCCGAAATGCCGAGTTGTTGTGGCATCAGATGACATAGGTTTATTAATAATTAGGTATAATAGCTAAGATTATCATTATTCAAATATTCATATAGGGGCCGAGATTTTAAGGCATTACACATACACATTAATATTATAATTATATCAGACTAGGATAGGCTTTTACAACCATCAATGTTATGATGTTATGGCAAGTGCCGAAATTCCGAGATGTTGTGGCATCAGATGACATAGGTTTATTAATAATTAGGTATAATAGCTAAGATTATCATTATTCAAATATGTATATAGGGGCCGAGATTTTATGGCATTACACATACACATTGATATTATAATTATATCAGACTAGGATAGGCTTTTACAACCATCAATGTTATGATGTTATGGCAAGTGCCGAGATGCCGAGATGTTGTTGCATCAGATGACATAGGTTTATTAATAATTAGGTATAATAAGCTTAGATTAAGATTATTCAAATATTTATATAGGGGCCGGATGTTATGGCACTACACAGACAGACACAATAATAATAATTAGATAAGATTACTTTATAAGTTAGGTTAGGTATACCTAAACTTCAATTTTATGATATTATGGCAAGAGTCGAGATGCCGAGATATTGTGGCATCAGATGACAAAGGTGTATTAATAATTTGCTATAATACCTAACCTAAGATTAAGGTTTTTCAAATATTTATAAAGGAGCCGAGATGTTATGGCAAGTGCCGAGATGTTATGGCATTACAACATAGGCAATTAAAAATAAGATAAGATTAGTTTAAAAGTTAGGTTAGTTACAAACTTCAATGTTATGGTGTTATGGCAAGAGCCGAGATGCCGAGATGTTGTGGCATCAGATGACATTTATTTTACTTGTTTGAAGTAATAATAATAAGTGCCGATTAAGGCATTGATTAGGTTAAGTTAGACTTGGGTCGCCAAGATGGTATAGCAGACTTATACTTAAAAACAAGATGAGAGGCCTAAATATTTCCATAACAAAATTCGTATCCAAAAAGTTTAGTTTACTATTTAGTCAAATAAAATTTCTCTGGTGTAATTTATATTTAAATCAAAAGTTGTCAAGAACTTTTTTCGATACTAATATTAAATTTACCATTACTAATAAAGTTACAACATTATATTTTTTCAACGGAAATTACATTCAACGTAAATGATAAAAGTAAAGAAAATTTAGGTTTTAACAAACCTAATGAAAGTGCTGTACAAATTATTTAATTTAAACTAAATTTGAATGATCAAAAAATCGAGACTATCAAACTATACTAACACTGTTCTTTGTTTTTTAGATGTGTATAAAACACCTTACAATGTAAATTATTGAGATATAAGTGTTGCAGTAGCTTTGAACATGTAACATTTTGCGATGCGATGCTTGGATCTGTTTGGATCTATCGAACTAGAGCTACGTAAACAAACTTTAAAAAGTATATCAAACCTGACAAAGGTGGTGTAGGGCAGGTGCTTGTTTACATAAATCTAAACTAATGGCAGTAATGTCATATACAATCAGGTCTTGGTGAGGTTCTCATAAATAAAATGTAAGAAAACGAAGTCCTTCGGTATCTCAGAAAGTCCATTATTCGATTGCCGTGATCGTAGGGAAAGCGATATCTTAGGGTCAATGGTGAAAATGATTTGAAAGAAATGGGGAGTTGTCAAGGGTCCTTTTCTGTAGTAAAGACATGCCGACGGTAGCATAGGCTGGACCACGGATCTTTGAGGAGCATGCCCGTCTGTGTGTTGATGTTCTTATCTCGGGCTTCGGGAGGCCGGTTACAACTTGACGCCGCCGCCTTCTCCTCCATGCCTGGAATAAATAAAAGTAGCCTTACAATCACGTCTTTATGATAGCGCTAAATACTGTTTACTATACGGGTAAACACTGCAGTACATGACACTCAATCTCAAATGATGGTAAGCAGTGATGTAGTTGACTATAGAGCACGCATGCCTAGAAGAAATCAACTCTTCACTTAAAGATCCATAGGTCAGGCAACACGGACTCCGACAGGATATTAAACTCCTTGTGTTGGAAGGATATTACTGCCCTCTCTATTCATATAAACCTCAGGTGGTCTTATTTATATGTAGAGAGGTGTCCTTTTCGTGCCTTCAAAGTCACGGGCTCATTGTGTAATTTAGAGGCAAGGTGATAGATGACCTAGATGGCTATCGATTTAACGCTTTGCGTGTAATTTACATTAAATTCATTTAATTCACACGATTCACAGATGACACGGTTGGCTTAGTGGTTGAGCGATCGGCTGCTGCGCTGCGTGACGCGGGTTAGATTGCCGCATGGAACAAATATTTGTATGGTCTACAGATAGTTATACGGGTTTTTTTTTTCTCTCTTTTGGATGTGAGTTTAAATGTTTGTAAACGCACCCAAGATACAGAAAAAAAAAGGAAATCGAGGACACAGAAAAAAATAAAAGAAAATAACACTGATACGATACCGATAAACAAAGCAGAGCATAAATCGCAGCACAGCATGTTGTGTGTTAATAAAATATATTTTCTGAAGAAAACTTCCTCCAATTCAATAGACTCGGTCGTCAAGTTCGCTCAATTAATAACAATAAATAACAAGCTAAGTATACCTATCAACTTGATTGTGTCCGTTGGAGATAATGACTTAGAATATAGAAGTGTAGATTCACAACAAAGTATTTTCTGCCTATCTTGACATCAAGTTGCAAAGTCGCGGCGGTGGCGCATGGCGTATCAAAATCACACGCGAGCGAATGTTACAGCTAGGTACCCCATTAGCGCAATTGCATACTTAAAAACTTAGAACCCGGGCAATAGCTGCGGCTACAAGATGGCGCCCATCAATATCGATGCATAACCCTACCCCTCCCGACCGCACCCGTGGCGTTTCACCAAAAAAGAAAACCAGGGCCTAAACTCTTTCGATTCAAATATCACTGGCCATTAAGAACAAAAAATTTATAGCAATAACCTCGCGATGATCACCTCACGAGACAATGATAGTGACCCTTTTACGTAATACCTCGCGATGTTTTTAGACATGAAAATTACAAGAAAATACACAATACACGTATATCTAATAACTGCCGACATAAGTGGTCATCATTGCAACATGCAGACGTATTTAGAGATATCGAACGGGACTGCTATGCAACACCAGACTTCACGCGATACCTATTTGAAAAACGATAAAATCTCACAATTCTACTTACTCAACATCATTTGACGTCACTGGAACACCCTCCCGACCGCAGGTCCCAACTAATCACAGACAATGAACCTTACACAAGATGAAACTTACCACCGAACACCCTTCGAGGTTCGCCCTCTTCTTCCAGGAATGTACTTGTCTGGTCTTTGGCAGGAAAAGTTGGAAGTGGCTGCCGCAGCGCCGTACGTGACCGTTCGCTGCAGGAGCCGCCAGGAAAGGGACACTCGACGGTCGCGAAGGCTGCACGGCTGCCGCAACGAGCTTCTGCGCAAGTGCAGTTTTTAATAAGGTTGAACATAGACTCGCCCGTTGTGAAAGTTTCACACTGTACTGCACGATACCTGACGCCGGGAATTTTGCCGGATGCAGTAAAAAAATATTATTGTTTTTTCAAAAGCAATAGATATATTTAAACATTGTAGTTTAAATACTGCATTCGATCTTTGCTTTTTTTATGGAAGGGATCATGTCACGTTCGTGTTTGACCTATATTTATTTGGCTGAAAGTTTCTTATCGAGCCCGCGTTGACCTTGAATTTGACACGCTGGGGTTGAAGTAATTGAAGGGCATCCCAACGAATATGGCCGATCGAAGCGCGATAGCGTGGTACTTTGACGCGAAGCCCTGAGTACATTTTTGTATTGAACTAACTACACGAATACGGGTGTTTTTTTTTAAGAAAACTTAAATATTATTCTGTAAAAGCTCTCCATGAAAACTTAGGTGAAGTGAGTTGTCAATCTTAGTGCTTTTCTCAAAAAAACTCACCGTCTGTTTAGACTGTGAGTGGGTGAGGTGTGAGGTGAAGTAATTTAACTAAAGTTCACTTTTAACTTTAAGTTTTCAAGTCACGTTCGCGTTTGACCTGTATTTATTTAGCAAAGAGTTTCCTATCGATCTCGCGTTGGCCTTGAACTTGACGCGCTTAGGGGTTAAAGTAATCGATGCACACCCTCACGAATATGCCCGATCGACGCGCGATGGCGAGGTACTATGACGCGAAGACTTGAGCGCTTATTTAATTAAAATTACTTCATGAATGCATGTGTTTCTTAAGAAAACCGAAACTCTATTTTATAAAAGCACACCGTGAAAATACAGGTGAAGAGAGCTGTCAATCCTAGTGCTTTCTTTAAACATCAACGCTCAGGTGAAGTGAGCTTGTCAAAGTTCACTTCACCTAACTTTTTGTTTAGAAGTCACGTTCACGTTTGACCTCATTTTATTTGTCTAAGAGCTTTCGATGTGCGTTGGCCTTGAACTTAACGCGCTTTAGGGGTTAAAGTAATCGGTGAACACCTCAGTAAAAATGCCCGATCGGTGAAGGTACAATGACGCGCTTTTTTGTTTAATTTACAACATAAATACTTGTGTTTCTTAATAATACTGTAAAAGCTAAACATGAAAAATTTGGTGAGATGTCAATCCTAGGGCTGCTCTTTAAAAATTTAACCGTAATAACTCAGGATGAAGTGAGACTGGAACCTCACTTCACCTTACAATAGCTGTGCGATTTCAATAGTATAACTCGGTTGTTTGACTGCATGGTGTCAAAAATGTAATTCATTCATATGGAACCCACAACGAGGGTGATAGCGAACTTGACCCACTTTGCGCACCTCCTAAAGGATAAACAATCGATGCGCGCTCTTGGCAAGCTAAACCGATCGATGACAACGTCCTCTTAGTAAATCGTTGTATTTATTCCTCTTCATGGCGTCAATAACCTCACACCCACTCATCATAGGCACACGCTCTATGTAAAACACTTGTGTTCAGCTGAATCCGGTAAAACTTGTTGCGCCATCAACATGCCCGCGTGCGAACTCCCAATCCGAACTGTTCACAAGCAGGATAAGCCACTTTAAACCTTCTATACCTGACTTTAAAGACTACAGGGGTCTCCCTGTTTCGGGGAATCGATGCGCACCGCAATAAAGGGGCACAACGTGCCCTAAGCACATCGTTGTATTTATTCCTCTTCATGGCATCAATAACCTCACACGTTCACAAAATCTGTAAGCCAAAATATCACCACTTCCATCCTGGGTGGTAGCGAAGACGAGAATTTGATTGCCGATTTTGTGACAAGTTTTCAAGATAGGTGATGAAAACGTAAAATTCGACAAAACACATTCTAATCCTGCTGCCGTTTCATCAACATAAAGAACTATCAGTAGGTTTGACCCCTATTGCTTGGGTTCTGTTGGCTATAAAACTTCCTTAGCCTTGACCCTGACCCGCCGCCGGCGTGGCCCTGTTCCGGAGGACCGATGCGCGCCGCAATAAAGGGGCACAACGTCCCTGAACAACCATCAATCTTCAAAACAAACGGTTATGTTTTGAGTATTTAGGCCAGGGCACTTTGCTCTTTTGGAGAATTTATCACTGCTTACACTTAATATCACCAACCACTAACTCTTTTATTAGCACAGACCAAAAGGCTGCGCCAAATAGACCCATCCAGGTTTAGTATAAATACCAGAAAACTAGTGCCTGACGCTGGTTATCAACTCGTCTTGAGGTGGCATGGACGTAAATTAACTGGAATAGTGCTAGTAGTAATGCTTGCCTGCTTCCTTATCCTAGCCGCAAATTACGTCCTTCATGAAAATGACGGTCGATAATTTTGTGGTCGTTAAACTTTAGAAATTTATCATTTCAATTCATAAAAAGCCCAGTTTGTGCTTAAAGCCAATATGTCTACTCAAAAAATTAAGAACCTTGCCGTATCCTAACAGTAGGGTAAACAAAAGCCCTAAATGTTGATAACCAGTAACTGGGTTATGTAACTGTGGAGCTAAGGTAAGCACTCGTTCTATGTAAAACACTTGTGTTCAGCTGAATCCGGTAAAACTTGTTGCGCCATCTACATGCCCGCGTGGGAACTCCCAATCCGAACTGTTCACAAGCAGGATAAGCCACTTTAAACCTTCTATCTCTGAATTTAAAGACTACAGGGCCATCCCTGTTTCGGGGGATCGATGCGCGCCGCCGCAATAAAGGGGCACAATATGCCCTAAGCACATCGTTGTATTTATTACTCTTCATGGAGTGAATGACCTCAAAAAATCTATAAGCCAAAAAAACCACCATTTCCATCCTGAGTGGCAGCGTAGAGTTGAATTTGATTGCCGATATTGGGCAAAGTTTAAAGATAGGTTGTGAAAACGTGAAACGGCAGCAGGGTTAGAATGAGTTTTGTGGCTTACCACAAAACTCATTCTAACCCTGCTGCCGTTTCATCAAAATAAAGACCCCTATTGTTTGGGTTATGTTGGCTATAAAATTTCCTTAGCCTTGACCCTGACCTGCCGCCGGCATGGCACTGTTCCGGGCGATCGATGCTCGCCGCAATAAAGGGGCACAATGTCCCTGAACAACGATAAATATTCAAAACAAACGGTTATCTTTTGAGTGTGTAGGCGAGGGCACTTTGCACTTTTGGAAAAGTGCCCACTTACCTACTGCTTTCACATAATATCACCTACCACCAAATCTTTTATTAGCACAGTCCAAAAGGCTGTGCCAAATAGGCCCATCCCGGTTTAATATAAATACCAGATAACTATTCTACCGGCCTAAAGCTGGTTTTCAACTCGTCGTGGCATGGACGTAAATTAACTGGAATAGTGCTAGTAGTAATGCTTGCCTGGATCCTTTACCCAGCCGCACATTACGTCCCTCGTAGAAATGACGGTCGATAATTTTGCGTTCGTTGAACTTTAGAAATGTATCATTTCAATGCATAAAAAGCCCGTTATCTGCGTAAGTCCAGTAGAAAAACAAAAAAAAAGTAAATTAAAAAAATCAATAAACCCAACTGCTTAAAAAGACGTAAACAAGAAGAAAATCATGCTGTGCAGTCGGAGGATACGTATTCGCGAGCGGGCTGACCAGATGTTTAAATGTACCTAAATCTAAAAAAAAATAACTTAAAAGTTACAAATAAAAAAAAGTGTAAGTGTAAGTGTTATACATTTTTTTAAGTCACCTCTTAAAACCCTTTATTTTGATACCCCACATGATAAAGTCGGAAGATAAAAAAAAAATTGTCCCCTACAATATGGCGCCCAAAACCCATTCCCCCAGCCAGCCCATTTTTCTTTCATTTTCAGTGACACTCGCAGGGTAAAGAAAAGACAAATCGATTGACGTAAAAATCATCAAAATCGGCCGACGCGTTTGGTCTCTAGAACGCCACATAGGAACATGCCTACATACATAATTATATACATACATAGACTAATAAACACATTACCCTCCTTCGGCAGTCGGGTAATAAATAAAATGACTGATCAAAAAAATTAAGAACCATTCCATATCCTAAGAGTAGAGTAAACAAAAGCCCTAAATGTTGATACCCAGTAACTGGGTTATGTAACTGTGGAGCTCAGATAGGCATTCGCTCTATATAAAACACTTGTGTTCAGGTGAATCCGGTAAGACTTGTTACGCCATCTATATAGCCGCGTACGAACTACCAATCCAACTTGTCCACAAGGAGGATGAGGAACTTTAAACCTTATAATTCTGACTTTAAAGACTAGAAGCTGACTCAGCACACTCGGGCAAAGCTGGGTAGGTAGATGTCGCTTGCTTTGCTCGCTCCCTCTAGCCGTCAGGGTTACAACACGAACATTCTGAATTAAAATATTTTAAACACAGATCAAAACCCTTTAGCAATGTATAAACATTTCGAGGAGCTGTTGGCATGGCTGAATAATAACAGCCGTAAGGGTCGATCTTTAAAGTTAGAAGATGCTTGCTGAGGTTGATCTGCGGATGGGTGACCATTGCTTAAATAAAAAGAGTCTTCCGTGCCTCGGCAAATACGTTAAGCTGTTGGCCACGGCTGTCATTTGTAGATATTGGGCATTCGTTACGGGTAGTCAAATCTGACACCAGTCTTCCCAAACGGTAAAGCTTTACCCAGTTAGTAGGTAGTGGAGGTCAAGTGACTCCAGGAAAGAAGGTGACACAGTGATCACGTGCTGCCGTGCACAGCGAAGCTCAGGGCAGGCGCTCTTTTAGTCTCCCCAGGGATGTGTCCTAACAGGCGTTGCACAGAAGGGGTCCCGGGGTGGTCTTTTAAGAGGTTACGGGGCCCCTTATCCGTTCTGATGGTGATCACCGAGGTGGTTTTAGTTAGGTAAAAATCCCACATTCCCTGGTCTTTTCCCCAAAAGTCCAGGCGCCTTTTGAAGGGTCCCCTAGTTAACAAAAAAAAAAAGGTATTGGTGGTCAGGTATGCAGTCACTCCATCTAAAACTCTGGTGTTCGGCGGAATCCGGAAAGACTCGTTGAGCCATCTAGGTACACTGTCATAAGCTACTACTAACCAATCCGACCTGTCCACAAGAAAGATCTTCATCATCTTCTTCATCTTTAAATCAACTCTGACTTTACAGACTAGATATAGTTTGGAAACCCAACATCCCAACATAGTCGGGTAAGGCTAGGCAGATGCGTACGAGTGTATTCCGTTGAAAACATAAGAGAGCTTCGTGATTGAATATTTTTCTAAAGAAACCTAACACGACGGTTTCAGTTTGCTTATTTTGCTCGTTTGCTTTAGCCGCAACCTTGTCCCTACTACAACACGGACAAGTTAGACTTGAGCTTCCCGAGCTCGCTTTGCTTGACCTTCGGTGGATAAAGATGTTAAGAAAACATCTATATTTTGAGGAGCTCGTAGCTAAATAATAATTTAAACGACACTTGCCAAGCGTTTTAAGACTTTAGGTACTCCATTGCTGCGTATGATGCATGAGGCGCTGCCACGCTTTTAATTTAATGATAGTTGTGCCTTGACCACACTCTACAGTGTTATAAGACGAAAGTCTATGACCAGTGTGAGTTCAGTTGCCAGGGAAGACATATGAAACTAAATCGTGGTCACTCACAATGCCCAGAGCCCGAAGATAGCCAAACTGCACTCGCAGGACGGATGATAGATCGTGTTGAACATTTCTGGAGACTCGACTGCGTACCTGAAAACGCAGTGTTTGAAGGCCTCCCATTATGTGGACCAATGATCAGGTTAAAGCTGCGGGAATCTGTTGGATGCGAGAAGAACAGGACCTGTCGATGTAGTGACACAAGAGGTAGGCCTTTGTTCAAAAGTGGTCGTCTTTAATAATGATGTGCCCTTGTTTATTATATCTATGGATGTGCCTTTGTCCGCTTATCTGGCAGAGCAGAGGCCTATGTCTCTACCTATATTCTTTCGCCAGTGTCTACAGCTATACAGACTACCTAAGCTGTGCAAAGATATTTTAATGCATTTTAATATAAATGAAGTTGACGCTTCCCACATTCAAATATAATAGCAGGTGCCCACTTAATGCTACGCCTGTGAAGCGTTTGATTTGTGTAATGAATTCAAATGCAGAATATGTCCATGGGCGTAGGCGTACCCAGTATTTGCTTAGGGATGTGGTAAAAGTATGAAACTCGATATGTAGCAGATATTTCAGTGGTGGACTCAGACTGTTGGAGATCCAGTTTAGATGATTTTAGTGTCAGAATTATGTAAACCTAACTGTCAACGCTGACCCCGTAGGTAAATACAGAGGATTGGCTGTGTAATGGAACCACGAGACTCTTCTCTATACATGGCAACAAAATATTGGTAGATTACGCTGCACCAGCTCACGCGATGACCTCTTCATCAAAATGGCTGTTTTAAAATACCAACTTTTCATTGCTCTTGAGACCTATCAAGGGCTTCAAACGAAATAAGGTGGAAAAATTAAATCATAAAACACAAAGAATAGCTTTAGTTCGCTCACAAATTAGAGTAGGTTTAGGCCACATATGTTATTGCTGGTGACTGAATTATTATTATTATCAGCCTGTGCTATCCCACTGCAGGGCAAAGCCTTTCCTTCCTTCCTACCTCTTTCCCCAACATTCTGCGCCCCGAATAGGTGCAATATTCTTTATACCATTTCTACAAATTTAAAACCCTTAACAACAACGAAGGTTGCGAGTTTGCGAGAGCGAGCAAAGCGAGCTCGGAAATTTTAGCACTGGGATTTTTATTTTATAAGATTATTATCAGACAGCTGATTAACGGGTTAAGCTCGCCTTTGTACATACGCTGTCCATGTATTTTTATATGTATGTTATTTCTACAATAAAGAATATGAAAAATATAGAAGAGTAGAGACCGTCTCAGACAAATATGGCACATTTGTGCCGTCCGTCGCTGTATACAATAATGGCATTTCTGTAACTGAAAATAATTTTTTGCAAAAAAATACTACCGACATCCAAATACAAAACTACAAAGTGAAAAATAACTTTTTTTTTTGAAGTCGGTGTCCATAACGCAAAAAAATTGGTACCTACGAAAGACACCGAAAGTCGGTAGTATTTTTTTGGAAAACGTTTTTTATTTTTCACTTTTTATTTGTACCTACCTAATAGGCAAGTCAGTAAGGTAACTATAGCGCCAGAATAGATTTCATGAAACTTGAACATAACCGGTGAAATGAGAGATCTGCTTACCTCTTATGAGCGTACTGGCGTGAAGTTATGTTATGAAATGGTAAATACAATAAACAGACATGCGATTGCAGCAATCCCGAGAGATTTGCCGTTATTTATTGAAGAGTTCTGTTGTATATCTCCGAAGTCCTTCATCAGATCTTCACCAAATTAAAATGGGACCAATTTCGGACAACATTTTCAAACAACAAAAGTAAATTATCAAAATCGGTCCACAATTGACGGAGATATCGGTGAACATACACAAAAAAAAATATATATATAACCACGGGGACACTGGGACAGAGTAGCTCAAGACCAAATATAACTAACTCCTACGTAGATATTCTTGTAGGTACAGACCTACTGTTGTGAATCAGAACTATCCCACCTACGATAAACGACTATGAGAAAGCTGATAATGCCCGATAAACTCCATTCCGGTGAGCCGTTCATCCCGAACGGCAAAACATGAAATAAGTATAAACGAAAGTTCTAGAACGAAGTTTAGTGTAAAAGGTCCCTTTAGGTAGTATGCAGCCCTGCGGGACGTATGAGCGGGGTCTGGGGTAGTTAGGCGGGGGATATTGGAAACAGCACAATGGTGAAGAATGTATTGATCGGTCTGCTAGCCACTATACCTATCACCTATCTATTATATCTAAACTAGATACCTACCTATATGATTAAGTACTGTACCTGCAGAGGTACAGTAGGTACTAAATACACCCCTGACTCTAGATTTTACATTTCATTGAAGATTACCAAAATATTTACGAAAATCAGTGTCGGCCCTAGGACAGTGCGAGCGGTGCGACCGCACTCATCGGGGGCGCAAAAATCAAGCAATTAAATTTAAAAATTGCAAGCGTAAAAGCTAGAAAGATGGACATCTTGGTTTTTTTAATCACATTATTTGTTCATGTTCAATTTTAAAGCCTTAACATAATAGTTTGCCTAAATTACTTTTTGTCCAACAAGATATCTATAAACTGTTATTATTAAGACACTAGCTGTCCCACGCGGCTTCGCTCCCGTCAACTGGCTACCAACCCACCCATCTACCCTACTTACCCTACCCTACCTACCCTACATACATGATTGTTGCGTAACTTAAACCGTTTACGCAGCACACGCAACGGTAGCTCTCAAAAAGGAATAATATTGCCCGTTTTTGCAACATTTTTCATTTATGCTCCGCTCCTATTGGCTGTAGCGTGAAGTTATATAGCCAATAACCTTCCTCAATAAATGGACTATCCAACACAAAAATATTTTTTTAATTCCAACCAGTATTTCCTGAGATTAGCGCGTTCAAGCAAACAAACAAAACCTTCAGCTTTATAATATTAGTATAGATTAAGAAGATATTTAGGCATTAGCGAAGATATTTGGTCGTCCTCTATAACGCCGCTACCGATCAGATATCAGTAGGCAGCGACGTTAGAGAGGGCGAAGAAGGATGACTGCCCGGAATGCCAGACTTGAATCGCATTGAACTATGCTTCTTAATTTCCTTTAATTTTCGACCACATGTGCACCTTCTTCGGTGCTTCTTCATCGGTGCCGCCCATCGATGCATTGGCGCAAGAATGATCAATCTAATTTGACAGATGTTCCAAAACAAAACACAACAAAACGAAAAATAACATTCTTTTGCGAAGTCCGTGACTTTGGTACCTACCTATTTTTTTCGTTTTTGACACCGACTTCCGAAAGACGTGCAACCAAATCTTCCACTTTTTTACCAGTAGTATGCTTTAGTTCTAGGTCCTAGCAAATCCCGGCAAGCCTATTGCACAGGGAACCCGGGCACTTGAAATCCTATCTTAGGGTAAAAATTGAAAAATTCTTAATGGGAAAGGGTGTCCCATACCATCCAATTTAAAAGGCATAGGTTGCAAAGTTTTTCACTGTCGCACTATGATAGTTTTAACACGTCATGGGCTCCTTACTTAATCTTGCAATAATAAGTTTAGATAAAGACAAGACAAAGATATTTTATTTTAACTAGGTCACCAAGAGGCACTTTTGAACGTTACTTTCAAATTAATAAGGAATAAAAATTGATTCTACCGTGCATTCGGAAAGTAGCTTGTTATGGAGAAGAACGCACAAGAAACTCCATACCTACATACTCTTTTTAAAAAAATAAGTATGTTTACAATATTTAGGTACATACATACATTGTACATACATTAATAAATTAATTTAAGTGAGGACAATGCACCCAGAATCACTACACACTATACTACGTACAGGTATAAACACGGTAATCTGTGGGTATAAAGTATTAAAAGTACTCACAAAGATTTTAATCAATATTTTTTTACTTTTTTAAAGAGCCTCACGTGTGTATTTACAGATAGAGTACTAGTTTTTAAAGAAAACTGGATAAAATAACTGAATGATAAAAATATAAAAAAGAGAAAAAGTATATGAGGCTGCCCAACCTTCCCCCTACCTACTGTGCAGTTATATAATAGGTACTAGAAATACATTAACATCCGAAGCAGTTAAGTTATGACCAATCCCAACTGACGGCGCCCGTTCACGAACATGTCGCATGAATCGGCACCACCCAGCTCAACCATCAGTTATCAAATTTGTTATCCTATTGGCCTGTTACAAATTTCTTCCATAAAATTATGTGATTTTGCCTTTTCAGTTTTGCTACTGCCTTATTCTAAGACAATTAATTATTGAGACAGTTTTATTGACGGAATAAAGTAAGTACAATGAAATTTTGGCGTAAGTTCACAATGGGCATCCATTAAGGATGTGGCATTCTGAAATTATTGTTGGGAACACTGTACCTACACACAGCCTAAGCAATAGACATATTAGACTTGTCCTACATTGCAAACAAATATGACAAAAAACCAGATGTATGTATCCTCACTGCACTGCGTGTTATATATTTTTGAAATCGTCTCTTAAAACCCTTTATTATGATAGGTACCCCACACGATGGGATTTGGAGAAAAAAAAGGGCTTCCACAATATGGCAATATCTATTTTCGAATTTTAATGTAGCCAGTGACACTCGCAAGATTAAGACGAATCGGCTGACGTACGAATCATCAAAATCGGCCAACGCGTTTGGCCTCTGGAACGCCACAAAGGAACAAACATATAAACATACATAGTATGTATGTTTATATGTTTGTTCTATTAGTCTATGTATTACATAGACTAATAGAAACACATTGCCCTCCTTCGGCAGTCGTGTAAAAAATAGGATCAAAGAACTTTGACAATGTAATACTAAATACACAGATATGATTCTAGCTAGAGGTGCAACTCGAATTAACTCGCGTTGCGCCTAACTCGGGATGGCAAGATTGGTATTCTTCCGAACTCGAGTTGCTATCACTAAAATCTAAAATAAAATATTGCATAGAACATCCAAACACACATATCAAACATTTAAACTATTATTTCATAAATGTCTTTTACAACAATATCAATATTTAAAAATCATTTCGATAGCCAAATTATAGAATGCTACAAAAGTAACCATTCTGCGTAGTAAGGTTTTTTTTTAATTTTTAAAATTTTCCCCCAGTCATTTTACATAAAGTTTTCTCCCAGCGAATAGGATATTTTATTTCTTAGCCTGTTTTGTCCCACTCTTGGGCAAAGGCCTCCCCCATTCCTTCCATTTTCCTCGGTGTTGTGCCTCATCTCGCCAATTCTCGAGAAAGTCCATTTTAAACAGACAGTGACCAATCACATTTTTGATACTAGCTGTGCCCGCAGCTACGCTCCCGTCAGCTGCCTATGATACGCTATTTACCTTTGTACCTGTCCTACTTACCTTCCTGCCTACCCTACATATCTATTTTTTTAACCGACTTCAAAAAAAGGAGGAGGTTCTCAATTCGTCGGAATCTTTTTTTTTTTTTTTATGTATATTCCCCGATTACTCAAAGACGCCTGGACCGATTTCAAAAATTCTACTTTTGTTTGAAAGGGTATACTTCCTAGTTGGTCCCATAATCATCAAGTCAGGATCTGATGATGGAATCCTAGAGAAATCGAGGGAACTCCTCAAATATTATAGGCAAACATATAGTGATTTTGGTATTTTCATCAACAATGCAATCATTTGCACTCAGAAAGTATCATTGGGTGAAGTGGAACTGAAGAAGAAGACCACAGATGGCCACTGGATCTCCTAAATGCTAAATATGTTACGGGCATAAGATATCTCGAATAGTTAACCGACTATAATGAAGCAAATACTTATAAATAAATGGTACTGGTGAAAATGACACCCTCGAACTGATCTGATGATGAAGCCGGAAGGTAGGCACTGGAACTCTAATATAAAACAATGTATCCTAGTCGTGTTTGGGCTTATTGGAATCGCCATGAGATGTACTTTGGCTATAAATGATAATCATGTTAATTGGAGGTACCTACCAAAACTAAAAACAGAAAAATAAAAACTTTTTAACAAAAAATCAAACCGACTTCCAGAACAAAAAACTACAAAGCAAAAAATAAATTTCTTTTCCGAAGTCGGTGTCGAAAAACGGGAAAGAATGGGTAGGCACAAAAGACACCGACTTCGGAAAAGAAATTTATTTTTTGCTTTGTAGTTTTTTTTTTTCTAGGATCATTCGGAGAATCTTAACACCGCTATTCAGAAAATGATTTCAAATGTACAACGCCATCTATCGAACATGGAATTCAACTATCTGAATTGCAATGACCAATCACATTTTTTATACTAGCTGTGCCCGCAGCTTCGCTCCCGTCAGCTGCCTATGATACGCTATTTACCTTTGTACCTGTCCTACTTACCTTCCTGCCTACCCTACATACCTATTTTTTTTTTTCTAGGATCATTCTCGCGGAGAATCTTAACACCGCCATTCAGAAAATGATTTCAAATGTACAACGCCATCTATCGAACATGGAATTCAACTATCTGAATTGCGTATGTTGTGATATTTTACATACTGAACACTGTAAATTCATCTAGCTTTTGATAGAGTGAACCGATTGCAATGAAACAAAAACTAAATAATACTTCAAGTTACGCACAATTTTTATGTATAAAAGTTATCTACATTGTTTTCGTACATTTTACGTGATGCGTGGACAAATAAACAGCCAAGCAGACAAAGTCCAAAAACGATGGAAATGCTTATCTGTTGGTTATTCTTTAACACCCTGGCTATTTTTTTTTGGGAATATTTTCGATGTAAATAAACGACTTTTCTACAGATTAATTAGGTATATGTGTTGATATAGATATGAGATAGGATCCTAGATATATGAAAGTGTAATACTCCCCTTAGACAGAAATAAAAAAAACATGTTACATAAAAAAATCCTTTATTACCACAAATCCAAACAGTATAACACCAATGTAAATAAATAGTCTTGATAATACCAGCACCAATACAAAATTCTCTTAAAAATATAAAGTATGAGACAAAAACAGAGTATGTCTCGTTTTAATAACTATATGCCTAAGATAAATGCTTTAATAAATGTAATAAAGTTAAATTAAACAGATCCAAACATGTCCATGGGGACTGGTAACTATAATTATATTTTAGACTCATCCATCATTCCTATATTTATGACAAACATATTTGTATCTATGATACAATAAAAACTATGTTTATCAGGCACTAAACAAGACGATAGTGTCAGCTATGTTGCCATTTACGATCACAACTTACTCAAATGTTGTGAGCTAAGGAGAACCAAGGCTTTTCTTTGAAAGAACACTGAAAATAGTAGTAGCGGGACTCCCTTTTCCACACTTGAGTCTCATTTGGTATGTTGTGCATGGGGGTCCTAAAACAGCTGGCCTAGCTCTGCCCAAAGGCACAGAAACTTATTGGGGGCTTCACTGGCAATAAGTAGCAGCAGTAAAATTTTATACTGCTATCAGATTTAGTACATTAATAAAATATAATTATGATGCCAGATAAGCAGATCTCGTATCGTATCTATAGTAAGTCTACTCATCATCATAATATCAGTCAAAAGACGTCCACTGCTGGACATATGCTGCCCCCAAGCGACGCCACACTGTTCAGTCCTGTGCGTCTCGCATCCACCAGACTCTTGTAGTCTTGACCATGTCGTCGGTCCACCTAGAGGAAGACCATGCAATGCTGCATCTTCCGGTATGTGGTCGCCATTCCAGAACTTTTCGGCCCCAATGGCCATCCGAGAGCAATGTGTCCTGCCCACTGCCACTTGATGCAAGTCTACTAGTGCCTCTATAAACAATGTAACTTGCCTATAGTATACCACAGTAGAAGATACTAGATACAGTACAGGAGATAATATGTGTTGTACTTATGCATCATACAATGATAGCAAACACCTACTGTAGATGACACACGAGTATGCCTTTCAAGACCTATTACTTTGATTTTAAAATATTTAGCCATAGTTAGACTTAAGAAACGCTAAATGCATTTCTATCTTTTACATTTCTTATATTAGAGATCACTAAATCATTTGTATGTCTTTATTGTCATGTATACATTCAATCAAAGCTTCACAAACTAAACAACATAAAACCCACACCTGTTTACTTAATAAATGGAATTAAATTGCTATACTTCTGAAATAATCATAACGGTTACGTCGCTGATCCTGTAGCTGCCCGATTTTAGAGGCAGTGTCGCAATCACGACATACGCCACAGAATGTACTTGTGACCACATGGAATGGGCTGCGATAATACAAATTGGGGTCTTTCAGCTTTTTATTCTTTTTGTGGCAGCGGACATGCAGGAACACTTCCAATATCATGAGAATAACACAGAAGAGGCCAGGGAACATCATCAGTGAGGGTATCAGCAGCAAACGGTGGCTGATTTGGTTAGAACCAGCAATAATATTTGCTTTTAATGACTGGAATTTCCTTGTCTTGCTCATGTAGCCGCGAGGAAACTTCATGTACTTGGCCTCGGGTTCCTGTGCATCAAGAGGTTTTCTTATATTTACAACGGGTGGCGATGTATTTTCAAGTAGTGGTTCTCCTGTCTCATCATTTATATCGTAAGTAACAATTTCCCCAGTCTCATCGTCGTAGCAGAACCTCCGCAGAGGACATCTGTTTGCTGTATTCATGTCTGTAAATAGAGCACGCTGAATTTAATATTCAATTTCACTAAAATATTCATGGAATAGATATGATAACAAAAATCAATGGTAAATTTGAATATATCCCAAATTTCACTTACTCTGTTATCTTCAACTGTTTTAGACACCGTTATAAAGTGATTTCAACCTATTAAATATTTATTAAAGATAAGAATTTGCGATTTGAATTCTAAATTCCAAAAACAAGTACACCTGTACACAAATTATTGACAATTTTGACAATGACAATGATGGCAAATTGGCAATGAAAGAAGCATAGACCATAGACTACTTAGAGATACTACGTGCATAGACTAGTAAGAAGAGGGGATGTTGGTGCCATATTTGACGAGAACCACAGATATCAAAATCACTTATAGTGATGTGGTAGATGACGATGATGATTATGGTGGTCACGTTTTAGTCGATTCCTTGGTCGTGATATTTGAATTAATGAAATTGGCAATACTTTTTACTTCTGGCATTAAAGCATGTCCTGTGCCAAATTCACAAACAACGCTCAAAAGAAGTTCAAGTTCTGCAAGTTCTTCGTGGGTTGGGTCAATTTCTATTCCTGTCATTTCCATTCAGTGAAATCAGTGAAGTTGGGAAAAAGGCGGGAAACGGTTGAAGTGGAAAGGCGCGTTTTTTAATTTATTATTTTGTAATTCAACTTCTCGTGTTTATTGTAATTTAATTCTGTAAATATTCGTACTATTAGGTCTTATTTGGTGTATATATATATTTTTGTGTAATTGAAGACAAAAAAATGGGGAAAAAGAGGCGGAGGAAGGATGAGCTGGAAATTCCTCCGGATCTGAAACAGCATTTGCAGGAATCTTCAGACTCTGACACGGCGGAGTCCACGGTATCGACGGCATACTCGGTTACTAAATTTAAAGATGCCAATGATAAGGAACCTAAGGACAATAAATATGCCATATATAAGGTAAAGGGGTATACGCGTAAGTACAGTGAAGATACGAAGCAGGCAGAGTTAATCGTTTTTCTTAGTCATATGGACGAGAATAAGTTTTTCAACGACAAAGATCGTATGGCCCTTTCCAAGGGCATACGAGAACATGGAGTGTCTGGTGTGATGCACTTGCGCACAATAAACAAATATAAGGTCGGTGTCACATTTGATTTACCAAATAACGCCAATATGTTTCTAAAAAACAAAAAATTATTTGATCAGCTTTCTCTAAAAGCATCTATCCCTGCTGGTGACACAGAGGTTACTGGAGTCCTTACTTCAGTCCCAGTAGATATGTCTAATAAAGAGATATTTTCTTTAATCGGCAGTTCAAAGAATGTAATACAGGTGAGGCGTTTCATGCGCAGGTTCAGAGGTGATGAAGGTAGAATATCTTTTGCCCCTACCCAGACTGTTGCTGTGACATTTGCATCCACTATTTTGCCAACTTATATTTATTTGGACTCATGGCGTCATGAGGTGAACAAATATATCCCACCAGTGAAACAATGCCTTAAATGCCTGCGTTATGGGCATATAGCTAAATTTTGTCGAAATACTGAAGTTTGTTCAATATGTACTGAACATCACAATTTCAGAATGTGTGTTGTTGCCCAAAAGGATGCTAAGTGTGCAAATTGTAACGGCAATCATATTGCAATCTCTTCAGCATGTCCAATAAAAAAGCAAAAGGTAGAAGAAAATAAAATTAAAACTAAAAATGCTACATATTCAGATCTTTTTAATGTAAACTCTTTCCCAGCTTTAACATCACGCAATCTGGACACTCAGATTAGTAATCTCATGAAATCAGATAAATTTATAAATACTTTAGTCGAAACACTCACAAAAATAATAAGCAATAAAGACGAACCTATTAATTCACTTTCTATTAAAGAAGCCTTGAAAACAACGTTCAGTAATAAATTTTCTTCAACCAGTTGATGGATTTTTCAGAATTAAATATTGTACAGTGGAATGCTCAAAGTTTAAATAGTAATAAACATTTATTTATCGATTTTCTTTATAGTCACAATATACATATAGCAATTATCAGTGAAACATGGCTTAAACCTCACCAAAATTTTAAAATAAAAAATTATAATATTGAGAGAAATGATACCGGTAACAAACATAACGGAGTCGCAATAATTATTCACAATACCATTACCTACTCTAAAATTGATACCTTCTTTGATAACTCATTGCAAAACATCTGTATTCAAATAAAAGTAAATAACAAGGAGATAAGCATAGTCAGTTTTTATAGTCCTTTGAATTGTAATCCAGCATTCAGAAAAGAAAACCTTGATTTATTAATAAAATCTATTCCTGGGCCATTTATATTTGCTGGTGACTTTAACGCTCACCACTCGTCTTGGGGTTGTGGCTCGGATTCTGTACGAGGTCGAAATATTTTGGAAGTAATAGATGATAATGATTTGGTTCTGCTCAATAATGGTCATGCAACAACAGTTGGCTCTTTAACTTGGCGACCTAACGCGCTAGATTTGACGCTGGTCTCTTCGTCTTTAGCTCTCAATTGTGAATGGAACGTACATGATTGTCCTCTTGGTAGTAGTTATCACATTCCTATAATCATTAAAGTAGTGATTAGTAATATTAACAAAAGTAATACATACAGCAATTGTTCTAATGCTGAACATTTGCCCATTTATCCAAATTATAAATTGGTGGATTGGCAAAGATATAGTAGTCTTGTTGATGAATTGTTGGTTGATTTTAAAGTCGATACTATAAGTCTTTCTGGTACATATCTTAAATTTTGTAGCATTTTACATACAGCAGCTGTAAATTCTATTGAAAATAATAATCATTTGAATGGTAGGACAAATTTTGTCAATCATTCATGTCTTGTAAATAATTTTAAAAGACCTTATCTTCCTTGGTGGAATCAAAAATGCACAGAAGCCGTATTAAATTTTAAAAATGCATACATATATTTTAAAAATAATCCTTCAGAAGAAAGCTATCTACAATTCAAAAGGCTTCGAGCGGTTAAAAAACTTGTTCTAAAATTGGAAAGACAAAAAAGTTGGTTTGCTCTTTGTGAAACATTCAATAGGACTACGCCATTATCTGTCATATGGAAATTTATGAGGAAGTATAATAAAACATTCAATTTTAATGCTCTCGAAGATGATGGATGGGTTTTAGATTTTCTTAAAAAATACACACCAGATTTCGCATCACAAGACTCAAAATCTTCATTCACAACCAGTACTAATCCCAGCAATAATTTTCTTCTTAGTCCTTTTTCATTGCAGGAATTAATATCAGCCATATCTTCCAGAAGAGATACTACTTATGGTCTTGATGGAATGCCATACATACTTTTTAAAAAACTTAGCATTAGTAGTTTAAAAATATTTTTACAACTTTTGAACTTATTATGGCAAAATGATATTATACCTCTTAACTGGAAGGTGGATTGCCTTGTACCTGTTTTAAAACCAGATAAGCCTAAAATGTGTCCTGATTCTTACCGCCCTATAGCTCTTACTTCTTGTGTTGGAAAATTATTTGAACAACTTTTAAAACAGCGTTTAGAGTTTTATATTGAAAAAAATAATATCTTACCATCAAACCAATTTGGTTTTCGTAGGAATCGTTCTGCTAGGGAAAGTGTTTGTCAATTACAGCTCGATATTCACAAGTCTTTATCGTCAAATGAAAATTTGGTTGGAGTGTTTTTTGATATTGCAGGTGCATTTAATAGTGTGAATATAGATATTTTATGTAGTGAGTTATCACAGATAGGAATCCCTGGAAAAATAATAAATTGGTTAAAACAATTTCTTAGCAATAGGAAAGTCTTTGTAAAATTTAACAGACACCTTTATGGTCCTAGGCTATCGTCTAAAGGAGTTTGTCAAGGGGGCATTTTATCGCCTTTAATATTTATATTGTATATACGAAGATTAAATTTAATGTTAGGGTCTCAGGTTAAAAACTTACAGTTTGCAGATGATTTAGTGGTTTATGCATCTGGGAAAAATGTATCACAACTAGTTGAAATAGTGAATGCTGCATTAATGTATCTATGTAAATATTTCTCTTACCTTGATCTTAGTGTCAACCCATTGAAGTCCAAAGTTGTTTTATTTGGTAAACATAATCATAATATGCCTGCTGTGTTTTACAATAATTGTGCGTTACCCAGTTCTTTAGATGTCAAATTTTTGGGTGTTATTTTTTCACATAATTTGTCCTGGAATAATTATATGAAACATATTATTAGCAAAGCAAATAAAGCTTATAATATTTTGAGATCCTTGAGTGGTACATATTGGGGTGCAGACCCTAAAATTTTGTTATTATTGTACAAATCTTTAGTTCGTAGTCACTTTGAATATGGTTTCTATTGCTTTGCTGCAGACTCTAAACATGTAAATAGTTTAAATATTTTGCAAAACAAGTGTTTGCGCGTTATAACTGGGGCGTTCAGAAGCACTCCTGTAAATGCAATGCAGATTGAATGTAATGTTCCACCATTAGCCATTCGTTTTGATTACTTGTTAGAAAGGTTCTTTTTGAAGCTTTATAGTGTTTTGGGTAATAGTCTTTTAGTCAATATGTTGCATTTAGCTATGCAAACTGCTACAAAATCTTTTTATATACTACAGCAACTTAGAAAATTTAAAAACTTTATTGAAAATATTAACATTTACCGATCTAAGCTTATCTTGCCTTGCTATGAGGGAACTTTCAGCAGTAAATTTCCAGCTATTAGTGTTATTATAAATAAGAAAAAGGATTTGCCTTCAAAAGAGGAAGTATATGTAATGTTGTCAGAGTGGTCAGATCATAAATTTGTGTATACTGATGGTTCCAAGAATGATAGAGCTGTTTCTTTTGCCATCTATGAGCCATCTTCAAACGTAGGTATTGGTAGGAGAATTGACAGAAATGCTAGTATTTTTACAGCTGAAGCTGTTGCAATTCTGAGTGCTTTGAAACATATTAAAAATAGCAATTCTGAACATAGCAAATGGGTTGTAGTAAGTGACAGTATGAGTGTTTTAAAAAATTTGGCAAATAATAAACTACATGCCAACACTAATTACATTATTCATTTGATAAAACAACTCTGGGTTGAATTAGCCCAGTCAAATATTGAAATTTGTTTTGTTTGGGTACCTTCACATATTGGTGTTAGAGGAAATGAAAAAGCAGATTTTCTTGCCAAAAAAATTGTTGAATTGGAAGAATTAATACCTAGCACTGATACGAGTGTTCCCATACCATACACAGACGCAGTTAGTCTCTTAAGACGGCGCATGTGTGAGGCATGGGGGAAATATTCATACCACTGCACACATATTGAAAATAAAGGTTCTTGGTTTAACAGTCTTGATGTTCAAATCAACTCTGTTCCTTGGTTTTGCAAAAATAATTTATTTGTAAGTAGAAAGTTTTATTCAATTATTTGTCGTATGCGCTTTGGTCATTGTAGATTAAATTATCATCTTCGTCGTCTTAAAATGGTCAGCATATCGTATTGCAATTACTGTCAATCAGAAAAAGTTCAATCACTACATCATATCTTCTTTGAGTGTTCATCTTTCAACATTCAGCGCCTTGTGTTGTCGGATGAGCTTCTAAAAATTTATAAAACACCTGATAGGGTCCCGCTGTGCATACAGGAGTTGCTTAAGAACGCTTCAACTTATTTATATTTGTATAGATACATATTGGAGACTGTTAATGAGATTTAAATAGTTCTATTTCTTGTTCCTATGCACCTAGGTATATGTAAATATTACCGTTTTATTATTATTTATAGTTTGTATATTTAAAACTGTAGCTTAAGATGTTTTTTAAAAAAAAACCAGAAGAAAGAAGAAAATAAACTTAAACAAGATGACATATCTTTGATGACATGAATGAAATGGAAATGACACTTAACCTGGAATTGATTGACATATAATGGAAATGACGTTTACCCTGGAGTTGGAATTGAAAAAAAAAACGGAATTATGTAAAAACAAGATTTTTACTAATAATCAAAGACAAACTTATAATGACTACAACATGGATTAGAAAAACGAAAGACATGATTTCTAAACATATTACGAAAGAAAAAAATACCTACGAAAGACTAGGCAGTATGGTTGAAAGACTATAGCCTGCCCGAAGGGCGAAAAAAAAAAAAAAAAAAAAAAAATCTTCGTGGGTTGAATCAGAAGTAATGTCACGTTTATTATTTTCTCTGAAATCCTTTTATTAATTTTGTGTCCCTGTGAGTTGTGCGTCAAGTTTTAAAAAAAGGTCTTTTTCTATTACTTCACGTAATAGTTGCTTCCAGCGGCGGATCTCCACGTAGAAAAACACAATTATCGTTTGAGAGGTACTGTCCCTAAATGTTTGGTAAAATTTTCTTATTTTGTTGTATAGCATAATAAATATTCAGTAAATATAACCTCAAAAGACTCCGTTAGTCAATTTTGGTGTATTTTCTCATAGAATCTAATGCGTGCGTAATTTGTGAATTGTTTTCCAGAAATTTAGTTGTTGCTAAGTTCATGAAAAATACAACATTTTGCTTTCTCTTACAGGTTTTTCTTAAGCATTATTTCTTAACAAATGTGCTATGCTAGTATAAGCTGAAACAAGATAAGAATATAAAAAGTATGTTGACCATGTCCTAACTGAACAGTCCTAATAGAAAAGGTGCACCTCAAAAGCTAATTGGAACAGTTATTTATATACCAAAATTCCTAACATACTTTTCTACTACCGCTTTCATTATATCTGTTGTTAACACAATATACAAAAGGACCACAAATAATAGGGGATTGAGTGTCTGAATTATTTATCATAAGCACGTTCAAGCTATGAAACAATCTACCAAGCATGACTAAATTCTATTTTCACACAACAGATGCCAAACGTCAATAAATGGACAGATTGCACCTAAAAAAAGGAAAAACCGGTTAAGTGCGATTCGGACTCGCGCACAATGGTTTCCGTACCATTATCACAAAAAACTGCAAAAAAAACATGTTTGTTGTATGGGAGCTCCAATTAAATATTTATTTTATTGTTTTTAGTATTTGTTGTTATAGCGGCAACAGAAATACTTCATCTGTGAAAATTTCCAACTGTCTAGCTATCACGGTTGTTGATATACAGCCTGGTGACAGACAGACAGATGGACCGCGGAGTCTTAGTAATAGGGTCCCGTTTTTACCCTTTGGGTACAGAACCCTACAAAAGGGTGGTTTAAGGGGGGGCTGTCTTTATATAAATTTTGATATTCATAAATTGCTAATGCTTGCTAATCTGAATTGAAGTGTTTATAATAAAGACCCTAAAAAGCCACAAAATTGACCTAAAGTGTAACATATAATCAGATAACCATTGTTTAAACTAATCATGTGATTAGATCTTTTTTAGGTTTCCTTAGCCAACCAGGAACAGTTATAGTTCTGTCCGCAGCTTAGCTCAGAGACTCTTAGTAATCAAAAGCTATAATTTGGCATGGACGTACATATAAATCATGCCAACAAAAGGGTAAAAAAAACGTAATAAAAAAAATATGGTACCTCCTGTACACATAAAGTGGGGATGCTTTGTTCTCTCATCAATCCCATGCTGTGGGGTATTGTTGCATAGGCCATTCATAAATATTACAGATCTGTAAAAACCATTTACATTCTCAGATTCAGGGATCTGTTTGCGTAAAATTAAGCTTGAAATGAAATTGCTAATTTTTAACTGATTTCAAAAAATGGAGGAGGTTTTCAATTCATAGGAATCTTTCTTTTTTTTAAATATATTACCTGATTACTCTATGACGCCTGGACCGATTTGGAAAATTCTTCGTTGGTTTGAAAGGAGTATAATTCCCAGGGTCCCATGGTGATCAGGTCAGGGTCTAATGAAGGGATCCAATGGAAATTGAGGGAACGCCTCAAATATTATAGGCAAACATATAGTGAGTTTCATATTTTCATCAACATGGCAAGCATTTGCATTTGGAAAGTATTATTTGGAAGAAGACCACAGATGGCCAATGGACTTCCATGATAACTATTTCACAAGTATTAGTTAAGCGACTATGATGTAGCAAATACATATATATATATAAATAAATGGAACTGATGAAAATGGTACCATCGAACTGATTTGATGATGAAACTGGAAGGTCGGCACTGGACCTCCGTTATAAAACAATGTACCTATCCTAGTTGAGTTTTGGCTTATTGGAATTTTCATGAGATGTACTCTGGCTATAAATGATTTTCATGGATGTATGAAGTAGGTATAATACCAAAACTAAAAAGAGAAAATGAAAAAAAAAAATTAACAAATTTATTAAACTGACTTCCAAAGCAAAAAATAACTTTTTTTGCGAAATCGATGTCGGAAAACCGAAAACAATAGGTACCAAAGACAAACAAAGAAATTAACAGAAAAACTTGCAGTTATGTAGGCTTTAAAACTTTATGAGTAATAGTCAACCAACTTATAAAATGTACTTGCAAAAATAAAAATAAAATGATTAGTTAGAGCAATATTCGGTTTTTTTACCTAATTATGTTGGTGAATGTACCTGTTTGTACGGAACCCTCGGTGCGAGTCCGACTCGCACTTGGCCGGTGTTTTATAAATAAGGCTGAATTTATTACTATGGCTTGCAGTAAATTTTTATTATATATATTTTGCTTTTTTTTGTGCTCTTAATCTATTGATGTTCAAAATGCATTTACATTTGGGGGTGTTAATGTTATCTGGCTTGCTAGTTGCAAATTATTCTATATTGCTGTGTTTAGTCTTTATCAGGCTCTTCAGATTGAGCGATTTGATTTAGCAGCTATTAGCTAACTTATTGTTAAAATGATTTTTGTTCCTTCTGCAGGGAAACATTTTTCAAAATATATTTATAAGAAGTGAAACAAAGAGTATTTAGGGTTTTTCTAAGACTACCTAAGGATGCTGGTCTAGTCTAAGTAGCCTAAATTGTTGCACACTGCAGAGCAAAGGCATCCCCCTCCCTTTTCTACAGATTTACAACAATATTATTTGCTTGCGCAGTCAGCTCGCTAGTTGAAATACCTATCACACAAAAAAGAAAACCATCCAACAAAAAGGAAAACCACCAGTAAATAGCATTGAATGAAAATATTTAATGCAGTCCTTTGTGCCTTAAACTTTAAGAGCCATATTAACACTCAACGCTAAGCTAGCATTGCAATTGTCACTTAATGTATGTTATTTAAGGGAAATCCCTTTCATTATGTAAAATATTGAATTGCACTATTGCTGTAATGCTTTTTATAGATCCTGAAAACACTTTCTTTAGAATTCAATGCCCACCTCATTATTTAATATTACAATCAACAGTTTAGTGGCTTGCAGCAAATTAATTGTGATATAACTCATCCAGTTATTCTTTGAAAGGACATATTGCTGGCATCTTTGGCACCTTGGATTTCTGGGCATCTTCTATTTTTACTTGTTGAAAACTCATTCTGTATACCACATACAGGGTGAGTTTTCTAAGTGGGCATAGATGGCCAAATCGTTAACTATCAGGAATAGCGAAAAACACTCATTGAGTCTCAAGCCCGATTTTGATGAAAACTAAAACTGCATCTTTGGATTTTTGGAAAATAGATATCCTCAGCCAGGAATCGAACACAATCCGATATTCATTATTTATTTATTTAATACTTCATGCACAAAAAAGTACAGAGGCGGACTTAATACCTTAGGCATTTTCTACCAGTCGTCAACCTTTGGGTGATGCAGAGACAAATAGTGGTAGATGCAATATTGAAAGTAAATCACGACAAGGTGGTGACATCCGATAGTGACATCCAATAGCGTCGCTAATAAGAATCAAATACTGGGCAGTAATAGCATACGGCAAATTTAAGGAAATATCTTATTTTTAACAAGATACTTTTATTTTTATTTTACGGAGTAGTTATATAAAAAATCTAAAACTACTAACGATCTATGGCGAATACACTAAACGGAATCAAAATTATTGTATTTTTTAATTTACCTATTTGGTGTTAATTCCTGGCAACGAATATTCATTATTAAAAATCCAATAGTGCACTTTTAGTTTTGATCAAAATCAGGCCCGAAACTCTGTTGAGTATTTTTCGCTATTCCTGATAGTTTCTAATTTGGCCATCCACGCCCATTTAAACAAACTCACCCATATACAGGGTGAGTATTTTAAATGGGCGTCACACTCAGCCGGTTTTTGCCCCCAAGCTGTGATAAAACTGTGTGTCTCAAGCCTGTCATAGTAGGCCGTGCTCGCCCGGCTGGAGTCACTTCTGTATCCAACAGCACGCATGCGCGTAAATGTATTTACGCGTAGGCGCCTAGTCGATAATGCGTTCTTTACTAATAGGTGTTGCATTCATCAGAAAATGTTTTTAGACAATCTACTAAAAAATTAAAACATCCTGACGATAAGACGGTTCTATAAGCAAATCAGCTTTGTCATGTGTGCATTCGTGCTTAAAATGTTTGTGTAGTGCTAAAATCTGCATGCAGAGCTTGCGATACAGCCAACAGGTGCGTAATTTAAATAAACGACGTCTTCATTCAATTCACGACCACTCCTCAATCTTCCTACAAATTGTGCTGATTACGGTAGAGGTAGAGATTTTCTTATGAACGCTATTGTGTCAATAATGTAATGGAAAGAGTCCTCTTATTCATAACATAATATCACGCCTGTCATCGCCAAAGGGTTGGGCAGTAAATTCCTAGTAAACTGTAGTTGCTCATAATAATGGGTAAATTTTTGGCGTACCATTTTGTAGTTTCTGCTTACCCCATGGAAAAAAGGCATGAGTTTATGTTTTTGTGTTCGGAGATACTACTTGTTGCTAGCGACACTGCACTTAACATACACACACAGTGCAATGTGCAACAGATTGCACAATTTTTATTTAGAGTCCGGCCATTGGTTTGATGATATTGACATCAATTTCTTCAATTCAATTGATGTAAATTTGTTTTGCTAGTACTTAGTCGCTCTATTGCTTGCTGAACGATCTAAATATTTGCTTACTGAGCGATTGGCTTCTATATTATGAGTACCTAGCCTGTTAGAACCCCACACAGAACAAATCAGAGTGCTTATAAATAAACTATGTTAAACTATGTCTATTTCCTTAACTTTGGGAAAAACGATTTTGATGAATCTTTGTACAATGGTATGGTTTGCTATAGCTATGTTTTGGGGCATCTTTATAGTAATAATGTTTTATTTGGCAAATATTATAACAATGATTTCAAATATGTTGTTTTCCTGTGAAAGTTTCCTACTCAAAGGAGTTGGTCTTGGCTGTCCCTCTGTCATAAGGATCTAGCGGCTAAACCATTGAAGCTGGTCTTTATATTTGCATTGTTTTATTATCTTGCTGGCTTAAAATTGAGCCTATAATTTGCACACTTTACACCCTCAAAACATTCCTGAAAGCAAACAATACTAGTCTTTAGTATGGGATAAAAGATTTCAAACGTGAGGACGACTCCGCACTAGACCTACACTCATAATTTCATCATAATTATATCATATCATCACAATTAAGCTCAAGAGCAGTGGTGGCCCAACGGTTACATAAACTGAAAAATCTTTAGGTCCAATTATGTGTCGCAAGAATTAATCATATTTTTCTATGGATTTCAGATAGAGCCTGAAAACTAGCAACAACTTCTGTGAAAATGGGGAAAGAGTAAGTTAAACATTATACCTACATATTTACAAATAGTTAGTTTAATTCATTTTTAATTGCTCTTAATAATTGCACATGAAAAAAGAATGTATGAATTATTCCACTTGATAGTAAAACAGATTAATGCTGCAGGGACGCCTGGCAATATCTAGCCCCAATTATAATTAATCAAACAAATTGTGTTTAATGTTTTTTAATAAAACAGGCCCCAGATATACAATGTGTCCGGGGTGATTTTATCGATAAAATTAGGTTTATTTTACGACCTTCAATTTTTATTACTACAAGTCTGGACTGATTGTATATGTTTTTTAAGTGAATAAATTATATAGAAAACTAGCTGACCCCGCTGCTTCGCACCCGTCAACTGGATATCTACCTACCGACCCTACCAACCTATCTACCCTACCTACCCACCTACCTTACATACCTACCAACCTACTCACCTGCCCTACCGATCAACCTACCTCCCCTACCCTATCCTACATACCTACCTACCGTACCCTATACATACGCTACACTAACTACCTACCCACCCACCTACCCTACCCTACCTACCAATTTGTTAAAATATGTATTTGTATAAGAATTAATACTACAATACGAATGTAACCAACTTTTGTTTCTACCAGCGATCTAATTAAATTTTAGAACAAAAGCTGCTATTGTGACTTAATTATGATAATGAGATATATTCTCTCGCAGTCTTTTTTGTAGTTAATAATGAGTACTTTAATCATGTAGTACATATTTTTTTATGTATCATCAATAGTTTTATCAGCGCATGAAATAAATCTCAAATAATGAATTTTATAGACAACATTTTGCTACTTTGGGTTACATTATTGCAATTTTCATAAAAATCACTATTGAAAAAAAAATATTGCCTATGTTACTTGGGAATAATGTAGAATAGGTGAAAGAATTTTAAAAATCGGTCCAGTAGTTTCGGAGCCTATTCAGTACAAACAAACAAAAACACAAAAAACAAACAAAAATCTTTCCTCTTTATAATATTCACAGTGGATCTTTGTGTCTCTGAAGTTAGTTCTGTCAATTAATGCGCATGAAACCGTTTAACTGCATAGAGTAAGCGAGATAGGATGATGCGACAAACGTAAGCGAGTGAAAGAGACAATTATTATACAATGATAACTTCACATTCAATATTGACACAAAAATAGCTACTGCGCAGGCTCATGCAGCCAATTCAGAGACAACAAGATCCGTTGTGAGTATTATATAGATAAGAATTATCTACACCAATATTATAAAGAGGAAATATATTTTTGTTTGTTTGATTGTTTGTTTGTTTGTTTGTACCGAATAGGCTCCAAAACTACTGGACCGATTTCAAAAATTCTTTCACCGTTGGGAAGCTACTTTATCGCCGGGTGACATAGGCTACTTTTTATCCCTGTATTCTCACGGGAACGGGAACCACGCGGGTGAAACCGCGAGGCGTCCTCTAGTTTATAATATATAGATATTAATTATTGGCTGGCATCCTTAGATTGCTGCTAACTGAGAGCTGGCAACCATTGTTTTATGTTCTACTATCAAGTATAATCCCCGGCACGTAAGTTGGCAAGAGTCGTTAAGAGGCGCAGAGGTAATTTTTTAGGTATCTTTTATAGTGGGGCGCGGGGAACGTTTAGGACCGTTCCGAGCACATGATTGGTGGGTCAATTGACTCAACGATCGACTGACAAATCGTGTCGCATCCACGTTCCGTTGGCTCTACATGGTGGTTGACCAGATCGCGAAATATGCTCAAACTTACCACCATTACGCCAAAAACCTTGCCAACTTAAATGCCAGGCACTATATAATTCACAAAAATTTTGTTTTTTGAAAATGAAATAAAAGCATATATAATATATATATATACATATCTGTAGATTTAAGCGGTGGGATCTTAGCGATTCTGTATTCTGTTGTACTTTCTGTTCTGTCTTGAAGCTATTTTTTTCCATTCCTTTGATTGAACACCATCTATAAAAAAACGTAAGTTATAAAAACTCTTTTGTAAATCATCTTTTTATTCTGCTTGTTTTCTTGTCTTCATTTTGACATTTGTAAATTGGCATTGTAAATAGCAGTGCTATTGTTCTGTTTTTGTATAAAAAGAAAGTGCTTAAAAAAATATGCTTGTCTTAGAGTTACACAAATCGCATCCTCGCAACTATGAGCAGATCGACAATAACCATTGATATTTCTATTGAACTCAATAATACCCCTAAAGGAGATGCAAGGTTAAACTTTTCATAGGTTATGAGCAACATTCAAAAATTTTGTGACTAGATACAAAAAAGGAAGCTGTTTCATATTCAATTATAAAGCTTCCTGCGTTGGAAATGTATAATCTTACAATAAATAGCGAGATATTAAATAATTTAGTAGCATTCGTATTTGACAGTTAGTACACAGGGGTAGTTTAAAGACCATCAAGTCGGTTCTCACAAAGCACTGTTCAGTCACCGCTTGCTAATATAAATAATATTTTAATAAGCCAGCTTTTTATTGAATCATAAATCAAATTATTATCTAATTTAGAATTAATGAGGCAGCTATTTCAACCGATTAAGACGCTAGCACCATTAAATCAAATTATTATCTAATTTAGAATTAATGAGGCAGCTATTTCAGCCGATTAAGACGCTAGCACCATTCATCGTTACCTAAAACAAGTTTAACTTAGAATAAGTTCTAACCTTGCTGAACCTTAGCTGATGTTTTGGTGTAACGTTGCAGAGTTGTTCGATATATTGTGAATGGAAAAGACTTGGAAGCAACACAGAATAAAGATATAGTAAGTATATACAAGTTTCTTTTGTTAACAGGAAAAAAGCGGACGTGGAGAAATCTACGAATGGCGAGAGTGTAGAAGACGAAACCAAGAAGAAAAAGAAAAGCAAGAAGCACAAGAAACATAAACGAGTCGTAGAGGATGATGTAGAAAAGACGATTAAAAAGAAAAAGAAAGTTAAAAAAGAAAAACATAAGAGTCCCAAAGAAGAAAGTGAGACATCTTTGTCAGACGTAGAGGAGCTGATTGAAAAGTCTACTCGGCAGCGACCACCCGTGGAGGTCAAACGACCGCCCGCTGAGGTCAAACGACCGCCCGCTGAGGTCAAACGGCTACCTGCGGAGGTCAAACGACCATCCGTGGAGGCCAAACGACCACCCGCTGAGGTCAAACGACCACCCCCAGAGATCAAAAGAATACCCGTCATAGTGCCCAAACAAAAAAATGGCGACGCACCTACCAAAACGCATACTAAAACTACCTTTACTAGGACAGTTAAAAAACAAGAAACTTTAGAGATTTTATCTTCTAACTCCGAGACTGAAAACTACCAAGAGGACTGCGCTAGTCCTGAACTGACGCTGATAGAAGATGACCTGAATCTGGAGGACCTCATGAAGCAAAAAGAGTTACTTCAAGCTCGTCTCTATGCCTATAGCTCTGAAAAGAGCGATGATGACACAAAAGAAGGAAAATCCAGTGATGTAATTTGTATTAACGACGATACTAGGTCACCGATTCCGAAGAAACGGAAAAAAGATAAGGATCATGATCATAAAAGGAGCAGTAAACATAAGTCTAGTAAAGACCGCTCGGCTGAAAGAGACAAACATAAGACTAAGAGGCAAGAAGAGGACTTGAGGGAAATAATAAATAGGGAAAGTAGAAAAGAAATGGAACGTCGATTAGAAGAAAGGGAGAGTAGAGACAAAAAGGACAAGGAACGTCGAAAGCTAGAAGAGAAGGAACGGGAGAAAAGGCGGGAGCGAGATAGAGAAATCAGAGACCGGGAAAGAGAACGCGAAAGAGAAAAAGAACGTCGGTCGATAGAAATGAGGAAACGAGGCGGAGAAAGAGACCTCTTAAGGATCACTCGTAGGTCGCGGGACCGGTCGCCTCAGCCAAATCGTCGCGACCATAGGCTCGGGGATCGAGAACGAAGATCTCGCGACCGAATGGACAGACGCGACAAATTCTCGCGGTCAGATTTCCGGTCTAGCAAGGTAAAGGATAAAAAATCTAATTGTAACTCTGGAAGCTGAACATAAATATGAACTTTTTTATTGTTTATGGTTCTAATTATTTACTTCAACGCAATTTCAATTTTATGTCGAGGCAGGCCATTTCTTCTTACTCAAACTAATGTTCATTGAGGTCACAGATAGCTTAGGATATTGTGTCCATCCAAAAGACCGTGAATATTCAATGATATTGTTTTGTTTTTCCAGCACACTTCAAACGAGGTAGCACAGATAGTGCCAAGCTCTAGCGATGAAGAACTCAACATATCCATTAATACTGATGACGATGAGGAAACTGAGGAGCAGATCATTGAAAGACGGCGCAAGCAAAGGGAACAGCTTATGAAGGTATGTTCAGGGTAATATTCGTAAGGGAGCACGCGGAAATCACTCTTTCAACCAATTTGAACCTAGAGAGTTATATTGGTGATTGTAATTATTATTATTCGGCAGATAGGTCTAGCGTTTTGGCGATCCTTAGGGTAGACCTACGTCCAGTAGTAGACGTTTTCCGTCTGAATAATGATGAGTCAGACTGAGTCTTTTTCGATTTTATTGTAGCAGTTTATCGGCCCGTTTTGTTATGTTTGATAACAACTAGAATTGCAATGAGAATCTTGATAAGTAACAAGTTTTGGAACCACAAACTCAATGCTGTACGAGATACGGTTCAAACAGGATAATGTTATGTATGCGTGGAGAACTTAAAAAAACAAGGGGAATGGATGAATATGGTGGCCTAAAGTAGCGCATTGCCGAGATATTTGGCGGCAAATATCATAAATGAGTAGTTTTCATCCTAATATCTTGGCAACGTGGCACATTAGGATAACATGTTTCAGAACATTTTTTGTTTGTTTAAATGCCCTCAAATGAAAAATAGTCTCCAATGTGGGTGCCTGAAGCCTCGGCGCCGCCGAGAAAGAGGTGGCCACCTGACCTACGCCTACTGCAGGGGCTTCGAGGTGGCTCAAGATAAGAATACTTGGATGGATTTGGGGGAGGCCTTTGCCCAGCGGTGGGACAATGTAGGATAATATAAAAAAAACAATGTGCACAGCATCCATCAAAATGACTAGGCCAGCACTCATAGAAAATAGTTCTAACCGCTTTATCTAAGGTTCTTAATTCATGAATAGACAATTATCTACTATGGATATTAATTCGGTATCATCTAGAAAATGCAGAGCCCGTGTGATGGCCCCATTGTAAGTATGCTGACAGTAGAGACGGCAAACAACGTGAGTTTTTTGAAATACGCATTACCGTTGTTTAAAAAGTCATGTATATCATATGCAATCACGACCTTTCCAGTAACTATGAAAAAATAATGTTAAGAAGTCGTATTTTTCGCCGATTTACTAGTCTTACAAATAAAGGCTGGTCGTTCCACACCGCCTAACAGTTAATTTCTTTACCAGTAGAAAAAAAGTACTTGTAGAAACATTCACAACCAGAAGTTCGTGTTAATAGTTGTAGTTTTCTCTAGTAGTATATTGTATTTCTTACGACTAGCTGTATTTTATTTAATAAAAAACATCTACTAGTTTTAACCCGAGGATTAGTTCTCTTAAAACTGGTAAAACAGCTCCAAAAGCATCTTAAACTCGAAGATGTCCGTGACACATTGAGACCTTATAAGTATTTAAATAATGTTTGAAGGCAAACAACGTGTATTGAGTGTATGAAGCGTATCAATCTACCTACAATATATAACACACTCAACAAGTTTGCCATCAAAGACATACTTAACCCAGACTACTTTATTTATTTTTCTGATTCCATACTGTGATATCCCGCAAAAGCTTTGATATAACTGAAAATGTAGGGGTTTTAAAACTCTTCAAAAAGGATAAGATACCCTGAAAGAGAAAAGAAAGTAAAAAACCTCGGGTCACAGTATCTTAAACACGTAAAAGTTAAAAAAACCCCGACACATTTTTATTTCATGCTACATAATTTATCTAGTAGTAGACACGCTTCAATCTACAATCTATCGCCCATAACTTTTGAACGGCTCAATCGATTTTCATCAAACATAGCTGTGAACACTCGCGATAAATTCACCTTTAGAACAAAACATGCAAAATAGGCTCATCCGTTTAGGAGCTATGATGCCACAGACACACAAACACACAGGTACACACGTCAAACTTATAACACCCCTCTTTTGTCGGGGGTTAAAAACTTATAAGACCCCTCTTTTTCCGTCGGGGTTTAAAAACTGATAACAGACGACGTCACGGCATTGCCTTTATATCTGGATGGCAAAACTGTAATTTCCTTAATAAATCGTTTGTTTTTCGTTTCAAAGCAGTGCGCCTGCGAGAACGCTCCTACAGATGCCAAAAACAAGGCTAAATCAAGTACAATGAGTTCCGGTTCTTGTACACCAGAGAGCCCAAAATTATGTAAAGATATGACTGAAAGCAAAGTCGCCGATGAAGCTAGTATGCATGAGCGTTCCAGTGTGTTAATAAAGAATTTCCAAGATGAATTGACCGTATGTTTGTATCGATATTTGTAGGAGTTGTTTTATTTAGTCAGTAGAACAATGAATTAGGACATTTTAGGGACCACGGGTGCACTCTATATCTGTATTCACCTTTATTATACTAGGTTGGCTTTACTCTACACTAGGTATTCCAAAACGAAGGTCCATGACAGCTGGGCAGTCAGAAGACTGCCCAGCTGAAATAGGACTGGGCTGCATATGTCTGCCGCATGCCAAAGGGCGGTGGGCCCATAAAAGGATGGAAGACTTTCTTACGATAAATAAATAAAACTTATTATGTCACCATTGTCTCCAGAATAAAAGTTCCAATAAAAGGCTGCAGCAGATCCAATATTTGGCATAAGCAAATAACTACAAAGTCAATTTAATCGTAATATACATCATTCATATAGTTTTCTTTTCCCTTTCCAGCGGCTCGGCAGCGACAAAGCACCCGCTAAAGTCGAGGACACACAAATTAAGTCACCCCCTCCAAGAACAGACGCGAAATTAGAGTCTAAACCCAACAAAATTGGTTCTGATACTCCAGAAGTTCGAATGTCTAGTAGTAAAGATGCAGATTATACTGACCCCAAAGACAAGAAAGATGCCAAAGTCAAAGACAAGGATAAGTTGGAAAAGGGTTCCAGTGAACTAGTAAAGAATATCCAAAATGAACCTCAGTCGGAACTCAAGTTGGAAAAGTCGATCAAGAGCGGAGAATGGGACATGTTTGCTGATCAGGACTTTGGCAGTGTTGATGTAAGTGTTACTCCAATTTGTTAATCATATTCACATAATAAGCACTACTTGCCTACTACTTACAAACTACTACTTACTGAAATGCATTTCAGTTGTTGAGGTCGAAGGGGCAATGAGCCGGCCACATTAGCCCTAGATGTGATGACCGTTGGGGTGAACGTGTTTTTCAGTACGAACCGCGAATCGGCAAGCGTAAGGAGGGACGCCCTCAGTCTGAGTGGAGCAATTGGATGAAAGTGCCCGAGAACCGGGATAACTGGCGTGCGATTGGAGAGGCACATAGACTCTCCAATCGCAATGGACTGCTGCAGGCTGATTATGTCAGTTGTTCCAAAAATTCTGTTGATTACAATAGTATTCAAATAAAATCACAGCCCCAACCTGATGACGCTGCGTGTCGCGGGTTCTATTCCCGCACGGAACACATATTTGTATGGCCTACAGATCGATTTTGAGGGTCTTTACTGTTTGTGAGTTTAAATGTTTGTAAATGCACTCACGATATTCCTAGGACGAGGTAGCGTTTAAAAATTCACTTCTAGGTTAATACTCTCTAACTGGAATTGTTTGATTTTGATTTGAGTCAAAGTTATGGTCTAATGGTAATATTTCTTTAACTTAGACGCCGACTGCAGGCAAACCGAAGAGTAAGAATGCTGTAGACAATCCATCGTTGACTGACAATTGGGATGACGCGGAAGGATATTATAGGTAAGTCATTAATGATTCACTATTGTTGTTTTTTGAAGCGTAGCAATAGCAGTCATTTTCATTAATATACCTTTCCTTAGTAACTCTTAGTAGGTACCCTTCCTCATGAATCACTCTGTCTATTGGTGAAAACCGCGTCAAAATCCGTTCATTGAGTTCATCGCGAACAGACAGATAGTGAAATGCGAATGTAATTCTGTCTGTATGTCTGATTAAGATGATTAAGACGGGCTGGTGTCCGCAACTCCACGTCTAAGCGCGTATTTTGCGTACGGTCTGTATGTCTGTTACGTTTTCTGGCTTAAACCGCTAAACCGAATTAGATGAAATTTGGTATGGAGATTGTTTGAGAGCCTACCTCCTCAGGCTCTCAAAGTACACACAGGATGGTATTTTTTATCCCGAAAGCCCAAATTGCGGCAAAAAAACTGGGCATCCTAAACAGAGGGAAGCATTACTTTGCGCCTGGACAGCGTTTAACTCTTTACAAGGCGCAAGTCCGATCCTGCATGGAGTATTGAATTGCAGCCACCTTTGGGATGGCTCAGCTAAATATCTGCTTGCCGCGCTTGACTCGGTGGAACGCAGAGCTAAGAGACTAATCGGTTGACAGAGGTCTTCGGCGTGTGTGCTGATGAACTCCACGACCTCATCCCACCGGCCCCATTCTAACATCAGATATCTAGACGCACTGCAACTTACCATTCTCACATAGTTGCCATTCCACCATTCCAAACAAGCGTTTCCAAACACCCTTCATAATGCGCAGAGCAAAAAAGTGGTACTCACTGTCTGCGTCTGTGTTTCCGAACGCATACAACCCGAATCTCTTCAAAGTTAGACTGAACAGGCATCTTCTGGGTAAGATCAATCCATCTCGGACTTTGTCTCTGTCACCTCTGACCTAGACTAGTCAAGAGTAAATCCACCAAAAAAGCATAGACCAGTTACCTACTCTCAAAATCGGTTGAATGGGCTGTAAAATTGTCAAAGTCAAAGTAAGTTGGCAAGAAGCAATGTCTTACAGCACAAGTAAAGGAAACTATATGAAAACAGCTGTAAATTTGTAACGACATAATAAAAAAAAAGATTACTAACTTATTTGCAGTTGGTGACCGCTTTTTCGTATATTTTGCTTGTTGTTTTAATAGTTGAATAATAAAAAATAAAAACTGTATGCCGTTCATTTTTACACAGTTCAATAGTTAACCATTAATACTATACTATATACATAATAATATAGAGATTCATAAGTGCTACGTGTTTACAAATTCCCTGGACCCCACACTAGGATGCCCTGTGTTGTGGGGTCCAGTCTCTTCCTAGATAGTTTAACTAATTACACAGAGATAAAACTTAGTTGTAATGTTGATAATAACTTATTTAATAGTTATTATTTAATATATGAATAGAGTTTAAGTTGCTTTTGGGTGAGTGTATGTGTCGAGTATGTATGGGTGAGTGTGGAGTATATGATGTATATAGGTGGATGCTTGCATGCTTTTTATGTTTTGCTATTTAGTGTATGTAGAAAAAGTTTTCCTTTTGGCTATAGTTTATGGTATGCAGCCATTTAAATACATTATTTTTAAATCTGTAAATTAAGACGATTGTAGTTCTATTGTGGTAGTAGAATTTCAAAAAGAAGTTTTTATGTTATTCGAAATGGAGACAAATCCAACAAATCAAAGATCTAGAAAATAGGTCCAGCCGTTCTTGAGTTATAATTTATTTATTTATTTAAACTTCATGTACAATGGTGATACATAGGCGGAATTAATAACCGACTTTGTTTTACATGTATACTAGCTGTTACCCGCAGCTTCGCCTGAGTTAATATAGATTTTGTCAATCAATTCTGGTTGTGACATACAGGGTGAGAAAACCATTGTTGCAGGGTTAGTTCAAATCAAAATCGGCCCCTTGACTCCTTTGATTGTTTTGTGCTATTATTCATAGTGATTATTTGGCCTTCCACGCGCTTAGAAAGCTCAGCAAGCAATAACGTTAAAACGATTAACTTATTTAATTGAAGACCTTAGTCAATACAGGTATAGGTTAAATAGTTACAAAAGGAAACAAATAAACTACAGACTCATAGCTTCTGCTTTGCTGCAAATTGAAGATAGCACGTCATTAATTGTGTCTATACTTAATTGACATTTCTTAATTATGCCGTTAATCATGGGTACAATATTTTAGAACGCCGCTATATTCTATTTTGTCATTTGATGCTAGTACATACAATTTCATTATTCATAATGCCCGGCTAAATTGGAAAAATCCCAATATGACTAGGCAATGTGATAAAATCTATTGCAATAGTTAAACTGACCGGGCTTTCTGAATAATTCCAATCACTTATTTGGACAGGGTAATAAAAGATGTGTGTTTTAATAATTTTAATATTGTTATTGGTTTTAATATAGAATAGGTAAGTATGATTACTATTTAATTAATAAACTAACTGCTAACATATTTAAGTAAATATGTTAGCAGTCAGAAAGCATCCTATGGGCGGGTCCTCTTAGTCAGGGCACGGGCACCCAACGCGAAGAAAGAAAATTTAGTTCAAATAAATTACACTAGATGGCACCATAAGCTTCCATTTGTTATTGAGTTTTGTGAAATATTAAGATTTTCTAGAGACGATCATAAAAAAAATTAGTTCTTATTTAATTAACTCTCCGAAGGACAAAATTAAGGAATATTGGGCTCTTAATTCCCATTTCAAACTTTATTTGAACGGATACTATTTAATTAATAAAGTCCACGCGGGGCGTCTATTTCTGACTGCAGGGTGAGCTGAGTTCGCTCGCTCACTTTAGCGCCCGTCATCTCCTTCGAACCTAACCTATCTGTGTCGGTGAGCCCTAAGCTCCCGAGCTCGCTTCGCTTTCTCTTGGACTAATTCATTGACCATAATTATCGAATTGCCCAACCGTTACGTAGCAATATTCATAATGACCAGACGAATGTGATAAATATAGAAGTTGAATCTTGATGATCAGTATTCATTACTTTGCCCGATTTGACTTGATTAGATTCACAATGCCCGGGAATTATATAAAGTGCTCTGATAAATCACTTGGTTCATGACATATACAGGGTTACTGGTTAGGTCGACCTAGATCCATTAAGAGGTTATAGTTCCCATCATTTCTGACTAATTTGACTATGAAACACCCCAGCCTAAACCTAACCGTTTTTAAGATATTGGACATAGAAGGTTTTTTAAAAAATATGCCAATTTCTTAAGAATTGGCATTTTTTTTGTCTTCTATGGCCTTATTTTTTTTCTAATTCCGATTTTTGAGTACTAGAGAAGTTCGTTTATTATTCTAAATGCAAAAAGTCCAAATATCTGAACCATAGGAGTCATAGTAGAGGACTGAAAGTGTTTTTGCATTTAGAATAATAAACGAACTTCTCTAGTACTCAAAAATCGGAATTAGAAAAAAAATAAGGCCATAGAAGACAAAAAAAATGCCAGTTCTTAAGAAATTGGCATATTTTTTAAAAAAAACCTTCTAAGTCCAATATCTCAAAAACGGTTAGGTTTAGGCTGGGGTGTTTCATAGTCACATTAGTCAGAAATGATGGGAACTATAACCTCTTAATGGATCTAGGTCGACATAACCTCCCTAATTTTCCCCTTTTCCCACAGAGTACGTATCGGTGAAATGCTCGACAATCGATACACAGTGTACGGGTACACTGGGCAGGGCGTGTTCTCGAACGTCGTGCGAGCCAGGGACCAGGCCCGCAACAACAGCGACGTTGCAGTCAAAATCATTAGGAACAATGAGATCATGTAAGTAGAAAATAATGTTTATTATGCGCAGGCGCACATACTACAAAGCCAAAATCCTACTCCAAATTTTACACGCTACACGGTACACTATTTATTTCTTCCATGTGGGTTGATTATGCGTGAGGCGAGATCGCGTGAAACGTCGCGTGTGACGACGCAACGCATAATGTGGCATGTCACAAAAAATATATGAAAAAGGAACGCAGCGTTGATGTTGCGACAATGCAACGCACTAATGAGGCCTTAGCCTGTGGACTTCATCTTTGCCTCTGGAATCGCTGTATTCTTTGAGGAGTTATTTTATTGTGATAAACAACATGGTTTAAGTGATCATGACACTCGTATAGTTCAGTGCTTGCATTGTGACTATATTGTCCGCGAGTATACAAATTGTGTGGTCCTTAACTTCTCTGGTTATGATGGCGGAGAGAAATGCCTTAGCACTCAGTCTGAAACACTGTGGACCCCTAATGGTGTGGTTGTGTGAATGTTGGGCTCCTCCGAGAAGACTCCCGCACCCGTGCTGGTAACGGTTTTGGATCCATCAGTGAAGATACGCAGCTGCGCGGGTGGGGCAGAGGTCCTCGCGACAATGATCCTCATGAAGTTGAATTGTGTATTTTTAATCGTAGTTTAATTGTTTAATTACCCAGTCGTTAATGGCTTGTGCTATGGGGGGTTTATTGCTGAATTCCTGAAGCAGAGCAGTGGTTTGTGTTTCTTTCTTACCACAGAGATTTACTGTTTTAAGACGTACACTCGACAAGATTAATAAAAAATAAGTTCATAAGAAAAGGATAACCGTGGTCGTATGCCACTGAAATTGAGGTGGTAAGGTAGGCCTGCATCCTGCATCTATACTACCAAGCAAAGCATGTTGTGGAACCGTAAAAGAATAAATACAAACCGCCCCTTTATGCCTGAATACAAAAATGTATCAGTACAGTAACTACCAAAGACTATCACTATCCTATAAGGCATAAGCTAACAGCCTATCTACAACCTATAGACAATAACCTATTACTCCTTCAACAGGCACAAGACAGGTCTTCGGGAATTGGAGATCCTGAAACGCCTGAACGACGCTGATCCCGAAGACAAGTTCCATTGTCTTCGCCTGTTCCGTCATTTCTTTCACAAAAGACACTTGTGTATGGTCATGGAACCTCTTTCTATGAACTTACGAGAGGTTCTCAAGAAATACGGCAAGAACAGCGGCATACATATCAAGGCCGTCAGAAGTTATACGCAGCAGATGCTACTAGCGCTAAAACTGTTGAAGAAGACTGGGATATTACATGCAGGTAAGGAAAACTACAAATCTAAATTAGGCCATGTTGTGAAGGATTCATAGAGGAAGGTACTACCGTTAACTCCTATCTTTCCCGCCAAGCAGCGTTACCATGCTTCGCCAAGCAGCGTTACTATGCTTCGCCAAGCAGCGTTACTATGCTTCGCCAAGCAGCGTTACTATGCTTCGCCAAGCAGCGCTACTATGCTTCGCCAAGCAGCGTTACTATGCTTCGCCAAGCAGCGTTACGATACTTCGCCAAGCAGCGTTACTATGCTTCGCCAAGCAGCGTTACTATGCTTCGCCAAGCAACGTTACTATGCTTCGCCAAGCAGCGTTACTATGCTTCGCCAAGCAGCGTTACTATGCTTTGCCAAGCAGCGTTACCATGCTTTGCCAAGCAGCGTTACCATGCTTCGCCAAGCAGCGTTACTATGCTTCGCCAAGCAGCGTTACTATGCTTCGCCAAGCAGCGTTACTGTGCTTCGCCGAGCAGCGTTACTGTGCTTCGCCGAGCAGCGTTACTGTGCTTCGCCGAGCAGCGTTTCTATCCTTCGCCAAGAAGCGTTACTCTGCTTCGCCAAGAAGCGTTACTATGCTTCGCCAAGCAGCGTTACTATGCTTCGCCAAGAAGCGTTACTATGCTTCGCCAAGCAGCTAGGCTTGGCGAGGGTTACAGGAGCTTTAGACATTTAAGCTTTGACCCTTGAATAGTAAAACATCTGCGTTGCCTTAGCTACGTCTTACTAGCTTAGGTACTTACGAAGTGTTTTATTATCAGGAGGGAAATTATACCAAGATAAAAAACCATGTGCTGTTCCAGACTGTAATCTATCTCTGTGCCAAATTTCGCCCAGATTCGTTCAGCCGTTCTGGCGTGATTGAGTAACAAACATCCACCCATCCATCCAAACTATTGCATTTATAATATTAGTAAGATGTAAGATTTGATCTAGAGGCGGCCAGCAGGTGGACTAAATAATAAATGCCAATAATTACCGTTAACTTCTTCGTATAGTTTTTAAGGATTCATTTATAAATATTTTGTATCTCATTCCAGACATAAAACCTGACAATATACTCGTAAATGAGAACAAATTGATGCTGAAACTCTGCGACTTCGGCGCGGCAGGTCACGTTAGCGACAACGAAATTACTCCGTACCTCGTCTCAAGATTCTACAGATCTCCAGAAATCATTCTAGGGGTCACTTACGACCACGGTATAGACATGTGGTCCACTGCATGCACCATCTACGAACTGTCTACAGGAAAAATCATGTTCAGTGGAAAATCAAATAATGAAATGTTAAAATATTTTATGGATCTAAAGGGGAAGATACCGAACAAGATCATAAAGAAAGGCTTCTTCAAGGAGCAGCATTTTGATTCTAATTGTAACTTCATGTATCATGAACTGGATAAGATTACTGAAAGGGTAAGTTTTAGTTTTTAATGTATATTTTTTTATTTATAATAAACACACCAACAGCACTGTCACTTACAATTCAAATAAAATTACATGTAAAATCGGCATTTCAGTAACCATTGACATTGACATAATGAAAATTAGAGCCAAAGAAAAATAAAAAGTGTGTCCAGTAGACCTAAATCTGTATCACTACACTCTCGAGTTTGTTTCGGCCTTTCTTCTCAGAGTAGTCAGATAGAAACCGCCGACCACTACTAGTTTAAAAAAAATATGATCGCAATGTAAAAGTGTTTGTACAAACCAACTTACAGAAATAAATCATTTATCATTTACTACAAAAACAATACAAATTGAGCTATAAAGATGTACTTTGTTCGCACTGTTTATATAGGGCATTACTGTATGAAGCTACTATTTACTCAGATAATATTATATTGTTCTATAAATAGTTTAATTTAGCAGCGAAGCCCCAAGATCATTGAGACGTGCAAGCTTCACCACGACAACGTGCAGACACTCGGTGGAGATAGTTCTTCTGACTGTCCATTGTCATGTCCATTTAACTTGGGGATGCGGCAAATAGTTTTATGTGCCGATCCCGCTGTGATAGCTGTCACCTGTCACTTTATCGTTTGAGGAAAGGTTCAGCCAGACACACACATCAGCCGCGAAACCGTCACCTCGACCGATCTGTTACTGCAGTGCCATTCTGTAAACAAACCACCGTGGAAACTTAGGTGAAGTGACCTGTCAATCCATACAATCAAGGTGGGATGACAGTTCACTTTAAGCTCACTCTACATAAGATTTCACGGTAAGATGTTGACAGAGTAGACCGGCTGATAGTATTTGAATCACTGAGAGGGACCGGTCGTGACATGTGGAGCCGGTATCCTACGAATTCTACAAACTATAATTTATGACGTAACTGACCGGCGACATGTGTGTACCTTATCCCTTAATATTTTATTTTCTATTTTTTTAAACTACTTTTTTCGTATTCTTCTCATTAAGTTCTTTCATTCGATACCCATATCATGGCAGCGCACAAAAAATAACTAGTCCGCCAACTTGGGCCGTCCGCCATATTGGATTTAGAATGACGTCACTTAGCTGACCATGCATCGTCATCCAAACTACACGTGTATGCAAAATTGCATCTTAAACGGTGAAGGATAACTGCTTTAAAATTCGGTGGCAAGATTTGACCCGAACACACTTACATACATTGCAAGTGAAATAAAAGCTTCTAAAAATAAAATAAATGTGGTTAAAAAACTAATTATCTTTCTCTTGTTACAGGAAAAGGTTGTAATAATTTCTAGTATCAAGCCAACGCGAGACCTGCAGGCCGAGCTGGCGCCACCGCACCACCGCATCGCCGCTCCCGAAGCTAAGAAGATCACACAGCTGAAGGATCTTCTCGAACGAATGCTTATGCTCGACCCCGCCAAGAGGGCCTCCGTCAACCACTGCCTCGCACACCCTTTTATACAAGACAGAATATAACGGTATCCCAGACCTGTCCCGGCCCACCGGGGTAGGTCCCACAAACGTAAATACAGGCAACGCGTGCAGGACAACGACGATTAGAATACAGATATGTTAGTAAAGTTTGAGGAAAGTGTATGAATTGTAGCATGCGCGCGTAAGTTCCATGAACGATATAAGTAATGTCATTGATCCCAATTTGATGTGTTTAGCGATTTTTTTTTAAATACCCACAGTTACAGAATAGTTTGCATAAATTAGTAAATATTTGATAAAAGAGCAAGCAACGAAGCAAGTTCAAATAAAATCAATTATTTTAAATTTGGAAGTGTTTGGAGAATTTTTTAATCATGAATTGCTGAAATACTCACATAAGTTACAGAATAGATTGCGTAAACTTTATAAAATAAAAACAGTGGAGCAAGTTTTTGAACAATAATGTTTTTTTTTTAAATCTAAATGCCAAATCTGAAATTTAAATGTTTTTATTATATGCCATACAAACTACATTACAGAGCCCTTGGACCTAGGCCCTTTACTGATGGCGAACGCAATTTAAATTGCTTCAATAGGCGATATCGTGCATGTATTTTCTAAGCAAAATTTAAATTCGTTACGGTCGAATTGCGTCCATGTGAACATCTTGCATGTTCGCTTAGTAAAAAATCGCTTATAGGTGTGATATAAATAGGGTAGTTGACAAAAAGTATTTGTTTAGTCCGGCAGTTAGATAACCTAAAAATATTCGACACGTTTTTTTCTTTTGCCACGTAAACAAAAAGATACGACGATACTGTGCGTTGAAAATTCGTGTGACGTCACGGTGTGTTACATTTTATAATGACAACGTGATGTCACAACCCCCACACACACACACACGATTTGTCACAGCCCACAAAGGAGAATGCCCATGGACAGTACTTTCAAAAAAAGAATTGTGTCACAATCATTTCTGGACAATAAATTAAACAAAAATATTTCAAGTATTTTGACTTCTTTTCTAAAAGATGAAAGAAGTGGGGTTAATTTTCTTGAATTAATAAGTAATTAACTTCCGTTTCTCAGCTCAAACATATTCCGCCATTTATATTAGGGCTGAGGCATGTTGACATGATCTGACATCGATTAATTGAAGCATCGTTTTTTTATAATCTTCCTGAAACACTGAATCGATCCAAGGATCTCCTGTATCGAACCGATTCACCTCTTTAATGTTAAGAACGAATTGATTTTGAAATTGGTTTGATTTACTAGTTTAATGCAAACCAAGATTACAAATGAATCATGTGTTTAGAAATCGATTATATTACCGGTTTGGTAACATGCCTATAACTGTCAGACATTTCATTTGACAGTGACAGTCATGTGACAGTAGTCGTCTTTTCATTTGATTTGTTTGTATGTTTTTTTTGCGTCGAGTTGGGTTACTTAACACTTATCTTATCAATACAACACCGCCGTGTGTTTATGAAAATAGTGCTTAATAGGACAGGACTTTATTTTTGTGATTTCCGACATGGCTACGGCTCGAAGTTGGTGTCTCAAATGTTTTTTGATGTTGGCACCATATATATATGCGCAGACATAATATAATGCTGCATTTTTGCATTTAAATTCCTGATAATATATTGACCATATTACGGGCTTAGATCTACACCGGTAAGTAAGAATAACATTGTATGTCTTACCAGCACTTGAACAAATGTCTAACGAATGCAAATCTTAAATATGCTGGCATAGAGTCCATATTGCTGTGAATCAACTATAACCTGAATAGGAACATATTTTGTTCAATATCTCTTAACTCCCGCGATGAAAATTGACTAAAGTTGGTACGTGTAATTAATTAAGGTAAAATAATCAAATAAAGGTGTTTTTATCAGGACACGCAAATGTTTCGGTCAGTACATTTCTCCATACAAAATGGGCATTCTCCTTTGATGCGCTTTAATAGTGCAAAATTTATTTATTTGTTAAAGCAAAAAATACGGGTCCAATATTATTTGTTAATGAATCTCACTGACAGATTAAATAGAATTATCACTTTTCTATCCACACATCCCTATCGATATCCGAATTGCATTGCACCATCTGGAAAGGGCTTAACCCCAGAAAGTTTATGTTAAAAGTGTATAGTATGGATGTGAGTTACATGCGCTTTCCTTTAATTAGCTTAATCTGACTAGGATGGATTCTGTTTCCTCAATTAGAATGACAATAAATTGTAGTACCTTATCTGTTATAGTGCTAACACACGTCCGGATTTGGTACGGCCGGACCACGGATTTCTGGGCGGAGTTAGTCCGGCCGTACCATATCCGAGCGTGTGTAGTGTGGTCCGCCGGAAATTATTATTAATTGGGACCATCTCGGTTCGCTTGTTTTCACATCGGATATGGTCTGCTCCGTACCAAATCTGGACGTGTGTAGGGTTGTCGGCTGGTTGGGCCGTACCAACTACGACCAGCGTTGAAAAAGTCCCCGATTTATGGGCGATCTACTGATTTTGGTTATAATCGCCCTAATGTTCTAAATACGGCAACACTAGGATTTGTGGGCGGTGTTAGTCTGGCCGTACCATATCCGCAGGCTTATTACGTATTTTTTGCAAGAGCAAAACGATAGCGATTTTTGCGCAATAATACAAAAGTTTTTGATATTTTGGCAGTTTTTTTTTAAATAAGTGCATTTGGCCAACAGCAAGCGATTAGCAAACGATGGTGTAGGACCTACCATACCAACACTGTAGGTAATTGCGACTTTTATGACAAAGCGTTTGATCGCTATCGCTTTGCTCTTGCAAAAGATACGTAATAAGCCTAGCGAGCGTGTGTAAGCGAGAACGGCCTGTGGGCGGAGTTAGTCCGGCCGTACCAAATCCGGACCAGTGTTAGCACTATAAACTGTAACAAAAACGAACATTTATTTGCTGAATGAGCGGTATTTTACTTAATGTTAATGTGTAATTATAACTGTCACTTCCGATTCGTCACTATATACCTCGTATCAAAACCTTCCTATTTAGGTGCCAGGTGGTACCACTGACTAAAGAGTGTGGTTTTCTTTTAATATTATTTCAAAAGGGTCATTTTCCGATACACTAGGAAACTGATAATATTGTAAAAACAGTAGTCAATTTTACTCTTGCTAAGTTAAACCACCTAGCGATAGTGTTTGATACATCCCAACTAGCCGTTTGTAAATAGTTATACCTGTTATGATTTCTCGTTATATCTTATTAAATGGTTATCATACAGTTCTGAGTTCTATCGTTTCGGGAAATAAAATGGGAGCAGGTGAAACGACACAAGCTATTGTTGTAAGTAGGTACTTATGAATGTATTTACTAATACTACTACTTCTTAGTAGGTACAACTTTGTTGCAATTCCTAGCGTGTTACGATTAAATTATTTAGGGAACAGTTGTTATTTTATTTCTTCTTTATCTTTTACACTGAACGAGGCAAAAAAATATTGTTGACTTTGTACAGTTAAAGTTAATAAATACATACATCTAACTGTGAAATTGAGTTTTTTTTCGTCTCAACGACTTTTCGTCGAGTTTGACTGGCGTGCACATAGACTCAAGTCTCTTCTCCCTCGCTGGGTGTTTGCTAGGAAACTGAGATCTTTAAATGGCTAGTTTAGGAGCGTAGTTGTGTGCTGTAAAATAACCTAATTAGACACCAATCCACATGTTCATCACTCCCACAGAATAAGTACACAATACCACATACAATACTAGCTTAATTAACAATAACATGGAATAATAATAATGAATGGCGACCGCGAACCGGAAGACTAAGGCCTTTGCCACACTAGACGGAAATTCCGTCGCCGAACTTCCGCGGCGGTCAATCCGTTCTATACGGTACCAGCCACACTGAATATTCAGTGGCAGATCATCAGTCGGCTGCCTGCGCTTATACGGTGTGGTCGTGAATTCGTGATGGATCCGATAGAAGTGATAGCTATTTATGAGGCATTAGAAGAAGAAAGAAGAAGAAAGCGTAAATATTGGGTTCATCCCTTAAATACTCTTCGACTAGAAATTGGGCAATTTCATACCCTGTATATGCAACTAAGACTTAATCCAGACAAAGCATTCGAATATTATCGTATGTCCATAAAATCATTTGATGTATTGCTGAATTTAACTAAGGACTACATTACCAAGCAAAATACAAAACTTAGAACAGCTATACCTCCCGAAGAAAGGCTGACCGTTACATTAAGGTAAGATAAATATTAAGTAAGTATATTAAATGAAACAAATTTTTTATTGAATAAAATTTCAACTTTTAATTTTTTATTGAATTAAATTGCTGCAACATTTCCTCTATTATCTCAATTAAGTGGACCTATTCTGAAATATTTCGTCTATTTCCTCAATTGAGTGTGCTGTTTCAGTTTCAGCTGATTGAATTGGACGTACTTGAGTTTCAATACAATCGGGTGACTGTATGGTCGAATAGGAGCTTGCACTGCTTGTATTCGTAGTATATCCTTGGTACACCGGCGGAGACACATCTCCTGTAGGTATACTATATGTTGTAGGTGATTGTTCGTATGTACTATAGCCAGGATGGTTGTAAGAATACGTTTGATTATGTGACATGTTATATGAGTTACGATATTTGATTTTATAAATCAAATTCATCACTTCGATTCTGAACTCACAGTTTTGTCTTTCATTTAGGCTCTTAATTTGAGGAAGTAAAGAAAGTAAAAATTTCGTGTCGGCATCTTCTTCGGCTGCTTTAGGTGATTGTTGCTTTTTATTCATTGCTGTAATTAAACTCTGTTGAAAGACTGTCATTTTAGGTTTTTTTTTCATTTGGGAGGTCCCTGAAACTTCTTCAGTTTGAGGTGGAATAAAATTCTCAGTTACAGTTTCTTGTGCGTTTGCATTTCTTGGTTGAGTGTTTGTATTAGTTGATATTTCATCACAAGAATTTTCATTTTGGTCATTATCACCTGCCGGAGCGCTTATATTCCCCGATGAGACCCGAGACTCTTTCACCACATCCAAGAATCGCAGCAATTCAATGTACGAGTTTTTACGTTTCTTAGGTGCTGCACTTCCACTTCTTGTATTATCTTGTTTTTTTTCTTTTACGTAATAATCTCTTAAGTGCTTCCATTTCTTTTGAAGTTCATCCACTGTAAAATTAAATAATATAAGTATCAACAAAATGTCGAAATAACTTAGCTTAGGGTGATATAGCTCCAATAATGGCGCCCCCAATAGAAAATAATTAATTATAACTACAATTACTATAATTTATCTATACCACATATGGAAAATCCGCTTCGTGGACCCTCTCAAAACTACATTTAACTATGTTTTCACTTAGTGTATTAGCGATGCGAACTCTTAACTTCGAATTTTGAAGGCAAAGGTGCCACTTTTCTGTTTATACGCCGAAGGTGAGAGTTGGCATCACTAGTAAATTATGTGAATCGATGCGAAACATTGTTAAATGTAGTCTTGAGGGATTGACCGAAGCAAATTTTTCATAAGTTCGTTTATAAATGTTTTATTAATTATTTTAGATTGGGGGAGCCACTGGCGGGAAAACGTGATGATGCTGAACGTTTTTTTTGTTTCAGGTATTTGTCTACCGGAATGAATTTTAAAAGTTTATCTCACGATTTTTTGGTGGGACGATCGACTGTTGCAGAAATAATAAAAGAAACTTGTGAAGTAATTTGGAAAGTACTGCAATCACTTGAAATGCCCGAGCCAAATAAGGAATCCTTTTTAAAAGTGGCAGAAGAATTCTATAAATACGCAAATTTTCCAAACTGTTTAGGAGCTGTGGATGGTAAACATATAAGAATAATTAATCCTGACAACAGCGGATCTAACTATTTTAACTATAAAAAGTTTTTTTCAATAGTTCTTATGGCAGCCGCAGATTCTAATTATTGCTTCATTTCTATCGATGTTGGATCTTTTGGAAAAGAAGCTGATAGTAATGTATTTAGAAGTTCAAATTTCGGACAGAAACTTTACCATGACATGTTAGACCTACCCGAGGATAAAATACTCCCCGGTACTACCGGCCCAGCACTACCATTTGTACTGGTAGCTGACGAGGCTGTCGCTTTACATAAACATGTTATGCGACCCTACCCCAATAAAACATTAGACATAGAAAAACGTACATTTAACTACCGCCTATCTCGTGCAAGGCGTTATGTGGAATGTACTTTCGGCATATTGAGCAACAAGTGGAGAGTTCTTCATACGGCCATACTTGTTAACCCGGATTTTGCTACAGAGATAGTAAAAACAACATGTGTTCTTCATAACTTTGTACGGAGACGAGACGGTTTGAACTACAACGACGAATTGTTAACTTCTGATCTACCTACATTACCAAACTGTAATACATCTAGACCCTCTAATGCCATACATACGAGAGATTTATTTAAAAAATATTTTATGGAAGAAGGTAAACTAGAGTGGCAACACAACTTCATTTAGGTAAGGTGACTGATATAATCATTGATAAGTAGGTTTATATGAATGATAGTTTCAATTAGTACCTACATGCATACGAGTACTTATAATTAGATATACCTAGGTATATAAAAATAATAAAGTGATAAACTCACCAAGTTCTCGCTGTTTTGTTTCTATTTCACTATCCCAATTGTCGTACAATATTTTCGCAATCTCTTCCCATGCTCGTTTCTTTGCAGTTCTATCCGGCTTTTCTCTAGAGTCCCAAAGGCAAACTCTATTTTGCACTTCGATAATAAATCGTTCAGTGTCAAACATCCTGTGCGTGCGTCGTCACTGCGAGTTATCCGCTGAATGTGGCGCGATGCATACAATACAAATACCTGTAATGCGACGTTGCCGATCTTACGCTGACGGAAGATCGGTGCGCGGACGACCGAGCAGACGCGGCGAGTGAGCGGTCCGCTCCGAGCACTGACCTCTATCATACAAGTACGCTGGACTAAACATACTATATGAAATGACAGTTGATATTTGTGCTGATTCAAAGCGCCCCACTCGAGCGTATTAGGAACTAAAATTGACACATTTAGAGATAGGTTAATACCGATATTTCTCAAAATTAGGTAATACTAATATATTCGCCTGGAAATATTATAATATTGTAACTAATATATCAGTAATAGTGATATTTTAAATTACACTAATATAAAAATTGTAGACTTGGCAAGGCGTATCAGTCATCTACTGTATTGACTTCTCGTAGTATGTTGGAACTAAATATCTCATATTGGTATTGGTGATGAATGTTATATGAATGCCTAATAATCAGTAATAATATGTTCAAAAGCAATGTGTAATACTAAATTCTGGAATCATCATCATGTTCATCCACAGCCTGACTTCGCCAACCGCTGAGCACAGGCCTCACTTTTGTATCAATCACGTTTCTGAGCATTGAGTTAAATATACTACGTACTAGAGGAGACTCCTCAACTCAATTGTTTGTAACACGCTTTAGAGCGCGCGTACCCCAACTCACTTAGTCTGTGGCAAGCGCTCGCTGCAACATGACACGTTTGATTACTTAGTTTTGTTATTTATAAAATGCCTTCGTGTGTATTGAGATACTATTCAAACAACTCCAGAAATATAAATAAAAGTCAAGGAATGAGTTTTCAAGTTGAAAACACGCTTAATTTTATTATATTTTATCAATTTATTGTATCTCGTGACGTTGCTTCACCGCGGAGGCGGGAGGGGCGGCCATGTTTGTGTAAATTTCAAAGAGTAAGAAAAAGTTCATCTGCGCGCATTGATTGTCTATCTGTGAGAACATAACACCCCCTCCCCCCTGCTTACCTCGCTGTCACCGAATTACCTACGCGCAATCTTTTGTTTGAAATAGCTTCTATTCTTCTTTCTCGTAGTACATTTTACACAATGTTCCTGAGCCTAGTATTAATTCTGGAATAATATCATGATAATTATAATTTTATTAACAAATGTTTTGAAGACAAACAATTTATTATCTGCATCTGAAACAGAGTTGAAAACTGATATAAGTCTTCACCTTGCTGGAATGCGATGTCACTATTATTTGCACTTCTACAGAGACAGGATCTCAACGATGAGAGCGAGAAATACGACCGTTGTAAATGATTATCCATCTCATTTATTATTATTGTGTAAATGATGTTCCCTTCACGAATCCGATGAGCGCCAACCGAGTGAATCTGAACGATTGTAAGTATTAATCTAACTAGTGTACTTGAGCGAGGAGATACTTGCTCAAATATACTAGTTTTAAGGATAAGTTGTTAGCCTATCCCCATATTTAAATCTCACTGATCTGACAGTAATGCGCTATACCTTTACTAGCACCACTAGTTTATAGCTTGCAATCTGAATTAAAATATTTTTCAGTTAACCTTTACAGCAATTATTCTATTACTTAAAAATGAATCATAATAAAAATAATTGGGATGTTTTTTTCTCTTACGTATTTAATTATTCGCACGATTGATAAAGGCCATAAAAGTATTTTTTTAACAAAAGCTGTGTCCCATCTCTAATATTAGTTCCATGTACTCTCACGTTAAGTCACGTTGCTATCAGCGCCAAAATGGCGAAAATCAAATGTCTTCATTTTGTCATCGCTACTATGTAGTCCAGCGTACTAGTATGATAGAGGTCAGTGGCTCCGAGCGACCGATCGTCCGCGACGGAACGACCGATCTTCCGCGTAGTGTGCCCGCTATTTGTATTTTATATGCAATAACAATGTATTGGCGTTCCGCCGCGGAAGTTCGGCGACGGAATTTCCGTCTAGTGTGGCAAAGGCCTATCCGTTAGAAGACCTCCCACCAGGCCGGGTGGACAGATGACCTGGTGAGAGTGCGGAGAATCCGCTGGATGCGAGACGCACGGGATCGGTCAATGTGGCGACGCCTGGGGGAGGCATATGTCCAGCATTGGACGTCTTTCGACTGAAATGATGATGATAACAATACTGACATGTGAGTGGCGTGCGGAATTAAAATGTAAAATTTGTGAAAAACAAAACTGCTTATCTTGTGGCTGAACAATACTCCAATCGTTGTGTTCCATCTTATCAAGATAATTAGGTATTACAGCTGGTACAAAAACAAAAAAAAAGATTTCTATGTGTGAAAATAATAGTTTTTGATAAGATAAAATAATAGTTTATCATCATCCTCAGTATAAAAGCATATTTTTGTAGTTTGTCTACCCCTATAGCCACTGACCTCTATTATTATACAAGTACGCTGGACTCATAGACCTAATTTTTCCTAGCTCAATGGCTGGACTAAACATACTATATGAAACGACAGTTGATTATTGTGCTGATTCAAAGCGCCCCGCTCGAGGTTCTCAGGAACTAAAATTTACACATTTAGAGATAGGTTAATACCGATATTTCTCAAAATTAGGGTAATATTAATATATTCGCCTGGAAATATTATAATATTGTAACTAATAAACACATCAACACGGACTAGGGATATTTTTAAAAAAGCGAATTACTATCAATGTGTTAATTATTTATATGACATGTATATATTTAAAAGATACGTTATTTAATATTCTACCATTTTTTAATAATGGTTAAGGTACTTCGATTAAAATTTCAGGATTACTGAAAAAAATAGAAAAATCATTTAATTTGTGTTTATAAACTTGCAAGTTAGTAGTCTGAGAAAGCGCCCAAGATGTTCATAACACATCGGCAACGATTCGGCATGCTCAGAACAAGGTTGTCAATGTCTTGCTGCGGAATATTGTCCCATGTCCTTCTGAGGTGCGCAAAAAGTTGATCTTCTGTAGCCAGATTTTCAGGAACTTCCTTCAAAGCTCTTCTTTGCAGCATATCCCACGCATGCTCAATGGGATTTAGATCTGGCGATTGAGCAGGCCAGTCTAAGGCCCTAACATTGTGTGTATGTAACCAAGCTGCTACCGTTCTCGCCGTGTGTGCCCCCCGGGCATTGTCGTGCATGAGCAGGAAATCTTGCCCCATTTGTGTTCTGTGGGGCAAGATTACGGGCCCCAGCACCTGTTGGATGTATCGTTCTGCCGTCATATTGCCCCGCACCCAAACGAGATCCGTCCGTCCTCCAAGACGAATTCCTGCCCAAACCATAATTGTTCCTCCTTGGTATGGGTGAACTTCCTGAGGGTTCTGAAGACGGCTCCATCGTCCAGGAACTCGCCAAACACGCGTCCTTCGTGAATCTGGATGGAAGCCGAACCTGGATTCATCCGTGAACAGCACATTGGACCATTGCTCACGGCCCCAGTCCACGTGGTTCCGAACCCATTCTAATCGTCGTCCACGATTGCCTCTCCGTAAAGGTGGGACCCGGAGTGGTCTACGAGAGCGTAGATTGATTTCATGCAGTCGCCTTCTTACAGTTTGGTCACTCACAAGCACTTGGTGTTCCACTTGCAGCCTTTGGACCAATTCGAGTCGCCGTTGCATTTGGTTGAGCTCGCGCAGTAATTTGCAAAAATCGGTCTTGTCTGGGGCTAGTGATGCGACTTGGCCCCCGGTGCCTCTCCGCTACTTCACCTGTGGCACGATAGCGTGTCCACAATCTTGAAATTACATTTTGGTGGGTCCCTATGGCCTCAGCAACATTACGCTGAACAGACCCAGCTTCCAGCATTCCCACAGCTCGTAACATCTCCGCCCTCGTCAAGTTGGCGTAACAATACCTCAACTTTATCTTTCGTTTAAAATGAAAAATCTGTAACTAAACGTAATTCGTATTGTTTTCTAAATTTCGCACAAATGAAAATTCCCTCTCCTACACATCAAGACATTTTTATGCCACCGAAACAAAAGAATTTTAAAAAATTTGAATTTGGAATTAGTCTGAGATAAATTACAAACAAATCGGTGTTTAAAAGATTCCAATGCGGTCAGTACTTTTCGAGTTATTTAATTGAGTATGAAATATCCCTAGACCGTGTTGATGTGTGTATATCAGTATAAACGTGAATTCATGCGTACCTATCGGCGCCGCAGGAGCCGCACGCGCCGCAGTCATCGCATTTTATAAATAGGTATTTATATGAAATCGTATGCGACCTCGCGCATCTATCCGCGCCGCACGAGCCGCATTTCAGCAAAATGCTGTAGGTATACGGATTCTACCAGCGCGTGCGGATGACGTCATCAGATTCGGCAGGCGATGCGGGCGGCGTGGAAACATCATCCGTATCCGTATGAAAATAAAGTTCAAGATGTACAAAAGTGGATAAAATGCGTGCGGCGCGGATAGCGCGGGGCCTTGAGAAAATGCGATAACTGCGGCGCGTGCGGCTCCTGCGGCGCGTGCGTCTCCTGCGGCGCGGACATGTGCGCGTTTACCTTTAGTGATATTTATAAATTACACTAATATCAAAATAGTATACTTGGCAAGTCGTATCACTCATCTACTGTATTGACTTCACGTAGTATGTTGGAACTAAATATCTCATATTGGTATTGGTGATGAATGTTTTAAGAAAAAGAAGCTAAATAATTAGTAATAATATGTTCAAAAGCAATATGTAATACTAAGCTCTGGCATCATCATCATGATCATCCACAGCCCGACTTCACCCACTGCTGAGCACAGGCCTCTCTCTTGTACCAATCACCACGTTCCTGAGCCTGGAATTAATTCTGATATAATATATATTATATAATTATAATTTTATCAACAAATGTTTTGAAGTCAAACAATTTATATCTGCATCTGAAACAGAGTTGAAAACTGATAAGTCTTCACCTCGCTGGAATGCGATGTCACTTAATAGTTAATTGCACCTTAACACTACAGAGACAGGATGTCAGCGATGAGAGCGAGAAATACGTCCATTGTAAATTATTATCCATCTCTTTCGTACGCAAATATTTGTATGAATGATGTTCCCTTCACGAATCCGATGGGCGCCAACCGAGTGAATCCGAACTTTTGTATGTATTTAATAAGTAGTGTACTTGAGCGAGGAGTTACTTGTTCAAATATACTAGTTTTAAGGATAAGTTGTTAGCCTATCCCCATATTTAAATCTCACTGATCTGACAGTAATGCGCTATAACTTTACTAGCACGCTATCCACTAGTTTATAGCTTGCAATCTGACTGAAAATATTTTTCAGGAAACCTTTACAGCAATTATTCTATTACTTGAAATGAATCATAATAAAAATAACTAGTTTTTTTCTCTTACTTATTAAATCATTCTCACGGTTATCGATCGTGAGAATAATTTAATAAAAAGCCCATAAAAGTATTTTTTTACCGAAGGCTGTGTCCCATCTCTAATATTAGTTCCATGGACTCTCACGTTAAGTCACGTTGCTATCAGCGCCAAAATGGCGAAAATCAAATGTCTTAATTTTGTCATCGATAATATGAAGTCCAGCGCACTTGTATGATAGAGGTCCAGGTCAGTTCTTATGGTCCATTAAAGAGCGTAAATACGACGGCCAAGTAACTCAGACATGTTGTGTATCAGTCAGTTCACTGTAGCTGGATATAAATATGATCATTTTTTGGCCGTCTCACTCAAAGCAATTGTGTTTGCTCGCATGCCTCGTAACTTGTCTTTCCATGATTCCTCTAATTAGTCGATTTTTAGAATTCTAAGATTTATTAACAAACCGAGCCAAAATTCTTGGCCGCCCTGAAGTTGGCTACAATGGCTGCGCAGTAGGAAATCTCACACAAAAACAGCACTGTTTTGTGCCTATAAGTTTGGCGAGGGCTATACTTCAGAACGTGGAACCCAGTTCACCAAATAAATCTGGCTAGCAATACTGCAAAACGTAGACAGAGTAAACTAAAATCATTGATAGGTCTATGACTATTGACTAAAATATATCAGAGAAAAGGCGGGAAACGGTTGAAGTGGAAAGGCGCGTTTTTTAATTTATTATTTTGTAATTCAACTTCTCGTGTTTATTGTAATTTAATTCTGTAAATATTCGTACTATTAGGTCTTATTTGGTGTATATATATATTTTTGTGTAATTGAAGACAAAAAAATGGGGAAAAAGAGGCGGAGGAAGGATGAGCTGGAAATTCCTCCGGATCTGAAACAGCATTTGCAGGAATCTTCAGACTCTGACACGGCGGAGTCCACGGTATCGACGGCATACTCGGTTACTAAATTTAAAGATGCCAATGATAAGGAACCTAAGGACAATAAATATGCCATATATAAGGTAAAGGGGTATACGCGTAAGTACAGTGAAGATACGAAGCAGGCAGAGTTAATCGTTTTTCTTAGTCATATGGACGAGAATAAGTTTTTCAACGACAAAGATCGTATGGCCCTTTCCAAGGGCATACGAGAACATGGAGTGTCTGGTGTGATGCACTTGCGCACAATAAACAAATATAAGGTCGGTGTCACATTTGATTTACCAAATAACGCCAATATGTTTCTAAAAAACAAAAAATTATTTGATCAGCTTTCTCTAAAAGCATCTATCCCTGCTGGTGACACAGAGGTTACTGGAGTCCTTACTTCAGTCCCAGTAGATATGTCTAATAAAGAGATATTTTCTTTAATCGGCAGTTCAAAGAATGTAATACAGGTGAGGCGTTTCATGCGCAGGTTCAGAGGTGATGAAGGTAGAATATCTTTTGCCCCTACCCAGACTGTTGCTGTGACATTTGCATCCACTATTTTGCCAACTTATATTTATTTGGACTCATGGCGTCATGAGGTGAACAAATATATCCCACCAGTGAAACAATGCCTTAAATGCCTGCGTTATGGGCATATAGCTAAATTTTGTCGAAATACTGAAGTTTGTTCAATATGTACTGAACATCACAATTTCAGAATGTGTGTTGTTGCCCAAAAGGATGCTAAGTGTGCAAATTGTAACGGCAATCATATTGCAATCTCTTCAGCATGTCCAATAAAAAAGCAAAAGGTAGAAGAAAATAAAATTAAAACAAAAAATGCTACATATTCAGATCTTTTTAATGTAAACTCTTTCCCAGCTTTAACATCACGCAATCTGGACACTCAGATTAGTAATCTCATGAAATCAGATAAATTTATAAATACTTTAGTCGAAACACTCACAAAAATAATAAGCAATAAAGACGAACCTATTAATTCACTTTCTATTAAAGAAGCCTTGAAAACAACGTTCAGTAATAAATTTTCTTCAACCAGTTGATGGATTTTTCAGAATTAAATATTGTACAGTGGAATGCTCAAAGTTTAAATAGTAATAAACATTTATTTATCGATTTTCTTTATAGTCACAATATACATATAGCAATTATCAGTGAAACATGGCTTAAACCTCACCAAAATTTTAAAATAAAAAATTATAATATTGAGAGAAATGATACCGGTAACAAACATAACGGAGTCGCAATAATTATTCACAATACCATTACCTACTCTAAAATTGATACCTTCTTTGATAACTCATTGCAAAACATCTGTATTCAAATAAAAGTAAATAACAAGGAGATAAGCATAGTCAGTTTTTATAGTCCTTTGAATTGTAATCCAGCATTCAGAAAAGAAAACCTTGATTTATTAATAAAATCTATTCCTGGGCCATTTATATTTGCTGGTGACTTTAACGCTCACCACTCGTCTTGGGGTTGTGGCTCGGATTCTGTACGAGGTCGAAACATTTTGGAAGTAATAGATGATAATGATTTGGTTCTGCTCAATAATGGTCATGCAACAACAGTTGGCTCTTTAACTTGGCGACCTAACGCGCTAGATTTGACGCTGGTCTCTTCGTCTTTAGCTCTCAATTGTGAATGGAACGTACATGATTGTCCTCTTGGTAGTAGTTATCACATTCCTATAATCATTAAAGTAGTGATTAGTAATATTAACAAAAGTAATACATACAGCAATTGTTCTAATGCTGAACATTTGCCCATTTATCCAAATTATAAATTGGTGGATTGGCAAAGATATAGTAGTCTTGTTGATGAATTGTTGGTTGATTTTAAAGTCGATACTATAAGTCTTTCTGGTACATATCTTAAATTTTGTAGCATTTTACATACAGCAGCTGTAAATTCTATTGAAAATAATAATCATTTGACTGGTAGGACAAATTTTGTCAATCATTCATGTCTTGTAAATAATTTTAAAAGACCTTATCTTCCTTGGTGGAATCAAAAATGCACAGAAGCCGTATTAAATTTTAAAAATGCATACATATATTTTAAAAATAATCCTTCAGAAGAAAGCTATCTACAATTCAAAAGGCTTCGAGCGGTTAAAAAACTTGTTCTAAAATTGGAAAGACAAAAAAGTTGGTTTGCTCTTTGTGAAACATTCAATAGGACTACGCCATTATCTGTCATATGGAAATTTATGAGGAAGTATAATAAAACATTCAATTTTAATGCTCTCGAAGATGATGGATGGGTTTTAGATTTTCTTAAAAAATACACACCAGATTTCGCATCACAAGACTCAAAATCTTCATTCACAACCAGTACTAATCCCAGCAATAATTTTCTTCTTAGTCCTTTTTCATTGCAGGAATTAATATCAGCCATATCTTCCAGAAGAGATACTACTTATGGTCTTGATGGAATGCCATACATACTTTTTAAAAAACTTAGCATTAGTAGTTTAAAAATATTTTTACAACTTTTGAACTTATTATGGCAAAATGATATTATACCTCTTAACTGGAAGGTGGATTGCCTTGTACCTGTTTTAAAACCAGATAAGCCTAAAATGTGTCCTGATTCTTACCGCCCTATAGCTCTTACTTCTTGTGTTGGAAAATTATTTGAACAACTTTTAAAACAGCGTTTAGAGTTTTATATTGAAAAAAATAATATCTTACCATCAAACCAATTTGGTTTTCGTAGGAATCGTTCTGCTAGGGAAAGTGTTTGTCAATTACAGCTCGATATTCACAAGTCTTTATCGTCAAATGAAAATTTGGTTGGAGTGTTTTTTGATATTGCAGGTGCATTTAATAGTGTGAATATAGATATTTTATGTAGTGAGTTATCACAGATAGGAATCCCTGGAAAAATAATAAATTGGTTAAAACAATTTCTTAGCAATAGGAAAGTCTTTGTAAAATTTAACAGACACCTTTATGGTCCTAGGCTATCGTCTAAAGGAGTTTGTCAAGGGGGCATTTTATCGCCTTTAATATTTATATTGTATATACGAAGATTAAATTTAATGTTAGGGTCTCAGGTTAAAAACTTACAGTTTGCAGATGATTTAGTGGTTTATGCATCTGGGAAAAATGTATCACAACTAGTTGAAATAGTGAATGCTGCATTAATGTATCTATGTAAATATTTCTCTTACCTTGATCTTAGTGTCAACCCATTGAAGTCCAAAGTTGTTTTATTTGGTAAACATAATCATAATATGCCTGCTGTGTTTTACAATAATTGTGCATTACCCAGTTCTTTAGATGTCAAATTTTTGGGTGTTATTTTTTCACATAATTTGTCCTGGAATAATTATATGAAACATATTATTAGCAAAGCAAATAAAGCTTATAATATTTTGAGATCCTTGAGTGGTACATATTGGGGTGCAGACCCTAAAATTTTGTTATTATTGTACAAATCTTTAGTTCGTAGTCACTTTGAATATGGTTTCTATTGCTTTGCTGCAGACTCTAAACATGTAAATAGTTTAAATATTTTGCAAAACAAGTGTTTGCGCGTTATAACTGGGGCGTTCAGAAGCACTCCTGTAAATGCAATGCAGATTGAATGTAATGTTCCACCATTAGCCATTCGTTTTGATTACTTGTTAGAAAGGTTCTTTTTGAAGCTTTATAGTGTTTTGGGTAATAGTCTTTTAGTCAATATGTTGCATTTAGCTATGCAAACTGCTACAAAATCTTTTTATATACTACAGCAACTTAGAAAATTTAAAAACTTTATTGAAAATATTAACATTTACCGATCTAAGCTTATCTTGCCTTGCTATGAGGGAACTTTCAGCAGTAAATTTCCAGCTATTAGTGTTATTATAAATAAGAAAAAGGATTTGCCTTCAAAAGAGGAAGTATATGTAATGTTGTCAGAGTGGTCAGATCATAAATTTGTGTATACTGATGGTTCCAAGAATGATAGAGCTGTTTCTTTTGCCATCTATGAGCCATCTTCAAACGTAGGTATTGGTAGGAGAATTGACAGAAATGCTAGTATTTTTACAGCTGAAGCTGTTGCAATTCTGAGTGCTTTGAAACATATTAAAAATAGCAATTCTGAACATAGCAAATGGGTTGTAGTAAGTGACAGTATGAGTGTTTTAAAAAATTTGGCAAATAATAAACTACATGCCAACACTAATTACATTATTCATTTGATAAAACAACTCTGGGTTGAATTAGCCCAGTCAAATATTGAAATTTGTTTTGTTTGGGTACCTTCACATATTGGTGTTAGAGGAAATGAAAAAGCAGATTTTCTTGCCAAAAAAATTGTTGAATTGGAAGAATTAATACCTAGCACTGATACGAGTGTTCCCATACCATACACAGACGCAGTTAGTCTCTTAAGACGGCGCATGTGTGAGGCATGGGGGAAATATTCATACCACTGCACACATATTGAAAATAAAGGTTCTTGGTTTAACAGTCTTGATGTTCAAATCAACTCTGTTCCTTGGTTTTGCAAAAATAATTTATTTGTAAGTAGAAAGTTTTATTCAATTATTTGTCGTATGCGCTTTGGTCATTGTAGATTAAATTATCATCTTCGTCGTCTTAAAATGGTCAGCATATCGTATTGCAATTACTGTCAATCAGAAAAAGTTCAATCACTACATCATATCTTCTTTGAGTGTTCATCTTTCAACATTCAGCGCCTTGTGTTGTCGGATGAGCTTCTAAAAATTTATAAAACACCTGATAGGGTCCCGCTGTGCATACAGGAGTTGCTTAAGAACGCTTCAACTTATTTATATTTGTATAGATACATATTGGAGACTGTTAATGAGATTTAAATAGTTCTATTTCTTGTTCCTATGCACCTAGGTATATGTAAATATTACCGTTTTATTATTATTTATAGTTTGTATATTTAAAACTGTAGCTTAAGATGTTTTTTAAAAAAAAACCAGAAGAAAGAAGAAAATAAACTTATACAAGATGACATATCTTTGATGACATGAATGAAATGGAAATGACACTTAACCTGGAATTGATTGACATATAATGGAAATGACGTTTACCCTGGAGTTGGAATTGAAAAAAAAAACGGAATTATGTAAAAACAAGATTTTTACTAATAATCAAAGACAAACTTATAATGACTACAACATGGATTAGAAAAACGAAAGACATGATTTCTAAACATATTACGAAAGAAAAAAATACCTACGAAAGACTAGGCAGTATGGTTGAAAGACTATAGCCTGCCCGAAGGGCGAAAAAAAAAAAAAAAAAACTAAAATATATCATTTTGACATTGACATTGTCAAAAGAAAATAATATTATTTTTTTATAACTTTTTAGCTTTTGTTGCTAGATTTTTAAATCAAATAATAAATAAATAACTACACTATAAGGACATAATTTAAAAACTACGTTATAAATTCGTAAACTAAGTAAGTATTCCAATGTTTATCAATAAATCTAGATTTATAGGTTATGTATGTAATGTATTGGTTCCTATCTGAATTAACAACATATTAAGCTTAGAACTTTACTGTTCATACATTTCTACAGCTCCAAATTGTTAAAAGCAGGTAGTTCTTTTTATAATTAGTTGGAATATGGCCTATAAAACGGATGATTCTCTCAGTATCACTAAAATTCAGTTAAAAATTTGTATTGCCTTTATTTTACAGAATGGCGTCACTGGACCATGTTTCGCGAGTCCGTATGCTCTACAAGCTAATATTCCGAGTACACCGTGCTCTCCCGCCAGAACTTCGGATCATGGGCGACAACTATGCTAGAGATGAATTCAAAAGGCACAAGAAATGCAATCCTGAGGAAGCTAAAATATTTCTCAGTGAATGGACGGTGTGTGGTCTTGATTATTCACTCATAAACATATTTATGCGTTAGAAGGCCTCCGTCTTGGTAGAGCGACAACCTGGTCAAGACCGCGGGAGTCCGATCGATGCGAAACGCACAGGACCAATCATTGAGGTGACGCTTGGGGTCTATGTCCATCTTTCAGCTGAAATGATGATGATGAAACATATTTATTGCATAATTATAGTAAAAACTGAGGAATGCCAAGTAGCCTTTCATTCAGGCCCTTTCTAATTGTAAACAAATGAAAAATTCATTCCAGAGAAGATGAATGAAAAGCACCTAGCAAAAGATACATGTAATTGTGGGTAGGGAACACCTTAGAAGTAATGTTCTTTAGACAGGTTAGGTGTATAGTACTGGAAACAGTATGCTTGTTTGACCAGATATTTGAATGTAAAAAGAGTATGTCAGAATCATAGTCAATGGGGTTTTGTAGTATAGATGTTTTCACATAGACAGGTTGATCTTAGTTTAGTGTTTTTATGCACATTATTTCTGCATGCAGTGCGTGCGTAGTAGTGGGTGGGAACAGTTCCTGTTTGCTTATGTATATATGCCACTGTAACGGCTTGGGCTATGCATGGTAGGCTGCGCAGGTGGCTAACTGATAGGTAGGTAGTTAGGTAGATGATAAGTGAAAAAGCTGGACGAGTTAAAACATTTTTTTTTTTATCTATTTTTATTTGAGGCTTCAGTGCACCCTGGGTGACTATGCCAGCCTCATAGGAACAATCGAAGTTAATACATATTAAGTAAGTATGATCCACAGCTAGGTCGCAGGTAAATAAGGTCACACTGTTCTGTTCTGAGCACTATCACACACATTATATATTGGTAGGAAGGGTACCATCCTTGGGTACCCGTGACCTATCTGTGGATCTTATCTACTTAAATATACATATTAACTTGTCCAGCTGTTTCACTTATCATATACCTATCTACCTACCTATCAATTAGCGGCCTGCGCAGCCTACCCTGCACAGCACTAGCTGTTATCTTACTTAGTTGCAAATTTTTTATAATTTATTATTAATACTTTTGTCCGATGCCATACTTACATATAGAATTGATAGCCTCTCTTTTTTCAGGTGGTTTAATAAACAATAAAAATTACTATTGAAATAAAATGACTAGGTTTTATAATATCTAATGTTGCATATTTTTACTGTTCACTTTCTTATTTTAAGCATTTTCCAAGCATATTTAGAAAATCAAATCGGTCTTTATGTATGAACTTTAGTTACTAATAATGAGCTATGTTTCATCTTTTATTCCAGGATTATGCAATAACCCTAGCGAAGCAGATGAAACCATTACAACAAGTGAAGAAGAAGCATGTTGGTGAATACTTAAACCCGCAGCTGTTGGATCACATGACAGATGAACAGATAGTCCAGTTGTATGAGCTACACAAAGCTGCCACAGAATCTACAGATGAAGATATGCATATGTCAGGAGATAAGAAATAATCTCTTCTCACTTATTTGAGTACCTGTAATTGCACTTGTTTATGGGTTGTGCTAATTTCCAAGTATCAATGCTAAATTTAACTGTATGATGGTGCATTTTAGCATGATCAACAGATTATACAATTCTCCATTTCAAAATCAGAAATATTCCTATATCAAAATTTGTGATCATCAACATTTTGCTCTAATGAAAATTGTTTAAAAGTAGTCTAAAACTACAAGAAAGTTTATTTTGAGTGTGCGTAAGGGACATACCCCTATTAGTCTACTGAGATTTTCTATAGTGGCCACCTTCACCAACATTACGTTATATAAGGCGGCACACTATACCAGGCAACCCCTTACGAGGTGTCTGGGACCATCTTCGGTAGGTCACGCCTCCGAGAGCACTCGCCCCTGGTACTCAAGAGAAAATGTGCGTAAGGGACAGATGTATATGACTTGTAAACATCTGAAAGTTTTTCACCGTCGAACTATAATTGTTTTGACACATCAGGATACCCCATACCGTACCGCAGGTTCTGAATTGAGTATTTCGAGTAAAGAACATGCAAACCCTACTTTTGATCTATGTCCCCTTGGATCCATGTTTTATGGGTTTTTTAAAATAAATTAGTGTTTGATAAATACTCAACTAAAATATCGTAATTCAGAAATTGGTGCAAAGTTTCTTTGCCGAAATGAAGTTCAAGTTGTACTAGCATAAATGGAAAAAGGTTAATAGGTCCTTTTAATAGGTCATCATCCATTCCTTGTGCATGTGCACATTGAATACAGATTTGTTATGCATATGCATAATTATTGAGAGTAGGACGACCAATGTAATCTATATGTGAAGGGAAAATGTTAAAATGTTGTAACCCTTTTAAGCATATTGTGCGCAGTGTGAACTTTGGTATGAACAACTTATTTGAAGTTATGTACATCCCAAGTAAAGTGAAATTTTATCTGTTTGTTACCTCTTTATAGTTTGTAATTAGAGTTTGCCGTATTTTCTGTGATTTTCTTTTTGATGTAAATAGTATTATTTAGTAAAGAATTTGTATTATTTCTAAGTAGGAAATAAGTAGAAACAAGAGTTAATAGATCAATAAAATGTTTGTTATTTATCCTGTAGTTTAATTAAAACTATAATCGTGACGATCTAAAAAGTCGGATGACGTTTCTCTGTATTTCTAAGGGTTTCTAATTTTATATGCCGCGATAACTTTGTATGAACGGCTACGTAAGTCAAATTCATAATCCTAATTAATTACTATATTAGCCACACCCTGTAACAACGAGTACCATTCGTAAAAATCAAGTTTAACTTAATTAACGTATTTTATGGCTGTCAAATCCTACTTCTTACATTATTACGACTGTAGGTAAACAAGTTGTTGGATTAGACTAGGCCCGAGTCGACGGCGTGTCAGCACAAAAGTGACGGCGCCCGCTAAGGCATCGGCTGTCTGTGTCGCGGATAAATATGAAAGAGAGTGACCGCGGCCCTGGCACAAACAACTGAACTGAAGGTTTTAGTCAGTAAAAGTCTGACACGCCCTTCCGCTTCACCCAGAGCGGGAGAAGTCATTGGATGATGGCCCACCCCAGAAAAAAATCATCATCATTTTGCCTTTATCCTCGTAACCTATCCTCAAATTTCTTATCTTCATGTACCACCGTGCCTCACGTCCCTGCAACACATGGTTTACTATAATTATCAGAAAAAAGCAAAGAATATGTTGAAGTAACAATCTGGTTAAAATTTAAAACAAAATCTTTAAAGAGTCTCTCCGGCGGGGAATCGAACCCCGGTCTCCCGCGTGACAGGCGGGGATACTTATCACTATACTACCGAAGATATGTTTAATAGGATCGAAATTTGCAATTGCTTGAAAACAAAAACATTTTAACTATTAAATAAACCGTCATCCAAAACAACGAAATATCTTTTCGGCGGTGTCTTTGGTAGATACATATTTTTTTTCTTTTTTGACATCGAATTCCGAAAAGGAAGTTATTTTTCGCTTTGTAGTGTTTGGAAGTCGGTTTAATTTTGATGTCAAAAAGTTTTTATTATTCTCTTTTTAGTTTTGGTACCATACCTAATTAATAACCATGAAAATCATTTATAGGCAGAGGGCTTATTACATTTCCAAAAAGCCAAATCACGACCGGGATAGGTACATTGTTTTATTAAGGAGTTCCGATGCTTACCTTCCGGCTTCATCACCAGATCAGCTCGATGGATGGTACCATTTTCATTAGAACCATTGATTAAAATTTGCTTCATCCCAGTCATTTCACTACTTGAGATATCTCACACCCAAAACATACTTTTTATTAAAAAATCCAGTGGCCATCTGTGGTCTTCTTCATAAGTTCTACTTCACCAAATAATACTTTCTGAATGAAAATGTTCGGTTTTTGAAAATACCAAAATCGCTATAATATGCCTATCTTGAGGTACCTATACCCTCGAATTCCATGGGATCCCCTCATCATGTTGTGACTTGGTGACAATGGGACCACCACCTTTTTGGAAAGTCGGTTACAAGGAGTGTCTCGTTAATAAAAATCAAAGAAAGTAACACGAGTGTGTTACCTTGAGACCCTGGGGCCGTCGCTTGCTTCGCCATACAGTCAAAATGGTAAGTACAAATTCAGTTTTTAACCAGCTGCAAGGAAAGGGTTATGTTTTTCGCTCGTATCTTGTATATATGTAGTTATATGTATGTATGTAATATTCTTTATTACCTCGTATCTTTCAAACCACTTGATGGATTTTTATAATTTAGATATCGTTAGATTGGTCTTGGCCGCCTAACCCTCAGTTTCCCACATTAAAATTATCGCAGAATTAATGTGACAAATTGTCAAGCACGCGTGCTGTGATTGGTTGAATTAATTTTCAACAGCCAATCACAGAAGATAACGCGTGCTTGACAATTTGTCACATTAATTCTGCGATAATTTTAAGGTGGGAAACTGAGTGTACGTGTTCTTAGATATGTGCTGTTAAAAAAATAAACATGGCGGATTTTAGTCGCCGTAATGTAGGCATTGCAATTTTTTTCTTCGTAACCCATCTAGTGGGGTATCAAAACGAAGGGTTTTTAGAGGTGATTATAAAAATATAAGTGTATATAATATGTTTAAAAAGAATTCGAAAAAAAAATACCCAAAGTTGTAATTAAAAAAAGTTATTATAATCAAAAAGCCCGACTGCAAAGATTTTGCATTTATAGTTTTGGTCAGCAGCCAGCTTGCGAGTATGTATCCTCCGACTGGACATCATGATTTTCTTCTTGTTTACATCTTTGCAGTCGGGTTTTTTGATTTTATAATATTTTTTTCCATATCTAATGTCTTTTCCCCTCACGCCACTCCAATTGAAGTACATAAATTATTACAGAAATTAAAATTTCCTGTAACTTTTGTCCAAGTTCACAGATAAAGTTTTCCATTGGGCATAATACAGCTAAGTATTAAAAAAAACTACTGAATAGGTTTTAAACCAATAATTTTTATTCGAAAACCAAGATATATTTCACATAATACAAAACAAACAATGCCGTCAATGACGCTTCAGTTTTTGTGATTCAAATACGCTAAAGTACCGACTCGGTGGATTTACGATTCTATTTGGTATTTACAACTAAACATAAAAGAGATTATTATATTAATTATTATTTTGAATCAAGCGAGATCGTTGCAGTAATATTTGTGTCCATTAAAAGCACGCTTTTCGTCAGACAAAGATACATAAGGGCTGGAAAAAGTGGAATGCGACGAAGGGCCTATGTTGCGGTAGGTATATCGGCCTATATATAAGTTCCACTTCTGGGAATCAGGCCTCCTCTATGACTGGTAATATTCTGTAATCTATGCCATATCCCCAATGTGAAAATATTAAAAAAATATGATTTATTGTACCTACAAGTAAAGAAATTGACGTAGGTACCCTATCGAGTGGGGTATCATTGTTTAGAGCTCGTTGAGTGAATAAATACAATAAATAGTATTTTGTTTAAAAAAATATTGGAAAACAAAGGAATGAGAAGTCACCAAAGTCAGTTATTTTTACAAAATTGCCGGTTTTTGATAACTTTCCAGGCACTAGTTCCGAAATCAATACATATAATAAATCTATAGAAAAGTCGTTTTTGTACATCGAAAACATTTTCCAAAAGAATAGCTAGGGTGAAGGATAACCAACAGAACCCATTACAAGCATTTTTGGAATTATTGTCTGTTTATTTGTGCACGCATCACGTAAAATTTAGGCAACCAATGTAGAAAGATTTTATACATAAAAATTATGCGTAACTTGAAGTATTACCTAGTTTTTGTTGCATCGCAATCGGTTCATTTAATCAAAAGTTAAATGAATTTAAAGTGTTCAGAAAGTAAAATATCACAAGACACGGAATTCAGATATACTCGGACAGTTGAAGATTCTCCGCGAAAGAATGACACTAGAAAAAAAATGGTATGTAGGTAGGGTAGTTAGGTAGGTATGGTAGGGTGGATCCCAATATTTTCCAGACCATAACAAGTATCAATAGAATTTTGTCTCCTACACTAAAGGTCAGAGGCGTAAGAAATACAATGCTAGTGATAGCTAAAAAAACAACATTTTTAAGCTAGCTTCTAGCTTAACGTGCATTGTCGTCCAAACGAAACGTGTATGCAAAATTTCATCATAATCGGTTGAGGATTGGCTATAGGCTGATAGGCTTTAAAATTCAGTTGCAAGATTTGATTCCCAAATACTAACAAGGAAAATTAAATTATACAACCGACTCTAGAACACAAAGATTTTAAAACTATTATTTAAATAGAATAACAATTAAATGCAATGAGTATTTATATTGTTGAGTTATACTTAATATTATGACATGTGCCTACCTAAGTAGCTTAAATCTAGAGAAGAGTTACAAACTATTAGTAACAGCTTATGAAAATTTATCCCGGGCGCAGAAAGTTTGCCGATGACGTCATGACGTCACTCTCGTTCGACGAACAAACAAGGCGAGCGCGGGGCGCCGCGCGGGTTGACGGGAGGGGTAGCCATCGGCAAACTTGCTGCTTCCAGCTAGTACATTCAAATTACTTGTATAGAAAATAAGGTAAACATACCTAAGTACATAACTATACCTAGTTGTGACACTTTTACTTTATCATTTCATCAAAATATACATTACACACGATCTAAATAAATCGATAAAATTAACAAAGTTTATAAATTAAATAAATCAAAAATCTTTTAGAACTCTCACGACACGTAACTGACTAACAAAAATATTTTTACACTTATTTTTTTTTTCAAAATGGTATCACAACCGTGAAGTGAGCTAGTTATTAATGTTCCATTTACTATATAATTATATAAAAGTCGTATTCTATGTATCTATAAACTTCGTGTTTTAGTAATACAAACTAAGAGGTATTTGGCATAATTGCCACAACACTGGTTATTTAAATACATCCAAAAATATATCTTATGTATAACAAATAGTTCTATTTCGATGAAAAAATCATATGAAAATCATTCTCTCATATTTTGTCCATTCAGTCCTCATTTCTTGAGCTCAGACCCTCTTGTTGCACATTGTGGATCTTTCCACGTAAACATTAACCACAAAACACTGCTAGTCTTGACTTACTACCATCTTAGCACATGAATACATTTTTCAGCCACTGTGAACAAAATATTGTTAAATTAGTACTTAATGGTGCTCCCACATTGCCGTTATAAAATGTTTGTAAACATTTTATAACACCAAAACATTTACTAACAAATGTTAACAATTGTTGCACTTTGTTAGAAACTGTTACATGTTATAAGTGCTCCTACATTGATGGAAAATGTTTAAACATTTTATAACATCTAGTATTGGCTCGCAGTTTGGTTTCGCCTTCTGAGGGCCGAGGACGTCTACACGAAAATGGAAGAAGATTTGCTCATTGGAATAGCTTTTATTTTTTGTTTAAAAAAGAAGAAAAAGCGCTCTTATTGGATGCGCCAAACGCTAAAAGCTAGAGGAAAATATAGTGCCACAGACTATCTCAAGGATTTGGGCATTGACGGTTGCTTAAAAGATTTTATAAGAATGAACAGTTCCGAATTTGAATATCTACAAAATTTAATTGGGGCAAAAATAGGCAAACGAGACACTACATTTAGAAAATCTGTAAGTGTGACGGAAAGACTTGCGGTAACGTTAAGATTTTTGGCAACTGGTAGCAGTTATAAAAGTCTTGGAAATGTGTTCAAGTTGTCAGACCAAGTGATATCTATTATCGTCCCAGAAGTGTGCGAGGCTCTCAATGAGGTTTTAAAGGAATACATACAGGTAAGTCAAACAACATTTTTAATATTTTTTTTATTTACTTTTAATATGATCTAATCTAATCATACTTTAGGTAGGTACCTACCTTACCTTACTAATAATTTTTTTAATAATTAACAAACCAAACATGTATTTTTTAATTTTTGATTGATTCCAACAAATCGTTTAATGATTGGGTCGAATCTTGGCTTGATTCCGATAAATTAGACGGACTCTGTGTTCTTGCGCTGGTACGAGTATGTGTCCTGGAGTTATCCGAAGAACTGGTTTCAAATGAAGCCGAGGGACTCGGTGCGGTGTAGTATCCTCTCGAGCTACAGTCAGCATTATTTTCCGAAAAAGTGGATAGATTTGGTTCAGAGTTGTATCCCCAGGAACTACTAGCGGTTGGGTCTGTAAAGGTTGTTGGAAAATCATATTGTCCCATTGTCGCATTGTACAAAATATTGTTAATGTGATGTTGAGCAGTATTCTTAGCATGACTGTTTTTTATTTGTTTCAGTTTCATCGAGACATACTCTCCAAATGCGTCATTTTCATCCCTGCTTTTTCTAGATTCGTACATTCTTTGTAAAATATTTACAGCTTCTTGTTGTGTTGGATCTTGTTCTACTTCAGGCCGTCTTCTTTTCCGAAATGGTTTTGGGGTGGCGAAAGGCGTGCCCGTAGTTTCATCAGTGACAGTATTTCCTGTTTCGTTTAAACTGAGAGTGTTTTCTGAAGCAATTCTGTTTTCTTCGTTACCCTGAAAGAATAGAATTAAACGATAATTTCAAGTTATAGGCGCGTCAAATTAGCTAAAATTGTAAAAAAATCTATAACCGCGATTTTCTTTTTCTATTACTTAACAACCCTTAACTGAAATCATATTTTTTTATAGTGTATTCTATTAATATTTCATACTTAATAAAAATATCCAATAAAATTTGTTAGAATAACGAGTTATAAATTTATTTTTCGCGCCTATTTCTTAATCTTCTATTTTTGTTCCAGATACCAACAACACCTCAAGAGTGGCTACACGTGGCAAATTCATTTGAAGAAAAATGGAATTGCCCAAATTGCTTAGGAAGTATCGATGGAAAGCACGTAGCCATACAAAAGCCAATTGATAGCGGCAGTGAATATTACAACTATAAAGGATTTTACAGCGTTGTACTTTTAGCGATAGTGGACGCAGAATACAACTTTCTGTACGTGAATATTGGCTGCCAAGGACGCATAAGTGATGGCGGAGTTTTCGCAAACACAAAATTTCGAAATAAAATTAACGACAATAGTTTGAAAATACCCAGTGACAGCTCACAACCAGGCAGAAACAAACCTGTTCCTTATGTGTTCGTAACAGATGATGCGTTCCCTTTAGAAAAACACTTATTAAAACCTTTTCCAGGACCACAGGATAGCAATTCTAAGGAAAGAATCTTCAGTTATAGACTGAGTCGTGCGAGGAGAACAGTAGAGAACGCATTTGGGATTTTGTCAGCCAGATTTAGAGTTTTACGAACTACAATATTATTAGATCCAGAAAAAACTACTACTTTAATTATGACATGCGTGCTACTGCATAATTTTATAAGAAAAACTGAATCGAGCATGATTTACGCTCCATCTCAATACTATGATGGAGATGACATAGTAACTGGTACACGTATCGATGGACAATGGAGATTAGAACAGCAGCAATTAACACCACTTGAAGCATGTGAATCCCTGACAGATGATGGGAAAGAAATAAGAAAAGAATTCGCAGAATATTTTTCAAATGAAGGGTTTTTGGACTGGGCATCTAAATATTATTAAAAGACGTTAAAATAAAACTCACCTGCAACCCTCCATCGACAGTTAAACTTGGAATATTTTTGCCTTTAAGGAACATGAGTTTTTTAAATGCAAACCATTTACTTGACTCATTAGCTCCTGCACCAGATTTATTAGATTTACATTCTCGGTTAAATTGACCTACGAGTGATCGAATCTTTTTTTCAATTACTTTTTTATCCATATTAAATTCACTGGCAATTTCCATCCAAGCATCGTGTTTTTTATTTCGGTCGTTGTAGCTCTCTGACATCGTGTTCCATAGTACTTCTCTTGCTTGAAACATTTCAATCAGTTTGTAAACATCATCGTTATTCCAATTACCGGACATATTTTATTGCTTGGCGCACGCGCAACCACTAATACACACGCACAGCGATGCACGCTGACACAAAGGGACTGACAAGCGAGACACCACGCGCAGCGACCTGCGTACTCTAACCCCCACCGCACCGCACCGCCTATCCCGCCATCACCCTTATAAAATGTTTACAAACAAAAGATAACACATGTTTTATTTTGTTATAATTTGTTTTGTTATAAAATGTTTACTAACATTACTAAACATTTTCTAACATGAAAATTTATTTGTGATTAAATGTTTGCTAACAAATGTTTACTAACGTTATTAAACATTTTCTAACGGCAATGTGGGAGCACCATAATAATATAACAAATTACCAACATCATCATTCCAGCCGAAAGATGTCCACTGTTGGACGTATGCCTCCTGCAAGCGTCGCCACACAGATCGGTCCTGTGCGTTTCGCACCTAACAGACGCCTTGGCCCAGGTCATCGCTCCACCTAAATGGAGGCCTTACAACGCTGCGTTTTCTGGTACGCGGTCGCCACTAGTTCTTGAACTTTTCGGCCCCTACGGCCATCCGTTCTGCGAGCAATGTGCATTCTCTGGTGTGTCCCTTTGTCGCCTCTTACGACATCCACGGGAAGATATGGGATGGTGGAATTCTTTACGTCCGACACCATACGGAACATAACATAACGCTTGTATTTCGCGAAGGTTTAGGCAGAGGTGGACCGATAACACACCATTCGCCCGTTATGTTTAATCTCCATGAAATGGCGGCAAGCTTATTGCCCTCAACCGATCCTCACCTCACCTCAATCCAGACTCCGGCAGCCGAATTGCGCAAGTGCATTCGGCAAGACGAAGGGTTTGACCGCTATCGACCAATCACATGCGAGATGAATGACGTGATGTGGATTTCCATCTGTGTGATTGGTTGATTGGTAGCGGTCAAACCCTTTGCGTTGCCGTATTCACTTACGCAATAAGGCTGCGGGGTGCTATTGAGAAATTTAATATCGAAATACTAAAAAAAAATGTCTACCCGGTAATCGAAACAACGACCTCATTTTCAGCAGTAGATAGATTAAGCTTTTTCTAAAACTATTAAGAAAGCTTATTATCACCTAAATTTCCAGTTTTCTTATACAGTGATTAAAAACTGTATCTCTAGTAGTCTATTTAGTGTATCAGCTCAGGACCTAGAATATCTTGAGTGATTGAGTCGTTTTCAGACATTGGCTCACGTTTTCAAAGAATACACAAGACGGAATAATTTCTCACTCAATTCTGTGGCGGTGCGGTTCCGTGTCTAGTATAGCAAGATCACAGACGTTACTGAGTTCTTTCTACATAAAATGTGTGGGATTCTCTCGACGAGGCAACCAGTAAATGTCGCCATGTCGTGAATTAGACGTCAAATATAATTAAATATTTATCAATATTCTGTAAATCATTCACACAAATAGCACTAAAGTGAGCAATGTTTTTACTCACAATATTTCGTTTTGAAAAAAATCGGTTACGTCTGGGGCGAATAGGTTCTTGGACCATACATAGTATTGAAATGTTAACCGATATGATGGGCATTTCCAAAAAGGCTTACCTCTGTTAGGTTCATTTGAACACCTTCCGTTCGAAGACTGTTGCTTTTGTGAAAGATTTCTAAAACCAGAAAACAGTTTGTCATTGTTATTAAGAAAATTTAAGGTCCATACCGGATAATTTTTGAGGAGGTATTTTACAATTCGTATGATGAATAGAATACAACAGTCATTATTCGATTGGACAAAGGCCTGCTTTAAATTGCAGTACATATTTTTGTGGTTATCCCAATTCATTTGGGATCGAGATAGCATAACTTCTTCTTCAGTTTTCCATCCACAATAGTCTCTCCTTTTCTAGTTCAATATCATCCTTGAATCAATTCATCGGACGCTTATGTTGTCTTTTCCTACGAGTAATTACAAAACCATTCACATTCATGCTTAAAACTGTATTCATGAAATTTTCCCCATTCTTCCGTATAAATACAACCAATTTAGATACATCATCTAAGTTGTCTCCATCCTTTTGTAATGGGAAAAAAACTAATGCTTACCAAACGCCCGATGCAGATGCATCACAGCGGACACGAAGTCACCGAATCTGAGCATGCCATCCTTCCTCATGTACCTCAAGACAAGGAGGTTCATTACTTTCTCTGGAACTATGAACCCGACGTCACGGAGTGCGTCGCGAAACCTTTCCGCTCTGAGAACGCCCATCTTTTCTCTGGCGTGTGTCCTGAATACAAGCTGCCAGTGTTTTAAACTGCACATCAGGTCTTTGAAGTCTGATAACGAAATGCGGCCAGTGCTTTTTTTCTGTGGTTTATGTTAAGGAAACGTTGAACGTCGAACACTAGGAATAGTCTTGTTGGCAGGGCAAGATTTTTTTAGGTGTAAAGAGTAGGATTGTTTTCATATGAAATGCCAAAGCCTTTGCAAATAAGATCATATTGTGTGCAATTGTGCATCAATAAATCTGCTCAGCTGTTATTAACGCTGGATGACCTAAATTTCAGTCTGACGGATGACGGATGAGACGAATGTTGTTTTCGCCTATTTATAATACTAGAGCAGTCGCCCGCGGCTCCGTATGCGTAGAGTTAGTACTTTCCCCAATATCTTTACAAATTATAGCATTAGTGTTATTCTGATGTGTAAGCAATATTACTGTAAAGTTTCATCAAAATCTGTCCTATAGTTTTTGCATGAAAGAGTAACAAACATCTATCCATCATCACAAACATTCGCCTTTATAATAGTAGAAGGAATAGTAGGATTTGTATATTGTAATTTTTTAGCATGATTGACAGATTATAGCATTCATCATTGCAAAATCAGAAATATTCCTATATCGAAATTTCATTGTGATCATCAATATTTTTCACTAATAAAAGTAGCCTAAAACTAAAAGGGCCAGGTGGGTGTCCATAAGCTCTTAGAGCAAGGTTATTTTGAGTGTGTGTAAGGTAGAGATGTATATGACTTGTATACATCTGTCCATTTTTCACAGTCGAACCATGATAGTCTTGACACGTCAGGGTACTCTCATAATTTCCCTAGCCTGTTCTAAACTAAGTTGGGATCGACTTCTGATTTAATCTGCAGTCTAAAATATACCTGAAATAAAAAGCATTAACGATATTGAAAAGGATACATCCAAAGACAAAACAATTTGTCTACATGTGTCTATTGAGGCGCAACTCTTGATGTAATCATTTGGCAGACATGCGTCGAGTAATTCTTGTAGTTCAAAAGGGTCTATAGTTTTATGTTCGTCGGCTAGCTGTAGGAACACTGCTTCGTACTGCGCGAAGCTATTCACTTCCACTACCGGAGGTGCCTTCACTAATGCAGTCTTCGTCATTTTCGGCGGATTGTCTAACACTTTCATCTTGATTGGCTTGTTCGAGAATATTCTTAGCGTGAAGTTTGCTTCGTCGCGTGGCTCAAATGTTGTAGGCATTATTATGAAGGCGCTCGCTTCTAGTGGAGATCTGGAAAATTGTAGCAGTATAATTTTAGTGTGTGTTTGTATCAATTAAGATATTATTATGGCGTCTGTTGTTTACTGGTTTTTTTTTTATTATCAAGGATAGTTTAGCCCTGGAACCTACGGTTTTAGAGAGTAGATTAGGGTTCCATTTCTGTAGATTCTGGTTCAGGTTACAGCAACTGACATTCTAGAATTCAGATCTATATCGGGCAATGATTACTCCTTCAAAAAACTAACATCCCTTTCAGTTAAAAACACTAGTTAAGATAAACTTTTCAATAGCACATACCTGTGTGTGACTTGCCGACTATTTGTGTATTGTGAATTTATGGTACTCTTCACTTTCCTGAAGAACAGGGCTTTCGCGGTCTCGTTTAGTGGTGAAGGTATTTTGTATATGCTGAAGCCAATGACTTTGGGTTCCATAATGCAGTGCTGGTTTAGAGATATGATCACAGTGTCCGGTTCTGTCAGTACTATTTGTACTTGAGGGTTTGTGTGGAAGAAGTCTGTACAAAAAAAAGATAAGGTTATAGTGATCATGCCATTAGCCTTAGCCGTACAGTTGGTGAAATGGTAAATAAGAAATTACTGTTTTGATATTCTGTAAAACCGCACATAGATGACTTCATCATCAGCCTATTAATGTTCCCACTGCTGGGACACAGGCCTCCGGCTTCTCTGTGAGAGGGAATGGGCCGTAATCCAACAGGCGTGCCCAGTGCGGGTTGGTGGATGTCACATGTCTTTGAATTTTTAGTTCTAAGACATGCCGGTTTCCTCACGGTGTTTTGAGAGCAGTGATGATTAAATAATTTACACAAAGTAACGCGCCTGACTGGACTCGAACCCATGACCTATAACTTGTAAGTCGCAGCCTTTACCACTGGGCAAATTGATTATTTAAAAATTAACAAATTAGTTTATTTTTACTTTGAACTAATTGTGCTCTATTCATAACAAAAGCTCAGAGTGGCCCTGTTTACATAGGATAACAATTAAATTAAATCACTTTTGGCCAAAATCAAAATCTTTTCTCTATCGATGTTTTTCTTTATCATTATTAAAGTAAATATAAAATCGCCGGTTAAGAAATTGTACATAAAATACCATCCTGTTTGAAAAATATCGATATTTTTATCGACATTTAATGCGCATGTCCTGTCACTACGACAGGTACCGTGACCTTGAATAGCCAATCACGGCTCACTTGTCACTCGCCGCGCAACCCGTGCCTTCCTCCAAATTTGGTGAACTCGGAATCAAACAAAACAGTAGGCATGCTCTATTGGGAGGTAATCTGTGATGTCTAGCCTGTACTGTCCCGCAGTCTATCTCCATTACCTTCCATTGTGCCTGGTTCTGCACCAGTGGACATATTTCAATTAGCAGCTTTTTCATGAAAGCTGTATGAGCAGGATGACTTACTATTAACATTGGGCTTATACACTAGATACCACTAAAAGTACTCACGCACGTAATTCCGGCATCCACCAGCAGATACGCCTCTCTTCCAGCCAGCTTGGTGCATTTTCATTTGCCATTTGAGCTTATCAGCTAAGAAAGGTTCTGCTCTACAGGTCTCAGAGTCCAAGTGAACTACTTCTATACGAGTGAAGACGCGTTGGAACTCGGCGAAGAGCATCCAGATGCCTTTAGGCGTTGAGATGAAGCGGTCGCGTTCTTGTTGCGGTATTGAGTGCCAGCTGTCGAGAATTGTAAGCTTGTTTTGAGTATTATTATACTACGTGCACAGGCTAAAGTGTGACTGCATCTGCTCAGAGAGCTATATCTACAAATGATTTACATGTTAACTGGATTTACTGGACTTTCGTATGCTTAAACAATTAATCTAAATTCTACAGTTTTGTGGAAGAGAGGAGAGGAGCCTAATTTGATTTCTGGATTTGTTGCTTTCACAAATATGGTTATTTTTAGGAATCAATCAATCTGCCAAGCGTTTTTCACTAGATTGGGGTCGATTTCTAGTCTAACTGGATGCTGCTGCATATTAGAATCTGACCTCCATCCATAACCCGGTATCTTGGATATCACAATACCCTGTCGGCAGGATTTCAGACTACCAGTAATGATTGTCAAAGATTTACAATTGACAGCCGGGACCAAGGGCTTGCAGGGAGGGATATCGCAATGGAATGTATCATCACTTATCTTTTAACCAACTTCTGCAAGTTTTGCTACACTTTGGTGATTGACCCGTGCATCTTTTAGTATTTACGGGATTTCATATTTATTAGAATAAAAATAAAATCGCAATAATTTAAGATACTTACGATTCTGGATTTAAAACAATGTAGGGTACAGGAACTTCTCCAATGCCGAGTGGTCTACGTATTCGGACGACGTGTACTGGGCCTTTTGTGCTTTCCACCTGGAATTTTGAGAAGCAAACATATGTAGGTAGATAAACAAAGAGTCAGGATGTCTCCGTACAATAAACTATTGTCAATCTTATTATTGCTCTATTATTTGTGAAAATTTTTGCATGTAGGTAACAGAGATGAGAATTTTGAAATGGACGTGTGGAGAGACCAGAATGTATGAAGTGAGTTTAGGTGAGACATGATTTATACTTCAATAATGGAGCAACTAGAAAAAAAATGTAAGGAAACCGTATGCACATGTTATGAGGAGGGATGAAATGCATGTGACTAAAAGAATTATGAATATTTATGTGGGGTGGAAGGAGAAGGCCAAAGAAAAGATGGCTAGGTTGGGTGAGGAATGATATATGAATGCAAGTGTCTCAATTGTCTATGGAGAATGGAAAAAGCAAATGTGTTGTGCAGACGCCAAGTAACATAGGACGAGGGCAGAATGTTGATGATGAATTCAGAGTCGCTTTTGCCGTTTTTTAACGTACTCGAACGTGATAATGTGCGCCCTTTTATGACAATTTGTTTACAAAAAAAAAAGTTAATTAGAATTATCAAAAAACCCGACTGCTTAAAAAGTGAACTAAAAAGACTTCAACAAGAAGAAAATCATGCTATGCAGTCGGAGGATACATTCTATACATCGCGAGCTGGCTGAACAAAACCAGATGTATCCTCCGACTGCACAGCATGATTTTCTTCTTGTTTACGTCTTTTTAGTTCACTTTTTAAGCAGTCGGGTTTTAGGTTAGGTTAGGTTAAGACGGGCTGGTGTCCGCAACTCCACTTGATTTTTCTGATTAACTTTTTTTATTTATAACTTTTTAGTATTTTTTTTAGAATCAGGTACATATAAACATATAAGTGTTATATATTTTTGAAATCACCTCTTAAAATCCTTTGATTTAATACCCCACACGATGGGTTTGGAAGAAAAAAAAAATTGGTGACCCATAATATGGCGCCCAAAAGCCGCCATTTTATTATTTTACAATTTTAATGTAGCCAGTGACACTCGCAGGGTTAAGACGAATCGATTTACGTACGAATCATCAAAATCGACCAACGCGTTTAGTTTCTGGAACGCCACATAGGAACAAACATACATACATACATAGATTGATAAACACATTACCCTCCTTCGGCAGTCGGGTAAAAAGAGGTGTCACCAGGCGGCGCTTATCCATTTTCTGACGACATTAACGCGAATGAGCGCGAATAAAAATCACGCTAAGCCCACAGGACAGAGTTTAAAGATGTGGGCTGGATTGTGAGCAGTAAAAGTATCAGGACCAAACTAGAATTCCTTTCACAACAAAAATAAATTTGACTGAGATACTGCCGGATATTATTAAACTTTTTATGATGCTCTTATTTGGGAAAAACCCTTCTAAGTACTCAAAAGTTGGTTTACCTGTTCCACATTCAAGACAACATAATTCATTTCTGTTTGAAGCTCAGGAATTTTGTCTTCAGGTGCCTGAAAAAGTAATTTGATGAGTAAGTGAGTGATGTTCTTCAAAAAGGCCAGGTGCGCAGTACTCATAACCGGCGTGTGTGTATGACTAGATGCATGAATGTGAGTGAAGCAAAAGAAGTATGTAAGGATCGTAGCAGGTGGCGTTCTGTAGTTTCTGCCTACCCCCATGGGAAAAAGGCGTGAGTTTATGTATGTATGTAGTTTTGCTCTATAGCCCAGCATTTGTATGTTAAAAACTACTTTGGTATCCATTTGGTATTCTTTTTAATCTTTATAATTGTATTTTGTATACTAACTCAAAAACATACTGGCATAACAACACAGTGCTGTTTCATTGAGAGAAATCCTTTTCACAGTCATGACTTGTTATTTAAGAAAATAATCTGCCCTAGGACATTCTGATCGCGGTTTCACATACACAAACAGTAACACCCTGAACAACCATCTGTTGGTCATAGTATTTTTTTTTCTGGGGAATCAATACCCCCTAACTATAACACAAAAAGCTAATCGCTCAGCTGACGTGCCAATCACATTGGGTAAATGGAAAAACATGGCTTAGAACCAAAATATTTACAAAATGTCCATGAACCAATTGAATTTAGCATTCGCATTTGCATACAATACTTCTGCTTAGGAAGTAGTTGATTACCTTTGCTGTGGGTATATTTGACGTGATAGGCTATGCTCTTTGGTGGACTAACTTCGTGTATGATGATAAAACTTACAGCAGCCACATGGTGTGCGGTTACAAGGCTTGTGCTCTTTAACAAGTTCCTCAGCGTTTCGGCATCGGTCAGTTCCGCCATCTGTAGTGATTCAGTGATGCCCCCTGTGAGGTCTGCAAGCCCATCGAGCAAACTCCCATACTTAAGAGCTTCATAGGACCCGTGCAGTCTGTAAATTGTGAAAATAGCCTTAAACTCAATGTAAAATATTGCATAGTTTTCAAAAGTATGTAGGGACATAACAGGGATGTTGTGGAGGTCGTAACCGTAATTGGAATTATCCAATATCCGAAATAGAAATGTATTTGTAACAGTAACCGAATCCAATATAAACGTTTCGGATAGGGGCGGAGTCTAATGAGACATGTTATGACAGGTTTTGCTGCCCGGCCGAGCCAACACACTTAACCGCGCGCGTCGCTTGCATGTTTGTTTATTATACAAATCGAATACTTATCCGTAACCGAAACTATCCGAAACTGTCGCATAATCAAAAATAATGATGTATCTGCAACCGTATCCGAAACCGATATAAATATATTTCTATATCCGAAATCTGAAACATCATCCATAACATCCCTGGAACATAACATATTCGATAGTTCACTTCTTCAACACTTTATAAAATTGGTAGATTATAATCATTGAAGGATCCCGTTCATTGATTCATATGTTAACATATTTTCAGGATCATATTATCTAACTGAATGGATATGGTAATTAGCTTAATGAAGAGTTTCTTGATTAATTACTAAACTTTACATACCTATGTTTTAAAAAAAAGGTGCTCTGAGGTCAAAGATGTAGCTTCTATTTGCTACTGTTGAAAGCTGTTTTTGCCGGAAGCTATTACAAATTATACATGGTTATTTGCAAATTGGTGTTCCACTATTTGATTTCTTTTCTAACAGGTAGGACCGGTTATTTCCTAATAATAGTATATACCGTAATTAGTTTATTTACCATTACTAATTTGTGAGAAAGTTGGTTACCTAAAGCAAAGCAACAAAACAGTCAAGCCAAATAAAACCGTTTAAGAAACCAATTGATTTGCGAAGACGTTGGGTCGTACATTCTTGTCTAGGCTCTTCTCCGGTAAAATTAGCCATGTAAAGTCTAAATTACTCAAAAAGGAGTAAAAATAATATACAACTCTGGCCGGTTGGTTTTTCTAGAGATAGTACTTTTTACCTGACTACCGTAGGAGGGTTATATTTTTCGAGCGTATGTAGGTATGTAACCATGTATGTATGTATGTCAATTTCTTTGGCACGCTCTACAGTTTAAACAGCTTGACGGATTATGACATATGAGTTGTCGTTGGATTCGTCTCAATTGTGGGAGTGACTGAGGCAGGATTTCTCACCGCCAAATTTTCAAGCACGCGTTTTACGTTATTACGCTAACAACCCGATAATCGAGTATTGTGAAACCGAGGGATAGGAGTAAATCAATTTTAAATATGGCACCCTCCCCAAAGAAGGGGGTTAAAATGATTCCATTTTTTTTAAAACTGTGGGTACCAAATGAAAGCTTTTAAATATACCATTTCAAAAATATATATATACGCGTACCTAACACTTTTATGTTACTACATATTTTGGCACAAATTCGAGATAAGCTTAACTTTGAAGGTAAAATAAATAAGTGAATCAGTCACATACATTTTGTATTCACTAATACCATATTTTTAGTATTCATAATCTATTACCACATAACTTATTTAGAGAACTCGTTCATTAATAAAACTAAAAAGTCTGTAATAAAACAAATTATTATAAAGACAAAAAATCCGACCGCTAAGAAAAATAATTCTGTGAAGAGGTAATCTAGAATGCACCATAATAATTACTCGTATATTGATTTGTGACATATTTATTCAAGGCAATAATGAAATATATTAATATAGACATCAAAATATTATGAGGTGTTCTTTTGGAAGTTGAAAACTTCTACAGCCAACTGTACGCATCGCATGCATCTCGGCCTGATTCCAAAACTGAGGATTCTAGAGCCACCTTAATCCGCCATTTTACAAAAGACCTGCCTGAGGTGAGGTAAGCAAAGACGAAATCGAGGCGGCTCTCAAACAGCTTAAAATGGGAAAGCCCCAGGCGAGGACTGGATTAATTAAAACCGAGCTCCTAAAAACGGGAGGACGCAAGGTATTGAAGGAGCTTGAGAAATCTTTTTAACTCTGTTCTGTTCTCTGGCAGAACTCCAGTAGCGTGGCAGAGGAGCGTGGTCGTTCTTTTCTTACAAGGCTTTTTTGAAGAATTAAGTACAGACCTATTTCGCTTCTTAGTCACATTTATAAGTTGTTTTCGAGAGTCGTAGCTTGAAGACTCGACGATTTTCAGCCACCGGAGCAGACCAGGTTCCGAGGAAGATACATCACCATAGACAACACCGATACAGTGCGGCAAATTACACAGAAGTCCGAAGAGTATAATCGGCCTCTGTATTTTGCTTTTGTGGACTATGAGAAGGCTTTTGACTCCATCGAGACTGGATGTCTGTTTGATCTGTTTTGGAGTATATGCAGCGATGCCAAGTTGACAGACGATACATTCAAGTGCTGAGATGTCTTTATGAAAACGCAACAATGACCGTCCAAAGTCAGGACCGCCAAGCTAGGGATATCTCACTGCGTCGAGGGGACGTAATTTCCCCGAAATTGTTTAGCAACGTGGTGGAGGTTATGTTTAAGACGCTGGACTGGGAAGGACGCAGCAATAATATAAACGGCGAGTACATCTCACACTTGAGATTTGCGGATGACATTGTCATTATGGCAGAGTCGCTGAATGACTTGCAGCAGATGCTGGACGGCCTAGCTGATTGTTCTGCACGCATCGGTCTCCGGATGAACTTGGACAAAACCCAGGTTGTGTTCAAATCACATGTCACTCTGGGATCGATTGTGGTCAATGGCAGTGCTCTCAAAGTTGTTCGAGAATACAACTTAGTAAGAACAACTTAGAGAAGGAGGCTACAGCAGAATACAGCTGGGCTGGGTGGTTTAGAAGACTTCGCGTATTCCACAAAGCCTGAAGACCAAAGTCTTCAACCAGTACGTTCTACCTGTTATGACCAACGGTGCCGGTCCACCATATCAAAGTTGCTCAGCGAGCTATGGAAAGGGGTATGCTCGGTGTCACTCTGAGAGAACAAACAAGAAGAGAACCAAAGTTGCCGATATCACTCACAGAAAAAGCAAGCTGAAGTAGCGATGGGTCGGCCATATAAGTCGCAGAACCGAAGAACTGAGTCGTGCTGTCGATAACTGATGATGATTATAGGGTGCTGCTGGCGGGACAAACAAAATTTTAGAAAAACATACCAAAACTTCGTTTGTCACCCCTTGCTGCACCTCAATATTTAATGTCTATTTTAATACTTGCTGCACCTCAATATTTAATGTCTATCTTCTATATCTTCTATATATATATAAGCGAAAGGTGACTGACTGACTCACTGACTGACTGACTGACTGATCAATCAACGCACAGCCAAAACTGCTACGCCTAGAAGCATGAAATTTGGCAGAAAGGTTCCTCAAGTGACGTTAGTGTGCACTAAGAAAGGATTTTTGGAAATTCCACCCCCAAGGGGGTAAAAAGGGGGTTGAAAGTTTGTATGAAAAATCTAATTCCTTCGGCCAAAATTCTTGAAACTTAGTTAAAATATTATTATTTGTAAATGATAAAGATTGACATTATTAGTATTTCGAAACTACCCCCAAATAATGATTTAGGGGGTGTTGAAGTTTGTATGAAAAAATCTGATTTCTTGGGTCAATAAACATGAAACTTGACATAAATACCAAACTAAATAAACATTAAAGAATTTCACTGTTAGTTTTCGAAACTACCCCCAAAGCATGATTTAGGGGATGTTATTTTTTTTGAAGAATCTTATATCTTGGGTTAATAAACAAGAAACTTGACATAAATACTAACCTCAATAAACAATGAAGGTTATCATTATTAGTCTTTTGAAACAACCCCCAAAGTCGATTTAGGGGGTGTTGAAGTTCGTATGGAAAAATCTGATTTCTTGGGTCAATAAACTTGAAGTTTGCTACAAATACTAACTTATATGAATAATAAAGGTTGTTATTGTTATTATTTGAAACTACCCCCCAAAGATGATTTAGGGGATGTTATTTTTTTTGCAGAATCTTATGTCTTCGGTTTATTAATTATTCGGTTAATTAGCATGAAACTTGACATAAACACCAACCTCAATAAACAATAGAGGTTGAAACAACCCCCAAAGTCGATTTAGTGGGTGTTGAAGTTTGTTTGGAAGAATCTGATTTTTTGGGTAAATGAACATGAAACTTGACATAAATACCAACATAAATAAACAATAAAGGTGGTCATTATTCGATTAAATCTTTTTTGAAGAATCTTATTACTTCAGTTAATACACATGAAACTTGACATAAACAATAAAGGCATTCATTTTTAGTTTTTGAAACTACCCCCAAAAGATGATTTAGGGGATGTTAATTGTTTTGCAGAATCTTATATCTTCGGTTAATAAGCATGAAACTTGACATAAACACCAACCTCAATAAACAATAAAGGTTATCATTATTAGTCTTTTGAAACAACCCCCAAAGTCGATTTAGGGGGTGTTGAAGTTTGTATGGAAAAATCTGATTTCTTGGGTCAATAAACTTGAAGTTTGCTACAAATACTAACTTATATGAATAATAAAGGTTGTTATTGTTATTATTTGAAACTACCCCCCAAAGATCATTTAGGAGATGTTATTATTTTTGCAGAATCTTATGTCTTCGGTTAATTAATTATTCGGTTAATTAGCATGAAACTTGACATAAACACCAACCTCAATAAACAATAAAGGTGAAACAACCCCCAAAGTCGATTTAGGGGGTGTTGAAGTTTGTATGGAAGAATCTGATTTTTTGGGTAAATGAACATGAAACTTGACATAAATACCAACCTAAATAAACAATAAAGGTTGTCATTATTCGATTAAATCTTTTTTGAAGAATCTTATTACATCAGTTAATAAACATGAAACTTGACATAAACAGTAAAGGCTTTCATTTTTAGTTTTTCGAAACTACCCCCAAAAGATGATTTAGGGGATGTTAATTGTTTTGCAGAATCTTATATCTTCGGTTAATAAGCATGAAACTTGACATAAACACCAACCTCAATAAACAATAAAGGTTTCGTTATTAGTTTTTTGCAACTACCCTCAAAAGACGATTTAGGGGGTATTACAGTGTTTTTGAAGAATCTTATTTATTGGGTTAATACATTTGAAAGTTGACATAAATACCATCCTAAGTAAACAATAAAGGTTGTCTTTATAAATTTTTCGAAACTATGCCCAAATGATGATTTAGGGGGTGTTGAAGTTTGTATTGAAAAATCTGATTTCTTGGTTAAATAAACATGAAACTTGACATAAATAACAACCTAAATAAACAATAAAGGTTGTCATTATTAGTTTTACTTATCTACTCCCAAAATACCGTTAAGAGGGTGTTAAAGTTTTTTTGAAGAATCTTATTTCTTTAAAAAATAAATTTAAAACCTGGCGCAAATACCAACATAAGGATACAATAAAGGTTGTCATTATAAGTTTTTCGAAACTAACTCAAGCTAAGAATCTTACTGGACAGGGTTTCGTTTTTGACGCGGGGTTCTAGGGGAGCACTAAGGCTCAATTTTGCGGCCATTCAACCTTTAAGGAGCTGAAAAGGATAAAAATTAGTTTTTAAGTAAAATCAAATTCCTTGGGGATAAGGTTGATACTCAAAATTTACATAAAACATTTTTAAAACTTTCTCACAGATAGGGTTAGGGGTTTTAAAGTTTTTTTTGAGGAATCTCACTGCGCTATCTGACTAACATAAACGATAAATAAAAAGAGAAGAAAAGAGTGAATAGCATATTTAGGTTTTTCAAACTCGACCCCCAACGGGGCAAAAAGGGGTTGATAAGTTTTTAGGGGAGGATTTTAATTTGTTGCGGTAACCTAAAATTTACTATTCTTTAAGTCAAATAACGAATCCTCCCAATCCAATAAACCCTGTATATCTACGACTAGCTGAACCTCGCGGTTTCACTCGCATCTTTGATTACTACTCCGCTCCTATTAGTCATAGCGTGATGTTTTATAGCCTATAACCTTCCTCAATAATCGGGCTATCGAATAGTGAAATAATTTTTAAAATCGGACCAGTAGATCCTGAGATTAGCGCGTTCAAACAAACAAACAAACAAACTCTTCAGCTTTATAATATTATATAGTATAGATACCCATTTTTTATTGTTTTAATAATAGCTAATTTTTGGTTTCCTTCACTAACTGCATATAAGAATATCATTTATAGCATAAACGAAATCACGCGAACGAAGTCGCGGGCAGAGTGCTAGTTTTAATATAATTCATTATTTCCTTCAATAAATATATCACAAAACAATATAACTATTATAGTGCATTCTAGATTCTTCATCATTTCAAAGAAACAAAGACGTCCTTTGCTGGACATAGATCTCCCCCAGGTGTCACCACATTGACCGATCCCGTGCGTCTCGCATCCAGCGCCTTCCCGCAACCTTAACCAGGTCATCGTCTTCCGGTTCGCGGTCGCCATTCCAGAATTTTTCGGCCCGTCAGCCATCCGTTCTGTGCCCTGCCCACTGCCACTTAAGTTTCGCAATTCTTCGGTCTATAGCGCTTATTACACTACACGGTATTGAGGGCCCTAAATTGATATGTATAATTATATAGTTAGTGTCCGTCGGCCTAGCTCCTTGACTCCCTTAATACCGGGCTGTGTAATAACGTTTAGGGCGCTAGGGAACTTCAGTCGTCGCAAGACTAGCGGACAACGGACGTTTCGAGTACGTGAATCAGTCAAGTTGTTAGCGATGACGTGTAGTATAGAGTTTTGAGTTTTTTGGAAGTGTTTTTTTTTGTAAAAAGTTATTTATTATATTTCACATTTTATTTGAGGTAATAGTTAAATTCTATAGTAAGGTATCCTATAATGCTACAATTGATTTTAACCATTTTTAAATGACCTAATCAGGGTTTTCAAAAAAGGGTTTTTCAAAATCGGTATTATATAATTGACGGTGAAATCAGTTATCATACACAAAAAAATATAAATAAAACAAACAAAGTCGAACATAGAACCTCCTCCTTTTTATAAAGTCGGTTAAAACAAAGGCGGGGTCTGAAGGATTCGAATATTTATTATAGCAGTTTAACTATATAATTATTCCATTATAGCGGGCGTGCAACACTTGTGACGGTCACTTCACAACTGAGTTAGGGCCAAATCGACCGGATAGAGTAATAAGCGGCACTCTAATTGGTGGCCACGACGCCCTTGCTACAGAGCCCTGAATACCGTGTAGTGTAAACACACCTTTATGTCGGTAACTTTGGTTCTCCTGCGGATATCCTCATTTCATTCTAGATTACTTCACAGCAGTGATTCACAGAATTTAATAAATTATACCTAGTACTTGTTTTTCTCTTATCAGTTAATTATTTTAAGCGGGTTTTTATTTTTATAATAAGTTGTTAATGAACAAGAGTTTCAAGTCAATGGTCGACATTTAAATTACTCGACTTGTCTCGGCGTGGCGCGTGTTTCTTTTAGAAACTTGATGGACTTGAAAAGTAACATTTTCTGACCGAAATTTATTCAACTTAGAGCAGAGGCCCACAAACTTTTTGGGCTTCATGTTTGGTTTTAAATCGTTCTTATTGACCCTTGTTAATACCAACTGCACGGAATGGTAGGGACCATTCATTGCAGTTTGGTCATAATGGTCTGATGATGGAGAGCAGAAAAGTGAATAGTGGCTTTCTTGGTTGGTTGCAAGTAGAAGCTCAGCTGCCAGCACAAGATAGCTGTGTACCTACTTCCATTTATTTTTATCTATCTATAATTCTATTACATTTAATAAAAATTCAACAAATCGATGTTTGTTTATCTGTTTGTCTATGCGGTTGTGCGCGCTAATCTTAGAAACGGTTTAACCGATTTGAGTGAGGTTTTTTCACTAATGTATTGTAGTAAGCTTCACTTGTCTAGTGTTTGTTTTATTTCAATCAGTTCATAAATTTGCTTAAGTAGATACAAAGTACCAGGAGAACAGAGATATTAAGTATAAAGAACCCGTGGGTGTAATCAAGCATGAGTGGTAAAGACTCTCAAACTACGAGGCGAACAGAATCCTAAAGAAATTTGATATTTCAGGGGCTCCATCTTCTATGGCAAATAAAAATCACAAACTACCAGGAGAACAGCACCAACAACTGTTACTATACGACATCTATATATACAATAAAAGAGAAAATATGTATGTATGTTCCTTAAAGACTCCGAAACGGCTGGACCGATTTTAATGAAATTTTCAGACAATCTTTAGATTGACACAGCAGATAATCCTGTAGTTTGGTGGCGATCGGAGTGTTATTTTTTTAACTTTGAACGCTGGCGAAGCCGCGGGCAGTAGCTAGTTAATTATATTATTAAAAAGAATAAGTACTAACGCCACGGGGACGAAGAAGTGGGCAGCTATTAATGAATATATGTTGTCATGGTTTCTACTTTAAAGTAGTTAGAAAGATACCTTTTCTATGCCTAACTAAACTTGATATTGCATCAATTTTTTTATCTACTCTCATATCGTAATATTCGAATTATAAAATTCAAAACGAGTTTATATTGGCATACTTTATCAACACAATACCGAAATTTAAAAATAGAATCTTATTATAACACTATTTCTCTAACAAAATAATGCTATAAAACAATTTTTTTTCTATTACGATACAGGACGAATCCAAGAAGTTAATCACTAAGGAGTTTCCATCTTTTTTTTTTTGTAATGCCATTTTATAGTATCTATTATAAAAAGATTTGATTCCAATTTTAAATTGTCTATGACAATGCCCGCTTTAAACTTAGCACGCACTGCGATTTTTCTTCGCGCGAATTTTGTTTCCTTCTACCTGTTCATAGAGCTCAAAATATGCGGGCGAATAAAATTCGCGCCGTAGTGCGGTGGATTCTGTGGCAAAACACGGATTTCTTGCGGTATTTTTTCCGCACGATTTCTTTACCGCAATGCGAACAACTTCATACAATTCCATAGGTCGCAGAATGGGCGCAAAAAATCGCGCGAATAAAGATCGCAGTGCGTGCTAAGCCTTAGCGCATGCGCGGTTAATGCGGTGATGTGCTGGGTTTTGGCGCCATTCATACGTTTTGCAAGTTTTGCTGTACTGAATTTCATAAGTTATTTAAATTATTGTTTAAAAATGTCTGATATCAGTGAATGTGAAGAAAATTTGACTCCACCCGATATTTTACATGCGGCGATGGAAATTACTCTTAATTTATTACCAGCAAAGTCGAGAAAAGTATATGACAAATGCTATCACGATTTTATGGCATGGAAAATGCAAAAAGAGGTATTTTGTAGGTTCAATCCCAATTTATGAGTGTAGATAAAGTAGTGTATGAAACTGCACATAACTAGGTATTAAAACATTCGTGTGAAAACTATTAAAAACCTCGCCTACGGCTCGGTTTTTAAACACACACTCATGTTTTAATACCCCTTATTATGCAACAGTTTCATAAACTACTATTTTATGCCATTGTATAAAGATTTTCGTCGCAAAATCTCTAAATACCAATTCCAAACGTCGCGACTTACTTCGCATAAGCCTTTTCCAGAAGCGCTGGCCACATCTGTTCAGTGTGATTGCTCTGGAGGAATGCCAACTTGCCATTCACCGTTGGTAAGCGGTCGTCCACGAGCACCTCCAGCCATTGTCCACACCACCATAGCCGAAACCTGCGAATACAAATGATTTAGTTTAAGTCACCTTGCTCATCATCATCATTTCAGCCGAAAGATGTCCACTGCTGGATATAGGCCTCCCACAATCCCCATCCACCGGCTGCCCGCAACCTTAACCAGGGCTTCGGTCCACCTAGAGGGAGGCTGTCCTACGTTCAGTCTTCCTGTTCGCGGTCGCCACTCCAGAACTTTTCGGCTCCGTCTACCATCCGTTCTGCAAGCAAGGTTGCTTGCCCACTGCGACTTCAGTTTGGCCATTCTTCAGGCTATGTCGGACCATCGTGCCTGCCTTAAAATTTTACCCTGTAGGCAAGTTTGTAATTCGAAGCGGACACTGGAATACTTATACATATTAAAGTACTAGAGAAAAATCTTTAAATATCGATTGATAGGTACCTGAACACGCCAGCATAAGCTTCATCAACCCTTTGGTCTGCAGGCACAACTCGGTAGAAAAGGCCTTTTGTGAGGTACAGGACTCCAAGGCAGGAAACCATCCATTTGTCTCCTGCAACCAAAAACGGTGGTCAACAAAATACAACGATAGCTTACCTTCCTTGGTAAACATACGAGTATCATCAACCATTCTGAGTATGGCTGGAAGTTTGTTACTCTTTTTCACAAAAACCACTGAACGGATTGGAATGAAATTTGGTACACAGATAGTTTATGATCTCGATTAACCACTTATCATGCTTTTTATCCGCTAATTATGTTCCTTTAGGATAAATACAGCTTTCACGCGGGCGGCGCTTGGGGGCGGAAGGTACTAAAATTATATAGATACTCGTATCTGTCATAAAGAAAAATTCATCAAGTGAAATCCACTGTTTCTTTCAGACAAAATTCTCCGTGGGGGGGCGGTTAAGAGATCTGGGGGGGCGGAGTAAATAAAGGAAACAAAGTATTACATTAAATCAATTCCAATTATTATTAATATTTTAATGAATAAAAGATGCTTTAAGCTGAACCAAAATTGTCAAAGTGACATTGTAAAAAGCCACGAAGAATAATATTCTTTACAAAGGTCTTATTCTTCGTGGCCTTTTTCTTGCGTTCACGTAACACTGACCTCTATCATACATTTGTATAATAGAGGTCAGTGACACGTAACGATAAGGACACAGCAAAAATGTTCATTCTACAAATTTCGCGAATTTACTTTCTATAGACAGCTGTTTAGAGTGGGAAAGCCTTATGGGATAGCGTTAGAGGAAAGCGGATGGCGATTCTCGACAGTTTGTCGTTCTTTCTAGGCGCTATTCTGGTTTCTGATTGGCTACTTTAATATGTCATGCACTACTCAATTCCTGATTGGCTGACTGAGTGCCAATTCACGTAAATAAAGGTTTTCCAGCTCTAAAATGATACCAGGTTTAAATAATTTGCCAAATTGTAGGGATATTCGTCGCGAATATACGTAATTCTGCTGTGGACGCGCCAAAGCGAGCGAGCGGCAACCTATTGCTATTGATTAAGTTCCAAACGCTTCGGGGGGGCAGTAAGGATACTCTGGGGGAGCAAAGCCCCCCGGAGTAGTACCTGAAAGAAACACTGGTGTACACTTTGCATATTGGACAACTAAAGTCGCATAGTAAGTCTATCACTCAGCAGGCAATATCGAAAAACGTTTTGTAACTCGATATTTTACAACAATCGCATTGCATTACAGTAGTTCATGTTCCTGCTAACCTAATAAACGAATACCGTTAAGCAAATTTTGTTCGCTAGTAACTCGCAGCCTAGATCTGTACAACGTAGGCGGCGAGTTACCTAGCATTACGCTAGCCATTCAAAGCATGCGCCGGAGCAAGTAGGCCGTGAGAATGAACAACGGTGTTTGTTATGTAATTATGCACTTCCCAGTTCCCGGTCGACGCTGTAGAATTCAGTTACTTTCTTTCCCTTCCCAGTGTTTTGAAAGATATCCTCCGATTTATAACTGGCGAAATTTGAATGTACTTATAGTACATCATCGCATCTCTGCCAAACCCTTCAGAGAATACAGGGTGTGATGTTGTGTTTATATATAATATTATTATATAATTCATTTATTTTCAGGTATAAGTTGCCCATGATATTACATTCTTATGATTTTATGTATTTTGGAATCCTTCATTGTCAAACAGTATTCTTGTGATTGAGTGGTTATCACAGGAAGTAGCTAGCTAGGATCATCTGTAATGAACAGCTAACAGGTTTCATGGTCTAGTTCCAACCAGTATTCAGATGATATTCGAATTTGATCATACTCCATGAAACTCCTCAAAGTCGTACAGCACACATTTTTGGTTTTATAAATCTCAAGGGATTGGGGGTTAGGTACTTATAGACCGATAGGCTAGTTTTTTTTAACTTAATTTTTATATTATACTTATGTAAATTATATGTGAGGTGGTACCTGCAACAATCAAAATATTCGAAAAAGAAACTACTATTTACTACAGCCTTAAAACGGTAACTTTCTAAAGCATACTCCTCAGTTACAGCTAGGTTAAAAGGTTTGAAAAAAATAATATTATTATTGATTCATGTACATAATTTTGAACACAAGGTTTTTTCTTATAACTAATAGATTTGCTTTAAAAAAATAATTAACAACACGATATTTTTTCGCAACTTTTGGAAACTCCTCCAAAACGTCTTGGATGTTTAAAAATATTTTTATACAGAAAAATTTATGGCTGGAATTTCTTCATACCTAACATAGCATATATAAATCAAATAATATTTTGCAAACAAAACTGTTCAAAAGGAGGTTCAATTTTTATATTTTGGCATCGAGCGGGCGCACGGCCAGTTCTGCGTTACATTGGGGCGTATATATCGCCTTAAATAATATTTTTATAGTATTTTAACAGACAAAATTCTCTACACGCAGCTGACGCAACAGGCGATTGCTGACAGGCCGATCGATGTGGCGACACTTGGAGGAGGCCTATTCCAGCAGTGATGCTGAGCAGATGATGTTGATCATGAACCGAGTGCCAGGCGTTCCCCAACCCAAACTGATTTAGTAGGAACGGTAACGAAGCGTATCGCATATACATGTGAGCATAATATTATCTAACTTTTTACCCGACTGCAAAGAAAGGTTTTTCGTGCATATCATGTATCTTTGTTTGTAATATTCTTTATTACCTCATTTCTTTCAAACAGCTAGACGGATTTAGATTTACGTCTAAAGGTGAAGTTAAAAAAACAAACATGGCGGATCTTGGGCGCCATATTGGGTCTCAATTTATTTTTCCTTCCAAACACATCGAGTGGGGTATCAAAATGAAGGGTTTTAAGAGGTGATTACAAAAATATACACCACACCACTTCTATGTTTAAAAGTAATTCGAAAAAAATGTTAACTATTAAGTTGTAAATAAAAAAAAATTGTTTAAAAATTAAAAACCCAATTGCTTAAGAAGCAATAAATCATGCTGTGCAGTCGGAGGATCAGGGAGTCAGCCAGCTCGCGAATATGTATCCTCCGAGGGCACACCATGTTTTTTTCCTGTTTTTTTTTGTCTAACATAGGCTCGCGCTTGACCACTATCTCACCTGATAGTAAGCGATGATGTGGTCGACGGTGGAGCACGCTTGCCTAGAAGTAACCTATTCACTCTTGACTTAAAGACCCCTAGATTGTAGCTATCGGGAAACACAGACTCCGGCAGGGAATTCCACTCCTTAGCTGTACGCATAATAAAAGTATTCTCAAAACGTTTATAGTAGAGTACGTAGTAATCATGCAATTCCATCGCACACTCCCCGAAATGTAACCGATAAAAAACCGATAAGCTGGCAACTCGGCGACGATGTTCAAGGCTCTGGAGCTTTGACTTAACCAGTGCCTCATCGCTGATGAGCCTCTTGGCCCGCTTTTCGATGTTTACATCTTTCTTGTTTATTTCTTAAACAGACGGCTTTTTTTTTAAATAAGTATCTTTTTTGTATAGTAATTGAAATATTGTTAGGGTTATGTGAATCTCAAAGCAAGGTGGGTTTTTAAGTATGGACTGGATTGGACTTGTACTACAAAGGCCTGGAAGAGATCGCGGCAAGCGATAAAGCCGCCCATTGTATGTGTATAAGACTTAAGTTTCTTTTTATTAATGTAATGTATGGTGTACAATAAAGCATATAATAAATAATAATAATTACGGAACACTATAAGCTGCAATGGGTCCATATGGGTGGGTATTCAGTTCTACAGGTATCTAACTATAGAACTTGCTGACTATTAAGTTTTAGTTCTGAGATACCCCAAGTGTGAAAATATTAAACCATTTATTTTTACAAAAATTAAGAAGTCAATTGTATTTTTACTTTTTGTTTTTAAATGTATATCATGTTTCGCAGTGCACAATACCTTCACCGTGTTATTCGCTTAGCTTTATTTACTTACCTAATTTGCCAGGAATTACATCAAAAACTTCGTTTCTGTCGTGAATGAATGACGGATTCGGGTATATTTCCTGTAAACAAAAAGGTCCGGTATCAATATATACATTCAATAGTCCCACAAAATCAGAGATATTTTGGGTGCATAATATTTTTGATCACACATCACACACACATCATCAGCCTATTAATGTTCCCACTGCTGGGACACAGGCCTCCTCTCTGTGAGAGGGGATGGGCCATAATCCACCACGCGGGCCCAGTGCGGGTTGGTGGATGTCACATGTCTTCGAATTTTTGGTTCTAAGACATGCCGGTTTCCTCACGATGTTTTCCTTCACCGTTTTTGACCAAGGCCAAGTTTATTCTTAACATTATCAATGTTATGGTGGCCCATTGGCTAAAGACCTCGTCTCTAGCCTATCGCCTCTCGCAGGGGTTGGTCTTAGTCCCAGATTTTTTAACGGTAGTTAACCAATAGTTTCAAATACCGGTAAAACGCGTTTATTCGTCATTTATAAGAATTAGTCAAATAATTGACTCTCCAACTTATTTGACCATTTTTGATGCTAACTATTCAATAAAAATGGCGTTTTACCGAAATTTGCAACCATTGGTAAGCATACCTAAGGATACGGATCACAAAACTGGGTCTTAGTCGTGTGTGTGATGTACATGCACATTGTATGCGTAAGCTCCTCCCAAGCTCAGTATCGCCTGAGCACACAGAGCTAAGTGCTCGTTCACACAGAGGTCCGTTTTACAGATCCACTTTATCGTATACGTTTTTTTTTTGGCGCTGACGTATTTAGTTGTATGAGCGAGTTCACATACATGATAGTGTTCCAAATCCAATATAAATACCGATCCGAAAAAAAATATAGCAGTCCGTTTTACGGGTCCGCTTTATTGTATACGTTTTTATTTGGCATTGGCGTAGGTAGTTGTATGATCAAGTTCACACACAAAGGTATTAAAATACTGATCTATTATTTTTGAAAATTGGTGGTACACTTGCCTAATGTGATGTGGACGTTACCCCCAGTAGCAACGGATTCGTTAAATAAAGCGGTACAGTAAATACGGTATGAACCTCCAGTAGCGATGGATCCGTTAAAAAAGATCCCTGTACAATAGCTGTGAAATCGGATCGGATAGACAGACAGGATGAAATAATGGTACCGTTTATAAAAAAAAATCTAAGTAACCCTACAAATGTGTCACAAATGGAATGTATTAAAAGTAAGAGGTATATTGTTGCGTTGTGTGTGGGACGCTGGTGACCTTGCCACCCACCTGCGGACAAGGTGCTCATCTTGGCAGTTCATTGATATCTCCAACTGTTGGGCGGATTACGAAATTAGCACTGTTCCTTTTGAGGTCGCGAATTACGAAACTATACGTCATTTCTTTTCATACATACCTACTTAAATTTCCTTTATCGTTGCGATGTGATTTGTCCCACATCTATACTAATATAATAAAGCTGAAGAGTTTGTTTGTTTGGAGGCGCTAATCACAGAAACTACTAGATGCAATTAAAAAAAATGTGTTGGTTCCATTTATCGAGGAAGGTAATAGGTGGAAATACGTGTAACATCACACTACGGCCAATAGGAGCGGAGCATAAATGAAAAATGTTGCAAAGACGGGCAAAATTATTTTGTGCGCCGCGTGTAAACGGTTTAATTTACACAACAATCAAGGTAGGTAGGTAGCCACTTGACGGGAGCGAAGCCTCGTGGGATAGCTAGTGATGGAATAAAAGAGTAAAAATATCCTTTACATGTAAGGGAAGAAAGAAATAGTATATTATGGTACAAGTGTGTAATGTTGGTGATTACCGCTGAGGCGCAATTGAGACCCGAGCCGTTAGGTGAGGGTCTTAAGAGAGCCGAGGACGGTAATCATCAATACACACGTGTATCATACGACGTTTTTCAACACACTTGTGAAGAAAATAATATTAAAAAATCATTTCCAACAGTGAAAACGAGTTGTGATTTTTTCTTCGCAATGGCAGGCAAAATTAATCAGTTTTCCTATGCGCGCGCATCTAACAATGGCGATCGGCCATAGACTAAAAATAATGAGATATCTTTTTTTTGCTTTTATCGGATAACGTTTTAGCCACGTACAAAATGGGGCATTTCAAGTTTTCTTTATTACAGACAAAAACAAAAGTTATATTTAAGGGGCTGTATTCGAACAGTTGACAATCGACATCTGAGGTTCTAAGCCACGCCCACTGTCATTGACAGCTTAGGGGAAAACTTTAAATTGGAGCGAAAAAAAAAGGCCCGCATCATAAACGGACTCTTCCGATAGTTTTTACAAAAACATTACTGCGCAAGTTCTTATTTCAAACTGGCGGCTGGCATCTGACATCATATCGTTCACTGTTATTTTGCCTATGAATGCAACCTTATTGCTACGAAAATAAAGATCACTAAAATAGGCAATCTGGCTAGTGTCATACAAGTTCTTGCCGTGCAAATTGAATAAATATTAAAATTGTGTCTGATTCTATACGACTGCCACAAATAAGAACACAGTAGGTGACATTTTGAACCAACTTCTTTATGATGGTTTCATACCCAGATAGTTACTCAAATTTATAGCAGAGTAGACCCATCAAATTTTGAATAACCGTACTTTTGGGCTCCACCGCAGTTAGGTAAAAAAAAAACTAACTTACTAGGCTTTGAAATGGTTAGTTGCTCTATTTAGGCAAGCTTTTCAACCTAGTAAAGGTTTATAAAACTACGTAAGAACATGGAGAAAATGTTTACTATGATTATTAGATAATATGTGTGTGCGTATTTTTGTATGGGTTATTTTAATATTATAACTCTATCACTATAAGTGTTATAATTTTATGTAGCTACCGAACACAAGATTATTTTCCAAAAGCCTTTTCAATTTATATCATTTTACATATTTTTTGCTTTCTTCTGGAATATATTGTTCGAAGAAGTTATATACTGGGTTTTTGTGTATAGCGTGCAACAGCCGTGATACGTGATACTGTCTGTTCACATGTTGCATTTTTACATAGAGTTAAAAAGTAATAGACAGGGCGAAAAAAGATACGAGCAATTTTATTAACATTACATTTTATTTACAAACAATTGATAATGATAGTGATAAATGATTTTATTTCTGTAAGTTGGTTTGTACAAACACTTTTACATGTCGAACATATTTTTTTAAACTAGATGAGGTCGGCGTTTCCTATCTGACTACTCTGAGAAGAAAGGCCGAAACAAACTCAGAGGTCACAGACTCTTTTAAAGTCCAGACAAAATATTGGTTAGATCATGTGAAGACCATGTAGACTGATGTCTGAAATGGTCTATTGAGGAAAAAACTAGCCAGATTGAGTGGACCCGTCCAGTCAGTGCACGCATTTGTCAATAACCGTGCAGCTCAACTCAGAATTTAAGGAGCTCAACGATACGACGAACAATACAAAAGAAAGGACATTCGGGTAGGCCGCATAAACTACTCAAACGATTAAAAACTAAGATAAATTTAAATTAAAACAAAAAAAAAAACAAAAAAGAATGATACACATAGTCTTCACATTCACAATAATTAAAATAAAATAATATAATACTTTAAAAAGTAAATATTCTTGTCATTGCAAGGAAACCAAAAAAAAAAAATTAAAAAAAAAATAACAAAATTCACGGTACCAAATAATATAAAAAAACAAAATTAATTGGAGCAGCTCAATAAGTACCTACTTGCAGGCGTGGTCCCAGGGGGTTATTAATCATTCGGGCTATCGAGAACCACGACTCAGATTGTTTGGAACATGGCCGGACCCAAAAACATCAAGACATAAAAACCCGAACGTGCCAGAATGCTACTTACGTGGTAGGTGTAAAATAACTTTTTTTAATAAAAAATACAACCGACTTCCAAATAAAAACACCTTCAAGTGAAAAATAACTTCAAAGTAAAAAATTACTTCACTTTCGGAAGGCGGTGTCAAAAAACGAAGAAACGAAAACCGGAACACTGACTTCCGAAATTGAAGTTATTTGTAATATTTATTTTTTATGTGGATGTCGGGTTGTATTTTTTGTAAAAAGCTTTTATTTTTAACTTTTTAGTGGTGGTACCTACCTAGTGGGCATGTTCTATAGTGATGCACAATAAACATAAATGCGGTTGCAGCAATCCTGAGAGATTTGCCGTCATTTATTGAAGAGTTATGTTTTATATCTCCCAAGTTCTTCATCAGATCTTTACCAAGTTTAAATGGGACCATATCGGAATAAATTGCTTTGGCGAACTCACAGACCTGATATTTTGGAAAAATCTTATTCCTCATCTCTGGTTTGCATTTATTAACTGGCTTGAGTGGCGATTCGCAAAGGCAACCGTACTCGGAGTAGAAAGTATTTCAGTAAGGGCTGGTACGGACTTAGCCATGATTATTTCTTAAGAAATATGTAATAATGTATATGAAAGTTATATTAACGAAACAATAATAATGTCAGGTCAAGCGATACTTATATAATAATAACTTACTCATTAAAACCAATCTCTGATGCTTTATCTGCTTCTGAATTGGCCAAACGTCTTCTTTTACTTTTAAGAAAAATCATTCATTCGTATATCTGTTCCATGGACCCGGACGTAATCTATCTAAATCTATACTCATATATATTTTTTATGATAGGATGGACTGGATTGGATGCATTGGATGTACTGACCAGATTACAAAAATTCTTGGACTATTAAAAGACCGGCCAAGTGCGAGTCGGACTCGCGCACGAAGGGTTCCATAACATTATCGACAAAAAACGGCAAAAAAATCACGTTGTATGGGAGCCCCACTTAAATATATATTTATTCTGTTTTGAGTATTTGTTGTTAAAGTTGCTACAGAAATATATACAGCCTGGTGACAGACAGACAGACGGACAGTGGAGTCTAAGTAAAAGGATCCCTTTGGACCCGGAACCCTAAAAACGAAAGCGTTGGGCTGAAAAAAGCTAGCTATCAATATAACAATTATTTAAAAAATGTTCCATATATATTGTTGTCTTGTTGTCTTCCATATGTTTTTGTCTGTTAGAATACAAACGCTTTTTTGCTGATTTGAGACATTTTTGTTTGTTCCCCATTTGGCACGGAATTATAATATCATTTACACGGCTTGGTTTAGTACTTTACAACTTATACCTACTAACAAAATAAAATATAAACACGACTTACTAACGTAAAAAAAACGAAAATAAATAAATAAACGAAATATGGGAATCTGATATTATCTGAAACTGTATTTTCTCTAATTAATCACGCCTCAACGTCAACGGGACGAACATTCCATGTTCTGTGTTTTTTCCTTCTATTGGTTTTACATCAACGAAGAAGGTTGAAATCGTATTCGACCTCCCACCCTATTTTAAATATTTTTAATTCAAATTGAGATAACATAAGTTGTATTTTCAAAGAGGTTTAAATACTTTTTAGTTATGGACTTAGTAAGTAAACTAAACGACGTGAGTTGTTTATAATACAACAAAAATATAGATGCCAGTGACAGCGGTAGTGCCAGAAAATAAAAATAATACAAACTTTGACAATATTACTTGTGATTTCGTTAGTTCCAATTAAAGCCACCAGGTTACATGATCTGGCTGCATTATATCTGATATTTTTTTGACAGATTTAATTGACGAGAAATAAATTAAATATTATTTTTGCTTTTTGCGGAAAAAAGCGACATACGTTCACCTAGCAACGCCGCAAAGCGGTCACTGTCGAATTGCACTGGATGGAAAGAGAAGCACGATGGAATTTGTATGGTTTTTTTTATAAAATATAATAATATGAATTACTTAAAAATAATGAATGAAACTTCAAAATCTACGACAATGAAGTTTTGCGTCCTGTTATGATACGTTATTGTTGTTAATTGTACAAATGTACGCTGGTCAGTATTACCGGTATTTTTTTTTGAAGATCTCGGTAAGAGGTTACTTTGCCATTCAATTGTATCGAGGTTTTTGTGGGTAAACGTGTTTCGGCCACAACAAAGTTTTCGGAAATATGATCAAGATTAACATATCTTTTTTCCGCTGCCACATCTTCAATAGATTTGGCTAAAAAAAGTTTAAAAGAAAGCCTATTTTGAGTATTCAGCCCCTTAAGTGAAAGATTTATTTATTAAAAACGTACAAGTTGAATTTATCTATTTAAATACGAAGTTGCATGAAATGTGTTGCATTTGTACTATTGAGCACGATCTTTTTTGTATCGAAACTTTTTTTTAAACAAAGCAACTCAACCAATAAATAAATAAAAAAACTCTTTATCTCACTTGTGAATAATAGTAATGAAAAAGTCACAGTTTGATGACAGGTGTCATTATGTGCCTAATTGCTGTGAAATTAGAGCCACTTTATGAGCAAGTGTGTTGAAAAATATTTTTTTCACGATTTTTCCTTATTTTGTAGACGTGTTTAATAACAATGTCAAATTACAGCGGTCTAGCTGATATTGTTACTGCATTTAACTAATATATCCAGGTCCATGTATGCGAGATATGCGACTGACGTACTAGGGCGGCTGAAAAGTTTTCACCAATGTCTCTCTCTTACATATAATAAATTGCAAAAACCTTAAATATAGAGTATAATAGAAAGTTTCATGTCATTAGCACCATTACGCTTTTAATAATTGAATCGCAAGCATCACCAAGTTTTAGTGAACCGCGAAAAATTCTCACTCTGCCGGGCGATAGCGTCGAGTCGAAACTTCGCAGGCGTTTTTGGACATTTGTGTAGACAATTTTGACGGTGTTTTTCCTCGTATTGTGTCTGAGGATGAAACATGGATCCAACAGTATGATCCAGGTTCAAAACAAAAGTCAATGCAGTGGATTGAAGAGGAGGAAAAGCCGCCGCGGCAATTCAAAGTAAAAAGATCGGCATCCAAATTTCGGACGGCCATTGTTATTTGGGATTGTGAGAGGATTCCGAACATTGACTGGATTTCTAAAACATACCGCTATAACGGGGTCTATTACGCCACATTGTTGAAAAAATTGCGTCAATTGCGTCGAGAAAAGTAGAGGCGAACTGACGAAAGGAGTCGTGTTTTTGCAGGAAAATGCGCCCGTGCACACTGCGTGAATTGTAAGGCGTGCCTTGGGAGAGACAGAATTTAAAACAGCTGCCAAAAACGACCTCAGAGGAGGTCGTGCTAGTGACGAAGAAATTAAGGTTGCGGCAAAGATGAAGCATTCTATTTCACTGGGTTAAAAAGGTTTTATGCTAGATGCAAGAAATGTCTACGGACTTCATAATAAAAACTGCTACATATTTTTTTTATAGAATTCTTTCTGCATTTTTAATACCCTAGGCTCAAAACTTTTCAGTCCTCCCGGCTTCAATGCAGCTATTTTTTTTTAGTTCAGAATGACCTGCAGAAGCATATCACAAAGTTGGGTACGGTATGAATCTACGTTCAGAACTTTGTCGTGGAACTCTGTTCTAGCACAAAGTAAGTAAGCGGCAGCAAGGTTCTAACCTGAAAACCTGTCAAACTTTGGCATTGAATTAGAGTTTGACATTTTCTTTATTTCAAACAAGCTTCTGTCAGCGGCATCACCAGCGTGAAAAGTTTTGTATCATCTCAAGGAAACGTTTTACCGAAAATAAAAGAATATGTATAGCATATAGGCTTTTTCAGACTATAATCTATATCTGTGCCAAATTTATACTAGATCTGTTAAGCCATCCTGGCGTGATTACCAAACATACATCCACACACACATCCATCCAAACTTTCACATTTATAAAATTAGTAAGATTCTCAATTTAGAAACGTGTCCTATGCGTCATCCGCTCCGCTTATGACAATACCTGCAGCTCAAGAACGAAAAGCCGACCAAACCAAAACGTCCTACATTATATCTCGGACTACTCTTAGTTTCTACGCACCAAGCCATTTAAAAGCTTGTATTACAAATCCTAACGGGTCTATCGATATAATCGCGTGCTTTCAATGCGAGATTTTATATCATGCTGACGTCATCATTATTGTACTCTTTTGTATAACATTTAGGTAATACGCATGGTATTATGTTTGTAATTGGTTTTCGGTGTTACGACCTCGTGACGTCATATAAGATAGTCAATCAAACGGTGATAGGTGAAGGTTTAAAACGTATACTATTGTTCAGTAGTAGCTGAGTAGGTGGTTGTAAAGATTACAGATTTATATTATAGTTATTGATAGGTTTTACCTTAAAAAAAAAACCCGCCAAGTGCGAGTTGGACTCGCGAATCGAGGGTTCAGTACAAACCTTCATAAATGTATTATAGACCCGAGTATTTCATATGAATTTCAATTCAATACCTCTACGCGTTCATGAGGAAAGGGGTAGTAAGTTTAAAATTATTAAAAATATTTTTATTATATGATGTAACAAAAAACTTACGGTTTTTGCAATTATTCCTTTATCTGTGCTACAAGACGATGCTTCGTACCAAATTTCAAGATTCTGAGCTCACGGGAAGTACCCTGTGGGTTTTGATTCCCTTGCGAGTGTCGAAAATTTGCGACATAAACTGCTGTATCGATTGCGTTGGCTTAGAAGTTTGATTTTTTCACAGCTTTAAGGGACATTAGACCTGAGTATTTGATATATGATAATTTCAGCTTGATACCTCTACGCGTTCCTGAGAAAAAGGGTCTTGACGGACAGACTGACGGACGGACAACAAAGTGATCCTAGGTACGGAACCCTAAAAACCCTTGAAAAAATCGATATTTGGTTTTTAAAATAAATAATTGTTTAACAGTCGAAGCAGAAATGATCGATCCAGATCCTGGACAGTTCATCTGTCGTACAATTCCCTAGTGATGCGCTCTGTCCTTTTATTCATTTAGTGTCACAATATTGCGGTTGAGAACCGCGACACGCTCCAGCGGACTGTGGCACTCTTGTATGAGTTTCGAAGTAATCTGGCTTATCTCTAGGGACTGGAAAGCCGAGGCATGCGAATGTGAGTAGCCAAACTCGTAACTAAAAATATAATGAGATTTTTACGGAACTAAAATCTTTTTCTAAAATGAATGTTGGCTAATTTACGCCTTATCAAATCAGCTGTCTGCCTGTGAAAGTCCAGTCAAAATCGGTGCAGCCGTTTCGGCGGTTACCCGGAACAAACAGACAGACAAAAATTTAAAATAACCAACTGTATTAAAGAGTGCATAGATGTATCTTATTCTTTTTTTTTTTCTTTCTTGTCCTCGATATCGCCTAATGACTTCTATCATGCAAAATGGTCTACGATGGAACGAGCGAGCGCAGACGAAGCTTGTCCACTTTTATTTTGAAGGCTGACGGGCTGAACGTGGATGGTAGAAAACACATACGCTGCCAGAGAATTCCCCTTCTTGGTTTACCGTATAATATGTAAACGTGGAGGAGATGCGCTAAGTAAACTACTAATGAATACAGACAAATTATTAGACATAATTACGTACGAGTATTTATTTTAAAACAAGCTTTTTGAACTGAAAGGTACTAAATGTAATTTAGTTTGTCAATATATATCCAATAATACCAAACACGATGGTGCTACTCGTATCTTGTCTGTTTGAAGAGTTGTTATGGCCACCTTTCAGGTCCATTATTTCATATCTTATTATATCATTGTAAAAATGGATTATTAGTTGCCGGACACAAATACGATAGCAAGATAATCTAATGCTTGTAAAAATAAAAATATACCTTGGAACGCTTCCACTCGAAGTGAAAAGGGGGCGTCTGGTAGTAAAACACTGAAGACTGATTAGCGGGGAAGTCAGGGTCCTCCCAGAGCTCCGCCTTTTCCAGGCACGTCTGCTTGATGCGCTCGTAGTCCGTCATCCTGGGGAGCAAGGAGAGTTCAATGTCACAATATATATACGATAGTACTTCATATTAGGCAGGTAAATTGAACACTGCATGGTGCGAGGTTACCCTGGACTGAGCATCTAGTCTCAACATTATGGTGAGCGATGACCGTTTTGCGTGGTTTTGTAACGCATACTTTGTATTTGTATTTAAGCTTTCCTTTGTTTTTTTAATGGTATGCGTCGAGCCTGGCGCAAATAAACGTTTATTCTTTCTTTCTTTAAGTGTGCCAAAATACAGGTTGGTCGAAAAAATTAGGTAAAAAAAATCCTCGTTCCATGGAGGAATCAGCACCATGTATGTTCTGCGACTTTTCACAGTTTTAGAGATACAATTTTTTTCTGCATTTTTGAGAATTTTCGACATGACCAACCTAAAAAAAGTTATTAAAAAACCTTGTAGAGTTCTTTTTTTGCTACTGAATCTTCATGAGTATTAAGTACTTTTATGCATATAATATATCAGCTTCGTAACTGTGATGAAGGTTATGAAAATTTTGCTCTATAGTGAAAACTTAAGTTCATTGAAGACTTAAATTTTCAACTTTTAAATAAAAAATCTAAACAGTTGATTCATTGTTCCTAAGTAGGCCTCAAAAACGCGCAAGATTAAAACAAATATAAGAGTTAATTCCAGAATGTAACGTATATAAAATCAATATGCAAATGCACATATTATACATAATTGTAAAAATAAAATGTTGGTTTTTGCTTATTTCTCGTGTCTCCTGTGCCTGTCACAAATACATATTTTTTCTTTCTTACATTTCTAGTAATATGTTTATTTTTGTATAGATACACTGGAACTGGGTTAAAAAAAAAACAATTACGGGGAATATTTTTCTTTTGATTCTTACAATGGACTACGGTAGATAGGTGCATCTAAGTATTTTTTTTTATCCGCACAAAATATTAAGTTTAATCAGTGCACATTTTTTTCAGAATCTGCTCGTAACTTAGGTTATTGTTATTCTGTCTATTCACTTTGAAAGCTGTTAGGTCATTTTCCACTACTTGCAAGAGTTTGACAGCAAATATATTATATTATTTCTTCCTAGAAATAATCTTTAAGATACTACTAGACTGTGTGTGGTACGACAGATAGAAGTGTTTGTGTTTATTTGTTAAGTCTGATCGGAACTAAATATGATTGCTTTACTGACACACCAAAGAAGTAGAGCGTGGTAATTATATGTGTCCGTTAAATGTGCAAGAATTAGAAATAAAGATAGCGTTCACTTCAATGACTTCGAGTGCGTTGGGTCAGTGTATGCTTTGACCTTCCGATATTAACGACATACGATTTTTGTCAAGGCGGCAACATACTTACGTGTCGATCCGTGGCGTGGCGCCTTATGACACACTATAGCTTCTGCCAGTGGCTTCGCCCGCGTTATAGCTGTTTTATCATCCTAGGGGCTCAAGCCTATATGCTATTCCAGACTATAATCAATTTCTGTGCCAAATTTCATCCAGATCCGTTCAGCCGTTTTAGTGTGATCGATTAAAAAACATACATCCACAAACACATCCATCCAAACTTTCGCATTTATAATATTAGTAAGATTTGTTTGGCTACAAGACTCGTTCTGATATGACGTAGGCTTGAACAGATTCCTATGATTGGAGTATCCCGCGCCACGCCACCACGACACGACACAGTAATGTGTAGGCAGCGTCACTCGTTACGGGAAGTCAGAAGCACAAAAGTCTGAGAACCAGTCTTGATTCTTTTGACAGCCGACCATAGATTTCCTTTTTCTTTTTTTTCTCTTCCATAGGTATTTAACACTGACCTCTATCATACTAGTACGCTGGACTACATAGTAGCGATGACAAAATGAAGACATTTGATTTTCGCCATTTTGGCGCTGATAGCAACGTGACTTAACGTGAGAGTACATGGAACTAATATTAGAGATGGGACACAGCTTTTGTTAAAAAAATACTTTTATGGCCTTTATCAATCGTGCGAATAATTAAATACGTAAGAGAAAAAAACATCCCAATTATTTTTATTATGATTCATTTTTAAGTAATAGAATAATTGCTGTAAAGGTTAACTGAAAAATATTTTAATTCAGATTGCAAGCTATAAACTAGTGGTGCTAGTAAAGGTATAGCGCATTACTGTCAGATCAGTGAGATTTAAATATGGGGATAGGCTAACAACTTATCCTTAAAACTAGTATATTTGAGCAAGTATCTCCTCGCTCAAGTACACTAGTTAGATTAATACTTACAATCGTTCAGATTCACTCGGTTGGCGCTCATCGGATTCGTGAAGGGAACATCATTTACACAATAATAATAAATGAGATGGATAATCATTTACAACGGTCGTATTTCTCGCTCTCATCGTTGAGATCCTGTCTCTGTAGAAGTGCAAATAATAGTGACATCGCATTCCAGCAAGGTGAAGACTTATATCAGTTTTCAACTCTGTTTCAGATGCAGATAATAAATTGTTTGTCTTCAAAACATTTGTTAATAAAATTATAATTATCATGATATTATTCCAGAATTAATACTAGGCTCAGGAACATTGTGTAAAATGTACTACGAGAAAGAAGAATAGAAGCTATTTCAAACAAAAGATTGCGCGTAGGTAATTCGGTGACAGCGAGGTAAGCAGGGGGGAGGGGGTGTTATGTTCTCACAGATAGACAATCAATGCGCGCAGATGAACTTTTTCTTACTCTTTGAAATTTACACAAACATGGCCGCCCCTCCCGCCTCCGCGGTGAAGCAACGTCACGAGATACAATAAATTGATAAAATATAATAAAATTAAGCGTGTTTTCAACTTGAAAACTCATTCCTTGACTTTTATTTATATTTCTGGAGTTGTTTGAATAGTATCTCAATACACACGAAGGCATTTTATAAATAACAAAACTAAGTAATCAAACGTGTCATGTTGCAGCGAGCGCTTGCCACAGACTAAGTGAGTTGGGGTACGCGCGCTCTAAAGCGTGTTACAAACAATTGAGTTGAGGAGTCTCCTCTAGTACGTAGTATATTTAACTCAATGCTCAGAAACGTGATTGATACAAAAGTGAGGCCTGTGCTCAGCGGTTGGCGAAGTCAGGCTGTGGATGAACATGATGATGATTCCAGAATTTAGTATTACACATTGCTTTTGAACATATTATTACTGATTATTAGGCATTCATATAACATTCATCACCAATACCAATATGAGATATTTAGTTCCAACATACTACGAGAAGTCAATACAGTAGATGACTGATACGCCTTGCCAAGTCTACAATTTTTATATTAGTGTAATTTAAAATATCACTATTACTGATATATTAGTTACAATATTATAATATTTCCAGGCGAATATATTAGTATTACCTAATTTTGAGAAATATCGGTATTAACCTATCTCTAAATGTGTCAATTTTAGTTCCTAATACGCTCGAGTGGGGCGCTTTGAATCAGCACAAATATCAACTGTCATTTCATATAGTATGTTTAGTCCAGCGTACTTGTATGATAGAGGTCAGTGGTATTTAAGGTCCTTTCTAAGAAATTTAATATATTACCTTTTGGTAACCGTTACCGTTACCGCCCTGTCATTTGTCTATGGTTTGGACAAATGATCATTGAGCATCGCGGACTTTGTACATAGGTCTACATACATTTAATATGATTTATTTATAGATCTGTATCAAACTTACACATAATTATAATATACTTACGTTCCGTCCTTACCTTCTGTGTTTATTCTATTTTGTTTGTTATTTATATATTATTTTATTATTTAAGTATTTTCGGTTTCCGTAAGTGTGTCCGTGGCATCAACAGTGGGTCCTATCAGAATATCAGCGCGGTGTTATTTTCTTTTTGGATATCGCTGCACATGCTGAGATAGAAACCTTTTTGGTCTCGCATAGGGTTTTATTTATTTTATTTTATATGATTGTTAAATTTTATGCATATTTCTCGTGTCTCCTGTGAGGGTCACAAATAAATATTTTTTGTTTCTTTCTTGCCAAGGAGAATCGTGTTACCCAGTTACTGGGTTGTGGAGCCGAGATAGCCAGTCGTTCCTTGTAAAAAACTTGGTATTCACCTGCTTCTTGTTAAACTAGAAGGCGACCTTATCATAGTTGGCCGATTGATTGATTCAGGTATAGTTCCCAATATTTTTGAAGACTCCTTTATGTGCCTCCATTTCAGAGTTCTGTGGCGTCTTAAGTATTAAGTTTTTCAGCAGACATGAAGACACAGTCAATCTTGTTTACGACAGGTCCCTTACCAAATTGGTCTCTGTAAAAATAGACAAAGCGAATGTGCGGCCAATGTCTGACTATTTTCACATTCTCAATATTTATGTCTATGTGCGGACCACAACGGCGCATTCATAAGAGAACTACTGGACGTACCATCGCTTTATCTCTCTCATACTTTTCACTCATTCTCTATGGTTATGATCTAATCCAAGTAGTTCAAAACGTTATTTAAACGGTAACATCATTCCATCAATCATAACCAATCGGGTTACCCAAAATCGTGTCTTCAGCAACCATAACAAAACGTCACGTGGTTACCTTAACCGTGAGCGTAACCCGTAACCGCAGGTTTCTCTCATTCCGTTGGAAATCGCAGCTTATTGTTTGTGTCTACAATAGAAAATGAATTTGAAATAACTTTAGAACTCAATGGGATTCCACTTTTTATAATGCACTTTCGCAATGTGAATATGTAGGATCGCGGTTGGGCGCCATGTTTATTGTGAGACAAGGTAACGAGATGTAAATAATCATCGTGATGTTTGTTTGTTGAGTATTAAATATATGAATGTAATGCCAGTTTTCATTAATTCTAGGCGACACTTAAAAAATCACGATAAAAATAAACATAGAAAAATATTTTGGTAGCGAGCGCGTTGATGTCTTTTTCAGTTCACTTTTCATTTATACATTTCTACTATCGACAAATTGACTTGTTTGTAAAGGACAATGTTAATTAACCCTCGACGGAAAAAGAGGGGTGTTATAAGTTTGACGTGTGTTTGTGTATCTTTCTGTGGCATCATAACTCCTAAACGGATGAACCGATTGTAATTTCGTTTGTTTTTGTTTGAAAGGTGACTTTATCAAGAGTGTTCCTAGCTGTTTGATAAAAATTGGTTCAGCAGTTCAAAAGTTATGGGCCATTTTACTGTTTGAATCGGGGTGTTTTTGCAAGATATCTTGTCATTACGAGTTCAATAGATTGTCGATCGAAGCGTGTCTACTACTAGATAAATTATGTATGAAATAATAAGGTTCCAGGGGTTACCTAATTTTACTTAAGTAAACAGACATCGTTCGGTCTTGTGCATTCCACATCCAGCGGATTGCCGAACCTTAACTACTTAGGTAATAGGAATCCACCTAGAGGAAAGCCTTCCAATGCTGCGTGTTCCGGTACGCGGTCGCCTCTCCAGAACTTTTCGGCCCCATCGACCATCCGTTCTGCGAATAATGTGCCCTGCCCACTGCCACTTAACTTCGGCAATTCTTCGGGGTATGTTGGTAGTTTATTATTTTTTATTCGATCACGCAAGGAGTCATGGTTGGACGTACTACCGTTTTGTACACGTACTGAGAATAATGTTTTATTTACCATAGGTATAACCGGTTTTAAAGTATTAAGTATACATTTGGACCTTTAAGGTGTCGAAATCACGATCCAGTCGTGTACGTTTTGTTTTGTAATTATAGATAGGTACTAATCTTATGTTATTGTAGGGAAATGAGGTGTTTGTTTAACTAGCTGCGATGCGATTGCAACCGTTCTTTATATACCAATACGGGAGTAACCTCTCAGATGATACTGGCTGAAATAATAAGAAACCAATCTCAGAGACACATGCACGACAATGTTTTCAATAACCTCTACATACAGCCGCTCTGCAGACATTTTCCCGTTGGCTTGATAGTCAGTCAGCGAGAGGACCCGAAATAACACAATTTCTGAATAAAATGTCGTTGTCTCAGTAAAAAAATGATTTCGGAGTAGAGTCCCTGATGAACATGGCCAAGATTTAATGACCAACTGCAACTTTAATCCAAACTTTGGAAGGATATTTCATTGCAAAAAAAAAAAATTTACAATTATAAAAAAAAGCGGACTTCAAATGAAACTGTCATTGTGAAAGTGTCATTGCATTTTGTTCACGTGTCTATCACTGTCCGTTTTTGCCACAAACTTCAAAATACACAGATTACCAAAAAAACAAAACAATCATACGTGAAAACAGCAGTCAACATCATAATTTAAGCCGAAAGATATCGAGGGGCTGGACATAGGCCTCCCCCAAATGTCGCAACATCGATCGGTCCTGCGCGTCTCGCATCTATCGGACTCCCGCAGCCTTAATCAAGTCATCGATCCACCTAGATGGCATTCCAATGCTGCGTCTTCCAGTGCAAAAAAAAGCAGCAGTGCATTTATCATTACGAATCATACCCCATAAAATGGATCGAGTATCAACATTTGTAGTACCGTTGAAAAGTTTAATTGAGCGAAAAGTTTTCATGCTCATCTCTGTGGTACATTTCGACCTGAATAGCGCGCCAGCCAGCGGAGCGGCTGATGTCTTAAGGCGCAGATATATTATGATTGCTTTTAAAATGAGCATCACGTCTCAACGGCCAGTCGTATTTTCGTCATCTTCTTTGGCCATCCTTCTTCTCAGTTTAGCTGGGGTCGGGTCGCCTTCTAAGTCTGCGTTAGCTCTGTTCTGGATTGTTTGAGTCGTCAGGTTTTCTCGCAGGACCTCTTTCTGGATGCTTGACCACCAGTTGATGGGCGGTTGTTCTCTTCTTCGCTGTCAATCGGGGATATTTAGGGCCATTTGATAGGGTTGTCATCTCCACATCACCGAAATTGGCCGTACCATCGCAGTCGGTTTTTTTAAAGTTCACGCCAATCGGTGCTACCTTGAACAATCCCCAGACTAATTCGTTTCGAACTTTATCTTCTTCTTTGACGGGTTAGTTCTACTGCCCATCTGAACATTTTCATCTCATTTGTATGCAGTTAATGTTCATGAGCTTTCTTGAAGGCACTCTACTTCGTAAGTCACGGTTGGCCGTACTACCGTTTTGTACACTTTTCCCTTTACTTGGATGGGCATTTCACGTTTTCTAAGATCACCCGACAGCAATCTCCGTTTAAGCCAGGCAGATTATTTGATTTATTCTGCTCCACATTTGCGTCAGAGGTAAGCACAGAACATTTGAAATTGTCCACTTTGGATAGTACAAGTGCAGTGCAAGAAGAAAAGAAAGAAAGAAAAGAAAAATTGTTTATTTGCGCCAGGCACGACGCATACCATAAAAATAACAAAAAAAAACTCAAATACAATAATTACAAAGTATGCGTCACAACTACGCAAAACGGTCATCGCTCAGCATAATGCTGGGACTCGTGTGCGAGACAGAGCCACAGCGCTGGTTTTCAGCGATAGCCGGTGTCGACAAGACTAGTATGTTATACTATACCATATTTTTAATACTTTGTATGTGTAATATCTGACAAAATTTTAAATTATACTTGCATAACATTGTGTAATCAATTTGTAAAGTTATGTCTAACGCGGACAAAACAATACAATCGCACCAAAACTCCCGGGTGTATTTATATGAAATTTTGCACCATCTCAAAGACAATTTAAATATTTACATTTAAGTCTGCGGCTTTTTATTTTGAAGACTTTGTCAGACACAGTATAATATGGAAAGTTGTATTTTCGACTAACGGGTCGCGTGGGTGTGAAATGAATTTGAGTTTTGTTTCCTCAAGGTCATTGTCAGTTGTAAGTTATCGTCTTGAACCTCGTGTCCCGCTACGGCTTAACACAAGATTTTTGATCTAAGTTTGATATATCAGTCATACATATTTGAACATACATCAATCACTCTGTCTCTCTTTTTCCCAACTTCGAGTAGTTTGGATTCGGGTGCCACTCGGGTCAGTTCGGGTATGCGCTGATAGCCAGTATTTTAAATGAAGCAAATGCCTTTCTGACCTTTATAACCCAAACATCCTGCAAGCGCCAAAATGTGCCCTTATAGGTTAATCAGGCACACAGTTACAAGATAAGCAACAATACAAGAAATTTCTCTTAATCTCCCGGTTGGCAGTGTGTCAGCAAATCACTTAGCTGCAGGTGTCATTGGATGGCGTTAAATGCTTTTCATCAGGTGTGCAGCTGTCTTATTTGTTAATCATTAAAATAACGAGGAAGCACGTCACATTATGCATTACGAATGTTCTTTGTGACGTGTCTGAGATGTTCAGAACATTAATAACACGATAAATACGCCGTCCACTTAACTGAGCCGGTTCAAAAGATAGCAAGAGAGATGTTGACACCCATCAGCGAACTATCGACTGACAGAGCACTAAAAACTTCGTGAACGCTTTGTGTACTTTGTCCCGAGGGGAAAACCCTGTCACACTTCCACTTCTCTTCTCCTTCGTACCCCACGTCACACTTCCAGCCGCTATGATGGCTCCTTCTCTTTCACTGCAGTGCCTCTCTGGAACTCTCTATCACATTCCCTACGCGACAGAGGAAAATCAAGAATCATTTTCTTTCGGCATGACATAATATTAGTAGTATATAGGTATATTTATATTGTACTTATTTATGATTTATTGTATATTATTCTAAAATTATACACTGGACTTCTTCTCTTCTTCCTTTTGTAAACTCTCTCTATCACTCTAAGGTTTGCTGGTAGAAAACTCTTCTTGGAGTGAAGCTCGCCTTTGTACATCTACTTTATAATCACTCATGTTGTATATGTAATTGTTTTTTGTGTACAATAAAGAATTAAGGATTACACCCGCGGCGATGCTAAGTCCACATATGTACCTTTATGTTGCATGAATTTTTAATAAATAAATACATGCCATCCGTACCGCGCAGCTACTTCAGAACAGTCTCAGTTAAGCGGTCGGTCTATAAACGTCTTGATAAGCATGTAGGTACATTCAGTATTTTGCTACAAAGCATTCAATCGTAAGCATTAATTGATCTTGACAGAAAAAAGCGTGCAAGGACAATCTTAATCGACTTTCAGTTACCACTACATTGGCGTTCGATTAGTCACACACACAATCTATTCAATAAAATCTTGAATTTATTGACAGATAAAGCACAGCATACACAGCTGGGTCTAACGTCTAGCTAGAAACATGAAATTATCTTGTTAGGTATTTAAGTAAATTTCTAGTAGGAATAGACTGCTGTCTTATTTTGAATATTTCATCATGATCTCGTCCAAAAGACGTCTACAGCTAGACCTGTTCTGCTGCAAGCGTCGCCTTAGGGCTCCGTCGTCTTTGGTTCGTCGTTGTAGGTGTGTTTAATACGTATATATTATTAAATTCTTAGTAAGTTGCATTTTATCACGCCCACAGGTTGTCTATTATTTTACACTGTACATTGTTACGTAAAATACTTACAATTTATGCAATTAATATAAAAATGTTAAGCAATTAACGGACATATTGACTACGATCAACTCCACATGTTTCAGCGCAACACACTTGTATTAATCAATTAGGTGATAATTAGTATAGTGACAGTCATAAATATTTAAGAATTATAGGACCGATTTCTGAATTAAGTATTTGAGGTTTAGAACTATTTTAGTGCGATATTTTGACAGGTTTTCAGGCGAAAGTTTAGTTTCACAAATACTCAACGCGTTCTGAACCTCAAATATTCAATTCAGAAATCGGCCCAGACTTCAAGTCAGGGCAAGTACCAATTACTAACATTGTGACTTTTAAAATTCATACTAAGTAAACATATAAACAAAAAAGACTTAAACATATCTTAGATATCACTGGCAACGGTGATGGAAAATGTCGTGACGAAACCGGGTCTTATAGGTAACGACTGAAAACACTAAAATATGCCGCCTCGAGCTAGCATGGTAAAATGCCCGTGCCTTCTCTGTATGAGACGAGGCATTCGGACTGCAGTGGGACACTGGCTAAGGTTATTATATAATTATTATTCAATTAATTACAATCACAGTGTTGCAAGTAGTGGTAGGGTAACTTTGACAAAGTTCTGGCAGCCTATTCTCAGAGATATCAACGTTGGGACAGTAACCACGGGTAGTTGCGCCGAGTCTTGCGTAATATGTGTGTCAATAATGCAATATAAAATATTGCTTTTGGTGAAAGTGAGTTAACTAATTTGTAACACTTAAGGTACAGGTTTAATATGAAATTAATCTTGGTTTTAATGAAAACCTTTTGTTGGAGTCAGCCGTCCAAATTGGTTTATTCTACTTGCGATTGGAGTACAGTCTTGCTTTCTTGGTAAGGTGCATACATTGTCTTCAGCACCAGCGCAGCGTTATTTTCTTTTTGGATATCGCAATTCCCTGCACATGCTGAGATAGGCGCCTTTTTGGTCTCGCACGGAGTTATTTTTTGTTATTGTCTTTTTTGGTTTTGCTTATTTCTCGTATTTCGTGTGAGGGTCACAAATAAATATTTTTCTTTCTTTCTTTCAAGGCACGGCCCAAAGTCTGCTGTTGTACCGTCCTTTCTTGTGTCAATTTTGCAATTGTTATATTTATTGGAGTGTAGGCAGTTCACTAAATGAACGAACATTCATTCTTGTACAAATGATTATGTTAAATCGTGACTATAAATGTTTCGTTTTTATATACTATCGTTTTCTTTTGTTACACTGATTAACTATTAGGTACATAATTGGTACAAAAACAGCCACAGACCTTGACTGACGTGCAAATGGAATTCTACCTTAAGGTATTACAGGACTCCACTGCTGGATACAGGCCTCTTAAATCCACACCATATATCTTGATTCGATTCTCGGCGTCTTAGGTACTTTACATATGCCAATTTGCGGTATCCACTCAAGTACCACCTACACCTACAGTACAAGTACAACCTTTGGGTACGCAGACGACAGCACTGTTGCTGAGAGATACGTGTCCGGCGCACGGGCTACTGGGCCTCAGATTCAGTCTCTCCGGGAGGCCATGGTTGAACGCTTGAACCTGTCCTTAAAGGCGGTCTCCGAATGGGGTGATGCCAATCTGGTCAGCTTCAATGCTTCTAAGACCCAGGCGTGTCTTTTTCCGCTAAAAAGAGCGGCTCGCAATTCGCAATTCCACCCGGCTCCTTCTTTCTGTGGTGTAACCGTGCCGTTAACGGACCACCTCGAACTGCTTGGTGTTACGTTGACATCGACTCTCAACTTAGGTCTTTACATTGAGGCGAAAGCTCAGTTAGCTGCAAAAAAGTTGGGGATTCTTGCAAAGGTGAGACGGTACTTCACGCCAGAACAGCTGCTCAACTTGTATAAAGCGCAAGTTCGGTCATGCATGGAGTACTGCTCTCACCTCTGGGATGGATCTGCCAAATACCAGCTTGATGCACTTGAGTCGATTGACAGACGGGCCAAAAGACTTATTGGCAACTATGCACTGGTTGCATCAAAGCTCCAGAGCCTCGAACATCGACGCCGAATCGCCAATCTGTCGGTTTTTTATCGGTTACATTTCGGGGAGTGTGCGACGGAACTGTACAATTTGATTCCGCCTAGCCCTTTCCATCATCGGACTACAAGACGTACGGCCATGCGCCATCAGTACATGGTTGACATCCCTCCCATACGCACAAAGCGTTTTGCTAATTGTGCGCACAGCTAAGGAGTGGAATTCTCTTCCGGAGTCTTTATTCCCTGATAGCTACAATCTAGGGGTCTTTAAGTCAAGAGTAAATAGGTTTCTTCTAGGCAAGCGTGCTTCACCGTAGACCACATCATCGCTTAACATCAGGCGAGATGGTGGTCAAACGCGAGACTATAGATAATTAAAAAAAAAAAGTACACGTGAACATGTGTACCTCAACGCCCTTCTTTTCTTAATCAAAGCCAACTTTAGCATTACCCACAGCAAAAAAGGAAAGAACATTTCGTCAAATAAAAGTCAACTGTGGGTAACGGATTGCTCACCGTACCTGACGTCTTGACGACAGGGCACTGACCTTCGCTACTTTACTACTGCGTTCTTCAAACCCAATATTTTATTCTGAACGTGCCTCCTAAATACCGGCGTTGATTTGTTGGTACCGCTCGAAGTTCTACTTACCTTATAACCATTACGATTTCGGTTTGAAAACAATGATAATTTTATTGAACGTGATTTTTATGTAAAGTAGGTAAAGGTAATTTTGTGCCGAATAATTTACATTTTCAGAGAGTTTTACGGATTGGCATTCTGTACACAAGTACAATAGGTACCCAAAATACAACAGTGAAGCCACAGAGTTCTGTGATTGAAAACATTTGTTGAAGAGCTACGTATGATGCTGTAGAGTTAACCAAGGGGTTTCGTATCGGGCGATTGGTGTGAAGCCATAGCACTTGTTCTTTACGAAATGAACCCATCATGATCAAGCCCAAATTAATCTCAGACCATCGTAACAATCAAACAGAAAGTTCGCAATGGTAGAACTGGCCTCATCTCTCTCTGACTTGTCTAAGAACACAACAGAATTTACTATCAACCCTCCAGAGCCAACCACTATTAGTCTACGTCTATATAACCGGCCCATAGTCATTTCAGCATAATTTGTCCAATGGTCAAAGACGTTGAGTTTGGAAAAAATGTGAACGAATCCATAATATGGACACACAATAAAATTATTAAAGTAATCTTCATTCTTGTTGATTTTATATGTGAATCTGTGAGAACAATGTAAAAAGATAAAGGCTGAGAGATAGATGGCCGTTCCATAGCGGGACTATTGAGTTTTGACTCGCGGAAAAGCACCATTTAGCTGAGCTATTTTTAAAGAACCGGATGATCCAACAAACGTCCCCCATCAGTGAAGCTAGACCACCAAACAATCAACAGCAACCAAAAAGCAATTAGCAACCGACAACCAGCAACTAGTTCCTCACAGAACTAGACATTCACAACAATATTCATCAAATTATTATAGACGGAAGTGCAGATTTTCTTGGGTGTTTAGCTAAACATAATGAAAGTAAAGAAAACCGCGCGTTAGTGCGTCCGGCGTGGTGGCAGCGCTGCCGACCCAGTTGTTCAACTCTCCACCGCACTGATGTGTGCAACATTTTTGTGGGGTAAGTACAGGCGGTAGCGGGTGGACTCGAAAGTTCGTGTTTATGAACTACGGGCTTTAGACAAAGTGTCATTATATCAGCGATGGCTTTACTTGAAATGTCAAAATGTAAGGGATTGATCTCTTGACATTTCAATAGCGCTTGGCAATCCCATACATTTTTGACATTTTACTAATCGCTATCGCGTCACTTTCGATGACAGATTTCCACTTGTTAAGAGCTTCAGGGCTTTATACAAAAACATATTCTGTTAGCGATATCTATTCCTAAAAGTCAAAATAGTTTGATCTTTTGAAAATTCTCTCTCTTTCTTAGTCGGTCCTTCATGTCTGAGGATCGTGGTCAGCATCATGGTTACATATGGAGCGGATGATCTGCCTCTATCAGCTTACGTCCGGCGCATCCCTTAAGACCGTGTAGAATTTGGAGGACGACGAGTATTTGACTTGATCGGTCCATCTTGCTGGTGCGATCGCGCGATCTCTTGCCTTCGGTGTTCCGAACTACAATCAGTCTTTCCAAATTCTCGTCGCCCCTGCACACTGTGTGGCCTAATTATGTAAGAATGCGATGCTGGCATATGGTGACAGCGTACAAGCGAGGTTTTATTCGGAGCTGGGTCTGGATCGATGCATTGGCGCGTTTCGCAGTCCAAGGTACTCTTAGCATTCGTCTCCAGAACCACATCTCGAATGCATCAATCCTTTGGAAGGGCTGACGGCTCACTTCATGTTCACTACACAGATCATGTTTCTACAGGTGAAAGAGGAATAGAGCGCCGCATTATACGTGTAAAAAAGCGTAGTACATTATTACCTCAATGGTAAAAAATGACCTGCATAATTACATGTAAGCTTCAATTTTTTATTAGTGATCGGAGTATGCAAGATAGATTAGTGATATCGTCTTGGATATAAAAAATACCTTACATGAGGTAGGATAGTAAATCGTTATGAATAAACGTTCAAAAGTAAACTAAGTGAAAGGCATTGCTATTACGAGTATGTTTAGATATTTCATGAACAAAGTCTATGTTGAATGTCATCCGCTGTCACCTGTCACACGCACCACAGACAAACAGACTACCGGATGTTAGCTACCACGTGAAACGTCACCATTCATATACGATGTGAACTGTTACACTATTGTTTTTACGACTTTTCATTGTCAAGGGGCGTTTATATTTATCGCGCTGAATTTTTACCGCATCACGAAAGCAAATTTGCTGAGTATATTTCTGTACTAGTTTATGCCAGTGGTTTCGCCCGCGTAAAAGTACCTACTCTATGTCTTAATCTTTGGTCTACCCGTGTGCCAAGTTTAATCCAAATAAAATAAGTTATTTTCGCATGTCTCAATATTACTAGCTGTTGCCCACGACTTCGTCTGCGCAGCATTAGTATTTCGAATAGCTTATTGTTTTATATCACGCCATAATTTTGTAGGTATGTGGGCCACGTTACTTGAGAAATTAATAGTTCACTATACAAACTGCCACCCTTTTAAGGATGATTTCCGGGATAAAAACTATCCTATATCCTTCCGAGGATCTCAAACTGTATCCATACCAATTTTCATCAAAATCGGTTCTGTGGTTCAGTGGCGTGAAAAGGTAACAGACAGACAGAGTTACTTTCGCATAAATTTATAATATTAGTATGGATATTAGTATGCTATCGACTAATATGGACTAGCTTCTTTCGGCAGTTCCCGGGTGAAAAGTATTTTTTATCTGAAGGCACCATTATACTGGAGAAGTCCTAATCCAGGTCTTACTCTATCTATATGCCAAGTTGCATTGAAATCCGTACAGCCGTTAAGCCGTGAAAGCGTAACAAAAACAAAAAAATACCTCACATTCGCATTTATAATTTTAGTTTAGGATTTGATGAACCTTTTATGGCTGGCTGAATATTTCTGTCTTTGACCTTTCAAGTTCTAGGTCGCTGGTTGCCAGTTCGTCTATTACCGTTTGCTGTTATGTTTCTAATAGAGAATAATATATCAAACTAATGAACCACTTGTAAATATGGCTTGTTAGTAATAACGGTGTTTTTATCTTTCTTCATGGTTAACTATTATGACGGCTCGGTGGTGTTTCTATCTTCTTCTGATGTTTTGTTTCTACGTGTCTATGTGTTTATTAGTGCGATAAATTAAGTAGGTATGTATCAGACTTATGTCTGTCTTAGCATATAGTTATTTTGTATCCGTAGTTTGCTAGATTTTGTAGAGCAAGTACTCAAGTCTCTATATTAAGTCACTTTTTATGCTTCTACTTTATTCCAATTTATTTATGTTGGGTTCGATGCTTTTGCCGGGACGGATAAAATTTTATTGGGTTTAGGGATGGTCAAGTGAAAAATAAATAGATATTCACCCTATCGATATTTTTAAACAATATCGATAATTATCGAGTAAAAATATCGATATCTCGTCAGTTTTCGCATGATTATTCATACATATTCCCAAAGCATTCAAAATTGGTAAAACAGAATACATGAAGGAAATAGTATTGATTTTATTAATGCTCTAGCCTAAACAATTAAATACAATTTAATCAAACCAGTAGTCATCAGATATGGACATTAGGAGCACCGAGCCTTTGGTCAGCTGGACCCGCTCGCTACTGGACCCGGGAGTCCACTTGACCACATAATTTAATTTCTGTTTTTTATTGGTTGGTTAACTAATAAAAATTGGTTAATAATTTAATAAATAATAAATAAACAAGATAGACCAATAATTTCTTATTTGAATATGAGTCCGGTTGGACTCATATTCAAATTTAAAAAACACATTGTTTAAAGCCACCCGTGGATACAGTCGAGCTTAAAATTGGATGGACAAAAAACATATTTATTTAAACATCCGAATTAAGAACCTCCACCTTTTTGGAAAGACGATTAAAGAATCGGCTTTACTCCGGGTCCAGTCGTCCTATTCAAAATGAGATCGGATTGATTGATCCCGCGGGTCCATTTCGAGTGGGTCCGGTTCACCAAAGACTGAGCACCCTCTGTTTGATGTGTTCGCCTGTCAAACGGCTTCTATTGGTACTGTTAGATTCACAGCTGAAGGCAAAGTTGCGTTGAAAAAAATCGAAATTAATACGAATTCGATACTTTAAAATAAATATTGAATATCGAAGTATCGTGATTAAAAATATCGACGATGTATATCGATATTTGCGTGAAAAATATCGATATTTTGAAATATCGGTTTTTTTTGCCCACGCCTAATTGGGTTTGTCTATGTAGAATTTCTCTTAGCAGCCCCGGAGTTTGGATTTGTGCCCGGTTGTTGGCATTAGGCTTACCCTATATGACATGGGACTTTCATATATCTGGCGACATCTGAGTCTAGCACTGCCTAACACTTTGGAGGAAACAAGCATGATGTTATGTTATGTTTACCTTTTTTTACAATAAAGTATATTATATTCTATTTTATCGTTGTATTATTTTCTTAATATCCAAAACATCAATTAATGTACTTTCATTTGTTCTACTACACTCGCATCTTTTCTTTAACTTTCGGAGTTATTCTGAGCTACCCCCGTACCATGACATGGCAAAAATATAATGGTTAGACTGTGAAAAAGGGACAGATGTTTACAAGTCATATACATCTGTCCCTTACGCACCCTGGAAATAACCTTACTCTAAGAGGTTATGGTCACCCCCTGCAGCCGTATTGCGTTAGTGCGCAAAGAGTTTAAGACCAATCACATACGATATGAATGACGCTATGTGGATTTCCGTTTTGTGTGATTGGCCGATTTGGTAGGTTGGATAGAGCACTTTGCGCACTTACGAAATACGGCTGCAGATCTTTAGAAATAAGCATCAATTTTGTTCTTATTTTTGTTGTATTCCTTCTTCTCGTCGGTTTACTAAATGAATTTATAAATATATGTGTGTACAATTATTGTAAAATTAATAAAAGTATTGTCAAATAAAAAGCATCTTCAAAAAATCTATATTGTTAAACGACTTCAAAAACAGAACTATGTTCTCAATTTGGTTGAATTTTGTTCTAACCGATTGGATGATTACAATTAGGTGGCTTTAAATTTCGAAGCGTGTATAACCACTCATAAAAGTGACCAAATGATTTCTTGCTACTTAGATCTGAATCATTTGAAAGTACTGCGATTCGATCTAAATGTCGGTGATAGTCAAGGATTGAGCTAAAAATATTCGTAAGATAATCTTTCAATACAATTAGCCTCGTATATTTAGCCTGGTTGCTCTAGTGATCCCAAGTGTCACTATAAGTTTAAATGTAAAATGTTTGCTTGGCTCTTAGACAAGTGTTTTTATTCCATCAATAAATTTTAAAATCATACATTTTGATATTATTATTAAAATCTTAATAATTATATTAGTACTTTGATATTATTATGAATTCTTTAACATTGTTTTGTTTTTTTTTGACTTTCTGATTTATACTTTGATAGGATGATTTATTTTTTGACATCATGATAAATTTTTTGACATTATGATTTATTTTTTGATATTATGATTTATATTTTCGATATTATACAACATTTCATAAATTTATATACTTAATATTCTTTTAGTTTTGATGCGAATGTACCGAGCTTATTTTTTAATATTTCTACACCAGCAATGGTAGTATTTGTAAAAAAATGTTAAATGTAAGATCTTAATATACCATATACGGAAAAATAAATACTTATTTTGCTGATCATGAAGGTTCGTTTCCATATGAAATTTCTCAGTAGCATCCGGGAGTTGGGATTTGTGCCCGGTTGTTGGGAATCGGCTCGCCCCGTATTACTATAAGTCTTACACATAACTGGCAAACTGTGCCCATCTCTTCGGGCAATACAGGCGTGAATGTTATGTTGGTGTTGTTCTTAGTTTTTAACGTGCTCTTAAGAAGAATTAGGACAAAGAGCATTGAATCTTTAAGGTTTTAGTATTATCACTATATTAACTACTTATTTATTTATTTATTTATTAAAACTTTATGCACAAGTACAAAGGCGGACTTAATGCCTTAATGACTTATCTATCTATCACGGATGTTACAAATGAAATTAATTAATATCCAGCCAGAAACAGTGTTGATTTGACGATAATCTAATCTCTGTTAATTCATACAACTTTAAAGTGAAGGTAAATGACATTGAAAATTTTTTGTTTTTTCTGTCAGCAGTGTAAAAATATGATATTTTATATTCGACGATTTCTTTCACGATTACTGAAAAAAGTATGAAATGGAAATCTTACAGCAAGTATGACCTAGCTAGAATGTACTGTGGAGAAAAAGTGGAGTGAGAAGAAGAGAGGTAGAACTGAATCCACTTGCTTCTCTTTTGATGCATTTACACTGTAGTTTAGGCGATAGACCTATATACAGGATACTAGTATTATATTATCAGTGATACAGGTGAGCTTTTCAAGTGAACGTGGATGGCCAAATTCAAAACTATGACGAATAGCGAAAAACACTCAAAGGAGTCACGAGACCGATTTTTATAAAAAACTAAAATTGTATTATTTGTGTGTATATTGATGAGAGGTTTTGGCATATTCAGCTTTGCCCTTAGATAGAGATCTAAAGGTATTTTATAATCATAAACATAAATAATTATGGCTTACCAATATCAACGAAGTTTGCTGAACTGCATCAAGTCACATTCTATCGCGAAAGCGAAAGAAGTCAAAAATGTATGGAAGTGTCAAACACTATCGTAATTTTACGTGATTAATCCCTTACATTTTGTCATTACAACCATAGCCAATGCTGATAATATGACACATTGTCTCGAGTCTCTGAACAGTAAAACAAAAGATGAGATGAATGATTCAATCATCTTTCCACAACTCGAATTAATACCAGAAATACGACCTTTTGTAATTGAATCTCTTGATGTATTGTTATACCTAAATCTAGATTTCGTAGGTGGCGTGATAATTAGCAGTACATCCTTTTGTTTTAAATTGATCTTTTCAATTTAACATGACGTCAGAGACCGTATCGATTTGCATTTAGAAAACCTAACAATCGACATAAAATTAAATTTCGAACAATGGTTGAGAAGTGCACTTGATTTGGGCCAATTGTCTCGTTCCAATGTTTCCACTTTTGGACACTCCGTGCTTCTACTTTTAAGATTTCCGTACAAATAGTTTAAGTTAGGTTATCTACCTAAATGATGATCCAGGGTAAAACATGTCTAAGCTCGTGATTTCTTTAGGCAAGACTGTGTATATCTATGCTGTGTATGTAGCGCTTTGGGTAGTATTTATAAGTGGACGTGCTGCAACGTATCTTATGTCTGTCTTGTGAGAGAAAACAGAAGATACCCCACAAAAACGCATCAATTTTTCTTTATTGTACACCAAAAACAACATTACATACAGTGTGATAATAAAGTACATGTACAAAAGCGAGCTTAAATCAATGTTGAGTTCTCTTACAGCAAACCCTAGGATGACAGAGAAAGATGACATTATAGAGGGCAGGATCCAGTGTACAATTTTAAAATAACTTAAGACGAATTATTTAAATTATACTTATATAAATACATATTTTTATATACATACTAATATGATATCATTGCGCAAGGAAATGATCCTTAATCTTCCTCTTGAAGACCACCAGAGAAGGGCTGTCGCGTAGAGAATGTGGCAGAGAGTTCCAGAGACGCACTGGCAGTAGCAGAGAAAGAGCCATCATAGCGGCTGGAAGTGTGTCGTGGAGGGCGAAGGAGAAGAGAAGTGGCAGTGCGACAGGGTTTACCCCTCGGGACAAGGTACTTAAAGCGTTCACGAAGGTTTTGAGAAGAGTTTGGATTGTGCAGGATAGTATACAGAAGGGATAGCATATGAGTATCTTGACGACGCCGAATTGGCAACCACTTCAATGTATTCCGAAATGCCGATACATGGTCGTATTTCCGGAGGCCAAGAATGAAGCGGATGCACAAGTTCTGCAATCGCTCGAGTTTATTAAGGAGTACCTCCGTTGCATCTAAATAACAGACATCCGCATGGTCTATGAACGGTAGAAGAAGAGATTGCGCAAGAGTAACCTTAGTGTAAATTGGTAAAAAAAATTGGAGACGTTTAAGGGACTGAAATTTTGAAATTTTCCATGTTCATACATCTGTAGTAAGAAGGCCACATTTGCAAGCCAAAATAAGGAAATAGAGAATCCTTGTAAGGAGTTCAGGGTATTTGTAAACGCTTAGCACTTAAGGGGCCACTCTTTAAAACGTCTCTGTCTTATATCTCCTCATAATCTTTCTGTCACTTCTTCCATTCTCTCTTTTGTGAACCGCCACGCTGTAATTATCATCCTTTTCATTAACGTTGATACCCCAATGTTAACGCGGTACTGGCCGTGCGCACGCTTGTGCCAGAATATCAATAAATATTGGACCTCCTTTTGGATAGTTTTGTTTGCATTTTTTTTTATTATTTTATATTCCGTTTATTTAACTTTGTACACACTTTATATTTACATTTTTAAATATTTCTTTATAAAAAACAAATCATTAAAAAAAAAACATTTAAAAATATAACAAAAATGGTTGTCCACCGGTGTCGGGAGCAGGGTCCAAGCTACCGGTGGTTAGGCCTCCAGAGACAGGAACCTCCTCACAATGCGAGCCGTATCGAGGAGTACTGCCTTCTGTATCAGGCCCTTGATCCAACCGTGCAGTGACAGCCTCGACAGATGGTCGTCGAGGCTCTTGGCCATCAGGCCGTTGGCCGTAATGACAATCGGCACAATGATCGCCGAGTCCACATTCCACATGTCGACAACCTCGTGTGCTATTATTAATTTATATATTAAATATTATTATTTATATATTTTTATTTATATAATATTTATTTTTTTATTATACATATTTTTAATTATTAATTTTAAAATATGATTTTATTTATTTATTAATATCATATTTTAACACGTTCAAGTCTTATAGGAGGAAGAAGGTTTATGCAAAAGAATCAATAAATTATCGTGTTGTCAATTATTTTTTAAAGCAAAAGAATTAGTCATTCGAAACAAGTTTCTCACATAATGAACATGAATCAATAATAAATATGTATATATTTTTCAAATCTTTTAACTTAGTCGTTATTAAGGAGAATGCTTTAGAAAGTAACCGTTTTACGACACTAAGGCGGAGTAAGGGCCTTAACTCGGTCGATATTAAACTTTTCCCAATCCATATTATTTATTGGCTTTCAACCAAGATTCTATAGATGTATATTCCACATTAGTCATATTATTTGAGAGTATTATTACTACAGCGTGAACAAATCGGATGTAGGTATGTATGTCACCGGATTATTGCAAACGCCTGTAGTTTGTAATTAATCTTGTAAGATTATAAATTCTCGATTATATTGTGAATAGATAATTATAAATTACAAAACTCCATGGTTTAAAATACCAGTGCCTTAATGAGAATTACAATGAGGTTAACAATAATCCGACGACACATATATATATATATATATATCTATATGATATACGAGTATATATCCGATTGAATCACACTATATTGTTATTGTAATACGTATTTCTTTTCATCATACTTAGTAGTTTCGGTTTTAAGTTATAGATATTCTGCTGAGAGACCGCGCAGCCTTATTGCTCTAGGAACCAAAAACAATCCACCAAAAAGAAATCTCATCTTGTTTTGTCCAAATTATATTGACTAGTTCTAATTTAATTGAGTCTAATACTTCTTGTTGTAGAATACAATCACATTCAAACCATAAATCTGATTCCTCTTGAAGTGTTGCCAAAGTTGGCACTGACCTTAACATTTGTGACCAATACATATTAAACGCCTTATAAGTGAAAATAATGCTAATCCACCCACTGTAACGCCTTCGTGTTAAGCCATTGTTATTTTAATTAAATTGTAAATAGGTATCACAATTTCACTTTGTTTTTAAGGAAATTTCCGAGCGCATTCGTTGCTATTTTGGACCTTGGGCCTTCCAATTACCAATACAGAAACAAAATGCTTGAAAGAAAGATTTGTGTTTCCAGTATGTTGCTCTTAATAGATTATCATCTTGATCTGATCTCTACGACCTTATTAGTCTTCTGAAAATCGGCTCCCGAAATCAAAACGACAACATGTCCAAAATTACGATTGGTAATTAGAACTATTTTAAGTTTCGGTTTTAGGAACTCGGTTTACATTGACACCAATATTTAAGAAACTGACTTACTACCAGAGTTGCTTATTTTTTTCATAACTCGTTCTAAAAAGCCATTACTTACTTACTACCTACTTGTTTATTACGACTAATAAATCAGAAAGCGTGTTTAAGTGTTTGTTACTCAATCGCTTCGAAACGCCTCAACAGATTCCGGTGAAACTTGCAGCGTAGATGAATCATGATCTGGACTTAACACTCTATTTTAGGATACTAACTAACACACGCGACTCTCACGCACACTAAGCATTTTTATCTCGACATCGATGCAGGTTCCTGATAACATCGATTTCGCTAAGGAAGCTGCACTAACAAGCTTGATTTGTTTTAGGTTATTTATATCTGTATATTTTTAGGAATTAGTACACAGCTACAATAGCATATACTTTTTATAATAATATATACTATACCTTATTAAAGCAACTTAACAACCAAATCATCCAAGTCCATTAAACCAGTTCCATTCACTAAAAATACTGCACTATGACGTCACATCAAAGAACAACCTCCAACGACCACATCCTCACACAAGCACCAATTTTAAAAGCATAAATAGCCATTTTTCACATACAAACGGTACCCGATTAAGAAATTGCTCTTACAATGTACATAAGTAAATATAGCGAACTTTAAAATCCAGTAGTTGACTAACTCGGTCGGCCCGTATAAGTGGTTTATTACTTAACCGGTTTACGTTAAATAACGCAGCTTTAAACAGTTGTACTGAAGCTTTACTTTTGAGTGGTGTAGTAAATGGTTTCTGTTATAAAGGGTGGATTAAAAAGAGTTGGTTACCAACCTGGATGGAACATGAATGTGATCACAACACTAAGATTCACTCACGCGCACTCAAGATGGAGTCAGCCGCGGCACTGGCGGTCGAACCTCCCCGCTCGCGCAGCCTTCCCCGTACGGTGACCGGCGCCGGCGTACCTGTACTAAGACAGTAAGACTGCGCGTGAGTGGAAAAGATAGCGGGTGTCACAACTTTACGAGCGGATGACTTAACACTGGACTATCCGAGTCACCTAATAACCCTTTATTTCTATTATCACGAAGTTTTGTTTACCACGCCTTGATTGTTCGTTGCGTTTTTTCATAAACCTGAATTACTGCCAAACAATAACAATAGTGCGTGGACACAACATCGGTGTTTACTTTAAGCCCGTACGTCAAGCTGATGTTGATAAACAGGTGTCCCATTCAGTCCTATGTCCATTATTATCTGTCCATGTTTAGTCCAATAAATGCCATGTCCAGAAGATGTAGAATCGTTCTTTTTATTGCTAAGTTGTCACTACAGATGTTCTTAAGTTTGGAAGAATAACATTTTTTAAAGGAATACATTCGTATATATAATACGCAGAGGGATATTTTCCTACAGGATAAAAAAAAATAGATGTTTCATTACTTAGACTTAGAACAATCTGTTTAAAGAATTTAGGTAAATGTTGGGTCTACTTAAGTAACTGCTTCGTTGGTGTAGTGATCGCAACCACTATTGCTGTTGCTGCTGAATGTTCTGGGTTCGATTCCCGGGCTGGTTGATGGGTTTGTCCATCCAGAATTTTTCAATATCCGCCGGTAGTCTTATTACGTATGAAACAGCAATCAGCAATAATTGCACAGCGATCGCGCAGTCATCGCTCGATCGATCGCTCATATTATGTCATAAAAATCGGATTTACGCAACCAATTATTTGCTAATCACCCGCTGTTTGCCAAATGCAATTATTTCGAAAAAATCCGCCAATATCACTAAAACTTCTGTACTTAGCAATTTGGGAGCGGTTGGCAATCGATCAACAACAAGAGAAAAGGTAATCACAATTTGACAGCCAAACTTGCTCGCCATAATCGCGATCACCCTGCATTCAAATCAACATTTTAGTTAACTAATTATTCCATAGAGGCATCACTGTCGAAACATTGCTATAGTGTGGCTATCGCTGATAAATAAATCGGATTCGCGATTGAAGAGCAATTATTGCGCAATAAATGCTACCGTTTTGCTCTTGCAAGATATATATATACCTGCCGGTGTCTGTATTTCTGCGTGGTTGATGGCAATAGGATTGCCCCCATGAAACATAAACTAGTGAAATGTCGGATTACTGTAGGTGCACCTCCGCCTAACACTTCGGCGAATACAGCCGTGATTTTATACAATGTATAAATGGTGGGACGGTAACGACAATTATCTAAAATAATTTTTAATATTTTTAGGAACAACTTACGCCGTTTTACACTCATCAATTGAATAGTGGCAATACAAAATCCATTGAATAACATCCTTATCTTACCACTTATGTACTAGCAAATGTCAATACCCGCGAAACACCATATGTTCGATCCATAAAATAAACTTGCATATTATCTTAAGCTTTTCATCTTTTTACATTCCAACATACAAGTTGGTACAAGTATGTAATTATGGTAATTAATTAATCACCAATGTGACCTTTCTGAAGAATAAACATTTTGCTCTATTATTGTTGTACAAAATGCCACATGTCGAAAAAGTGACGGAATGAATGAGAGCGCAAAAAGATAGAAATTCAAGTTATGTTATTAATCTCACTTTTCATCTGTATGGACAAAAGAAAGTGATATTTAAGTAGACAAAACCAGATTTAAAGTACGCGAAATGACTCAAAAAATATGAATGACTAGAAAATCTTATTATACCTACTTGTATATTGTGTAACCTCGTGTGCCAGTTCAAAGGTTACAAACCACCACGACGGTTTCTCTCATACCTCTTTTCAATTTTACTATAGTTCTGTGAAAGCTGGGAAGCTGTAATCACGTAGGCGTAGCATACCTATATCCATCTCTCTGTTATTGGGATTTATTCACATCATCATCATTTAGACCTTGCTCAAGTGTCACCACATGGAAGGTCCCGTGCTTCTCGCATCCACAAGGCACATCACTAGGCCAAGGCTTGTGGCCACTCTGACATAATAGGGACAACGTTTTATTGCTCACCAGTTGGCGCCACTGTTGACTAAGGTCCATAAATATAGCTGTTAAACGTTGCTTTATCGCGCACGAAACCAAAGTTTGAATTCAAATTAATTTCTAATGCCGTAAAAGTGCCATTAAATATAAAATCGAGTATGCCGCAGTTTTGCGCAGCCCCTTTGTACGATCAAATCCGCACTTATCAATTGTTTCATTTTTATACTGACATCGCCGCCCTGGAAATAAATAAAAATCACACCAGTGCGCAAACGTTTAGAAGTTGCATGGTATCGTTGTTAGATAGAATAATATACTCATTTGCAGCGACTCGATCATCTATCCTCTCCCGTCTACCTTACCTGTACATTTTTGGTCCTTCGAGCCGGATATTTTAACGAAAAGAATAACATTTGCGAAACTTAAAACTATTAGTGTAGTGGTTGGTAAATCCCGTACCTGTCTTAATCTGCCATATTTGGAAAATATTCATAACAATTAAAAAAATGTAAATAAATTCGCGCTAAAAGCCAAAAAATTATGAAATTTGAAAATTTGAAGACCTCAGTCGACACCACCGCCCCTAGCGGAAAATTTAAACGCGGTACACTCATTGTCTTTTATTTTTATCTTTATAACGTGCTATTAGTTTGCTAAACCTTCACAGACGTTGAGATGCTTTACAGTACCTAATTACATAGTTACCGTTGCCTCATCTATGGTACCAATTAATAAATCCATGATCTGATCACATAATTACGAGTACATGATCAAAGTGCTCTCGAAACTACTCTTATGCTCTTTCTTCACAAATATACAATCTGTCTTACATTAAAGTTACACCAAAGCCACTAGCTTCTAATAACTAGCGACCCTTCTCTACATTACAGTATTTTACAAATTGATATAACATCCAGATTTCTTTATTATCTTTTTTTAATTGATGAAGATATAGAGGTAAGCCGAAAAAAGAGTATAAATTGTGTGAGGAATGAATCGAAAGAAAAGGGAGTCAGTGATAGCGTGACATTGATATATTATGTGTACTATGCACTAGATTTGGCGATCCGAACACTCACTCTGTTCGACTGAACTGTACTGCAATCCGTACACCACTTTAAACAATGTTAAACAAAACGCGTAAGAGGACGTTTTGATCGCGAGTAAACTAAACTTAATACGCGATCTAGCGCTGCATGTTTTCATCATCATCATTTCAGCCGAAAGACGCCCACTGCTGGGCATAGGCCTTCCCCAGGCGTCGCCACATTGACCGATCCCGTGCGTCTCGCATCCAGCGCCTTCCCGTCCCGCAACCTTAATCAGGTCATCGTGATGGAAGGCCTTCCAACGCATCGTCTTGCGGTTCGCGGTCGCCATTCCAGAACTTTTCGGCCCTATCGGCCACCCGTTCTGCGAGCAATGTGCCCTGCCCACTGCCATTAAATTTTCGCAATTCTTCGGACTATGTTGGTAACTTTGGTTCTCCTGCGGATATCCTCATTTCTGATGCGATCTGCATATTTTAATAGTTTGATTATACAACATAAATATTTTAGCGCTGCAGCGAACTTTATTTCTAACTCACCAGCATCTTAAGTTTTTTTTTCATTAATGTTCTTTTCTTTTCTAACGGTAGAATGTATGTCAATGGTGACAGTTGACAGGACGAAATGGAAGAAAAAAACGTGTAGCATGGACGTAGAATTGGCTAAGGGCAGGCAGATTATGACTTTCCTAAACTTTCGGCGTTAAATTATCAATAACATGGTGAAAACCGGCTTTAAATCCGTGAGGCCACGCTAGTCGTTTCAAAGACCAACACGGCTACACAGATAAACAAAACGTTTTTCTCGGATCAATAATAATTTATGAAGACAACATTTTACCAACAGTACATTGAACACTAATTTAAAAGCCTTATATTTTAAAATCCAAATAACTTGCGGAATCATTTAGCTATGTAAAAACTATTCATAATTGACATGATGAAGAAATACCGATTCAACATAAAATGCAAACGATTTTGGACATTAACGGAAAGCAATATGGTGTCTTTTAGATATTCGATTGTGCAGTTTATTTGCTTTCATTGTGTCACCTTTGAACTATACCTAGTATTGAAAATTCTTAACAAAACCGGACATGCCTAATTAATGCATCAATATCTTTAGAAACAGACGAAGTCAGATATTTTTTGCTTTTAGACAAATTTTTAAGAAACCTGTTACCTAGTAATATACCTAGTCAATATCACAGATCAGTCCATAATACTAGCATATAGAAGTCTCATCCCATACAAAGAAACAGTGCCGACGTAACTAGCGTTTTTCATCTGATTATACCGATTATATTTTGTAAATCGGTCGCGTTCGGTTCCGTTCCACGGCGATAGATAGATCACCATATCCGTGGAACGGAACGGAATGCGATCGATGTCCTTTTGGATGAGACACCATGTATATACCTATCACGCCTATGGTTTTTAAACCTAACTCCATGAATTTTATTTTATACATAAGATTCATAATATTAATTTCTCTCTCTCTCTTGATTAAACAATAACAGCCGCACGGAAGGTATGTTACCTATCTTGCAAGAGAAATACGCTATACAGAAGTTTTAGAGTTCTCGGCTGTTTTTTTTTTTAATAAGTGCATTTGACAAACACCAAGAGATTAAGCAAACGATTGGTAGGACCTACCATAACTACACTGTACTGTAGGTAATGCCAACTTTTATGACATAAAGCGTTAGATCGCGCGATGATTGCTGATTGCTTTTTCGGGTTGGCATTCGTTCCTGATATGACGTGTCATCCGTTCCTCTTGTAGTTACATTTACATTATTTATTACACTTCATGGTTAAAATCTGTTCTGAAACCAAATCAGGGCCCTCCGAATTCACGTAGTCTTTTAAGCTGCTACCCCTAGTGTATATAAAGCCGGAGGGGCGATGGGAGAGCAACCTCCACCCGTTGTAACGAACCATGGGTGCCTATTCTTTGTTACGTAAGGCTGAAGGGGTTGCACTTACCGGAGCGCCGGAGACGATGTAGAAGAAACCATAAAGTGTTTTAAACACTGTTTATTGTGTTATTTTTGTGTACATAATCTCAAAACTTAAATATTATGCAAAACTATTTATTTTCTAGGTTTAGTAGAGAAAGTGGTACTCCCTAGACCCCCCGCCTATTCTCTCTTAAAAACCTCAAAATCGGTATCCCGGCGGACACTAAGTATTGCCTGGTTTTTCTTACGTAATAAGCATAAGGGTCGATCGACAAGGTTAAGCAACGCTTGCCACGGTGGGTCCGTAGATGGGTGACTATCTTTAAATAGAGAGTTTCGTCCGCGTCTCGGCAAGCACGTTAAGCCGTTGGTCCCGGCTGTCATTAGAAGATTTTTGACAGACGTTGCAGGTAGTCAGAAGCCTGAAATCTGACACAAGTATTGCCAAGAGGTATCGTGTTACCCAGTTACTGGGTTGTGAAGGTCAGAGAGACGGTCGCTCCATATAAAATACTGGTCCACAGCTGAATCCGGTTAGACTGGAAGCCGAGCCTAACATAGTTGGGAAAAGGCTAGGCAGATTGAATTAATTACTAGGATGCTAAAGGGCGGTTAAAGCACTGCACGTCCGTGTCCGTGATCCGTCTCAGTGATTTAAGTTCCGAGTTTAAAATGTTCTGAATTATGATAGATTATGACGGATAGAGTTCGGATGTAGTACGTAAGCTTCCCTACAAGAAGTAATACAGCTACTTCAGAACCAAAATTTCACGGACACAGATCGAATATAGTGGCCTATAATACAGGATCTGCTCATTGATTACAACAATTAAAGGTCTCATCGTCATATCAGCCTGGTATGATTCACTACTGAGATTAGGCCTCCTTTCTTCTCTGCCGTACCTACTGTCACTGAGACATAATCGAACCAACGCGCTTTTGGCCGCCCTTGATTTCTATGGCCTAACCTTGGAAACCATTCAGTCAAAAACTTGGAAAGTGTTGACCGAATGGTGACCTATTTGTTGTTGTTGAGTCAAAACTGACCTTTCATTTTTTAATTGATTAAAAGTTTTTTTTTCTTTTTAGTTTTGGTACTCGTGGGCACCCCACTTCGCCATGAAAATTATGTATGGGCATAGTGCTTAACTCATGACAATTCCAATGAGCCTTAACACGTAATGTTTTATTACAGAGTTTCGGTGCTTACAACCTTCCGGCTTCATCATCAGATTAGTTTGATGTTACCCTTTTCATCAGATGATGACCATTTATTTAAATTTGCTTCAACATAGACGCCAACCTTCAACCTATTTGAGATATCTTATACCCATGACATACTTATCATTGAGGAGTTCCAGTGGCTGTCTGTGGTCTTCTTCATCAGGTCAACTTTACCAAATAATACTTTCTGGGTGTAAATGCTTGCCTTGTTGATGATTGATCAAGACACGCGGTAGCGTGCGCCAAGTCAAATCTTGAGCTAACATTTTTCCTAAGTTATCTGCTTTATGTAAATAATTCAACATTTCAAATTGAAGAAGTTATATTTTAACATAGCAAATATTGTTGTAGCAGAAAAAGCAGGAAATTGTGCATGAATGTTTTAAGTTCTTGTAAATCAATTTCGGGATTCAGAACTTGGCACACATTTAGATCTCAATTCTTTTGTAGGCGTAGTCAACAACCGCGCATATTCTTAGTATTGAACTTGGCTCCCTTATTCACATTTATATTTTTTTATGGGCTATATTACACAGGAGATAATTTGAGGAGTTGCCTCGATTACTATGGAATCCTCTCAATCAGATTTTGGGACCACCTCGACAGTATACACTTTCAAACAAAAAAATAACTTTTCAAATCGGTCTACAATTTACGGGGAAATCGGTGAACATACACAAAAAAATCATATTTGCTGTCGAACATAGAACCTCCTACTTTTTTGGTTTTAGAAAATCCCATGGATGCTCACTCTTCCCCATTTTTAACCCCCGACGGAAAAAGAAGGGTGTTATAAGTTAACCCCCGACGGAAAAAGAAGGGTGTTATAAGTTTGAGGTGTGTTGATGTGTATCTGTGTGTCTGTGTATCTGTGTGTCTGTGTATCTGTGTATCTGTGTGTCTGTCTGTGGCATCATAGCGCCTCAACGGATGAACCGATTTTGATTTAGTTTTTTTTGTTGGAAAGGTGATTGTGTCGAGAGTGTTCTTAGCTATGTTTGAAAAAAATCGGTTGAACCGTTCAAAAGTTATGGGCGTTTTACTGTTTGAATCGGGATGTTTTCGCAAGATAAATGTGTCGGGGGCTTTTTTAAATTTAGAAATTTTACTTGTTGATGACTTGTTTAAAATAAGTTCTGCCAAAGTGCGAGAAGATAAATGCTGACTGGCGCGGCGAATACTACTTCCTACTGATATTATAAGTGCGAAATTGGATTGATGCTTGTTATTTAATCACGCCAGAACGCCAGATCGTATCTGGATGAAATTTGGCTTTAGAGAGATATAAAGATTGATAAAGGATTTTTCTCTCGGTAGTATGTTCCCGATGAATAAATGATTAAAAGGTGATTTGCAAAGAAAACCTGAATTGTATGCGAGAACGGGCGAATTGAGTTGGAAAAATGGAGCATTGTGCTTATGCAGTGTATGATTGTGGAATGCAAGAGTGAGCTTGAAAATGTAGCACCCCGTATTAAGTTACCCGTTTGCCTCCCAATAGGTGATTCGGTGACTTGGTTACGGTTCCGGGATTCCGGTGAATAGACGCACGGCATGGGACCGGCCGAAGTTGAGCCACTCGGGGCGGGGCGGAGGGGAGAGGGGGGGGGTTTCAGGTTATGGACGCCTTTCGGTGGAAATGATGATAATGTCAGATATTGCATAGGTAGCTATATCAGGGGGGTGATCATAAGCTCTTAGAGTAAGGTTATTTTAAGTGTGTTACTCTAAGAGCTTATGGTCACCCCAAGTGTATCAAGATAGAGATATAGGCTTTGTGCCCTTCGTGTTCGTAATAATTAAATACGTAAAGGCTGTATAACATAAGAAGAATAAAGCAAAGTGCCATATAAGGGACAAGAATAATTAGTCGCCTTGTTGATTGCATTCTATTAGCTTGTTCAATCTACATACACAAGGTAGGTACATAGACTTAGTTCGTTATGAAGACGTGTTTCCAAATAGAGCACTTGTGACGTGAGGACTTGATTTTATTACTTGAGAATAGTTACTTTACTTATTTTATGTCTGTTTAGGTGGACTTTTTCTAGAAGGGTAGGCAGACTACGTGTAGTACACTACACCCAAATTGTGGTTATGTTTAAATTTGATTTGATAGTTGGTGATCTTATTGCCATCAACCGGCCGCCAATACAGATGAGGAAACGCAATATTACTTTGCTTAATTGCATTAACGCTAGCGACCATTAGAACAAACAAGCTCTAGATAAGTATTAACTTTAAAACTTTCGCGTTTCATAATTGAAAAACAATATATCCAAGAATTTAACGCGATGACTTCGAATGTTAAATTCTCGTGATATATATTGTTTCTCTAGATAGGTGTCAAGGTCGGCACAAACTATAGGACGCGGCTGACGAACGGGACTGTGTGTGCACAGACAAAACATCCAGCGGGCCAGATGTCAATCGGACGTCCGAACGCCCTAGGTTACGTCCGTGACTTACGTCCGATAGTTTGCACAATTTATTGTACATTCATTACGCAGATATTCTATAAGTCGCGTCCGCCAGCCGCGCCCGATAATTTGTTACTAGGTTACCTTGGTAATGGCGATGGTCAAAATGCCAATATGTGAGGGAGGGAACATCTGACATTTCGATAGAGTTTGACATGCCCAAATATTTCTGACGTTTTTCCAGTCGCTATCGCCACGGTTTCGATGATAGAAGCACTTGTACAGAGCCTCTGGCAGTATTTATTGGTTTTGTTACAAGTGTACAATTGTCTAATCGTGTAATGTAATGACAAACAAATAAATTACTCAGAGGCATTATTAATAATTTTTATTTGATTTTATAATTTAAATTTAATTAAAAGAAAATTATTTAACTTTGTATATATTATTTAATTAATTATTTTTATATATATATTGAGTGTAATTAAATTTTTTATATTAATTTCAAATGTACAACATATATAATATGATCTAATTGGATTGAAATAAATGAAAATTTAATTTGAATCGTAACCAGTACAATTTATTAAGCCAGATGATTAATACGGATTTTACTTGCGTATGTTTTTATCTTTATGCAAGAAAAACCGTCAATAATAGAGCTCTGACAAGTTCGTCTTACTATACTAGCCCTACTAGAAGTATTATAAAACTAAGATCCTTCTAAAGTGTCGCGAAAGTTGTCCTCAACTATTGCGACACTTTATAAGGCGTCTGTTTAATTGTTTTACTATTGTGTCTGTAATCACGGCAGATGATTGAATTGGATGTACATTAATTACGCCTCAATGGGTAGATTTGTATGCAATTTAGAGCATGAGGAGACCATGGCCAAGATGACCATTTATATGTTACGATTCCGTAATTTATCTTCCAAATTTCACACGGGCGAAGCGGCTGGCAAAATGTAGCGAAGTAAAAATAAAAAGCACAAATACTTTGTGAATATTTTATTACATTTATAACGATAATGAATCAGAAATTAACTAGTTTATAACGAGTACAATACAATAATTACAGTAAAATAAACATAAACACGCTTGAAATAGTTGAGAAAAAGTGCTGTCTAATGTATCAATTATTTATTATTTGCAAACATTACATTCAGATATAAATAATATTAAAAAAGGAACACGTGAAATAAAAAGTTCACGATGTATGCGTAACCATTGTTAGAAAACTTGGCTTGCACACTACCGGCCAACTTTTTATAATAATAAACGTGATCCATAAAAAAATTAAAGATAATTAGGTGATGGTCACATTATTTTAAAACATCGAATAATTGTGTTACTATTAAGATCCATAAAATCGCAAAAACCACAAAAGATAGTTATATAGTTAGAGGCTATTTACATCAGTTATTTACATAGATACACTAAACAAATTGGGACATACAGCAGTCGTAATAATTCACAGAAGATCGCTTCACACACCGACACCATTATGAGTGTTACATTCAAAATAAAATCACATGAATAATCAGTTGGTACATACTCGTATATAACGCATAATATAGCATCGGTGTCTACTGCAATTAAGTCTTATTATCTTAAACTACAAGACTGAAGAAAGATAGACCCTAATCCTCAGTTTCGAATTTTGAATGAATTCTCAGGTTGAATGAATTTTCAACAGCCAATCACAGAAGATAACGCGTGTTTGACAATTTGTCACATTAATTCTCCGATAATTTTAAGGTGGGAAACTGAGGGTAAGAAAGATTAAAAACATTTGCTTTTTTTTTCATTAACACTTTTTTTTAAGGGTTGGATTTTTTGACGAAATCCACATACATAAAGCACAACGTCAGAGAAGAATCTTATTATTTTTATAGATACATGGGAGATCATCCAATTTTTAAATTCTTAGAGTATTTGATAAACTTATTCATATTGGCTATTCCACAGTGAAACAAAAGTAGAAGTAATGTAAACTACACAAGATATGTTTATGATGTGTCGACGATAGGAGTCGCTGAAGTGATCACCATCACAAAGTTTTCTGAGAAACCTTGACTAAAATACATCTTTGTAATAACCTCATTCTCATTTCATAACCCACGGTTATTATTTTACGGGCAAGTGATTTCTACTCTTATCAATATATGTATTTCAATCGTTTTTCTTGTAACTAATCTAATGGTCTAACATAGAAAATTGCACCATAGCCAGCTAGGAAATGCAAAAATAGAAATGCAGTGTTTTTCTACTATTAGCGTAGAAAAAACATTTCTAAGCATCAAGAATTACACGCAGACATCAATTAGATAGGATTAAATGTATATTTTTGTGTCTTTAAATATTATTTACACGGTGCATTCTAAGAGTTACATGGGCTAACAATGATACTTTAATTTATTACTGGAATAAAAGAAAAATCATCATTAATTACTGACTAATGAGTGTGCAAGTGTGATTTAAATGTTTAAAATACCACGAATTCTTCCTTCTAGATACGTAAGTGCGTGAGATGTTTGGGTAAGCACTATAAAACGAAACCACTAACTGCCTCTCAAATCATGAGGAACATTTAAGGCCCCGTTACCACCTGCAAGATCAACCAGCAATGCAGCCGGCAGCCGGCAATTTACTTTGCCTAAGATTTTGTTTTAACATCATCGATATCAAGTCATGTCTCAGTGGCTTTGGTCTATAGTTCCCAACAGTGCTATCATATAATCGAATGAATTCTACGTGCAATATTATATCGCACGAAGCAGAATTTTTGTCACAATTCTAGCACAGATTCTGTTTAATAAACATCTCTAACCTAAACACTGGGATTCTGTAAATATATGAGATTCAATTTTATGTCAGGTATATCAGGATCTTTAGTACTGCCTTGAATTCTAGATCCAGCTTAAATAGCTGCATATTCTTCAATCTGAAACAAAAAGTTATCGAATTACATACCTACAGCAAGATTATGTCGTTTTTGGACGTTATATATAGTGGCAACATTCGTGGAGTGGAGTCCTTGAGGGAGTGTATTTATATCCGGGCATGTATCTACCAATGTGACTTTTTTCAATTCATATGTGCTTTTTAAGTTTATCTTGTATAAGGGTCGGTCAAAAATCCAACCAAAAAGAAGAGAAGAAGAAGCTGACATCGATAAAGGGAAACATCGTGAAGAAACCTGGACTTATATTAGATAGTTGGAAGTCGCAAAACTGCAGGCGAGGAGCAGGCGTAGTGATTAATCTCGTGACTTTTCTGTATGGGAAGAGGTATTTGCCCTTGCAGTGGGAAAGTCATCATCATCAGCCTTAAACGTTCCCACTGCTGGGAGAGAGGGGATGGCCAATAATCCAGCACGCGGATCCAGTGCCTCACGATGTTTTCCTTCACCGTTTTTAGAGCAGTGGAACAGTAGCAGGTTGGTACTATTTATATAGAGGCAACGTCCCGACGGTTCACCTTGTAACGTGAAGGCCATCACCGCCGACATCCACCATTGGTGTGCCATCTTTGACGGCCTAGTTAACAATTTGAAAAGTTGCACGAGTCTTGGAATCTCGGCGGGTTATCATTTCATAATTTGAAAATCAAAGTGATATGAAAATTTATTGTGGTAAGCACATCATTACAATTCTCTTGCCTTATTGTTTTCTTTTTCCATACTTCTCTGTTATTCATCAACACAGTAGTCACACCCTTTTTAACACTCAAGCGAGCGCGCGCTCATTTGAAACGGCAGCGAACGCACGTAACCAAAAGGACCTACGGTTTTTACAGCACATTATCTACCTTTTGTTTAATTTAAAAACTTAATGGTATCTTCTCGTCCAATTTACCGCAGTGTCTCAAGACTAAAGTCTATGACCAGTGTGTGTTGCCAGTGGGACCGAGACGTGGTCGCTCACAATGGGCCTTATCAGAAAGCTCAAAGTCACCCAAAGGGCAATGGAGAGGGGTATGCTTGGAATTTCTTGCGTGATCACGTCAGAAATGATGATATCCGCAGGAGAACCAAAGTTACCGACATAGCCCGAAGAATTGCCAAACTTAAGTGGCAGTGGGCAGGGCACATTGCTCGCAGAACGGATGGCCGATGGGGCCGAAAAGTTCTGGAATGGCGACCGCGAACTGGAAGACGATACGTTGGAAGGCCTCCCACTAGGTGGACTGATGACCTGGTTAAGGTTGCGGGAAGGCGCTGGATGCGAGACGCACGGGATCGGTCAATGTGGCGACGCGGGGGGGAAGCCTATGTCCAGCAGTGGACGTATTTCGGCTGAAATGATGATGATGATGAAAAACAAAATGCTAGACTTAAACAACTTTCATTGGATCAAGATTCAACTTTGATCATCAAATATTTTACATATGTATTTTTTACAATCTGTTGTTGAAATCAAATACTAGACATCAAAGTGTTTATAGCGAACTTAGGTCTAGTTTTCTCTAAAATCAGTCTTCTCTTCAAGGTATAATTAATGTGATAGATTATAATATAATATTGAAGGTTAAACATTATACTTATTATATAAGCTTATTAACTAACAAATCATGAACTACATACCGCAGATAGTCTCTCTCGTCATGACTGGTTTCCATCTAGAGTCCTGTTCACTGTAAATAAAAAATAAATTAATATATTTTTATTACCTGCCTACTACACTTCTCTAGTCTCTAGCCAGAACAGCACAGCAGTGGGTAATAGAATTTCCAATCAGATGTGCATAGAAAATTTCTGTCTGACTTGGTTACTGTACTAAACAAAAGGAGCGTTCGTGACAAGAGAGATTGTTGAAAATTTAAATATTGCATCCCCCGCAATCTAGATTGCCTTATTGAACGTAGAAGTCACGTCCTTGCATAACGAACATATTCTTTGTAAATTATGATTTGTGTTTTATTGCCGTCGCGTCGTTAATTGTTTTTTTTATATTTTAATAGCTTTTGCCCGCAACTAAGGCCGTGTCAAAAGCGTAAAATTAAATAAAAATTGGGTTTAATTTTTGAAGCAGATCCCTTTATTCTTTTTCTAAAAAGAAAGTTGCCTAAATTACTCCTTTATCATCTTACATCAACTGCTAGCTTTTTGGAGATTTGCCGGAACAAACAGATAGCTAATAAGATAAAAAATAAACAAAATGTATCTTTTGTTAACAAAAAGTTTTTTTTTATATATACATATAGTAAAAACCTGTTATTTTGACATTAGAAACAGACACTTCAATTTTATTTATTTGTATAGATGTGTATATCATGGGGTCTGTAAAAGTCGGTAGTCTTACCTATAGAATTAACAAAAAAGTGTATTTGTACTTGAAGGTAGAATTGTTATCAAAAGGAAAATTTCATTTCCATCTCGACATGACTATGACAAGATAAAAATAAATCCAAAGCGACGGTTGTTGATATATAACCGACAGAAGTTGAAAATTACGACAAGTGTTAACAATAACTTACATTTCACTTTTTCAGCAGCAATTTAAAAATAATATAACATCGCACAGCAATGAATAGAAGAGACAATTACTTTTTATTTCGCATGACAATTATGTTGTACATATACGACAGAATGCGGCAGCTAATCCGCCGTAGCGTGACGTCGGATCAGATTTATTAACAAATTAGCCGCACAGCTTAGCTTCCTAGTTCATATACATAGTAATTTATGTTTTCACCACTTGTTCTCCTAGGGTAAGTTCACACCGTGACGCGAAGTTGATTCATTCATTTGTTTCATGTTCATAAACAATTGAATATCACACAAATGGAACTCAACTCAGCTCAACAAATCTCATCATTGTTGATTTAAGGCCGCTGCATGGGACGGCGACGCCGACGTGGCGTCCCTTGGCATTTTGTATGAAAAACACGTATCGTCTCGTTCCGCCCGGAATAAAATACGATACGTATGCAGCGACCTTTATCTGTTTCATTTTCATCTCCACCGGTATTGCTATACCTTTCATATATCAGTTTATATTTTACAGTAGCAGAGCATTATTTAATAAAGTTGCTAAGCATATCATAGCTTATAATTAGTTAAGTTACTTACGGTTCTTCCTGTCAGATATCCGGTTCCTTCTGCGCTCTCGAGCGACCGGTTTGCGTTTCAATGTGGCTGATCTCACCAGGCTCTCTAATATCTCATCATCCGCTGATAAGTCTCCACTGAAAATTTAATATTAATTAGAATAGCTAAAGATCACAGAGTAACAAAGAAGAATAGTAAAAAAATATACTATCAAGGTTAAAAATGGCGTTGTGCGTGCCCATACTGACAGGGATACCAATACAGTATTTGCTGGGTTTCAGTACAATTACTGTAAAATTATGTAGGTACTGTTAGTGGTTTTTTTGCCTTTTTCTGGCTCTAGGTTGAAATGAGATCGTTGAAAGGTATATTGACACATGCCTGAAATATTAGCTTAAACTGGCCAAATGTCAATAAGTAGTCAACCCATAATTCGAAATGAAGTTTTAGCCCCGGTCGGTGCATAGGTTGATATCGATAAAACTATTTCTTTGCTGCGATATACGAGAGTCCAAACTAATTAAGTTAGTTAGGATGGCTATATATAGACCGATCGTGTCATTTTAATGCGTATCTATTCGTATTTTTCCGGAGTCATAAAAAGTAAAAACAGTTCTCTTACTTGACTAGAATTCTCCTGCTGTTTGGTTGACTCTTTCTCCTGCCATCTGTAAGGCTATCAGTGTCAGGATCGGTCTTCAACAGTTCCTTCAAAGCATTATCTGCGGTGTGGTCACCATTTTTGTGTGAATAGTTGCCCACCTAAAACAATAAAGAACCTCTTAAACTTTTAACCTTATTCAAGTGTACAATTATTGACTTTTCTTTTGTTTCATTGACCACAATGGTATAATATGTTACTTGACTTACATCAATAATCATTTTGCCTCTAGTCTTATTTCTCTCTCTGTGATTGGCTTTCTTCTCAAGCTGTTGCAGCACCCTTTCCCTGGTAGTTCTATACTCCAGAGAAAACTCTGCAATGACCTTCAAGAACTCTGCAGGCTTGGTCTTGTGGATGTCGCAAGGAGGTACGCCCAGGAACAATAAGAACTTGTTAAATCTGTAACAAGCAAAAGCCTCGTTGTTCTCTCTATCTGAAGTGTATCGCAAGTCATTCATTCTTTATTCGCTAGGGGCAAATTCGCATTGCTCTGTACACTTAATTTTTATCACAACTGCATAGGCATTGTTTGCTATTCATATATTAAAAGTTGACAAACAAATCAATTTATCTAAGAATTTAGTTAGCATTAAATTCTATTGTAGCATTTAGAACTACATGATCGATTTGTTTAAAGTTTCCAAGACCAAAGAGATTTGCTTCATTATTCGAGCTTATTTATTACCTGCTCATCACCCTCTTTTTGATGACTGAGAGTAAGATGATCCTTTCGGCTGCATCAGTGAGGAACTCGTTGATCTTCGTCTTGAATATCTGCGAGCTGTCGTGCTTAGCTACGCGCTTCATGTGGTCCCAGGACGCCTTGCAGTCAGACTCAAGCTTCTGAAGATTGGCTGAGAGGACGTCGAAGTCTACCTTAGAGGCTCGGATAACGGGACCAACCTGAAAGGTCATAATGATGTCGTTGTAAAACTAGGTATTTGGCATTCTTAGCAACATGTGCTATTTCCGTATAAGTTATTTTATTAATCGTTTACTTTTGTTTTATTTTTTTAAATTGGTTTCCACAGAAGCAAGGCCTTGTACTTACTAAATTGGAAGTTTGAGGCATTTAAGAGAATTTTGCACCCATCACCAACAAGTTAAATATACATTATCAATATACAAACTGTGTACTAACTTCACTGAAAAAGTCGGAGCTATCCGGAAACTTCTCAATGATCATTTCGCAGATATGGTACAACAAGGGATGCTTGTGCACGGTGTCTTTGACTTCCACGACCTTGGACAAGTACTCCAGCCGGAATCCTTTGGCGTAGTTACCATTCAGATAGTTTCCAACCGTCCTCAACGTAGAGAGGATTACTTTGAAGGTCCTGTTCACCTTCAACAATTCTATACCTTGCTTCAGGTCCATCAGTGGTTCGGCGATTTCTTTCTGCAATTTTCAGAAGATTTATTTTATTTGTTCAGATATTAATATTCAAAAGTATTAACAAGAAAGACATCGGTCTTACCTCTAAATTGTCAAAATCCAATTTGAATACCCAAAGTTTGAGCCGTGATGAGAGTTCGTTTATAGAAGCCAAGGTGAGTAGAAACTGCTCGGCACTGCCCAGAGGCAAGTCCGGATTGGCGTACTGAAAATAGGCAGAATTAAAATTAGAACGCCTTTTTGAGCCTTTCAAGAGAAGAGATACATCAAGCCTCGTTATTCTCTGTGAGTAGACTTTATCTTAACGATTTTTATTACATACCTGTGCCTCTTGAATTTTTACTTTTTCTTCCTCCGTAGGTAACATAGTTAGCAGTTTTTCAATGCCCTCTCTGCCAATGACGGTGGCATCCATTTTCATAATAGCTGCCTTTATAGTCTGGGGTGTGGGTAATTTTTTCATTGCTATATTGATAGCATTCGATCTTTTAGCATCTAAAATAAGGTTTCTCTTTGGTTCCATTAATTTCTGTAAATGAAAAGTGGAAAGTTAACAACAGAACGCATATGGCTACATTTAAAAGTTATTATTCGTAGTTTTAAAGTATATTTTCTAGTGATTTATGTACCAGAATAATTCTGGAAAAGTAATGTTCTAAAAAACCGTGATACTTACTTCCTGAAGTTGTCCAAAGGTATAAGTGTGTGTGAAGTGCATGAAAAAAAAGAAAGTAAATCTAATTAGTAAAGAAAAATAATACACTTTATAATAATTCGTAAGTTTCTAAACCCTAATAAATATCATATACACTTAATACTATTAGTATAGTGAAAAAAAAATTATTCAACAAAAGACCCAGAACATAGATTAGACCGGTTGTTGATACAATTACTCTAGGCCTAACCAGGCCTAAAATTATTTTTAATATTATCTAAAATTTATAAAAAATCTCACTTTGATAATCAAGTCATTTGTCCTGGACTCAAACAGGTGCTCCAACATAGCAGTGTCTACGCTGACGTTAGGCAGATCATCCCATATAAATCCTCCAACTTTCGGCCTGATTGCTACTGGCGTTGGGTTCTCTTGTATCTCTCTCCAGAACAGCTTTACAGTCTTCTTATTCTTCTTTATAGTGGAGCTGTCAGAATCATTCGACATCTCAGCAGAAAGAGCAGGTTTGGGTGGAGCAGGTACGTTGTTTTTATTCATCATTGGGAAACAGCCAGGAAGAGGAGGAGGTATTCCCATTGGTGGAAACATTGTTGGAGGTGGTGGTGGTGGGCCGCTCGAGGCGTTGACTGCAGGTGATGACATATCATCTTCGGAGTCATCGCGCAGCTCCGAAAAGTCCAGGTCGCACAAATGAAATTCTCTGTGCAGACACCCCTTCCTCAGTTCTTCCCAATGCAGGTCGTTCTCTGATACTTTTATTTCGTGCACTTTAGGTGATTTCTCTATTGTTGGACTCTTAATAATTTCTTTAAAGTAAAACAAAATAAATTATTAGTATTTTTCTAAACTTCAGTCATTGCATAAGTAAGGAAAGTTTGTTACCTTTTGATTGAGATTTAGCTAATTCTTCTTTGGCCTTTGACACAATTCCTGCCATATCAGAAACCCTTATAGGTTTATCCTCAGTGGTAGGGCTGACTGGGCTGGTCAGCCTTTGTGCCAGATCTTTGATGCTGTGTTCTCTATTAAGCAGTATGCCCCGATCATCTTTCACCTCAGGGACGGGATCAGTCTGTTTTTGCCGCATCACGGTTATCGCATCAACAGCAGTCACACTATGGCCTAGAGTTCCATTTTGGATCCTCTGTTTCAGACCTGATGTGTATCTTTGGTTTCCTGTAAATAGTTATTTTTCGCATTAAATATTTTATCAATCGTAAATTAATATGAAATCATGAAAATCTCAAAAATTACGAGCAAAACAGAAGCAGAACAAAGCGGGTGACAAAAGAATTAGTAGTGGGTTAGTTCAAAGCACAAACCATTCTTTAAAACGTCTGCTAAGTTAAAATTCTTCGTTGTCCTATTGACATATTTTTCATCTTCCTGCTGATGTCCGTTGACTCCATTCGGTAAGCTTGAACCATTGACGTTGCCATTGACACCCGAGTAGCTCTTATTATTCGTGTATGTACCATTAGTATAGTTCCCAATCATAGAAGTGTAATTCCCATTGGTACTTGTGTAATTCCCATTAAGGCTCGGAAAGCTCACATTAGTGCTTGTGAAGCTTCCATTGGTGCTTGTAAAACTTCCATTCAAACTTGAGAAGCTGCCGTTTGGGCTCGTAAAACTACCATTGGTACTTGTTATACTGCCATTAGGTGTAGAAAAATTTCCATTTGTGGTTGGTAAACTAGTGAAACTTCCATTTGGGCTCGTGAAGCTTCCGTTAGTGTTGGGGAATAGTCCATTGTAGATGTCACTGGAATGGTTCAACATCTCCTGTTGCTGGATGATATGGTGTGCCTGTCTCGCGTACCGGTCTCGTCGTCTTCTCAAAGCTGAGCTCAGTTCTTTGTTCTCCTTGTTATGGTCAGTGATTGAAGGTAAGAATTGAGCGCGATGGTTATTCGTTATTTTCGATATGCTGTCTGTTTCAGTATGAGTGATGACTGGTTTTGCTGTTGTTAGTGAAAAACGGCATAAAATAAAGACACATTGATTAAACGAATGTTGTTTAAAATGCACTTGATCTTTGGTCTAGTAAATGGTAGAAACCGTTACCGTACGTTTACTTTAAGATGGCTCGAATAGGAAACAATCCATCAAATTGTGCATTTTAAACAACAATGCTAATAAAAACTTGGCAAACAAAACTCATCAGGCTCAAAAAGAAAACTTTAATTAATAATGAACTAATTGGAATGTGATAGAAAAAGTCTTAGTATATTTAAGGTATGAACTGCCATACCATGCAGAAAACGATGTAATTGTATGGGTAAAAATAATTAAAGCACACTGAGAAATCTTAAAACATAAAAATACTTTTAGTGGCATACCTTTTTCTTTGCATTGTTGTTTTTTGGATTTTCTTCTGTCATCGGTACCAAGATTAATGCTTCTGCATCGAATTGCAGTGATCACCGAGTCGTCTAATTGTCTGAAATCACATATTTTATGGTATTAGTGGGAATTGCAAAACGTAAAGGTTTGGTCGTTTTTTTAACGGCTTATAGACCTGTAGGGTGTACCAACAATACAATTTCTGACTGTTAAAGAAACTGTACAATAAGGTACATAAGTAAAATAGATATTTATGTTTTCAAAAAGCTTACTTTAATGCCGTTCCAGTCTCATCACCATCCTCATACAGTAAAACTGCTTCGAAAATCTGCAGCTGCCTCAGCAGATCCAAGTCCGTCCCCTGCTTTGACATATAAAGTTGGATGATGTCATCTATTCCTTGATCCTGCAGGGCATCAACTTGGTCATAATAAGTGTCTCTATCAGGAACGTTGTTCAGACACCTATTTATCAAAGTCGTAGCGTAAATCAGCAGTTCAGTGTCGGAAGCATCAAAGTCTTGCAAGATCTTCATGATGTTGTACCAAGGCTGTCGGCCATTGGACCCGTCGACAGAGACAATGGCGTCGATGAAGAGTAGACAGTTCTTGTCTGTGTATTCGACGAAGACTAGAAGAAGTTTGAGAGCGGTTTTGACCACGTGGCGGAATTTGCTGGCGATTAGAGAGTATAGCCATTGGACGCAGCGTTTGTGAGCCATCACACCGTGCATACCATCGACGTATAGGAGGATCTGAAAGTGAGAGAAGACGGATTACTAATTAACAATCAATTTGCCTTATTGGAAATTACACAAATACCAATGGGAATTTCACTTCTACGATTGGGAACTATACTAATGGTACATACACGAATAATAAGAACTACTCGGGTGCCTAGTTTTTTCCTAACTATGTTTGGGTCGGCTACCAATACCTACCAGTGTTTTTCATGGCTGAGTATTGGTCGAAGAAAATTTTAATTTAGTAAAACGATATCATCGACACAAGGAAGAAGACATGGAGCAATTTGTAACAGGCACGATACCGCTTAGCAAGACTGGGGGGTGACCATAAGCTCTTAGAGTAAGGTTATTATGTGTGTGTGTAAGGGACAGATGTATATGACTTGTATATATCTGTCACTTACGCGATCTCAAAATAACCTTACTTTAAGAGCTTATGGGGGGTGACCCCCTGGTGTCAGATTTGTAACACGTTCGATACCCCTTGGCAAGACTGGTATCACATTTGTAACACGCACGATACCGCTTGGCAAGACTGGTTTCAGTTTTGTAACAAGCACGATAGCGCATAGCAAGACTGATGTCAGATTTGTAACACGCACGATACCGCTTGGCAAGACTGGTGTCAGATTTGTAACACGCACGATACCGCTTGGCAAGACTGGTGTTAGATTTGTAACACGCACGATACCGCTTGGCAAGACTGGTGTCAGGTTTTCTAGTTTCTGATTACCCGTAATGGTTGTCAACATCTACAAATGTCACCCAGGACCAACGGCTTAAAGTGTATGCCGAGCCACTAAGGAATCTCGGTTTGTAAGGGATTGTCCCATCCACAGATCGATCCGTGCGGATATTATTACTTATTACGAACGCCTTAGCTTAGTTACTAACTATTACAAGAACGAAGAATCTGAAAAAAGCGCTGTAACCTAAAAATAATGAAGTAAGTCAGTTCGAATTGTTTAGACTCTAAATCATCTCAGAACTATATAAACATCACTGAATGAGACATATCATCCAATAATATTAGATGAGCAATAAATGCGGCCCAGGTATCCAGTGCAGTCAGCCAGTCACCTATGTAAATGTTGTTTAATTATTCTATTTGCATCTAATTATTACTGATTCTACATTCCATTAATGTATCTGCAAAATAATATTACAAGAGCCAGGAACGCGACTCAAATATTCCGTGAAGTTACATAAGTTAACAATGTTTAGTTAATCTTTACAAAAGTTCTATTTTCATCTGATTGCTAATTCTACATTCATGTAACTCCATTCATTATACATTTTTATATCATCAAAGTCTTAGGAAAACATGACCCAGATCATCGTACAATTTTATTATAGTAGGGTAAAGTATTTCTGGATGTTTGTTATTTCGTGCCTAAACGCATATTTGGCATAGAAAAGTTCATGGATGACCAATCTTCGGATTGAGCACGCACCCTACTTCCAGGGTACAAAAAAAAATGAGAAGAGACTTTAATAAAGTTAAGATGGACAATAAGAAAAACTATAGAAATTGAATGAAATTGAGTAGGAAGTAGAGTAGGTACCTAAAATGACAGAAGAAATCAAGAACTATGCGATGTTTAAGATAAGTGTCTACAGATTGTTGCTGTCCAAATGAATACCGGGTTAGTAGAACTTACAGCAAATACGAAGCAAAAGGTGTTGTTGGGGTCGTATCAGGTGGCGTTCTCTTGTTTCTGGCCTCACATCACGTGTGTCACACCGAAATGCGTTGATTTGCCCAGAAACCAGAAATATCGAAAGTTTAAAGATTTGATTCTTACCTGTCCCAGAGCTCGGAGTATATAGTCCAGATAGTTGTGGTCCGCCATATTCCCGACTTGCATGAGGCAGTCCAAGCCTTTGTTGGCGACGAACTCATGCACGAGGTCTTTATCGGACTGCAGGATCTGTTTGAGGGTGAACAGCGCCCTACGGAGCTCACGGCCTTGGGAGTGAAGTAATCTCTCTGTGGAATTTAAAAAAGGAAAACCATTAACAATTTTTGAGGATACTTTACCGGTTCTTCATCTACTTGGTTATAAACATGAGGGGCAATATTTGTACGTTAATAACAACATGTTACGGTAACTAATCCGAATGTCAAGCGGTGACTATGGTAACACCCCATACCTCAGTATTGCCCGTTGTCGATACGCCTATTTTTTAGGGATGTAACCAATTAGAGGGTATTAAAAATGTTTTGACTTTGTAGAGAACGTCTGCGATGTTGTAATGGTCGTGTAATAATCGAAGCTAAGGATACAAAGTGTTAAAAAAATACTATTATATTTTGGAAAATAAATTTTGAAGTCAAAAATGGCTTCGTATGCATTAATCACAAAATATACCTGTGCCAATTTTGGCTTCGTAAGCAATCAATCTATATGCGAAACTCTCTGAAGCAGTTCCTTTTTTACCCGACTAATCTCTAAGTCAAAAGGAAGGGTTATGATTTTAGCAGTCTATGTATATATGTTTGTATTTACTTATGTTCCTCCGTAGCGCCTAAACTATTCATCAGATTTTGATGAATAAGGTGTATGTAAATGCCCCACGCATTTACGCCTGCTGCTCCACATAATATTTAATGAATAAATTATACCTAAGTAGTACTTGTATTTCTCCTTTCAGTTAATAATTTTTTTAGCAGTCGGGTTTTATTTGATTTTATAATATTTAAATTTACCTAAATATTTGGTCAGTAAGAAAAATTTGCTATTGTTTTTTAATAAGTACCTACTACTGCAGATATATTTAATTTTCCATGAATTTTAAGGCTGCACAATATCTCATTAATTGCTGACCAACTTTAGTTGTTTTCCGACCACTATAAACAACTTCATTATATATCTCAAATTAGCCAGCAATAGAAATACACGGAAAAGTCTAGACAGCCTTATATAACTAGACTTATTAACTTACCAATGATGGCGTGAACGCGGACGGACAACTGGGTGCGCAGAACCAAGGCATTCTTGCGACTGGAACAAAAAAACATGGAATTATATTAAACTGTTAAAACAATACTTTCTTATTATTTTTTATTAAGTTATGAATTTTTTAGTTTGTTGTGTAGACTCAATTTTATCTCTTATGGTTTATTCAAAACCAAAAACATGTTGTTTTGTACGCCACAACTGGCAAAATATATTGTTTTGTACGCCACAACTGGCAAAATATGCAGATATCCCTGTTATTATAACATATTATTTGATGTATACTCTTGTTTTTATTATTGTAACTCAAATTTAATTTAAATTTTGACATACTTATTTTTAATTGAATTTAAATTTTGATATATTGATTTTTAATTGAATTTCAATTTTGTCATAGTAATTTTTTATTGAATTAAATTTATGACATTGTAATTCTAATATAAATTAAATTTTGAAATAGAATTTTTATTGAATTTTAATTTTGACATTTTAATTACCTACAATTTAATTTAACATTTGATATTGTATATTTTTATAATTGTTTGTCCAGTGCAACTAATTAAGACCATACTGTACTCATATTTTACAAAATGAATATATTATCTTATTTATTTATGTATGTGTAAACACTTAAAATTATTTTTTACCGACCATCGAACTGATCTGATGATGAAACCGGAAGGTAGGCACTGGAACTCCGTTATAAAACAATGTATCCTAGTCGTGTTTGGGCTTATTGGATTTGTCATGAGATGACCCCGACTATAAATGATTTTCATGTTAATATGAACAACCAAAACTAAAAAGAGAAAATATCCAAAAAAATAAACCGTCTCCCAAAGCAAAACATTACAACGCGAAAAATAAGTTGGTTTTCCGAAATCGGTGTTGAAAAACGAAAAAAGCTTTTTGCAAAAAAATACTACCGACTTCCAAATACAAAGTGAAAAATAACTTTATTTTTTGAAGTCGGTGCCTTTCGTAGGTACCAATTTTTTGCGTTATGGACACCGACTTCAAAAAATAAAGTTATTTTTCACTTTGTAGTTTTGTATTTGGAAGTCGGTAGTATGTTTTTGTAAAAAGTTTTTTTTATTTTTCACTTTTTAGTTGTACCTACCTAATAGGCAAGTTAGTAAGGTAACTATAACGCCAGAATAGATTTCATGAAACTTGAACATAACCGGTGAAATGAGAGATCTGTGTACCCCTTAAGAGTGTACTGGCGTGATGTTATGTTATAAAATGGTATAAACAATAAACAGAAATGCGATTGCAGCAATCCCGAGAGACTTGCCGTTGTTTATTGAAGAGTTCTGTTGTATATCTCCAAAGGTCTTCATCAGATCTCCACCAAAAAAAAATGTGACCAATTTTGGAACATACGTTTTCAAACAAAAAAAAGAATTTTCAAAATCGGTCCACAATTGACGGAGATATCGGTGAACATACAAAAAAAAAAAAAAAAAACTAACATGAAGTCGAACATAGAACCTCCTCCTTTTTGGGAAGTCAGTTAAAAAATAAGTCTCTGGTATTCCAGATGTTCAAGTCTGCAGTAGGCAGTGGTGACTATTTTTCGAGTCCACCGGGTATCTCAACAGTCTGGTTCAATATCTTCTTCATTCTATAAGAAATAAACTATTTCCCTCACATTTGCAAGAAAACCTTAATCCCTCGATCGCAAGTGTATAGCAAAGGATTTTGAACAGAGTGTACTTACTTACAAGTGTGCACAAAGGAATGCCGTTAACAAAAGAGACTTTTAAAACGAAAATAATAGTTTTTCTCGAAACATGATACCTCTATATTCCTATATTTTTGATCGGAACAAACAAGAAATGGTGTGTGAAATATATTATTCACGTGAAATACTTGAAAAGAACTAATATGTATATACTAACTAATCACATCACATCACATCACATCATCAGCCTATTAAAGTTCCCACTGCTGGGAGTGGGACACAGGCCTCCTCTCAGTGAGAGGGAATGGGCCGTAATCCACCACGCGGGCCCAGTGCGGGTTGGTGGATGACACTTGTCTTCGAAGTTTTGGTTCTAGGACATGCCGGTTTCCTCACGATGTTTTCCTTCACCGTTTTGAGAGCAGTGGTGATGAAATAATTTACACAAAGTAAAGCGCCTATCTATACTAACTAATATATAAGAATATTAGATAATAGAGCTGACGTGGGTGCAGATGTCGATATTCTATTGATACTTGCCTGAACGCTATCTTAGGCTTAATTGTAGAGGTACTAAACACCCACCTATGCATAAGCCCGTGGCTTTCGGGATGATGCAACTAGTCCTTTGTCCAAAGCCACAACTTCATGAGTACGAGTCCAGTTCCCAATTAATTTTGAGTGTCTGGTTTATTAATATTTTAAAATAAGTGTCCAATTGAAAACTGTATTAAGCTAATGTTTCTTAAGACTTCTTATAAAACACGAAACAGAATAAATGAATCAGCTTATTATTAACTAGCGAAACCCCTCATTCGCACCTTTCTACGTCTTAAAAAAAGCCGAGATCTCTTTAATATGCATACATTATCTAGTACCTTTAAACGAGCAGTTCTTGTAAATATGTATGTATATATATAATCTGAATCTCCTAGACGGCTCCAACGATTTTCATGAAATGTGCAAGGGTTTCGGGGGCGATAAATCGATCTAGCTAGGTTTCATTTTTATAAAACGTCGTTTACGTTACGTTTTCGTTAAGATATTTGTATTGCACATTATGTACACTAAAAAAGGTAAAATCCTCAAGAAAATCAGTTGCGTAGTTTAGAAATATATCGTGAGTCCACCGACAGACACGAAAATAGCTGAAATACATACCTACTATATTATAAAAAACAGTGTAACGTATTTTTTTCATAAATTAAATAATTCACACTAATATTACAAATGCGAAATTAGCTCTTTCTGTCTATCTATCTGTTACCTTTTCATGCTTAAACCGCTGAACCGATTTAGATGAAATTTGGTATGGAGATAGTTTGAGACCCTGGGAAGGACTTTAGCATAGTTTTTATTCCGGCAATCATCCTTTAAGGGGTGGACAACGTCTACCATGTTTGTATGGTGAAATAATAATTTCTCAGGTATGGCGGCCCATACACCTACAATATTATGGCGCGATTTAAAAAATAGGCTATTCAAATTTCTAATGCTACGCAGACCAAGTCACGGGCAACAGCTAGTACTTATATATAAAAAAAACAAAACTGGTAAAATATGGGTAGCTGTAAAAGCACTTCTGCATAACCCATCGAGGAAAACAGGCGTGATGTTAAGTTATATATAAAACATCGCAGGTCCACCGATAGGCACGAACACAACTAAAATACATAATAGAGCACAGATAAAACCTTGTAACGTGTTTATTTTAATATAAATAAAAAAAATAATTTAAAAAAAGACAAAAATCGAACTGTTAAAATATGACAGGCCTGGCGTGATGTTATGTTATGCGTAAATATTATAAATATGTAGGAACCTAAACTTAAAGTTGTCAATAATGATAACCAAGAAGATATAAGTTGCATTACAAGACAGGAATCTTATAGCAACAATGGAAAATAGAACGAAATTAAGTGGATAGAAATAAAATGTCCAGAGAAAAGTTTAATGTTAGTACCTAGTTATCATTTTTCGCTTAGCTGCTTCGGTAAGCAATACCGAACATGAAATACCGATACATTTAAATTGCAATGAATATGTACCCCGTTTCGTTACACAGATCTACTAACGAGAAATTGAAAACTTTAACACAATTCTATAAGCATAATCATCCGACAACATAATCATACAATTCTTAGAACGGGTTATTACTTAGTTAACAAGGGATCAACTAAATACTTTATAGAGAATAGAATATATTTTATTGTACACCAAATTAGATACACAAACTTATTTTACAAATAATTGAGAATTTGATTATGTCTAAATTGAACATGGCAAAAAATATCCTGTCAATACCACATGATAACCAAACTAAATTAAAGGTTACGACTCACAATTCGTTGAGTTCATCAAGGATGTCTTCGTCTTCGTCTTCATCCTCAGACATGTCCAAATCCAGGCCGAATTCAAAATTCAGCTTTATAAGACCATCATCTTCATCAGCTATGCCAGAATCTAATGATGCTTGTCTTAATTTTCTGTTCGGTACTGATCGTTGCACGGGATGTGCATTTCCCTCGACCAAGTCAGGTCGTGTGAAGTTTCGCGTGTCATCTTCCATTTTCCCCCCACAAATTGTATACAGGCTGTTGTGATTGTAACAATTGAGTTTTTCAACTTTTCCTAAGTTCGATATTAAGTGTATTGAAGAAGATTCTAATGGTTCTTTGCACTTTTAAAAAGAGTTGTCGTTATCATGATTTTATGAAAATGCCATTAGCAAAAGGTTCAGAAATATACACGAATTTAAAAAAAAAATACCACTGAATTTGTTTTAATTCGGACGCGACATTCGAATATTTATTTTTAATCGCGGTATCGAGATTTTTTAGGTCAGCATGATGTGGGAGTTGTGTATCCCATCGCTGCCTGCAGTGGACTGAGGGCCTGCGCCGTTGATAATATAATCTTCCCGACACGCGTACATAGGATAGAATACATGGGACACACGGATGCAGTGTCCGGCAATTTTCAATTATTACACGATTCCACTTCAGGATCCTGTTCCTACTTCCCGATTTGAGATATTCGTGCTGTCTGATCTGTGATCTTGTAACTAATTGGTATCTTTGAGGTGTTTATGCGCGTTTATATTGTTTCTTTTTTCAAAACATGATCTATATCCCTCATTGTAGAACAGTGACCTACTTTTTAACATTGTCGAAAATAGTTACAAAACAAAAGCCGATGATTTATATTATGTGGTCCTATCAGCGCTTAAAGTTAGTTAGATTTTCTCCGTTTGTAGTTACCGCAGCCTGTGTATAAGTTTTCGCAGTGTAAGTTCATTGTTTAAACGGAGACTAGGTTTTTGTTAACGTTCGACTTCATCGCGATTGAAACAGAATCGAAAAAACTGAACAGAACAAAACATGGTCGGTTTCGCTCGCTGCTAATAATAATATTACCCATACTTTCTACCGTGACGATATAAAGTGACATGTTACGATGACGAGAAACTAATCAACCTTACTGATCTTTGGGTGATATAACAAGACTTCATTAAAATATGGTTGTATGGAAAACTTAGTACCAAAATAAACGTGGGAGAAGCAACAAGTGTCCATGGATGTCACGTGTATTTTCTGCTAACCCGAACGAAAAAATGCTTTTACAAACAATTCAATTATTACTTTTTTAGAAACCATACATGCGTATTGTTTCTAATAAATGTCGTCAATCTATACCAATATTATAAAGAGGAAAGATTTTTTTGTTTGTTTGTTTGTACCGAATAGGCTCCGAAACTACTGGACCGATTTAAAAAAAAAATACCAATAGAAAGCTGCATTATTCCTGAGTGACATAGGATATATTTTAATCGCGAAAACGGGGAGCGAAGCCGCGGGGAACAGCTAGTTTTAAATAAAGAATTAATTCGGCAAATGAACAAACGATCAGTATCAAGATCTCGTTCATATAAAACCGCGAATTTACGCGTTTACCCGGTTACTAGTGTAACAGTAACCCAAATTAATCTACATGTGTCGAATCCGGTACTGATCTATTTTTGTTTCCATGGAAATTGGTGCGACGACCTTTGGTAGTCGCTAGATAGGTCCTAACTGATTTGAAAAACAATTAAGCTAAACAATAGATAATAAAATAAAGCTGGACACTTCTAGTCATATCTATAAAATATTTTAATAGAGGCAAGCTACTTGAGGTACGATAAAAAAATTAAAAGTCACATATGTATTTGTCTGAGTTAATGAATACCTACCAATGCAACCTCAGATATCACAGATCCACCGAGTTCAAACAGGATACCTAGTAGAAAAAAACGCATCGAAATTGATCTATTCGTTTGGGAGATGCGAAGCCCACGCCATCGACATAATTTTTTTTTTTGTTGCTCTTCTCGCAGTTCAATCAGAGTGATTAGCTACTGCTTAATTAACCGGGCGATCCTGTGGAGACTAAACTAGAGCCGCCAGGCACAAAAATCTTAACCTAAGCGACCACCCTTTGGACTACCCCCTATGGGGAGCCTACGGGATCAGGGTGACGCTGCGGGGACAACCAGGGCTGGATCATGATTAACTGACCTACAGATACAGACACAACGATAATATCTTACATTTTATATAAAACCCCTGTTTTGGTGTCGGGGGTAAAGAACTGTGTGTAACACAGGGCTTATGTGAATCGTAAAATCAATGTGGACATATAAATGTTTACTGGATTATCATTGTATCCGATGGACGTTGTCTAGTGAGGGACAAATGGCAATAATATATCGATAGTCATCAGCCATAAAATCAGTCGATAATTTTGTCAGAAGCCATAATTTTGTCAGAAGCCAGTATTTATTTATAAGTATTCCCAAAATATATTTATATAAGCTTAACTGGCGAAAAGTGGGTGTACTATAGTCGTAATTTGGCGAATATCGACCGTTCTATGAGATCGACGCGGGTATACGTACCTATATATATTTTCTGTGATTTTGTACTGAAAATAAAATGTATTTTTTATCTATTTTTTTTTAGTGTTTTCATGTTGTTATACTTCAGATTTAAAAATTTGTTTTTTTTTTTGTGTTGAAGAAAATATGTATTTTTGCTTGTTTTTTGTAAACCTTAATCATGATATTCCCCAGTTTGAAAACGATATTTTCGTTTCACGAGTAGCATGGCTGTGGTCAAGGCAATGTTTAAAAAAACCTTGCCCCACTTTAGCAATTACTCTTGTATCATCGAATGTGCATTTAAAAACATTTGAACTCATCGCAAACATGCAGACCCGGAACAACTATTTACAGGCCAGTTTTTGACGCGCAAAAAAACAGTTTTAACCCAAAAAAAAACGGTGTAAATTTGAAGGTTAGAAAATATAATATAAATTTGTTCCCTGCGTTAAGCGAACCCGCGACACGCAGCATAGCGTAACTGAGCCACTGCGTCAACCGTGCCGTCTATGCCGACGATAGATATCGATAATTTGATGTAAAAATATCGATATTTCCAAATATAAATTTATTTTGGCCAGGCCTTACTTATTTGAGTATTTAATTAAATTACAGTCAGTTAATGTCTATCAAGACATTCCATGAAATTGTTGCAGTCAGGAGTGTGTATGTATACCAGTGGTATGTGCTATCACAATACTGTTTTAGCCTGAAATACTAATTGGTAATGGATATTCAGATTCACAGTCTATTTCCGATAAATTTTTGTCAATGTGTCAGCGATCAGTACAATATTTTTTACACGGCTGCAAGGAAAGGGTTATGTTTTTCGCGCGTATCTTGTATGTATGTAATATTTTTTATTACCTCGTATCTTTCAAACCACTTGACGGATTTTTATAATTAAGACATCGTTAGATAGGTCTTGGCCGCCCAAGCGTTCTTAGATAAATGCCGTTAAAAAAAAAGCAAGATGGCGGATTTTGGGCGCCATATTGTAGGGGTTGCAATTCTTTTTTTTTCGAAACCCATCGAGTGGGGTATCAAAATGAAAGTTTTTTTAGAGGTGATTACAAAAATATATACCATTCTTATGATTAAAAGTAATACGAAAAAGAAAATTATAACTAAAAAGTTGAAAATAAAAAAAGTTAATAAAATCAAAAAACCCGACTGCAAAGATGTAAACAAGAAGAAAATCATGCTGTGCAGTCGGTGGATATTTATAGTTTTGGTCAGCCTGTTGTTTGTTTGGTCAGCCAGGTCAGTAGTTGTTTACATCTTGCAGTCGGGTTCTTAGATTTTATTAACTTTTGACCTTCAGTGTCTCTAATGAAACTGTGCTACATTGTTATATTTGTATACTAATACTCTGGCAGCACACAGAGATACCTGTCGGTCTATTCCGTAACAAATTCACTGTGTAACCTAAGGTGGAGTGAGTTTGAATTGAACTGTAATTCCAAGTTGATTGGATGCATTGATAGGTAGGTACTTCATGTTCATTTCGCCCAAACATTCACGGTGAGATTTAACAGAATAGACCAGCTGAACCATTTTATAACTACTACCTTGTACCTGTGTACTCAAATAAATATATTTTATTGATTTGATTTGAAATATATCGCAAAATTAATGTAAACCATTGTGATGAGGTGACTGAATTGTCAACAGCCTTTGACACTATTCAGGTACGGTGTGCACTCGCGCTTAATACGGGCTCTGAAATCTCAATACAAGGATTCCTTGCTTGGGAAAGGATTATTGAGGAATGGATTTGTATCTCAAGGGATGTTAGACTGGGCTTTGTGTCGTCTACGTGGCACTTGTACACGGATGTTCTATGTTATTAGGTCTGGTTTCCGCACTTAGTCCTTCAAGTGGACCATTGTGCGTGGGCCATGGCGGCCGTTGGGTGGATTATTCCAACCAGCCCACCTCCCTCCAGAAGCTAATTAGGGCTCCTGGTTTTCTTAGAACTTCTATGTAAGATCTGGGCGACCCGAGGGTTAGTGTTCTAATCTGGGTGACCCCTGTGCATTCAAAGAGAACATGCGTAACGGTTTCCTCAGTCTCCATGCATGCCCTGCATAGAGGACTGTCCGTTATGCCTATTGTGTGGAAGTGTTTGTTAAGTGAGCAGTGTCCCGTGATGGTCCCCGTCACCAGGCGCAGGCCATTCCTGTCCAGGCGTATCAAACGTCTGGTAAGCCTACTGTCCAAAGATGGCAGAGCTTCTTTGGGCTGCCTACAGCCTGGTGCCGAGGTCCACCAGTTTTCCTGTAGCCACCTGCGTATTTGGTTGAAGGGGATGGGTATAACAGTACACGGATAATTGTTTGATAGATTTGAAAGAGCGTGCAGGTTGCGCAGATGATCAAGTCCTATTTGCATCGTCAGCAGAACAGTTACATGACATGGTGACTGTGGTGAATAAATTATTTAAGATTAAAGCGATGTGAAAAATGAGAATAAGACGAGGGTGTTTGAAAGAGAAAAGGGCGTATCGTTGTGAAATGCGAAATTAAATTGTAAGACTGTGGAGCAAGTGAATCAGTTTGTATATTAGGGAAGCAGCAGTGGTGGCCCAGTGGTATCGGCCGCAAGTTACAAGTTGTAGATCGTGGGTTCGAGCCCAGGCAAGCGCTTTACTTTGTGTAATTATTTCATCACCACTGCTCTCAAAACGGTGAAGGACAACATCGTGAGGAAACCGGCATGTCCTAGGGCCAAAGAAGACATGCGACATCCACCAATCCGCACTAACCCCGCGTGGTGGATTACGGCCCATTCCCTCTCACAGAAAGGAGACCTGTGTTCCAGCAGTGGGAACATTAATAGATGATGATTATGGAAGTTCACAAGGTATGGCAATATTTAAGCAGAAGTGCAAAGGTGAGTCAATGCAGGCAATAAAGTGAATGGTGCTACACATGTGATTGTGACCAAAAAGATGTCCAAAAAGGCTCGACTCGCTGTTCATAATAATGTGAAGGTATTGGCACTTATGTTTGGTAGTGAATATTGAGTGTGGCAAAAACGACATGAAATTAGAAGAAATGAGTGGCGTTCTGTAGTTTATGGTTTTTTTCGAAAAATGCGTCAGTTTTTGTATAGGTGGGGAAACTGGGGTTTAGTTGCACTGTCGAAATAACATTATTTCCTGCAAGCGGTTGAAATCCATAATTGAATTGTGTTAGGTATAAGTCAAACTAAATCTGAGTTGGCGATTAAAATGTTCATCATTGCAATGTTTCTGGAACTTCAGTTTTTTTGGTATTTCTATGTTTGTCCCATAATATGTGAGCATCAGTCTACCCTTGAGAGATTGCTTATGAATACAAAAACAAGTTGCAATTAATATAAAAAGCGTTGGCATATGCTTCTGGAAAAAAAGTGTCCAAGAGCGAGTCAGGTTCGCATGATTAGGGGTCTGTTAATTCTTAGTATTTCATACCACACTGCAGTAAGCAGAATTAAAGTGATTTTCTTACTCATCTTCTACCTAGCCTTTTTCCCAACTATATTGGATCGGCTTCCAGTCTTACCGGATTCAGCTAAGTACCAGTATTTTACATGGAGCGACTGCCTATCTGACCTCCACAACCCAGTAACTGGGTAACACGATACCCCTTGGCAAGACTGGTGTCAGATCTCAAGCTTCTGACTACCCGTAACGACTGTCAAAGATCTTCAAATGACAGCCGGGACCAACGGCTTAACGTGCTTTCCGAGGCACGGAGGAAACTCGGTATGTTGAAATGGTCACCCATCCACGGACCGACCTCGTCAAGCGTTGCTTTACCTTGACGATCGACCCGTGCGGCTGTTATTATTTAGCCACGAGCTCCTCAAAGTGATTTTCTTACTGAAAGTCATAAATGGCAGCTAAAGTAAACGCTCTGCTAATGAAAAGCTAAGTGGATCCAAACAAGCTTTTGTATGTAGATGACAAAAATATCATTCTATACATTATACTCGTCTTTTTTTTATTATTTCTACAAAATCACAAAGTAAAGGCCTGGCTTGCATATTTTTTTGAATCTGGGCTTATGAGAAGGCATTATATATCTTTCATTAATTGACTTGGACTCTAAATTTTCATCATAGGAAGATTTAGAGTAAAGATGATTCTTTAAACCAAAGATTATTTACAGATAGACGTGATGTATAAGGATTTGACGACTCCTGAAAAGTCTCTTAGTACCACAGTATTGTGATAAATTAATTAGTGATCTGAGAGGGGATTAATTGATTCTATCTGAGCTTTTAACAGATTTCCAGCTACACGAGAAAAGCCGATTATATTTTTTCTTTTAAATTGAAAGTAGATAATATTTTTTTAAACTATATTTTTGTACTAAAATAATGTCAGATCGCAATGACCCCAAATACTATGTTCTTATCTGTTTGAGGAGTTGCTACGGCTCCATCATGAGACTAGCTTCCTAGTAGGTGCCATATTATTTCAACATTTCCAAAGTTACGTAAGTAGGCCAAGCTTCAGCTTAGTTAAATGCCAAGAAGTGCTGCAGAAATGTCGTTTTTTTATCGGTTACATTTCTAGGAGAGTGCGTTGGAATTGCACGATCTAATTCCACCTAGCCCGTTTCATCATCGGACTACCAGACGTACGGCGATGCGCCATCGGTACATGGTGGACATCCCACCCATACGCACAAAACACTTTTATTATGCGTACAGCTATGGAGTAGAATTCCCTGATGGAGTCTGTGTTGCCCGAGAGCTACAATCTAGGAGTATTTAAGTCATTAGTGAATAGGTTATTTCTAGGCAAGCGTGTCTCAACATCAACCACATCATCGCTTACCAACAGGTGAGATACTGATCAAGAGGAAGAATACAAAAAAAAATGGGTTACTAGTTGATGGACAGACATACGAAAGCATGATAATATAAATCATGTAATCAGTCGTTCACAGACGAAAATTTATTAATTTCAGGACATTAAGAGACTTTGAATGCCATTGCCAAATCAATCACTTTATGCGCAAAAAGCCATCTGGCTATTAGGACGTTAGCTGCAAAACATTTGTCATAATCGTTTAGGCAGATTTGCAGATCCCCTGCATTTGCAGTTGCATGTCAATCATTGTATAATTGTATAAATCATCATTCAGGATATAGGACCCAATCCACTCGAACAAAATAAAATGTTATGTCTTTTTAATTTTATGCCGTATTATACTTTTATTCCGCCGTTCAACTTTCGATCCAAGTATCATTATTATATGAATGTGTTATAAAAGTTTATTAGTCAGGCGAGTTTAGGAATACCTTTAGGTTGACGTCACCTTTGCAAAGAGGTGTAAAAAATTTAATATGCATGTATTTGGGGGCCTTATTACTTTTCGTTAAGGAAATAATCCTTACAGAAGGATAAAAGTAAATAGTAAGTTTCATGTTATATGAAACATTCTACAATTTTCTTTCTTTAAAAGTACCTAGCAAATAGATATAATTTGTTTAGGATTGTTTTTGAATATAGCGGTCATTGGCATTTGATCGATAGTAAACCTTGAGGCAATGCGAAGATCTAGATAAAAACAGTATAGTCTATCGTTATCAAAACAAGTTTTTTAGTATTATTTTGATGAATACCTAAACTGTTTTGTTGTGCACCATATTTTTGGTTTAACGGAGTGAAAGTTTGACAGTTTGGTCTTGTTTTAAGAACGGGCTGCTAATGTGCACCTATTCAACACAACGTGTATCGGATTAAAATCTTGTCAAGCATGCTAAGATCAATCTGCAAGATCTCGTGCATGATGCACTTATTGAACGCTTGAGGATCATTTACTAATGGATGCTAGTCTAGCTTTGTATTAAGTCATATGTGAACTGAAGGGGAGCAGTGCCGGAACGAAGCAATGAACGTCGGTGAGGGACCAATGACGCATATTCATTGGGACACTAAACTTCATGATACATAATAAAAATATATGCTGTTATGAATAATCTAGTCTAAGTGGCAGGTTCTTTACTTGATTCAATTAGTGTCGATACTTGTACTAGTCTAAACATAAGTATTAATGGATATTGGAACCAGACACCTAATACATACCAATTTGCACTGGACCCATATGGTGGATAATAGCCCACTTCGTGTCACAGAGAGGAAGTCCGAGCCGAGTTACACGAGAATAGTCCGGACATTATATGTTTGAAACACTTAAAGTCGGAAAATAAAAGTTTTAAACAAGTCACTTTTCAAGGAGCCTGATGCAGTTGTTAGATTAACAGCTTTTGAAACTGGCATTTTGTTGCTAATAACCTATCTCCGTAAATTGGATTGCACGGCAGTATAGAAGCAGGAGATTTGTTACAGTTAGCACCTAACTTTAACAAGATTATCTTAGTTTTGATTGGTATGACTCTTAAAGAAAGTATTATTAAAAACTGCTTGTGAGTCACAGAACTGCAGCGTGTAACGGGTTAAGTCAGAAGGATAACTCTAACTAACAATGTTAAACCTATGTACTTTAGCAGTCGATTTTGTACTTCCGTTAAAGTCATATTTAGTTGATACACAAGCAACAAGCATGTACCCCACTTGATGGTAAATGGTAACCACCGCCCTTGGAATACCAGGGGTACCACAGATGCGTTGTCCGTTATTTTTGAAGAAGGCTCCCTACAATTTGTGTTCGAATATATCGACTTTTGAACTCAATTAAAAGATCTGGATATATCCTTAATCCTAAGTGGATACCAATATTTATCTTCTTGAAGAAAGCGATCTTCTTAAGTCAGTCTGAAGGGTTACATACATGCACATATAGTAATTTGTGTTTCAATACGCTGCAGTCATCGTTAGCATCATCATTTCAGGCGAAAGACGTCTACTGCTGAACATGGACCTACCACAAGTGTCGCCACATCGACCAGTGCACCTCGCATCCTGTGGATAAGCCATAAGTCCACCTAGTAGGAGGCTGCATTATTATAACTTAACTAGCTTCTGCCAACGGCTTCGCCCGCGTGAAAAGTGTTTTCTTATCCCAAGGGCACATTATACCGGGATGCAAAGTAGCCTATGTGCTATTCCAGACTATCTTTGTGCGAAATTTCATCCAGATCCGTTCAGCCGCTCTGGCAAGAGGAAGATGCCACATCCATCCAAACTTTCACATTTATAATATTAGTAAGATGATATTATAAATACCTGTCTTGAAGACCTTCGAGCTCTTCATCCTGTTCTCCGAGCGTGGAGTCCAGGTCCAGGTATGGCCCATAGTCGCCATCTTTGAACACCTGTAGCGTCGCATCATCCAGCTGGAACAAAGAGTGGGTACTTTAATATATCTATTTCAAGAATTATTCTCTCAGGAGCTCACTTTCTTTTGTATTTGCAATCTTAAATAAAATAACATCCTTAAAAAATTTAGATACTTTAAACGAGTTAAGTATAGAATTTATTATAACAGAATTAATATGTATTTCTACTTTTAATTTTGTATTTACAATCTTAATTTAATCGTAATTCTTATTAAAAATAATGTAATACTTTAAACGAGTTGAGTATAGAATTTATGATACTAGAAATAACATTTATTTCTGTTGAGGCGCATATGATGCCACAGACAGACACACAGATACACAGATAAACAGCAACGCACCTCAAACATATAACACCCCTCTTTTTCCGTCGGGGGTTAAAAACAGACGTGAGCGAGTCTTTTTAACCGACTTCCCAAAAAGGAGGAGGTTCTATGTTCGACTTCAAGCTTGTTTTTTTTTTTTTTTTTTGTGTATGTTCACCGATATCTTCGTCAATTGTGGACCGATTTTGAAAATTCTTTTTTTGTTTGATAAAGTATGTTCCGAAATTGGTCCCATTTTAATTTTGTGAAGATCTGATGAAGAACTTCGGAGATATACAACAGAACTCTTCAATAAATAACGGCAAATCTCTCGAGATTGCTGCAATCGCATGTCTGTTTGTTGTTTATAACATTTCATAACATAACATCACGCCAGTTCGCTCTTAAGCGGTAAGCAGATCTCTCATTTCACCGGTTATGTTCAAGTTTCATGAAATCTATTCTGTCGAAATAGTTCCCTTACTAACTTGCCTATTAGGTACGTACAACTAAAAAGTGAAAAAACTTTTTGCAAAAAAATACCACCGACTTCCAAATACTAAACTACAAAGTGAAAAATAACTTAATTTTTTGAAGTCGGTGTCCAAAACGCAAAAAAATAGTACCTACGAAAGACACCGACTTCAAAAAATAAAGTTATTTTTCACTTTGTAGTTTAGTATTTGGAAGTCGGTGGTATTTTTTTGCAAAAAGTTTTTTTATTACTATTATACCCAACCAGATCAAGCTATGGAAGAAAATTTGTTATGGTATGCTGGTATTATATAAATTATCTGTGGTTATGGGTAAAGGCTCCAAATTATTTAGCTAAGCTAGCAAAGTATCCCAAGGAAATCCAAACACATGGCAACTTTTAAAAAAAGTTACCCATAAACTTAATAATGAAAATGTCACGTTTCTTTCCACTCAACAACGAGCATGAACTTCTGGGTTTTGAGCCAGAGCCATATCCATAATTCTTACACCCAATTATGCTTATCTGTGAGGTACGGAAACTTGTTTAATTTGTTATTTTGAACCAGGTGTTTTAAACTAGTATTATCTGAATTTTTGATCTACCTATACAAAACTATATTATACTAATGTCTAGATTATGTCTAGAGAATGTATTGAATATTTGATACCCCGCTGCTAGGCAAAGTTATATTCACTTGTTAGTGAAATTAAGTATTCTTCCATAGGTATATAATCAAACGCTGTTAACAGGAGAGGAGCTTTTAAGAGAATACAAATATTTGAAACCTCATCTTACTTTGTTACGTTTCCCGCCTGATCTGCTGAACCAATGCTGATGCATTTTGGTATAGATTGAAACTTGAAGAAGGACTTAGAATAATTTTTATCGCGGCAGAAACTATTATGTTATATATTTATGAAGTATATATTGTGCTGATAGATCGACCTGCAAGGTTAAGTGACGTTAAATCAGATTATCGGATGGGGCATCCGGTCCGTGTATCGGACAACCGTTTCGAACAGGGTTGCCGAGGTCAGGTGGCCAGTTCGTTAAAATTCTGACATCCAGGCGGGTCTGGTACCTAGTCTGTTAAACTAAAATACTGCAAGATATTTACGGTATATTTTTACATGGTACAAATCCGTTCCGCCGTTTTAGAGTGATTGAAACACAGACATACAATATTTCACATTTAAAATAATAATAGTAGGATAGCATTTCTAAAAACAAAATGCCCTCTTGCCTCCCCTGTTGTGGAATAAAGCAGTGAAGTTTGTTTCATATATTTATGTCAACGCCATCTATATAGAGCGTTATGCACTTTTCTCAAACTGTCTCTCACTTCTAGTACATCTAGTTACTCGCCTAGCCCATAGATGGCACTGAATACAGATGTTGACATACAATTAAAACTGGACTCGTCAATTTCAATCAAACCCATATTTTTCTGATAAAAACTGCATGGTTATTTGCAAAGCCCACACCTTTTGGTGTCAGTTTTTAAGTGCTTTTTATTTGCTAGATAGCAGAATTAAAAACATGGAATTATGTTACCAAAAGTAAGTAGTTTAAATACCAAACTACTAAATCGTTGTATTTATCAATTTATATTAGGCACATTCCACACTTTACAGGGATTAACAAATTGTATTTTAACGAGGTAGCAAGTACTTCAATTTAATTTTGATAAGAACCGTGTTCCCGCTAGAACGATTTGAAAAATCTCTATGTTTGTTTTTTGATTAATAGTTCTGCTGAATTATGAAAACTATACACGTACATGAATCGGTATATCTGGGCAAAACGTAGTACCTACCCATAAAATGAAAGGCTTCTAGAGGTTACGCAATATAGCAATTCTTGTAGGTAAGTAGAAGTCTCCTTTTTTAGGTTTAGTACCTACGAGTATTGTTCAAAGACTAAGGGCCGATTTTACCCATAAAACTAATCGCGATTAGATCAACTAAACTCAGTTTATGCAAATACAACGTTCTGATTGGTAGTTTCTCAGCGGTTTCACCAATCAGAAGGAAAAAGTACATCCCCACTTTACGTGTACAGTAGACAAACTAAAAAAAAAGGTTTTTCATGATTTTATTTTACCACTTTGTGGGCGTGATTAATATATATATCCATGCTAAATTATAGCTTTCTAGTACTAAGAGTATTTGAGCTAAGCTGCGGACAGACGGACGGACAGTTGGACATGGCGAAACTATAAGGCTTCCATGTTGACTACGGATCCCTAAAAAAGGATACGCGGTATCCGATTTCAAACAAATCTCGGTGACTGAGTCAAATTCAGGCGATTGATGAATATGTTATGTCGAAAAGCAAAATAGAGCAAACAAACTTAAGTATATTACGTCTATTATTCTAAATAGGTTAACTGTATTTGTTATATATCAACGATATAAAAGCAATATTTCTGGTTTGCTATTGTTTACGGATCTAACATTTGGAAGTATTATGACCCATTTTGTTTCGAGGCCAGTTTTGTTGAATCACATTTGTATGGTTTCCTTTTCTTTATTTCATCAGTTAGTCGCGAATTGTTGGCGTTACGCGCATTTGATTCGCTAGGTTTACGCGTGATTTCACAAAAAAAAACATGTAATTTCATTGCAACTGTGTCTAATACCACGGAACGTTCTAATTCTGGGGAAAATTGTGAACAAGACTCACCGACTTATGTTAGATCAGCATGAACGATTTGAAATTTAGACAGATTCAGTTTGCGAACAACGAAAACGAAAAACCGATCAAATACGAGTCGGACTCGCGCACGATGGGTTCCGTACCATTCTCGCAAAAAAATCACGTTTGTTGTATGGGAGCCCCACTTGAATATTTATTTTATTCTGTTTTTAGTATTTTTTATTATAGCGGCAACAGAAATACATCATGTGTGAAAATTTCAACTGTCTAGTTGGTGACAGACAGACAGACGGACAGTGGAGTCTTAGTAATAGGGTCCCGTTTATACCCTTTGGGTACGGAACCCTAAAAATCACAGATACCTACAGAGCATCTGAACAAAGAAAACATGGTAATATTTTCATTAAAAATTATAATCAAAATTAAAAAAATATAATAAATGGAAACATTACAGTATTAGGTAAGTACATTTGATCTGCAGTTTCTTATTCAGTTCATTTTCATATCTGTTTCTTGTTCATAAAGGTACTAAGATCTAACGCAATTAGTTTGATATTGATATATATAATATTAATCAATTATTGCTAATTATTTTATCCGATTAATTACTGTCTTTTGGGGAAAAGACCAACCTCGCTAAAACTACTCCGGTGATTAGAAATGATCTATTAAAATACCACCCCGAAGCACCCTCTGCGCAACGCCTGTAAGGGCACATCCCTGTACACAATCTTTACCAACACAAATAAATAAGACATATTCGCAAACGCTGGATTTCAATGTCGACAGTCGAATCTATATTTAACAAATCTAATTTTAGTCTGAAATAAACAGAAATTGACATATTAATATCGATCGATTCCTAGTTATCGTGTTTACAGACATCTGGAACTCCACACTGTGTTATTTGGCAGTATTCCAAGTCGTTCCTACCTGTTGGTAGGTGTTAGGAACCCGAATGGACTGTAGAGATAATCCGAACGCGATAAAAATGTACTAAACTGCTAAACACCCACGAGTAACGCAACAGGTCTACAGGAACAATATACCACGGGTATTTAACGCGATGATTATGAAACGCGAAAGTTTTAAAGTTAATAGGTCTACAGGAATACGTTTTTATATTATACTAGCGGACACCTAGCGGTTTCACCCGCATAGTTCCCGTTCCCGGGGGAATAGAGGGATAAAAAGTAGCCTATGTCACTCGGGGATAGTATACCTTCCCAAAGGTGAAAGAATTTTTGAAATCGGTCCAGTCATTTTTAAGTTTATTCGTTACATACAATAATACGAATCTTTCCTCTTTATAATATTATTATAGTACATATATTAAGTTTAGATATAGAAATGTAAAATTAAAAAGGTTTGGGTGTTTGTTAATCAGTCACGTCTCAACAGCTGAATAGTTTAAAAAATAGTGACGAGATTAAAGTGTTTTCATCACTGCATAATATACTGTCACATTGCATAATAACATAAAATAACTGTATTTTATGTTATATATCCAGTTTTTTATTCTTCATAATAATTATACTATCGCTGCAATGTTTGTCAATGGTAGCGCTTTAGTTTGTCGAGCGAAAATTGTGTCACGCTATCGTTCGTCGATCAAAAGCTTTGTCGTCCCATCGTTTGTCGTGAAAACAATCGTCGCACTAACGTACATTGAGCTAATGTGTTGTCGCACCACTGATGGTCGACATATCGTACTGTTGTCCTAACATTTGTCGCAACTTTGATGCGGAATCGTCAGGTAGACCAGACTCTAGATTAGGACATTGGATAATTGTACGGTTGTGTTCCGCGTGTAGAAGCTGGTAAAGGATAAAAGGTGAAGAAGGTTCTACTGCTGCTCTGTGTTTGTCAGTTTAAAAGGTATAACAGACACTTCAAACATTTCAACTTACTCAAAACTCCAAGTCGTCAAAGCATCGGCAAATTGTAGTGGAATGGAAACAATAATTTGTTTGACTCATTTGCGTCAAATCCACAAAAAAAAGAAAACTGTGTGCCTCATGATTTGACTGAAACGCGTGGTCTGCATTATGAATTTGTAGCGGTTGACAAGGGACAACACGAAGATGAAAATATGTTGCGCTAACACCGAGTAGCATGGGATTAGGGCCAGAAGATGATGATGTTTACTATGTCGCCATTTATAGGTGACGGTAATTTAATTAACTCTCTAAAATCACCATCGTATATTTACTGAGGATAAGGAAGCAACAGCATTCTGCTGTAACTATAAATACATATTCCTATACCTGAATCACCTCACCGTGTGGAAATCGGTTGTTACGGTATGCCCATGTGCACGTGGTGCGGAGGAATGAGGAACATGTCATGAGGAAAGTTATATGAGTAGACTAAGACCATAGAAGCGATGGCTATAAAAGATGATATGGCTAGAAAAAGCTAACTATTAAGATCACGAACGAATATATGGAAGAAACTGACGAACGAATTTATTGACTTGTGTGCCCTGGCAGTTGGGTGTGTCATGCTCTCTCTTATGCCTCTCTGGTGGTGGCACATGTGTTGGATAATTCGGTTCACTACATGATAGTTGAGCTGAGTGGTGCCAATCCATGCGTCATGTTCGTGAACGGGCGCCAACAGTCGGGATTGGTCATATCTTAGCTGCGTCGGCCTGTTTTCAATTACGTACTTATTGTATTTTTGAATTCTTGTTTTACTCTAGACGCTTTTACGTGCATGTTTTTCTACATCGTTCTCATATATATGTATTTTCACAACAAGAATGATGTAACCAAATATTTAAGTAATTAAAACTGATGGAAAAGAGTGTCCATGGAGTTTCTTGCACGTTCTTCTCCACATAGACCTACTGAAGCTAGAGAATGTACAACTAGATTTACATTTTGTTTGTCAATTCAAAAGTACCTATATAAGGTTTAGTTGAAATAAAAATATTTTGATTGTTAATTTTGATAAAGATATGCTGCAATAATTCAAAATTTTGGCATAAGGATCGAGAATAATAAATGTGGATGGATGGATGGAGAGGGAGGGGATGGCCAAAGAAAAGATGGATGGACTGTGTGAGGAGTGATGTGAAAGAAAAGGGAGTCAGTGATAGCGTGACGGGTCACAGGACGGTATGGCAGAAAAAAATGTGTTGCGCCAACCCCAAGTAACATGGGACTAGGGCAAGAAGAAGATGGTAGAGAATGATGGATACCTAAGTCACTTACGATATTATTTTATGAGAAAGAAACCAACAAGTACATGCACGATGTGTTCATAGATAAATATTTACCAAAAATAAAACAATTGGAAAACTATTAGCATGTTGAAGCTATGGCGAAACCATATACAAAATTAATTTGCATTTAGTTATCGTCAGCAGACCGGTCGGACGAAAAAAATGATAAGAGCTGTATTATCTAACAGGCCATAGCTAAATGTAATGCGCAGTATTATAAAATTAAGATTTTAAACGCAAATTATATTTAATAATGTACCTATAGTGATTACCAAAATCACATTGACGTCAATCCTTAAATATGTACCTACCTGACTTGCAAGAGGATTGCTGAAACTGATAAGTGCTCGAACAGCTGCTGAGGATATATTAAAAATACAAAGTGAATACCAAATTATTGCCATACAACCTACTAAATAGTAATTTTGGATGATATTAGAATAGCAAAGTGGTTTGCCGTCAAAGAAATTTTTCAATTCTGTCTTATCTCACATCAGTGGTGCTTCATATTCCCGCATAACGTGAACTTTGAAAGAAGAAAGAAAATTAGCCTCTGTTTCTCAATAATATATCACTGGTTTCTCCCTGATGTCTCAACATCAATAGGCGGTGTGACTCAGTTTGTAGTAAGACAATCTTAATTTATTTTATGAATAAGTTCCTTTGCATATTCAAAGCGGTATTCCCCAGTTATTCTGTAGCGGAAAGCAGTAGTTTCGTCTGAGGAAAACGGATGCATATTGTTGTCCAAGAAAGGAAGGATTTAAGAACTCTGCTGATTGTAAGCAACTAGTTTATTGGAAGAACGAAGCCACGCAATTGGCACACCGTTTTTGAAACTCAACGTTCAACTCAAAGGCAATTTGGTGAAATAAGGCATTAAAGAACAGTTTCTGGTTAGAATATGACTTAGTTAGCTACTAGTATATGACTTATAGCTACTACTAATATATGACTTGGTTAGTTAGTTAGCTACTAAGCTCCTGGAGCTGGAACTCAGCATCTAACTGGGACATAGTGTGTCATAGGTGTTGGTACTGGTAGATTTAAACCTTTGATAACCTTGGCAATGTCAATGGCCTCTCTTTGGGCATAGTTAAGAACTAAGAAGATGTAGCAGAAGGCTATAACAACGATTGAATCGAAAATATAGCGGATTATAAACTTTCAGTTTGGATTACGTTTGTAAAAAGGACGATGAGTCCATTGTCCGGAATGTAAGTTGGTGCTGGAGTGATATCTTATCTCGTCAAGGTCACAAACTGTAGTAAAAGCACTTGCGGTGTTCTTCGTTTACAAGGTCATGACCACCCACGAATATGGGCTACTAGTCATTGCCGACATGATTGTGTTCACATGTTATTCGAGAACGTACCTACATTGTTCTGACGTCCTGTAGGTAAGTTGGACTAAATTTTTGACGAATAATTGAAGTCATATGTAGATTTATTTCTTATCGACATATTTCTCCTTATTTTCTTTAAAATCATGTCATATATAATCGCTAAAGTAACATTTACTTTTTTGGTTTAGTGAAAATTAAATTATTATTTTTAATATATCACCCACCTACTATATATATCTCGTGATTATTAATTAAAAGCATGTATGTAATAATAACCTTTCGCCTCAATCAGTACGATGTCGATGATTAAAATGATAGCTTAGCATGATAAAGTAAATAATATAGACACAAATAATCCACTTATCAGTATATTTCCCCCGGGCCAGGTCATCGTGAAAGAACCGACTTTGATTTATATCAGTTTATTAATACCTACGTTATGAGGTGATAGCGTTGCACTTATCTGAAATTGCTATCTGTTATGGATATATTAAAGTTACTGGCTCTATATTGCTTACGAATTTGCAAATCGTTTGAACTGTTTGATGGAAAAGGAATGAAGAAAATAAAAGTCACAGCATTATATTTAGTGGTCATCCCAATTTCAGATACTTTCAGCAGAATGACAAAATATAAAAGCAAAGATATAGAAATAAGCTGCAAATGATCCGAGTCTACTCGACCCACATTTGACGCATCGCATGTTCCCAGTGCAACATCTCACGCACGTTCACAAATCGTTTCCTGGAACACGCAGTCCGCATTATTTTTGGCAGATCTAGTAATGCGATGACACACATATTATGTCACAACAGAGGAAGTAAGGTCAGAGGGATCAGAGGGACAACTCTGAGTGAATTTTGCTTGGACTATTGCTTTATTATTTTCGGTATTGTGAAAATTTTCCTCTTTTTTGTGTTGTTTTCTAGAATGACTCCTTGTAATATTAATATCAGGATTTAAATATAGCGTTTATAAACTCAACATTTTATTATTTGAAGAAAACTGTTCAGTCATTACCTTCGGAGTGTATATTATTGCCTCTGCTTAACCTTTTCCGTTTATAACCCAGCACATCTCCAAAACAATTTACATATTTACACCTTTTTAAATGCAATATTGACACGAAAGCAAATTTTTCAAGGATATTGTGGAATCTTCACAATGCTCTCCGCAGAATTTTCTCAGGTACCTATAGTTTGTGTTGAACTAAAAAAAGATAAAATTTTAAGTACATCTGGACATGATTAATAAACTTCCGACGAACACAACGACGTAAAGAAAGATTAAACTAGTGAGTAAGATATAGTCATAAAGTGTGATTTAGATAATTATAGTTATTTTTGCGCGAACTTTGAGAAGTGGAGTAAAGGAAACCATTGAAGATGGTCGTCGAACCATTGTAGATGGTCGTCGGACCATTGAAGATGGTCGTCGAACCATTGAAGATGGTCGTCGAACCATTGAAGATGGTCGTCGAACCATTGAAGACGGACGTGACGGGCATTAAAGGGTTAATGGTGTGGCCATTATAAGTACCGGTGGACCGAAGACCTGGTGAAGGTTGCAGGGATACGTTGGTTGCGAGACGCACGGGACCGGTCGAAGTGGCGACGCTTGGGGGAGGCCTATGTCCAGCAGTGGACGTCTTTCGGCTGATATGATGATGATGATTATAAGTATGATACTTTACCACTTCTTTACCGCACACAGAATAATTATAGTTATTTTTGCGCGAACTTTGAGAAGTGGAGTAAAGGAAACCATTGAAGATGGTCGCCGAACCATTGAAGATGGTCGTCGGACCATTGAAGATGGTCGTCGAACCATTGGAGATGGTCGTCGAACCATTGAAGATGGTCGTCGAACCATTGAAGACGGACGTGACGGGCATTAAAGGGTTAATGGTATGGCCATTATAAGTATGATACTTTACCACTTCTTTACCGCACACAGAATAATTATAGTTATTTTTGCGCGAACTTTGAGAAGTGGGGTGTAAAGGAAACCATTGAAGATGGTCGTCGAACCATTGAAGATGGTCGTCGAACCATAGAAGATGGTCGTCGAACCATTGAAGATGGTCGTCGAACCATAGAAGATGGTCGTCGAACCATTGAAGATGGTCGTCGAACCATTGAAGACGGACGTGACGGGCATTAAAGGGTTAATGTATGGCCATTATAAGTAGGATACTTTACCACTTCTTTACCGCACACAGAATAATTATAGTAATTTTAATTGATAAATTTTCTGCGCGCCCGTTCTTTCGTCTACACATCCTGTGACTTACGTCAGTTAGTAAGTATACTTGGTTAGACTGTAATTTTGCTAATCTGTGTAATTGAGAATGCGCTGTGAACGAGTTCGGACAGATGTTATGACAATGGAAACTGGTTCTAAACCGGGACTGGGTCTAAAGGTAATGAATGTTTCACTTCAGATTTAAGTGCTAGGTATTATGGGCTAGTTGTGTTTAAGTGGATGTTTCCACTCCGTGCAAGCACTTATTTCTTACTTTTTACTGCGAACCAATACTGTCGTTTCTATATTCTAGAGAATTTTAAAATATAGAACAGCCAGTAGCCAGTTACTTCTTTTTCGGAGTTGTGGTTTATTATGAGGCGGAGAAAAACTACCAGTAAGGAAATTATCACAGGTAATAAGTCTGTCACGATGCAACGATGCACTTTATTCACGCTAGCATGGTTTAATTTCTATCTTGAGAAAATTGACGCTAGTGTAATTGCCGTAAAATGTGACTAAGTTATGACATCACATAACACGTGGATAGATGACAATCTAGCGTCGTCCTGTCTGCTACAAGCGTCATCGAGCTAAGCGTGGTGATTATGGCCATTGCGTATTTGGCCAACCATTCATCGTAGAATAGAATAGAACAGCGTATGCAAGACATGACATGCCATGTGCATGACGTAGCGCATGTTAATCGAATTGAACTGCATAAATAATGACAAAAGCACTCTTCTGTTTCAGATAATATCAAGTAGTTCCAGCTATATATCCGTGGGTAGTATCCAAGTCACCTCTGACGTCTCTGAGTCAATTCGTAGGAATATAACACGGGGTGGTCTATTACTATCCATGACCTATAGAATGCCATCGAAACAAGCAACTACGAGTATCTACAGTAATAAGTGACATTATGTCATAGCAACACCTGAGCGAGGTAGCGAGAGAATTTAGAACGTATAATTTTAGCCAAATACCGCGATGAGTAACACAGGTATTAGTAATAGTGTTTACTTCCATCACATTTATAACGCACTGGACTATTATTAGGCTGGCTCTTTGGTGTATTGTGTGCATGGAAAGTGCTTCCCTATCGATTTGCTTCTAACCGCAGCTAGCCTTTGAACTAATGAATTTTAAAGGATCTTTCGTGTGTCGAACCAATTTCGAATGCTTTTAATATTCCTACGGCTCTTGGGGTAATAATGCACTAACGTGTACCAGTTTCACCTACTTATATCTTCAGTAACATGTTTGACGTTCTTTGTCAATACTTAATGGTCGCCGTGGTCGATGCCTTGTTACGAATGCAGCAGTTGGCGTTGATATGTGTTGTGCGGTGTGCCTTGTGTACAAAAGTTGGCTGCATTTACTTCATATTTTCTGTTTCATGATACAAAGTTTATACTTTCAATCTCTTTATTATATTAGTGTATACCATCATTTGTAGCACAGTTCGTATGCAATAGATTCAATTTACGGGTATATACGGTAGTCTTATCGCTTACTTGATCGCTCGTCTTATTTATCGCATAGCAATTAATATATATGAATGCAATGATACACAGAGGTGAATTGTTTTTATTTTTCTATCAAAACAAAGACTCTATGTCTAATCTAACAACAAAATAACAGTGTTGTATTATTTTATGACAAATTAATTATTATCATTGTCCTTAGTGATTGTCACCTATTTTCTTTTAAATCAGTCATTTTAAGATAACAAGTGATTATCAGTGACTGATTTTATTGTCAATATTTACGTGTTAGTGCGGTGCGTGAGTGCGAGCACGCGAAATAATCGGCGATTGTTTTTTTAATTAACGAAGGAGGTCGTACATGCGTATTATAGCAAGTAATAGTAATAAAAACTGTTTACGGTATTTAAAAAGTAGTTAAATTGTTATATAACAGGTAACACTCACCCGGTGTGGGGCCTGCAGCAAGCGATGTACAGCGGCTATTTGGTAGGACAGGGGTATGGTGGTGTTGAAGGTGTGGTAGAGCGGCCGCGGGGGCTCCCGCACATTGTACTCCATAAAAGGATCCAGGTCATCCAGATACTGAACCCGGCACACGAACGAATCCGTTCCGATATCTCTCATTGTTCCGTTTACCCTGTTGTCATTCACTTTTAGCAGTTCAATCATGTTGACATGCACTAACTTATAAGATCACAGTTTTAATCACATTTTACACTTAAACGAACCTGTTGTAAAAAAGAGTAATTTAGTATGATACTTGAATTTAAACAAGAAATGGTTTTTGGAGCCGGTGTTTGATTTTAAATATTTTCGTGCAGGTTTGTCTTTTCCAGTGTAAGAAATCGCGGGCGCGCGGCACTGCACTGGCGGTGTGTTTGGCGCTGCGAGGCTCACGCTCGTCTGATGGTAGTGCCACGATAAGCGCGCTAGATGTTTTGATTAAGTTTTTTCAACAGCACGAGTAAGGATGTGGTTTGGTCCGTTTGGTGCAAACGCTAACGAAGTTCATTCTCTTTCTGAAAGGCACCGTTATTGTGAAATGACAGGTAAAAAAACTGAAGTATGTTCCCCGATGCTAGCGAGTGTATAAACATTTTCACGTCAAGGTTTCTCGAGATTATAAACAAAGTCATGTAAATATAAATTCGAAACGGATTCTATTTTACAACGTTTCTGTTTGAAGGAGTAATGGAAAACAAAGAAGCTGTACAATTTCATACTTCGTTACACTACATGAGAATGCAAATAGATTTTGTTTAATTTCTACCAATAATCGCCAATTCACTTGGTAACTTGTGATATACAATGTCTCTCTTTTTACTTATCCATTGATGCCAATTGAGTTTATAAGACACTTGTTAATATGTATATGTCAACTATCATATTAAGCAGGATATGTAATGCCACACTAACCAATAGTGCGATCATAACATACTAAGTATATTAATACTTTTAAAAAAGATACTGAAAAACATCTTGTTGGAGGTAAGACATAGAAATGTTGGCTTCCCCAACGAGGCAAATCAATGGGCTAAACGGAGGAAAAAACAAAATCTCGACCTCAACAGAACATAGTTGTGGAACCAACGGGCATAAAAGCATATTACTAATAAAAAAACGAATCACCACTATTGCCAAGGTAAAGACAACTTTTCCAATGATTTTTGATATTAGAATTTCAATGTGAAGTCCTTATAATATAACACCAATATTGACACGAGGTCATGTTCTCGACTATGACCAGTGTCGTACAAATTGATATCAATTCGATTCACATTCGAATAATTGCATTGACTATATCTGAATGAAACATCCATCTTTATTTCGAAAAGTGGGACCCTAATTATTGGAATTGAATTGTCAATGTTCGCTTTTTGTGACCTTTTTCGTCAACTCATTAATTAAACTCTTTTTATATAAGTGTAGTATTATAAAGATCGTGGATGTGATCTTGAAAATGTACTTGTTCTTCTATATGTTAGGATTCGAAGAAGGACAAGAAGATTTCACATTTTAACAGCTTTATTAATTGTAAAAATATTACCATTAATCTAAATAGTTTTGAAACTAAAGCAGAGATAGTGTATTGGCTCGTCCCTATAGAATTATTGTTAATATATGAAAGCTAGAAGATACCGAAGAAATAAACGGCTCTACGAATGGTAAATAAGTAGAACAAATTAAAAATGTGGGATGCGATGAGGTTCTGCATAATATAAGGGATATATAAACATAGGCACTTCCAAATATTGAGAGTAAGGTCATTAGAAGGATAGATCCTTCAAGTCTCAAGATAAATGACGTCACTTCTCAAGATAAGGAAGAGGAAAGTGTAAGAACACCAATAGAAAGTCTTGTCATAGATGATGGCATCTTCATTATGCTGATGGTGCTAACACTTACAAAGGAGAAAAGGGAAATCCTATTAGCATAGGCTTTTCCTATACGTAACATTTTACTGCTAGACCGGAGACAGTTTAAAATACCTAATGGTAGAATTCATTAGATCTTTAATTGTAATCACCAATGTCACTATAAGTCGAAACATCGATTTGCAATTAAAACCTGTTATACAATTTTATGGATATACATATCTATAGTAATAAAGTGACGTTATTGGTCGCTTAGAAAATCTTATATCTATCAAATAACGACATATATTTTTTGTATATTACACAGTGATTGTAAAATTTATTGCATAATTTGCAGAAATCATACCGTTTATTTCCTATAACAAAGATTGCATTTTAATGAGCAAACAATTAAATAAGACACTTATTTATAAATGATGACCATAAATGATGGATACTTGTCGATAAAACACTCTTTACATATTGTCAAACTAGGTAGTCCAAGCTAAGATTGGTTTCAATTGGACCCTTGAATAAAACTGTCGCTCCTTCGTCATTTTTAGGCACTTTAAACATTTGGGTCTCAACGTAAGCTATGATCAGGTGGTCGTTGCCCAAAATCGGGGCGCGATCATGACCGTGAGCGGTCATTGTGCGTGCCTGCTACCAGTCTTGTTACGTCACTCGGTCGTCAGAACTCGACTTTATAAAGTTTGACAGGTTTGTTGCCTTCGCTTCGTTTTAAGCGTACAGCAAAACCAAATTAATAGGTACCCCATAAAATAGCTTCCAATTTATCGGTAATGTCTAGACATTTATTAGACTCCATAATATCAGTTGGCTTTAGGAATTGCCCAGTAAATATTGAGGATCGAATTACATAACTTCCTAATAAATGGCAATCGTCTACCATTCCCTGCTGTGTAATTTGTTATATCCTGCCTTTCAACTAGTTATATTATCTATGTCATTAGTCCTTTAGTCTTCCTTCATTAGTCTGGTTCCTTTTTTAGTATCAAAGCACCAAGACAGAAAGTGTCTGAGTCAACTTATTTAGCTTCACAAAACTGTTTTACATTATTTCTTAAGAAAAATGCTCTAAGTATCTGTTCCCAAACTTTTTGTTCGGGAAATTGTTTCACGTGAGGTCAATGATCCCGGCGCACGCGCCGCTCGCTCTGTTTCTACGATTCATCACGCCTGTGATTGGGGACTCAAATAAAAAAAAAAAACTTCTGATTCCGGATAGAATCGTTTCGTAATAGTGCGCTGGAAGGCAACATCTGTTTAGATTTCTACTGAGGTCTTATCATCTTTCTTGATTATTGCCTAGCTTTTGTACTTTATTCATGTATATTAGCTATATAGATGTTTGAGCATTTCTCATGGATTACGACCAAAATATTAAATCATACGAACTGATTTGCAATGCATCTCCTGAATTCACTTGTTTGCTGGAATAGAACTGCTAACATTCCAATACGTGTGACAATGTGGAGTGACCGACTACGGGAGCAGAAAATTAATAAAAATAGGCTTATGAATTTTTAAGTTAGTGTAAGATTTGTTTAATTTAATCCGCAATATCTCATCTACATAATGGGTTCCATATTCCGGCATACCCGAAAAAGCAAGTCTTTGATGAGGCCATTATTTGAGTGCTTCAGGAAGTCGGAGAAATTCCTTGGATATTTATAATATTTGTCCAGTGACATAATCTAGAAATGGTTTACGTATGTATTCTATGATTCTAGCTCTTGTTGAGGAATATTTTGAACATTTCTAATGGCTATTTATGATCTCAATTCGACGGAGTGAATTGTATAGATTTATTAATGAAACAATATGTAAATATAGACAGTTTATTTTTCTAAACTTTATCTTATTACTATGTTATTAATGCTTAATTATGGCAAACACGTCATTATCAAGCATTTTAAGAAAATAATATAACGGATAGTGAAAGGAAAATCTTGGTCAGAGATATCACAAGACCAAAGAGATTTTGATGGAGGAAGAAGAGTACTTTGCGAAGCAGTTGGATACACTGTAGGCTAACAAAAAAATAATTAACAGTCACTATTTTATAACAAGCTAAGTCCTGATATTTAAATTAGGAATTTGAAGTTGAGTATTTGTTCAAGTCTACTTTATTCTGGAAGTCTGTCACAGAAACATTGGCACAAAAGAAGACCTTGATCAATTTAGTAATTGAGAACTATATAATGAGATAAACAGCCATCCTGCAACAATCCCATCATCAACTTTTAGCCCGCCATAAAAGCATGCAATTTTAAAACATCCAATAAATATTTGTTTAAAAATTATCTGACCGTCCAAGGCTTCGTGTCCCTTTCTCTTTTATTAACCATTTCGCGTTCAATGATATTAATTATAATATTTGTACGATGCGCAGTGACCATCGGCAGTGTCGTGATGCTCTGTGACCTGGGACATGAACTTACTGGCCGAAGTCGTGATCGGGTTACCACTGTTACCAAGTATCATTTGCTTAAGGCTCTGGCTATATTATCGTCTGTTGTTTTTGTGTCGAAATCTGTGAGACACGTTCTTGAATACGTATTTTTATTTGCTTTGCTCTTTTCTTCTCATGATTTTGTTTGGTGATTTTCTGACGGTTTCAGATTTACTTGGCGAGTACATTCAAACTAACTAGCGAGTAAAACAAACGGTACATTCAAGAAAGTATGTATGTGTAGATTAACATTAATTCTTCCTTTCGTTTCATTTATTGCATCGTGGTCCTCATTTATTTTTTTGCTAGCTTTTTACCTATACAATGTAAGGTTATCCGAGCCGCGTTGGACTTGCGATCACGCCAGCCAGTAGGTAGGCTGACTCTCTTTACATGTGCTTTAAGTAATCTTAACTTTGTTGCAGTTTTTAATTCGCGGCCCATTTATTCTGTCGCGGTATTGGGAACCATGACCATTAAAATAAATAAATATATATTTTTATGATCATGTTTTTGTGTGAAAAGATAATTATCACTACAGTATTCTCCAATAATGCTTTGAATAGTTGGCAATCGCAGGAATACGTTGACAGCTTACATTTACCATTGCGGTTTTTCCAGAAAGATGCATATCGCGGACAACGGAGACCGTATTTCTATCAAATCGGCATTTTATATTGACAGGTTTCGGTTATTTGCATTTGATAAATATTTCAATCTCAGACCAGGCTGGGTAACCGGTTCCCTTATAAAAAAAAACCAAGGCGGTGTTGATAAACTTTGACGTCAAGTTTACAAACAAACATCGGCCCAACACAATCATAAACGTTAACAAATCAATATAAATCATGTTTAGCACCTATTCTTGCATTTAAAAGCTAGATTTGACAGGTGGCATTACTTTGACAAGCGCTACAAGCCGTCATTAGGCGGTATTCTATTCTAATTTCGAAGCGGTTACGTAACGTGCGCGTGGGCAGGGCGAATGTAGGTAACAGTTGAGCAATACGCGAAAATGTGGACACTGGGCCGATGCGACTGTTATTGTTCTAATAGCTTTATATCATCAGTATCATCTATCTCCTTTATTCTGATTTTACAAGTAGGCTAAGCTGTATTGCTGCCTTGTTCTGTAGAAAAGCGAGCGACAAGGAAGAGCTTTTGTGCTTTTAAGGAGAGCAATTTAGTTTTGACTGTCTCGATTAGTAAGATTTTCTCTGAAGTTGCAACCTAATTCTTTAGCAACATTATCATCGAACAACTTATTGGGATTGAAACCTCATTGTTCTACAAAGATTAGCTATCTCTTAATTATAATATTGGCTAATTTCGCAACCTTTATACTAAAGAATGCAGTTGGGATTCTATTTAAGAAAGTGAAAGGTCAGCTTTGAGTAAGCGTCTGTAATTATAAAATGAGACCACATTTAATAACGAGGTGTGAACTATTAGGAAGTGCTCGAATTATGTGGAGCGACTCTTGATTTTAACGATGAGGAATCTGTTTTGTTAGAAGATAGTGTTTTTGAAGTTAGGGACTCATATTTCACAACGTCGTGATATAGCTACGTTCTACATCAATTCTGTTGAAATTCGTGTCAAGCTGAGGATGACGACGTCTTGTTCAGTGGTACTCATTAATTTAAACAGAAATCAAAAATAAAAAAACTAACAAAACTTCGTTCCAAAAAATAAAATTGGTAACGAAGTAAACAAACTATAAAACATCATTAGATGAAATCATGACATTCTTTCTTACGAAATGAACTGAAGACATCAACCAGCCGGAGGCGAACTCACATAAAATTAATATTTTAATCGAAATGACAAAGAAGAGAAACTAGACATAACTAGATTCGTATAATTAACAAATTTAGTAAACGACGAAGCGTGCTGGATCGTTCAACCTATACTGAATAACTTATTGGGTCTATTTTGCATATTATATAGAAGCAAGTTTATCTCGTAATCGATATGGACTCAACTGAATCAATCAATTGATTTAGAGGCACGGCATCGGCAGATGTTATCCATATTGTGTGAAACAAGGCATTGGTTTTGTGCGCAGCAACCAGTAGTGTCGTTCGATATAGATGGTATTTTCTAAAGCACAAGATACAAATGCGTGGCAGATTTGTGGTTTTCTATTTTAAAATTTCTGTCAACATGTTCTTTTCCTTAACCATATTCTTAATAATTATGTTGGTCTTCATTTGAGTCTTCGCCATCAGAGATATCTAACAAAATTAGAAACAGTTTTAGTCTCTATCCGTCTTTGCAATTTTTTAACTCTTTCATAGTAGACAAAATGGACATCTAAAATTGCAAAAAATAATATAATATATCCTGCATATCCATTTTCGACTATTTGTATGTAATTCATAATATCGACATTCCTGTGCAATCCATAGAAAAGGAGTTGGCAACTGAATTAAATGTGTACCTATTATTGAAGTCTTTAAATCTTTGGCAAAGGATTATTTGATTTATTTGGGAATTTTATTGTCTTAGGAACTAATCTAACCGAAATTATTTTACAAGTCTCATAACAGAACTCATTCTCGACTTGATAAAATTTTGCTTGATCTCTTACAGCAAAACTATTTAGATTATTACCCAACAAAAGGCTTTTCATTAATATTTTGCTGTCATTAAATACTATATTACAATTCCTTGCTAGTCTTCCATTACATTTTACCCTCTATATTTCTAATCTTACTTCTTGTAAGTCTATCTGTAATCTATATAATATATGTATATTGCAACGAATTTGGATTTATCTTTGCACAAGGACATGAATTAAATTCTACTTCTTCGTTTCGAGTCGATAGTGATTAAACCCTTATACTGTTTGGTCTGTAGATGGCGCATAAAACAGCATCTTGACGACTTCAATTATGAAATAAGATACGTTTTATGACAGTAATATGAACCCTACGCGTGAAAATACTTTTCACCTGCGCAAAGTCTCGGGCAGAAGCTAGTGTCAAATATTGCACAACACATGCAGTGTTAACATTTCTATTGTCAAATCACGTTCACGATCAGCGTGTGCTTTGTACGCACGTTATTTTAAAACAGACAGTCGATTTCGTACATTATTATTCAACATAGGACTGTTAACAATTAGTATGAAATACCTGCACGTTTTGTTATTCCAACTTCGCTGTTACATTTTGATAGAAAGATACAGGAAGGCAAAGTAAAACAAGTAGTTTAAATAGTTACGGACAATGAACTGTGAGTGTGAAAACATAATATAATTGTTATAGTAGTTACGAAGTATGAAATCATCATAAGTGAACTTACACTTGATGATAAATAATAGGCTATTATAATAAATGTGAACGCCAAAGGTAGCCGAGGTCTAGAAGAAAGATGGGCCGAAGACCTTAAAAAGACGACTGGGACAGGTAGAGTGCGAAAGGCTGGAGAAAAATCAAAAAATGATCTGTGAGTACTGAAGCTCCAGACGAAATCTCTATATATGTTAGTCTATGGAAAAAATGCCATTTGATATGCCAAAATGTACATGCATGTGGTCACGTGACATTTCGATAGCGCTTGAAATTTTGGGAATACACCATAAGTAGCATATTCACCATGAATGCCAACCATCAAGATAGAAGAGAGCTTACTTAACTAACTTGAAACCACAATTGTTGATCATTATTAAGTTTTTTTTTAAGATTAAAAGAATTAATAGTTACAAAAAGTTCTCTACGAATGCTATCGGATCGTTAATTAGGACCAATAAAGTCCTTTACTTGACATTGGCATTGGGACGTACGAGTTGTTTAGGTACTATTCTCAATAAGGCCGAGAACACACCGGAGTATTTTAGTCTGAAGGCACCTGATCATTTACTGACTACATATTTTATCCTTCTAATCACAAAAGATATACAAAATTAGCTGAGACTGCTTGGGACTTGAAATAATTGAAACCAGCTGCTGATAAAATGATTGAATTATCTATACATTGGTATTAGTAAAAGACGTTTTTCACCGATCGTTCAACAAAGTGTTCATAAGTAAGTGTTGCTATTTCGAATATTAACAGTAGATGATCGTGTGCTCGAACCCTCACGGTAAGTAATTAACACAAAACATGTGAGTCGTCTCGTGAGAACATACCACTTGACAGACAGGTGTAAATTGTATGGCAAACCGGCGTTCATAGCCGGTATGTACCTTGTTAATAAACTCTATGAAGGCGAAAATATTTCACGGCATAATAATTATCACGAGTAAACCCTGTTTTACTTTTTGCTTAATTTGTTTACAGGTCCCAAGATAGTTCCCTGGGGAACTCCGAGTTTCGACACTTTGAGTTTTTTGTTAAAGGCCCTGTTTTGTCCTGGAATGCTATACCATAATAGGCAGCACTAATTATAATATAATGTAGTACGAGTCTAGCAAGAGTCTAGTTTATCAACAATATTTTATTTATAGTTTCTTCCGACGATGTGAACTTGTTGGGTGTTATTGAAGGCTTTATTAAAATCCAAAGAGATATAACTAGCTTTCTACTTTGCCAGGTAATATATATCAGCTCCTACAATTGGCATCACCAAACGTCGATGGAGCAATGTTCGCGTGATCAGAATATCTACACGGCTTTCTGCTTACAACAGACGACTATACTTCCGGTATACCGCCTATGACGTCACTGGCTATTTTAGGCAGTGATGCAGTTAGTTTTAACCAATGGTTACATCAGAAACTTTATGGAGATGTCATCATTGCTATTAAGTGTTAAGATGTTACTTAATCCATGCAAAAATTCCAAATATTTTTTGCATAACAGTGATTTGCGGTCTTAGTTTATATACAAATATTCTTTTATCAGCTGTGTGGCATGTGTTAATGCCTTGTTCTAGGAAACCATATATATTCTAACGTCTTCTGCAGTGGTTTGCAAAGGACCGCTAAAAGTCGTGCGGCCATTAGCGACTACATGACCAGTTCCTTCATTTTGTATGGACAGTTTTACATCTAACGCCACTGTTATTCAAACACTTCCAACCATCACATAAGATTTACTCATACTCAACTAGTACACTGTTCTAGTTTTTTGCAGTGTACTGTAATGTAGTTAATGCAATTTACCACACCGCAGGTGAACGTCAGCTGAAAATACTGAAGCCCAATAAAAACACAAACAAATCTGGTACACATAACTGACACTTTTATTTATTGAACCACCAAATTATAAGACAAATTAATTTTGTAACAAAAAATATACCGTTTGATTTCGTACCGTTGAAAAATAAAGTCCAAAAGATCATTAAAATTATCGACTGTCATTAATGTTGGTTGAATGGCTTTTAATATAAGAGCCAAAACCTAATATGAATTCATTGCATTTATCGGTAATGTTCCGTATTATCAAAAGAGTTTGTTCTAAATCGTCCCAACATCTAAAAAGAACATCTAGAAATCTTAAAGCAAAAAGCACCTGATATTATGACGACGGACATATTCCTGAGAATTGATTAAAATCAGTTTTTATCACACTTGTCAAAAAGCCGAATGCAAATAGATGATGTTAAGATAGAAGTAGAAGTATATGTAAAGAATTCGTCTACTTCTCACAATCAATAAGAGCAAAATTTAATTTGTATACAATAATTTGGGGATAGTCAGTTTAATTGCCAAGCCACGAAAAGATGAAAGCAAAAGGAATTACAGAAGTTTTGTTGTGCACAACGAAATGCAAGGTCCATAATAATCTTAACATAGCCAGGGTCATCGCTTCCTCTCAATATAGGTAAATCTTTGGAGTTTATCGTTTACTAATTGGATGGACGTAAAATCGATTCATTATGCGTTTTATGCAGACAATTGCACTTCTGGTTGAATTAATCTGATCGTATCGATTCAAGGACTATTAAAGTCGAGATATAGCTAATTGAACCGTAAAAGTTAACAATAATATTGAATAAGATAACAGAAGGCTAGGTCGGATTAAATATGGCGACCATCTTGTAAATACTTTTCGAATTAAAATCCGCGTCGAAATGGATTCATTATAATATACATAAGAAAAGACAGAATACATATAATTACATAATATTTATAGCGTAAACAATATATTGATATGTATAAGTCTATGGTGTAAGTTAATGTTAAAGGCTTCCTTAAGCTTTTCTTGATTTATATAGCACGTATTCCTACTATATAATATGGAAGAGACGGTTCACGTGGTACGGTGGTAAAGGTAAATGTATGGTAAAAGCAAACACAACAAAGAGGATTCCGTTAACGTCACTATTCCACGTGTGTCATGTTCCTTACTAACGAGATTGGCCGTGACTTCGCGCAGGGCAACAAGCGATAGGCGACAGCGATTGTGTATTGTACAATCAATCATGGGTTGATTTTCAACTGTCATTATGTATTTTCTTTCACTTAATGAATGCTCATCTATCAATCTCAGGCATTCCGTCTTTTACCAGGGAGATCGCGTTTAATCTTTGGATTCTTCTTTTCAAATATATTAAAATCCTGTTTTTCATTCTCCATGCTTTAAACAAAACACAAAATGACAGCAGTCGCGAATAGAAGTACAGTGATCCCCAATCTTTTTGACAGGGCTCAAAGTAAGCTTTCCGATGCGCATGGCATGGCGTACTGGTGTATGAGGTTTACTACTGCGCAGCCATTGTAGCCAACTTCAGACCAGCCAAAAACATTACTGTAGTATTGAATAAATTGTAGTAATCTAATCGCTCAAGTGTATTTACTTGTCCCACAAACATTACCTAACCAAGGTCGTAGGTCAATGTGTAAGCCGCGAACTGTACGAAATCTAAAGCCAGACAAACGGGAATGTTATGTTGAGCATAGAATGCGCGCAGTGATTGCTATCGATTTTTATATCACTTTAGACGATACAATTTTTTTTTTTTAGTGTTGGTAGGATTTTTTAGATATCTCAAATAGGTTGTGGTATTTCATTTAGGTATCTGAATAAATTGTTTGGACAAGATATTTCCAATCTAGACGCTATTACTACAGCTAGGTCACAAGTCGTAACTCGGCGTTTTCCCGTACATTTATGTACGTTTCTAGACATCACAGTCTAAGTCCCGTACAATGACACGTTTTACACGCCGCGACCCCCGGGTTATTCTTCATTTCGCAGAATATGCTAAAAACAACTCCATACCGGTTTACCTTAGAGCAACGGATCTTGGGAATTATTAACAATGGTGCAGCAGTACATCAATTATGATTATGTATGATATCATCGTACGATTTTATTGATTGAGTAAATAATCAGTGAGTGCCGTTTCTTTTTTAATTGCAATGATAATTGACATTGTTGTATTTTTTTAAATCGATCATCTTTGCTTACGTCACATTACCTGATTTTGATTAGTCTCAATATTCGGTAATAAAATCATGATGCTATTATAGTCTTAATATATCCTCACACATATGTGAATTAACAGAAAGCGTGCGGAAACACTCGAGAAACTCATTCGTGATGTTAATATTCTTTGAACCGCTATGAGCTAATACCTAAACAACCTTGATGTGTCAATGCTTAAAGATTATCTCATTACAAGCTGTAATCGCCGGATTATGAATGAGTTCAAATTGGAAGCAAAGTGACAGATGTAGTCGTCAGGTGCCACTTCCTACAGTTTTTGTAGTTTCGTTGTTAAACCTGAGTTTTTTTTATCTACGCTCTTTTTCTTTTGTTCCATTCCACACCTGAATGGATCTTGCAACGTAGTATTTATTTTGTTTGTTTTACTAAATTGCAGCGTTTTACAATTTCTTTATTTGATCTACGAGCACCTTACCATTCTTTTCTGTATATATTATAGAAGATTGGAATCTATGTGATTCCTAAATAAAATGTGTGCAGTCGGAGGATACAAGCATATTCGCGAGCTAGCTGACCCCCTGTGATCCTCCGACTGAAAAGCATAATTTTTCTGGTTTGCAGCTTTTTGGTTCGCTTCTTATGCAGCTGGGTTATTGATTTTTAAATAAACTAAAATCTTTCATCTAGATACCCCACAAAAAAAAACCGGACCTGCACAAAATGACGCCCAAAAGCCGCCATGTTTGTTTTTATTGCACTTCGCTTTATCTAAGAACACTTGGGCGGTGAAGACGTATCTAACGACGTCTTAATTATATAAATCTATCTAGCGGTTTGAAAGATTTGAGGTAATAAAGATTATTACATACATACAAACATACACATACAAGATACTCGCGAAAAACATAACCCTTTCCTTGCAGTCGGATAAAAATACATGCAGCTATAGCAGGGCTAGATCAGAGCGATTACAGAACTCACGGTGACCACTGTCCTGAGACGAGTCGAAGACAGCGTTACTTGGAAGCAGCTCGTCTGACTGTCAAAGCTTTCTAAGACGCGCCAGAATTTCAGCAATGAATAAGAAGAAGGCTATTGAAAGACCAAATGTGGCAATTCTTGCGAATTTATAGTAATGGTAAAATTATAATACAGTGTTTCCTTAATTACCTACGTGGCTATAGTAATCAGATACTTCTTTATTTATACCGTATTCTTTGATAAGTGTTAAATCGGTATTTGAACGATTGCAACACTGGATAGGTTCCGGTTGAACGATTTTATGTATGAGTTTATTTAGTGTCTAGTGTGTAGCCGTCTCGAAAATTGCTGAACCGATTTCGGTAAATTGGATTGTCCTTGGGTTCGATTAGTCTTCCGCGTGTTTAGACGACTTCAAAAAGGAAGAAGTTCTTTTTTGGTCTGCATGTTTTTTTTTATATTTTCAACGAAATTTTGACCGTTTATGATCATTATTTTTTTTTGTAAGTGACTCTGCCTGTCTGCCTCCGCATCAGCCCTGCCTACAAATTGCATAATAAACTTAATTTAGGCAGTCGTTAACTTTGGCTTTCGAGACCGATTCTGAAATTAAAGTTTTATATTTTGTAATGCGTACTGTTTTGCGAGGTTGAAAATCAGTTGTATTCATTCGAAAAAGTATCTTTGGTTTTTCCACTCCGACGCTGTTTTTTATCTGTCAGATACTATGCACTAAACGGTGTGGTATTTTTACATCCGTTAGTTTGATTTTATTATTATAAAATTGAGTACATTGTGTGAATACCGACCTCGTTGTTGTTACTTTTATTCAGCAGTATATTACCAATGTAAAATTTTGTAAAACTTACTGAACCAAGGAGATAGGCATCTGAAGGTAACACGAATTCTTTAACGCTAGGTACGATTGCAGATGTACTGTGCATATTAATTAGAATAAAACGGTATATGATGCAACTTGTGCTGTTTTTGTTATTGCTAAATGCAATTACGGAATTGTGCCGTAAATATTAGTCTGGTTACGTTTTGATTTATTACAGCTTGCTTCATGATTATATCTGCTTATACTCCGTCCTTTATTTAACCACAATTTAATTAATACTGATAATTAAAATGTTAGATATTCAGTGAAGATTGAGACAGAAATAATTTATTTTTATTTTTTATAGTCTTGCGCTTGACCACTATCTCACCTGATGGTAAGCGATGATGTGGTCGACGGTGAAGCAGGTCTGCCATTTCAGTTTTAAAAGAGCGATATTTGGATTTTATTAGAATTAAAAAATACATGTCCAATATTTTATAAATGTGTATTATTGATCGAAGAATCTACCTGACAGACAAAACATATAACTTTCATCGTGCGTACAGGTAAGGAGTCTAATTTTCTGCCAGAATCTATGTTTCCTGATATCCAGAGTGTATATATTTACTTCAAGAGAGAACAGGTTACTTCTGCTTCACCGTCGACCACATCATCGCTTACCTGAGATACCTAGTGCTACGAGGCTATAAAAAAATATTGTTTTCAATTTTAAACTCAATTATTTTAATAAATTCATTGAACATTTCGAATTCGGTTTGACCACACAAGGGAAAGCGGTTAGTAATAAGAATAATAATGTGTTTTGTCGTTCGATTTCCAAAATTTGATGTACCATACAGCATCGTACTAAAAAGAACTTACGTTTTACGTAATTTTGTAATTATTTACCTTAATTAATGCCCAATCGACAGAATCTCATGAGAGGATGCAAACATCTCGTGGGTCCATCACTTCGGCTCTGTCGATTAGCGCCCAGAGCATCTTGCTTATGACAGACACTGACAAAGAGGAACAGAAAGTGGAGTTAGATACCAAACTACTTTATATGTTTAAATACCTACTGCTTTTTATCCTGTAATACTGATTATGTTTATCTCTAAATTGGCCTTAAATTTGCAGGAAATTATACCATTGAGTGCGTGGGTGGGAAATATTAAAACCCCACGCCCCATTTTGTACCCGTACCGAACTATACGGCTGCGTGCGGCTCATGCGTCCCTTGCTGTCCTGCGCTCGCGCCGTTACCGTGGGCATTTCCCGTGACCATACCTTCTTAAAAAAAAACTTTAGTATGTTGAGACAGTGCCGTGTCAGTAAACCGATTATTACGCATCACAATACTTACCCTCTTTCTTTGAACTTGGTTATTCTTTCTTCAACCTAAACGTAAGGCACTAAAGTTTAAACTTGGCTGGCAAGTTGCTTCAAGATTTTAACAGGAAAAATGTTTCATTCAGGAACCCATTGACAGGTTGTAATCAGAGGACGGCGTAAAGCTACCGTATTTTATGAGCCATTATGGAACTATTGACTTTATTGTTAGTATGTTAAGTTGATATTTGTATGACAAGGTGCCTGCAAGCTGTTGTACTTATTTTGAAAAGTGGCCGTTTCGAAGGCAAGAATCTTTTCTACTCGAGTGATCCAGTTAATGAGATGCTCAATATTTACGAGTTAACAGTTTCTTAAGAAAGTAGGATTTAGAAAAAAATACTTTAAATTGGAGTATGTTTTGGGAGAGTGAGACTGCACTTTTGACCCTTGACTGTACGTGGCGTTCTGTAATTTCTGTGTACCCCATGGAAAAATGCGTGAATGTATGTATGTATATTTGAAATTATGCTTTTCTTGGTGCTATTTGTTAAGGTATTATAGAGCGACAATTCCTTCAGAAATGGAGGTGCTCAACTAGGCAAATATCAAGCTCACATTTCTGTTTTTATTTTAGCATATACTCGAATTGATAAAAACAAAATTCATCACTCAACTCATTTTATTAAATTGGGTCACGGTGTTCCTACAAATTGGTTGATTGTCAACCAATTAACCAAATCCCTGCGATCCGTCAGTTTGTTGTACAAAAATAACCCACAAGTCACTGGGTTAATATGTAGGAACTAAAAAACTCGTATAACTAACACGAGGACGAACATAATGATGAGTGACAGCCCTGACTGTTTTAATTGATATAGCAGCCGCAAAAAATCTGTTACAATGACTGCGTTATTATGGTGTCCATTATTAAAGGGCTGTTATGTTTTTACTGTTGAGCGTGGGTTCGACTAAAAGCGGTCTAAGATGAATGATCACAATAATTTATGTATTGTAATTTACATTATTAAAATAGGTAGGCATTATGCTGATACTAACACAACTTCCTTATTCTTGAATGACACACTGCGCTCAAGAAGATTTTTTTTCAGAATTTAACGTTTTCAAATCTCTGTATAACCCTAACAACTTTTGATACAAACGTACATAAGCTCACGCCTTTTGCCCATGTGGTAGGCAATTAATACATACTATTCAAGTTGATAGCTAATATTATTTTCACTTTCAATCAAAAATGCTGGCCTGCTATGTGACGTGAGCTCTAAGCAGTGAAAGGAGTACCATTTGAATAAAAATATTCTTGTCAACATCACTAACATAAAAATGGAGGAGCATCTTGGTATTTAGAAATACATATCTCCAAGCGGCTATACTACAGCCAGTGCCGATACAGAAAAAAACAAACAAAGAAAACTTGTTAGGAGCGTGCTTCCGAATTTAACAAAAAGTAGAGAATTTCAACCATAAAAATGTTCTAGATGTATTTGTAAGGCAGCTTGTTATGAAACAGCTTTAGTAAATAAATAATGCTGGACACGCAGAGTTCTCTAGTTCGCTTATGTCGTGAGTGACATTACAAACGCAAATGACACGCACTGAGTATATTCAGACTGGGAACAAATATGGCCACCATAGTCTAAAGGGTCACGAAAACGAGAGAATATAAAATTAAAATATTCCGTGCCACCGAGTTGTCTAATAAATCTTTTTCATAAGAATCGTGACCAGAACAAGTCAAAATATATTTCACACTTGATTTTTGATGAAACGAATTTAGTAACTCGGAATACCAAGTGTATACGGAAGTCTTCGCGTTTTTAGGAGTTGCTGAAAAAAGTTGTAAATTGCAATATTACGAAGTGTATCGCATATTTGTGATGCGTTTACGTCATTCCTATAAAACCGTGCTATTATGAGGATAAATTCGATTACATTTTTAAGTACTTCTTGACTAATATATGAGCTATCTTACTGGAGTAGAAAACCAATATACTAATAATGGAACTTAGGTCCTTGTACCATCATGATCAATATTTTCATAATCTGGGGATAAATCTGCATTCGGAGCAAATGTGCTTTTCCTTTAAGTATCTGCCTGAGCTTATTCATATCTTCATGTTATGTCAATAACGCTCCATGATTCGAAATTGTATTAGTTCTATCGTGGGTTTTGTTTTTTCCTCTATTGTGTCACTCAGTGTCATACAAAGTTTTATTATCTTAGAGTTTATGATAGCTAGGCTGCTAGTTCTATCATTCCTGACCTACAAAGTCACAACCACAAAAATATAATTGCATCCAGTTACGATGCAGCTTAGCATTGAATCGTTTATGAATAGTCTGTCTGTCACAGTCCACTTAACCTAGACTCGGTTGTCAGTGTTTTGTGACAACGTTCTACATTCGATCATTATGTGAAGATTGTATGTAATAGACGTAATACATTTGTGATACGCTTTTGTATATATTACATTATCATCGGGTAGCTCTGTGATGGACTACTGCTATAGATAATGAGTAGTTGTTTTAATTGTTAAACAATAGCGTCTAGATAAAGTCCTTTAATGCCGTTTGTTCTTTGTTTCGTTTATGTAGTTTGATTGATTAAATTGCATTTTTAAAAACGGGGGTTAACCCCCGACGGTAAAAGAGGGGTGTTATAAGTTTGAGGTGTGTTGCTGTGTATCTGTGTAACTATGTATCTGTGTAGCTGTGTATCTGTGTGTCTGTCTGTGGCATCATAGCGCCTCAATGGATGAACCGATTTTGATTTAGTTTTTTTGTTCGAAAGGTGATTGTGTCGAGAGTGTTCCTAGCTATGTTTGAATAAAATCGGTTCAGCCGTTCAAAAGTTATGGGCGTTTTACTGTTTGAATCGGGATGTTTTCGCAAGATAAATGTGTCGGGGGGTTTTTAAAATTTTGAAATTTTACTTGTTTTGGATTTGTTTGTTTACCCTGTTTTTTCTTCCACCATTTTATATTGTCAATGTATTCTTTGTTTACTCTGGAGAATTTCAGCTTTGGGCAACATCATCACTGTCTTGTCATTACAAAAAATCTGTTTCTCCGTCTGTCTGTGTAGATTCTCGTCCCAATATAGTTAGCACGACGCCCACAGAACTTCGAGTGTTATTTTCCCACGTTTGCCTATTTATGCATAGGAATCCGAGAATGTGTTTCCTGTCTCCTTCTTTAATACAATGTGTAAGAGGGATAGCAAACTTTGTGTATATTTGGGACGTGGCCCGCTTTTGTATGCGTGGTCACTCCCCTAGGACTCACTGCGCATTTTATGACCTGGCGATATCAGTATGATGTGGTCAACATTTTAATATACCACTTATGTCAAAACATTGTTCATTCATTCATAAACGATTCACATTGCATGGGTACTGTTTCTCGTATTAAGATATTTCATATAGTGTACGGAATAGTAACACTTTTGTATCTTTCTTATTTTCTTCTTTCTTCATGAATATTAGAAATAAATTACTAAACTATGTATAGATTTGAAGTATAGTTTCGTCGATTTGTGGGCAGTACGGAAGACTTTTGGAAACTCTCGCTTACTAATCGGCATGGTTGAGTCAAAAATATGTTATACTGATCAGTTTTACTGTCCACAACTATATACTATAATAACCCAAATCTTATAACAAATCAGTTAAACCGATAATAACAGATCATCTATTCAGGCAAAATCATTCACAGTGCAACCACACATTAGTTTACAAAGATCTTAAAAACACGACGGGACTACATGAATAAGAATATGACACACTTTGTGCTCATGAATAATACCATCAGATACTAAGAACCATTGAAATGCAGCAGGGCATTGCCGTTTATCGGCTGCTTATCATATACCGATCCCTACTTACTTGGCAACATTGATCGTGTGAAATTGAACAGGTGCAACTCGATTTTACTCCTGGTAACATTATCCGTAACCTCTTCGCATTCGATATTCAAATAGTTCCCATCATCAAGAGCATTCAAGGCAAATTAGAATGATTTTACTAGGTTTACAGTATAATTTCTATAATGAAAGGGCGCTTTAGCAAATTGCTGGCATTAAATCGATTTTGTATTGCGAATGAGACAACCCGCGTACCCTATTCATATTATGCAAGCCAGCTGGATATCGTATAGAACATCGAAAAAATTCGTTGTTCCCTATATTTTAAGAAAAAAAAAATATATTGTCTAAGTCCTACAAAACATTAATTACAAATACATGTTTACGACGTAACCGTTTTGGTATTCAACAAAACGACCATCGATTCCGCAAATAGTTTGAGAGTCTTCTCAGGGAACTAGTATAAATACTTCTAGATATATCCTTATACGGAAAACAAATAGTTTTCAGACTCAAGAAACGAATAAGTAAACGAGATAAGCATTTAGGCAAATATGACAGTGACATCATTGGCAAAACGCAACAAAAACCATTAACTGCTGCCCCACTGTAGTGAGCAGAACGTAGATGAGAAATCTAGCGAGCATTTTTATCATTAAAATCGTTGTATATTCTGCGCAGTAATGGGACATCGTCTTTATTAAAAAAAAACAATGCTTAAACCTGGACTTATATAGTTAATATAAGTCTCAACTGGCATGTCCTAGAACCAAACATTTGAAGACATGTGGCATCTACCATCCCGCACTGGGCCCGTGTGGTGGATTATATCCCATTCCCTCTCACAGAGAGGCCTGTGTCCCAGCAGTGGGAACATTGATAGGCAGCACCTGCAGATAGCAGGTGTGGTGATTATTTCTTGTGCCTTCTCTGCATAAGAAGAGGCCTTTGCAGTGGGACAATAACAGTCTAGTATTATATTATTATATAATGCAAATAATAGCTATTTATGCAACTGTTACGTTATGGACGGTCTTTTAATACGAGTGCCATTTTTCGGTACAAGCGTAGCGCGTACCGAAATAGGTGGGCACGAGTTATTAAAAGACCAATAACGTACAGTTGCATACAAGATTTTATCTACGAAGGAAGGAATAATACACAGTTATAGACAAATAAGTATTTTAGGAAATGTGTTTAAGTATTTCATTTCTCATATACTTGTTTTGATTTTTCTGATAGTAAGATATTTGTAGCCGCATCTGCTCTATTTGTTATATCTGGTGGTGTATTTTCAATATCACTTGATGTTGATGACATTTTTAATAAAATTTGGAATAAAATTTGACTCAGAAATTTTTGCCCGCGTCCACTTCTTATTTTATTTTTTTATTTAGTCTTTATTAGGTATAAGGCAAAGATCTTGTAGCCGCAACAGCCAAATAGTATACGATACTTTTTTTCTAAACTTGTTCCATTTTTAAAAACATCATTTACATTGTCTCGATTTCGAAGTAATATTATAGGTACCTGGCTGTATGTTCAGAATGTCTTTGCTTGTGTTTTAGAATTTATGACGATTCGCATAATGCAACCCGATGTCGTTATGGGTATCATAATGAAACTGCTGTCAATTTTATAATTCGAATATAACGAAACCGAAGTAGATAAACAAGTTTTTAGTATTTAAGAAAGTTTTCATCAGGTCAAATTAAGTAATTTTTAAATAACACAGCGCTAAGAATCTACTTAGTATCCACTTTTCTATCCTTCTTTTCTATACTATAATAATGTATCTTATAATTAGTAATTTGCATGTCTGAAGAACCGGTGCCTAAAAAGATATATTGTTATTGCACAAATATCTCATTGTCGGCTCACTGTTTTAGTTTTAGTCGTTATAATTAACAGTTACTTTTTCAATTTGCATAAAAACTAGAACGAATTTCAGATGGACTGAACTGGATTATTTTAGACAACATTAAGTTGATTAATTATTTGAGACATGGTGAACCACTAAATAGGTGATTGTGTTCTTATTATAATGTCACCATTATTTTTAATGGTCCTAGAAGAGGCATAGACACCAACAAGACACGAACCTTATTAGAAAAGTATTAGAATTATTTTGGGTTTAGAGATCTAAAGAAACCATGGATGGTAGTGTTAAAGATCATACAAAATTAAAGGGGAATTAAATGACTATTGAGATGACTACAAGACGAGAGATATGCGTGATCGAATCAGAAATGTAGAGATCCGCAAGAGAACCAGGGTTACCGACATAGCCTGAAGAATTTCCAAACTTAAGTGGCAGTGGGCAGGCCACATTGCTCGCAGAACGGATGGCCGATGGGGCAGAAAGGTTCTGGGAGTGGCAACCACGAACCGGAAGATGTTTCCTTAGAAGTCCTCACACCAGGTGGACCGATGACCTGGTGAAGGTTGCAGGGATCCGCTGGATGCGAGACACACGGGACCGATCAATGTGGCGACGCTTGGGGAAGACCTATGTCCAGCAGTAGACGTCTTTCGGCTGATATGGTGATGACAGGACGAGATGAATATAGAAGAATGGATGAAAAAGAAACCAAATACATTGGGATGAAAGCAATATAATGGCCACTTGCAGTTGTAATAATCGACCGAAGTTATATTAAGAATTAAAAGTGTTTACACGAGTTTAACGTTTATTATTTTAAATTTGATCTCCTGATCAATTGAGTTATAAGTTGCGGTTGACAAAACCACGGTTAACATAATGTCAGCTGATTCTATTTCTATCGCTGAAATCATCAACGAATTAACAACTGAACGACACCGAATATAAATTAACCAACATTGTCGTTTCTTGTTTGTATAATTTTTAACATGTTATTAGTACTGCTCTTGGATTATTTATAGCGTTCTACACATTTTTTATCACAATAATCATATCACCGGAGTATTTTTATATAAAAGCAACACAAAAACAATATTTAGCACGCCTGTATGGTCCGGTGATGGCAGCACTGTTGGCAAATGACAATCATAGATTTTTACACTTTTCATAGTGATTTAATTAAGACCAAAAATTTATGAAACAATAGCTGCGAATCCAATCACGAATCTCCAACAAGGATATCATTTTTATCCCAAATATTTGCGGATGACAATCAAGTTATTCGATTTATAATAGCAGCCATTTTGTTACTTAGCAGAATAATTTTCCTCCAGTCTTCATTGTTGATAATCGCTTTGGCTTTTGCCATGTCAATTCTATAATCTTTATCGTTGATCACAATATATGTATATATTACTCAATCGTCAAATTGAGAAGACGTGTAAGCAGCTGATTTAGTATTAAAGTCACCATTTCCATCGGTTGCAGTTTTAGTGATGACGTCAGTGGTTAACCATCTTTTGTTTTTGATGCCGTCTTTGACTATTAGTTATCTAAATCTCTTGTCATTATCAGTGCTTCGTATCTTGAGAGCAAATAAACGATTGAAGATATTCAATGTATTTGAAAGTGGACATAAATCTTTACGACTTTTCGTTTGCATATCTAGCAATAGAATGAAGTGTTAGAGAAAGCATATTAGAATAATCAATAATAATTACTTGGTTGCAATGCATATAAATAACAAATGCATTACCCATGGGATGAAATCTAATCAGTGGAAGATAAAATACAAACATGCACTTAAAAACAGAAAATCTTCGTTAGAATCTGTAAAGCTTGCATCAAAAAACTGCGAGGACCTAACATGCTAACAATGTTCACCCGATTACACTACCAGCAGCGCGTCAGGAATCGATATTATTCGATATAAAATTTTAAGTCGCAATACCGAGGGGTCAACGCCTTTCCGTCCGTCTGTCTTGACCGTTCACATCTGAAACACTATTATATTATACCTACGTAATAAAATGACAAGCTTGAATCTAAGCGAAAGAAAAACTTCGAATTTATCAGCTTAATATAGCTCGACGCTCAGTATTAAAAATCGATTAAGAATTATTTTGATGCCAGTTTGACTGTGATTGGAGGCGAGCTGGCCAGTGCCCAGTATCGTACTTTCGTTGTTATAAAATATCTCGATATGGCACTTCCAAATATGGGTACTAGTTTTTCGTGAAGTTTATCTCTATAGGTTGCTACATTCCTTCCATTTGTATGAACAAGAAAACAATAATGGGGCATGAATGGAGCACTGGTGCAGCAGAAAATGTCAAAGTTTGCGATGTCATAATTAATTCAATATGCACTTTTAATATAATTATCTTGCATGTAATTGGTCGATTGATGGCGTGAAAACGCTTAGCCTTGCCGAACTCTCTTAGATTATTAGGCTGCTGATCTAATAAAATGGTAAAATTCATCGTTTTTTTTTAGAAATAACTTTTAGTCTAAAAGACGCGAGTACTTTTGAGCGAGATTTGATTATATTGTCTTCAATCACAAGGACAGTCTTGACTACAGAGTCACTATATCGGTTACTAAACCTTTCAGTTTCACTATGAATAATAACAATTACGAGCTGAACAACCGTCCATAGCCAGGAAACCAGATAAAAAACTAAATGTGTACTTAGATTATTTCAAATGAAGTCATAAATCACAATGGTTTGATTATTAAAGCTTAAATCATGCAATACGAAAGCGATATGTTCATTACAACAGTAGAAGTCGTGGGTAAAAGTTTGTTATAAAATAAGATAATGTACAGTATTATAGCCTTTAGCCTCATAAATCTAACAATCGTTCACTTTCTTTTAGACGAGAATAAATTGATATTGAAAGAAACGTTACATTCATATTCACCAGTAGTCGAATCGTAAACTATACTGAACTGTCTTGTTAATACATAGTATTTTTATTATGTCAATGAATTATGTACATACAAAGAGCCAATTTTTACCCGACTGCCGAAGGAGGGTAATGTGTTTATCAGTCTATGTATGTATGTAAGTATGTATGTAAGCATGTATGTATGTAAGTATGTATGTATGTAAGCATGTATGTAAGTATGTATGTAAGTATGTATGTAAGTATGTATGTAAGTATGTATGTAAGTATGTATGTATGTAAGTATGTATGTAAGTATGTATGTATGTTTGTTCCTATGTGGCGTTCCAGAATCCAAACGCGTTGGCCGATTTTAATGAATCTTACGTCAATCGATTCGTCTTAACCCTGCGAGTGTCACTGGCTGCATTAAAATTGTAAAATAGAAAAATTGCGGCTTTTGGGCGCCATATCGTGGGGGCCCAATTTTTTTTTTTATGATACTTTAATATGATACGTTAATTCAAAAATCAAAAAACCCGACTGCTTAAAAAGCGAACTTAAAAGACGTAAACAAGAAGAAAATCATGCTGTGCAGTAAGAGGATTCATCATCTGGTTTTAGTCAGACAACTCGCGTATATGTATCCTCCGACTTCACAGCATGATTTTCTTCTTGTTTACGTCTTTTAAGTTCGCTTTTTAAGCAGTCGGGTTTTTTTGATTTTTGAATTACCTTTTGACTATAATATTCATCATTTTAATCAGAGCGTTGGTATTAGTTGTACCAACATTGTCTATTTGAATCAAAACAACTTTTAGAGTGAACTCTATAATTAACCAAGATAGTTTCGGCCTTGTTCCTAAAAACTGCGTTACAACTGCTACTTATTAATTACTCGACTATTTAACGAGTCGACTAATACTAAGTAATAGTACGCCACTAGAAAGACTGGTTGCAGCAATATTTAAAACGCAGTTTAAATTAAAATAAGAATTAAACTGGCTCGCTTGTATCTATCAGTTCATTCGTCCTTTGTACTTTCCATGGCGGCGAGTGAAACCATCTTAACCAGGGCTTTCTAATCTTTTGTTAATTCATTAGGAAAGCTCGTGTCATATTTTAATTGCTAAGCGGATTGTTCCAATCGCCTTGTATGGGGATATCATACTAACATCGTGAGGAGGAAAGTTGTTACTTAATTTGTTGATTGGAACATTGGCAATTCGGTGCTCTCTCGGTTATAGTGGAAAAGTCACATCTATTGAATAAAATTAACAAATGAATAGCCCAGTCGATAGCAGTTGCTTATAAAACGTCGTAAATATCGGTGTAATGTCCTCTGAACATTGTTCCTAGTAACCGGTTGATGCGAAACCTGTCCGTTTTGGGCCCGGTCAGGTTCCGGAACAGCGAAAAAAGTAAACCTCCATAAATTTTCAACCAAAGATGCACTGAGATGTCATTGGTGAAAACTTGTGGTCTCGGGTGTTAGAAGCGGTCCTTATTATTTTCAAATATGGAACTTGGTGGTGCTTTAGCTGTTCATAATAATTCAAAACATTTAAGTAGGTACCTAGTTGGCCGCGCCCGTAATCTTGTTTTTTCTATTTTTGGGCTTGTACGTTGAAACTTGTACTTTGGGATTGTATATCCGAAGGAAAAAAACAAACTAGATATCTAGAACATTCAGAATTCAAACTGGTTCACTATAAAGCCTCCCACATGGACATGACAGGCCTAAAAAAAAATGTAGAAAAAAAACAAGTTTGTTTTTCGTCATAAGCTTTACTTTAAATATTAAGGCGGTCTATTTTCCTCAGACCCATGAAATACCCAGAAACATCTTACTATTTTTTACCAGCAAATTACACCTGCTTTTTTAAAAGAATAAGTTTTATGGTGTAAAGGAATTTCCCCTCACTTCCAAATATAAAATATGTTATCCTTTGTTCGAAGGTGTGAAAGCAATAAACCTCTTATCGGGCTCAAAGGACCCGAATTGACCGGACGTCTTAAAAAACCGAATGAGTGAACAATGTTCTTCCTATGTACAGATAAGGGGTGTCTGTTTAGTTGTTTACCTGGGTATATATTGGTAATAGCTTTTGCGGGTTTCACAAAATATTGGGGTGTCTCAAAAGGGATTACGAAATAGTTGCACTAAAGACATAATGGATTCTCTAAACATCATTCTTAAATTAGATATGATGAGTGTAGTGGTGGCTTAGTGGTATCGGCCGTGACTTATAAGTTGTAGGGTTCAAACCCAGGCAGGCGCTTTACTTTGTGTAAATTATTTCACCACCACTGATCTTAAAACGGTGAAGAAAAACATCGTGAGGAAACCGGTATGGTCTAGAAACAAAAAATCGAATACATGTGACATCCACCAACCCGCATGGGGCCCTCGTGGTGGATTACGGCCCATTCCCTCTCACAGAGAGAAGGCCTGTGTCTCAGCAGTGGGAACATTAGAAATGCTGATGATGATGAAATTCGATATGTGTCAACCAGAGGATATATGTGTCTGTGTATTGATACATGTGTCGTTTGAAGTCAGCTATGGCGATGTTGCTCGAAATGCCAAAACATATGGAATTGATCACGTGACATTCTCATACATTTCTATAATTTTTCCAATCGCTATCGCCACGCTTTCGATGATTGAATGTCACTCGTCTGCTGCCTCTGGACGATCATCATCGATCGATATACGAGTATGCCAGCGTCTCAGATCTCGTCTATATTGTTTTTTGGTATACACCAGAGACTCTGGACAAGCCTTCTCCATAGTGCAATCTTTAGTGCAAAAATATCAAATTTGTTATCTTAAATACCTACTCATAGTTATTGTACATTTTTTTAACTCACATACTATTCCGTTGTTGTTAAATTATTTGTTTTACCTATGTTTGCTATATTTGTAAGTATGTGAGAACCATGTTCCTATTTATCAAATTAATGCATTTACTTGTTAATGCTTTTAATGCTTTATACCTATATGTAGTATAGTATATAGTGCTATTCTGGGTGCATCGTCCTCACATATATGAATACAAATTTATTAATATATGTGTTTATGTAAATATTGCAAACCACTTTTTTTTTTAAAGGTTAAGTATGGAGTTTCTTGTCCGTTCTTCTCCGTAACAAGCTACTTTTCCGAATGGGCTGTAGAATCAATTATTTTTACTTATATATTTTAATTGTTGACGTTCAAAAGTGCATTCATGAAGATGCAAATGCTTATGGCCTAGTTGACATTTTTAGTTCACTTTGTCTTAGAAGTGACTATCAATGAAAGCACCCCGATAGCGATTGAAAAAAATGTCACAAATGTATGGGATTGCCAAGTGCTATCGAAAAGTTACGTGATCAATACCTTGCATTTTGGCATTTCGACATCGTCAATGTTAATGGTAGGACCCTTTGTCTTGAGCCTCAGCACACGGCTATCGATACTCATGAAAAAAGGTCAAAAGTAAGACCGAGTTTTAATAAGAACTAGCTGCCGCCCGCGGCTTCACCTGCGTTGTATTAGTACTTCTCCCAATATCTTTATACATTATAGCCTATGTGTTATTCTGATGTATAAGATATATTTCTGTAAAGTTTCATCAAAATCCGTGCAGTCGTTTTGCGTTCAAGAGTAACGAAACATACATCCCTTATATCCATCATCGAAAACTTTCACGTTTATAATAATAGTAAGATTAAGGATTGTAGACTGCCAAACCCTGGCGGATAAAATGGGAACAAAAACAATTCCCCTTTATGTAGATCGTTGTTATGAATCCATACCGCGATCTAATCATAATCTAGGAAATGAGAGCACAAACTTTCGATTTCCATAGATAATTAAGATATAGATTTTTAATGAGTGGTGAATCAATCGTATAAACTATTTATACACACGAAAATATACATGCCGATTGCCCGAGATTATCCCAACATAAAGCGAAGCAATTATTCAAAAAATAAGTCTATATACACAAATACGATTATTTTTAGGTAACCAGCTTCTGCCCTCGGCTTCACCCGCGATTAAAGTGTTTTTCATAATGTTTCATTGGGATAAGGGAACATTATACCGGGATGAAAATATTCCTATTTACTAATGCAGGTTCTGGTATTTCCACATGTCAACTTTCTTCCAAATCCGTGGCCGTTAAAGCATGAAAGCGTAAGGCAGACGGACTGCATTTCAACTGCACTCCGACTGCAAATTAGCAGTTTGAATGTAGTTAGTACGACTGCAAACCAACCGTGCAGTCCGATTGCAGTCGGTGTGCAGTTGGAACTGTGCCTTACAAAAGATTTTGTTTTGTTTGTTTTTCACGCCTGTCAATCCAAGTGATTGGCTACTGCTTAGCTGGGCGATCCTGTGGAGACTGAACTGGAGCCTCCAGCCAGGCACAAAAAGCTAAACCTAAGCTCAGGACGTCGCTGGTGGGACAACTAGGGCTGGATCTTTATAAAGTGATTCTACCATCCGTTCGGAAAAAGCTTACGTGAAGAAGAACGGACAAGGCCTTACAAAAGAAACTCACATTCGTAAATATAATATTAGTTATGATTGTGTAAATGTGAGACGACAGTTTGGCGGAGGCCTATGTTCAGCAGTGGAAGTCTTTCGGCTGAAATGATGATGATGAAATAGACATGGTAATAAAATACGTTAAATGAAACAAAACGACGAGTATTTTCGAAGGACGATTGAAAGAAATTTTTCCTTGTGTGAAAGTCGAATTTAAATGCTGGAGTGTATTTTGACTTGTTTTAAAATGGTCAAAATAATTCTGTTATTAAGAAATATTATAGTTTGTTAATTTATACACCGGCAGTCCAAAATACATACAAAGTACATAACATACAAAGGATGACTGGAAGAGATCAACCAGTGCTAAAAGACAATATATTATAACCTTTTTTTATTATGTTTTTTGTTTTAATATATGGCGTTTGGCTTACAAACTATTTTATAAATCTAAAAAGTATTGAATAAGTTAGAGTGTGAATTTTGTGAGTTTGTGATTGTTTGGGCAGAATCAGAATCTATTTTATTTGAATTTCGTCCTAAATTTTAGATGATAAGGCAGTCAGGATTAAAGTTAACGAACCAACCGAAAACGAATATAATAAGTAATCTGTGGACCAAAGCTCAATCTAGTTCCTGTCTTCAATATGTTCCGTGACACATTCTTTAATTTTCCAATAAAATAATCAGCTTTGTTAAAAGCTTTCGCAGAGTTTTTCTACTTTACTACGTACGTTCATCAAGACAATATTAATATCAACAAAATAGCAACAACTAAAATACAGAAGATATTATCAATACTAGTACAACAAGATTACAATCAAACTATTACTTGTCCAAAAAAGTTTTGTTATTCCAGCGTATAAAAAAAGAAGAGAAGTATAGTAAATACAACTTAAAATAAGATACATAAACAATAGCAAAATATTTTACCAAGATGTACAGTAAGAAAGCTCGTGCATAAAAAGGAAAAAAAGTTTCAAAAACCGGCTCCACATTGAAAAGTTTGCGCGTAATTTTTACGAGAAAATAAATTAGGTCTAGACACTACCTTCGGAGATCAGAAAACAGTGTCTCTATCACAATATTCACTGCATTGTTTTATTTCCAGGTTTTAGGGTGCGAAGGCACTGTCCGTACACCCGAGTAGATACCGGTACCGAGTCATAAGTATTACTGAAGAGCTTGTGAGACAACTTGCCTCAACAGCTCAGGTACAATTTTCACGTCATTATTAACCGGTTAGGCTGAACAGGTCGGTATTGTAGTAGCGCTGTGCGGACGTAGCTACCTACTAGACATGGTAAGGTTGTATCGAAAAGAACATTGTATCACATCGTCCGGCGTGGAAGAAAGAGATGAAAAGTGAATGACTGAACCTTCGCATAGAGTAGGTATCTATGTTTACGCGTAGAGGAGCCACCAATCAAAACAATAACTACAAATATTTGTAATTTAAGTTGGATATATGTTTTTTAAAAGGAGCCATCGGTATAATAGATAGGGATTTGATATTTTATGTTGTAATTACTGAATAAAAAAATATGTAAGAGTATTCTAGAATAGGATTTCGTAAATAAAAGGCTTTGAATTCGACTTAAAAACCAAGACTAATCGAAGATATATTATTATATATTTTTGACAGCTGCTTGCTCTATGGTCCTGACCTCTTGTAAAGAAGGGTTATTATACCTACTTGCTAGTGTCAGGTTTTGAATGTGTTATTTAGGATTTGGATTACTCTGTCAAAATCACCGTAGCAGCTAAAGACAATGATAATTTCTTTTGTGTCTGCTAATTAGCCGGTGACACGATAAGAGATCTCTTAGAATAGGGTTTGGCAATTTACCTGCGTTGTTAATTTTTAGTTTCATACAGTCAAACAGTACATAAAAAGTATATATATATAATTTTTTATTCTTTTATCAATACTTACCTACATATGAGAGGCAGTACCGTATGGTGTATGGTATAATTAGGATAGTATCCTTTCATCCTCATCCCCGTCTACAAATTCCAACTCTTTGACACTGACGTCACCATTGTAAAATGTCAGCAACGCGCACCATATTGCCGTCTCTCTCTGGCGCCGAGATCCCATACGGGACCGTTTCAAGGATACAGTGCACTCCTCAGTTCACTGCTCCCGCTCTTGCCTCGAAGCCTTACTCTGCGCATGAGTGTCTGACCATTTTTTTACTTCCCGAACTCGTATAAATATTTATCTTTGCATTTTTTTACAAATGTATTTTTGACTTATATTAATGTTGATTAGAAAAATTGAATTTCAAATCATTTAAGATATAAGAAAAAAAAGTTAATGCATATATTTGTCATTCTCTATAAATTACATCAAACAAAAAATCGTAAAACGTTATTGAAATTGGGATAGGTAAATATTAATTACGGTAAGATCGGAGCAAGTCAGTCTCCATTAGACCGGTAACCGACTTTGCTCGGCTCACACTTCTTTTTTTATTAACTCGGGCAAGTTTTTGTACAGCCAGCTGACGTTATTAGTGGCGACCGCAATTTATTTTAATGGCCTGTGTAAATATTTGCCCCTATTCATTTAAAAATAGGAGCGCCCTCTATGAATGAAAGATAGAGCTTACTACATAAAGTATGTTTAAAATGTTTTCTTTTTTTATCGTTTGTAATGTACATTTTATTGTACGCGTAGCTATGTAAATAAAAAAAGTAATATTTATTTTCACAGCTAAAAAAAAAGCTAGCCGCTGAAAATCTAGTATTTTTACAGTGTAGGAATAACAAGGAGATTACAAACCGCAGGGTAGCCTCTGATGTAGGTAAACAAACAGAAAATTGCGTGTTTTTATGTTTCACACTCTGAGAGACCCAAAATAAAGGCAGCTTGATAGAGACGAGAGTTTAGTCGCATTTTGAAAGTATTTTATAACTTCGCAAGCAAAAAAAGCCAAGAGTTTCGAAGGCATTATTTCTTATTCATTTTCTATAATCTTACTGGCCACAATTTTTTGCTAAAATTAAGCAGTGGCGTCACCTCTGTGGAACAGAGCACGAACCTATTTACTACCGGCCTAAAGCGTATCCTATATATTGCCTATTACAGGTCAAACCGAGCGTGATAGATTAATAAACAACAAGATTTAAAAACAAAAGAAACAAAAAGACAAAGTAAATTAAATAAAAAAACCGACACCAGTCTTCCCAAGGGGTACTTGTAACTCAGTCGCTGGATTGGGTAAAGGTTAGCCCGATTGATTGAACAGGTCTTAACAGGAGAATTTAAATAAAAACCGACACCAGTCTTCCCAAGGAGTACTTGTTACTCAGTCGCTGGATTGGGTAAAGGTTAGACCGATTGATTGAACAGGTCTTAACAGGAGAATTTAAATAAAAAACCGACACCAGTCTTCCCAAGGGCTACTTGTAACTCAGTCGCTGGATTGGGTAAAGGTTAGACCGATTGATTGAACAGGTCTTAACATGAGAATTTAAATAAAAACCGACACCAGTCTTCCCAAGGAGTACTTGTTACTCAGTCGCTGGATTGGGTAAAGGTTAGACAGATTGATTGAACAGGTCTTAACAGGAGAATTTAAATAAAAACCGAAACCAGTCTTCCCAAGGAGTACTTGTTACTCAGTCGCTGGATGGGGTAAAGGTTAGACCGATTGATTGAACAGGTCTTAACAAGAGAATTTAAATAAAAACCGACACCAGTCTTCCCAAGGAGTACTTGTTACTCAGTCGCTGGATTTGGTAAAGGTTAGACCGATTGATTGAACAGGTCTTAACAGGAGAATAGCCATTTTATTTTTTCTAAATTTATAGGGTTTCTTACATATAATCACGATATGACGCGTGATGTCGCGTCGCGTCGTGTCGTGCTACGACTCAGTTATTACTCGCATTTGTATTGAAACTGGATAAGCGCTGCTAACGGTAGCACGATGCAACGTCGTATCGTGTTTGAGCCCTAACGTTTACGGTACCTAAATTATTTGTGTTCCGTATAAAATATTTTGAGTGGACTTTGAAACATGTTAGCATGTTTTTTTTTACAAATTCCGCCACTCTTGTTCAGTATATTCCTTATAACTTTGCAACCACTGATTCAATTTACTTTATCCGATTAGACCAGCTTATGTAGGTCAGGTTTCACTGCATATTTCACATGCTCGTTTTGCTGTACATTTTATGCGTCGGCTACTATTACAATTGAGTTATATTAAAATAATATTGGTTAGACTAATACCACCAGCATTTAACATTGCTAAATCTCGTTGACTGTACAATTGTGTTTACTAAGGCATTTTTTATATACACAGGGCCAGATTTGTTAGTCAGCGCTCTATAAGTTTCCTAGCTTTTTACCCGACTGCCGAAGGAGGGTAATGTGTTTATCAGTCTATGTATGTTTGTTCCTATGTGGTGTCCTAGAGACCAAACGCGTTGGCCGATTTTGATGATTCTCACGTCAATCGATTCGTCTTAACCCTGCGGGCTACATAAAAATTGGAAAAGAAAAAATGGCGGATATTGGGCGCCATTTACTGGAGTTTTTTCTTCTTCCAAAACCATCGTGTGGGGTATCAAAATAAAGGGTTTTAAGAGATGATTTCTTAAATATATAAAATTTATATATTTAATTGTACCTAATTTATATTGTACCTAATAATAACCTTTAAATAAAAAAGTTTATTAAAAAGATCAAAAATCCCGACTGCTTCAAAAGCGAACTAAAAAGACGTAAACAAGAAGAAAATCATGCTGTGCAGTCGGAGGATACATATTTAATTTACTTTTTTTTTTGGGGCCGTCTTATGCTTGTATTATAATTGTGCCCACCGATAGTACTTAGGACTACTCAACCGGCCTTCGGAGATTTAAGAAGTGCGTGCATGGCATATTAACTATGAAGATAAACGACAATTTGTATAAGTATAGAAGAAGAAATGATAAGACAGAATGCCGTAGCCATACCTTCTTCTTTCTTTCATATTTGAAAAACAATTGCTGTTCGTTAGTCTCGCTAAAACTCAAAAACCGCTGGACCGATTTTAATAATTATTTTTTGGTTTGTTCGCTAGAATACAGGGTAGGTTTAAATTTAAAAACAAAAAAATAGGTAGGTAGAGTGGGTGGGTAGGTAGGTAAGGTAGGTTGGTAGGATAAGTAGGTAGTTAGGTAGATAGGCCAGTTGACGGGAGTGAAGCCACGGGGGACAACTAGAATACATATTGTATTTACTTATAAACGTAATTATATATGCTTCACAGTACTGTTAATCCGTAGAAATCGTACCGACACGAAAGAAAAAGTAGGTAGGTAGGAAATATAGCATCCTGAATAAGGATTTGGGACAAACCATGATTCATGCAGGCTACAGCTAGAAAACTCGTGTCTGATGGGTCCCGTTAGGTAGGTCATTAGTTATAATATAAGGCAGCTAATAACGGAAGAACAATAGCCTTACGAGTTTACGAGCAAACGATCCGGATTGAGTCATCTGTGTGTAGGTTAAATTCTTGAAATTGCAAGATTTAAACCTTTGACCGATAAACTTATTTGCTGAAATATTGTGTTTGTCTATACCTACATTGGATTTTTAAATAAGTGTGTGTGAGCCTTTTATCTTCACAGACCAACAAACTACAACAACAACAATAGCAACAACAGTCTTCAAAGGACTCTACTTCAATGTCGGTGTTTTATGACAAATAAACTTGACGAAATATAATCAAACTACACTTACTTGGTCCTCGTCCCGGTAATCGATGATATTGCTTCTGAAAAAGAAATTTTTTTTTTAGGTCTTTTTTCAGTATTTTTCAATGTCAAGGCGGGATTAAAAATATTTTAGTAATTACATTGTATTATTTATTCCATTTAAAGCTTTTAGAATAGATAGTGCCATAACGAGCGGACGGATGAGAACTGACTTTTTAACCGCCGCGCGCCGACAGAAAAAGAGGGGTGTTATAAGTTTGACGTGTGTTGCTGTGTATCTGTGTGTCTATATTTGGCGTCATAGCTCCTAAACGGATGAACCGATTTTGATTTAGTTTCTTTTGTTTGAAAGGTGATTTTGTCGAGGGTGTTCTTAGCTATGTTTGAATAAAATCGGTTCAGCCGTTCAAAAGTTATGTGTGTTTTACTGTTTGAATCGGGGTGTTTTCGCAAGATAAATGTGTCAGAGTTTTTTTTAATTTTGAAATTTTACTTGTCATGTGTCAAACAATCAATAAACTTGAAGGCCGATTCTTGTACGAGTACCTACTCAAAATCAAATTCTTTTCTCAGCGACAAAACACTTGACAAATAAATAGTTATTTTGACATATTGTGATGTTCAAACTTTACAAGTCCGAGTCACCTCCGAATTAGTGCAGTGAATTCAACAACCTTAGGCAGTAACTTTACAATGAAAACTGCTAAGTGTCTTTATGTTAATGTATAAAACAAAAAAATACATTTGTTTTTTTCAAATTGAACTGGACTACAGTGTGAATGTGGACTGATTGTACTACATGTGAAAATTCTTCAAGTACAATATTCGTGCTGTACCATATACCGAACCCGGAAAACATTTCATCTAGGTAATAATTTGCTCATGTCTTGTAAAGTTGAAAAATATAGATCTTATTTCTTATTACTTAACAAACAATTTTGGTTGTGATGACAATTCGTCACACTAGCTATATCGACGCTCTCTCTAATAGGTATCTTTCACTAATACTAGTACATCACTTTTGTACATGTAGTCAGTTTCCCAACTTGTCTCGAGCCGTATTTTATCTCTTTCCCAATTCGTCCAAAGATTACAAAAAAAAAAAAAAAAAAAATCGGAAACTGCCTTCAAGGACAGGTTTGAACCTGTCCTTGAAAGCAGTCTCCGAAATTTCACCGCTCAACCATCATGGCCTCTCGGAGAGACCACAAGTAACTGTTTTTAAAAAAATAAGTAACTGTTTATAAAGACCTTTCCCAAAACAAACAAAAACGTATCCAAGTACACAAGCCCTCCATTATATTAAAAAAAGTTATCCTTAAAATTATTGGGAAATTTATATTAGATATTGCTAACCAGTTCGCCTGTCGAAAATTATCCCATAGAAACGTATTACCGAGATATTAAGTATCCTAGGTTCTTATTCTATCTTACTGGTACTATAATTTACCGACACACAAATAATAAATTAATGTATTTATTTTCTATGCATATAAATACTTCTGTGTTTAAAAAGATACGAATGTAAAAAGCTAACTTTTTCATCGTTACCGAGGCCACAGCATAAATATATCGTTTATTCCATCAAAGTACAGAAATATCATCATTGAAATGTAATAAAATGCCTTACCTGGAACGAATCTTCTTAATAACAGGCCGCTGCGCCGTACTGTCATGGATTCTGACTTGCGTTGGATCTATTTCTTCACACGCATCGTCGTCAAATGGAAGCTGTCCGGTTCTCCTAGCCAGTATTGAATCCATAAATGGACTGTATATTTGACCAGATGTACCGAGAATATCGTCTATATCAGTATAACGAGAGATGTATTTGTTCACGCCTTTCTGATAAGAATGTGTTGAAGGTCGCCTAAATTGACGGTTATTTTCGTAAGGTGATGAACGGCCTCTGTAGTCTTCATGTTCTTTTGGCGTTTCCAAACCCTCAGGACTTCTCCTAGCCCCTAAAGGTTCATCGTCAGGTAAATGTAAAGGGAACGGCGGGATGTGTGCTGGAGGAACATAAACTTGGACTTCTGAATCTGAGGAGTCACTTTCTTCTGGCGGTGGAGGCGTAGGCAACTTTTCGATACCTTCTGGAATGTTCTTGTCGCTTGCCAGCCACCAAGGCCGTTCACCAGACTCTATGTGCCGTATTCTCCTCAATGGGAAACTGCGTTCTGAACCTGATTTGCTGAGCATTGAGCTTTGTTCTGGTTTATTGCTATTTGTTGAGTTTTCATTACTCGTGACCCACCAATCTTTTTGTTCTCCAGATTCAATATGGCGCACTTTAAAAAAGTTGAATTTTTCGCTTTTTTCACTGTCACTGGACGACTTTCTAGGTGGACTAAGTCGTTCTATACCTTCTGGGATATTTGCGCAACTGTCTAGCCACCACGGCTTTTCGTCGTCTGTGAATTTACATTTCTTAATAAGTTTATTTGAATCAGAGTTGTCTGACAAGTTTCCACGTGTCGTTTGATTTTCATGTTTACTTTCGCTACTAGATTCAAGCCACCACGCCTTTTCTCCTGATTCAACGTGTCTTATCTTACGAGAAATATTCTTTTCTGACGGAGACTTTTGATTTTCACTATTTTGTAAGCTACTTTTTTTCTCTGATTCAGAATCTAACCACCATGCTCTTTCTCCAGATTCTATGGGCCTTATTGCTTTGAGTTTTACTAGATTGTCTTCATTAGATGCTATTATATTTGTTGTATCAACTTTTCCTTTACTTGATCTATCATATTCTGTGCTAATATTTGAAACGTCTTTTCCTGTTGATTCTGAAGTGGAATTTTCTAACCAATGACTATTTTCGCTGCTTTCTTGGTGCCTCATTTTGAATAGATTAGTAACAGGTGCCAGCGCTCGTATCAAGAATGATTTGGCTTCTTCAGTACCAGCTTCATTATTTTGTGGAGATACAGGTGAGGATTGTTTGCCGGACCGGTCAGTTGGAATTGATAATTCTTCAGCAGAAGTTCTAGAAACCTCATTTGTTTTAGACTTAGAAATAGTTTCATCTTCGCTGATAGAAGACTGTGTCGATAAAGTAATACTCGATTCTGGGCTGGCACTCTCTCGTGACTTGGAATGTTTCAATTTTGAAAGTCCATTTTGCAAATTACTATTCGACGAATTTTTTTGTAAACTTTTCGGTGCAGATCCCTTTTCACTTACATCACTTCCTTGATCTGAATCATTAGAGCTTACTGATTTACTTCTTCTTTTGATAACCTTTTTTTTGGAACTTGTATCTGAAGATGAGTCATTACTTGTTTTCTTCACTTTAATTTTTTTTATTTTTGTAGTCCCCTCTGTTTTCGGTGCTTGTGGTGGTAACTGACTATTTGTTATTGTGATTTCAGGCGAAACTAGTTCAGTAGATGCTACCGGACTTTTAGCTCTTTTTAATTTTAGATTGACATTTATTATGATTTCCGATGTATCATCGCCTTCATTTTGCTCTGAAGTTATGTCTTGCTCTGGTTTAGCAACATGGTTGGATAAGTTGGTATCTATATTATTATTTTCAGAAAAGGAGTTACAACTAGAGGTTTCTCGTCTATCCGGTTCCGTACTCTGACTTCTTCCTGACCTTTCAATGGGGGAATAGGAATTACTGCCTGAACCTTCTCTTAAATTTGAATATTGCGTAGAATATCTACCAGCGTATCCTGTATAGCTACTAGAGTTTGGTGTATAATAAGACCAATTTGTCACGCTTGTTCGTGCGGTGCTACCGAATCTACTTGATCGTGTTGGATCATCTAATCTATCAGATTGAATTTCCTTATCCAACATTTCGGGCCTTTTTTTGGATCTGGTTATTGATTTTTCTATAGTTTTTGCCATATCTGCCCTTCTACTTCGAACGTATGCAGAAGAACCAGGTGGGGTAGGCGAAGTATGACGCGTTATTATAGTAACTGTTTCAATCTCATTTTCTTCTGATGGGATTTCATTCGAATTTAAAATTTCGCTACTTTCGTTAACTGTTTCATTTTGGGGTTGTAATTCTTCTACAATGGCAGGTTGTGATACACATTTATCCGATATGGATTCAGCGTGGTTGACTGGCGATACCGATGTTCTTTTTACAGTGGGAGGACTTCTTAAATAATTGGTGGACAGTCTATTTGCTATAGCATATCTGTTTACTGTAATTTCTGGTTTAGCTTCTGCTCTTGACGCAGGTCGTGTATAATTTGCAGTTCGTGGGTATAACTTGTAACTCGACAGGCTATTGTAGCCTGTAGACTTATCAGTCTTACTTGGAATGTCTTTGTCGTGATCCCCTGGGCTAGGATCTCGGCTTTTATCTTTAAACATTTTCGTGTTTCTCCTCTCGGGGCTCAAGTGCCGAGAAGGTCGGCTCAGACTGTATTTCGATGTCGAAACGGGACTTACGTCTCTACTTTTATTCATAGTAATTGATGGCACGGTAAGTTTTGAATAGTCTTTCTTTTCATATTTTGATGTGGGTTTTTCTGTTTTACTTGTATTATATGCATCATATTTTGAGGCAGGTTTATCAGTTTTTGTCGTGCTGTATGCATCGTATTTAGAAATAGGCTTGTCAGTTTTACAAGTATTATAGGTATCATATTTCATTGCAGGTTTCTCTGTTTTACTAGTATTGTAAGTCTCATATTTAGTTACAGGTTTCTCTGTCTTACTTGTATTATACGGATCATATTTTGTCGCTGGTTTTTCTGTCTTAGTTGCGTTATAAGCATCGTATTTTGAGGGAGTTTTATCCGTTTTATTATAATTCGCATATCGATTGGCAATGGCTGAGATTGGAGTGTCTTCCTTAGCCGAGCGTTCAGGGCATAAGATAGGGATGCTCGACGACTTGTATGATGGTGTTGTATTGAGGTACTTCGCTGTAACTGTTGTCGGCCGTTCCGCGGCGGCACTCGATGAACTCCGTCCGGTGTCTCGACTCCGACCATACGACGGCGTATCATACTGAAATTGAAAACATTTATGTTATTATCATCCTTATTTAATAGTATGGATTGTTCCTGGTCATTATCTAAATAAACGCCCACCTCACGCAAAGAATCGTCGAAGTGCGCTGTAACAAAACTTAGATACATTTTCTTCGTTCAACATTATCATATTATAAAGTCATTCCTTTCATTGTTTTATAAATAACAAAGGGAATGCATGTTTGTGTATATATTTATGTATGTATATTGTGTATCTTTCAGATTCAGACGTTCAACACAGCTTTAACATCAAGAGGTATAATGAGTGTTTCGTTACTACCAAAATCTATGCAAATATATCTATAAGAAATTCTAGATGAAAAAATCGGATAACCCTTGGCCCGACACGGGAATCGAACCCAGGACTCAGCAGTTGCGCTTGTTACCACTAGACTAACGAGGCAGACATTGTAATTATAATTTTACAATTTATAATTCTGTGGCGGGTTTTAATAAAAGATGATAACAATGGTAGGTATTCAAAACAGAAAGCAGTAGGCACCGTTAACAATGACAGATAGAAATCTTCATACAAAAACCTCTATCTATACAGAGACTTAAGCCCACCCACGAAAATACCTATAAAATCGGAGATAAGTTACAATTAGGACTCACTATACCATGGAGTCCCAGCGCTAACAAAGAAAATTTGGTTCAAATAAATATCACTAGATGTCGCGATATGCATCCATTTGTGTGTAAAATTAACATTTTCTAGAATTGATCATAAAAATGTTATGTTCTTGTTCAATACTCCTAAGCACAAGATTATGGAATATTGGGTTCTTATTTATTTATGTACACCCAAAAAAACTTACAGAGAAAAGAAGGAATACAGATAGAAGAGCACAAAGGTACTGCTTATTTCAATAGAAATTTCTTCCAGCAGACCTGCGACAGGTAAGTTGGATGATAGACGAAGACACAGTGTGTAGAAAGAAATAAAGAAACTTAAAATAGACAATAATAACTTAACTAAATATATATAAATTACACATATACCTTAACTACATATATAAAAGATAAAATACATACAACTTATAATATAGTATTATATAAAATTACAAGTTCGGGGAAAGGTAAATTTAATGTTCTTTGACCTGCTGCTTGCATAAAGATACATTTTTAGAGTCACGGATTTTAGGTGGAAGTGAGTTCCACAGTCGTACTGCATGAACAGAGAAGGAGTGGGAATAGAAATTAGTATTGTGGGAGGGGAAGTTTAGATAATGCCTTAGGTGGGATCTACCCTGGACATCGGTAGCGCGAGTAAAGGAAAAGCGATCGCGCAGATATGCAGGGTATGCAGGGTTAAAAAGGATGTTGAAGAGAAGACATAATACTCGAGTGTTCCTGCGAAGACGGATAGGGAGCCACTTGAGATCCTTGCGGAACTGAGAGACATGATCGTATTTCCTCAGACCAAAAACAAAACGGATGCACAGATTTTGCAAGCGCTCAAGCTTATTTAAGAGCTCCTCCGTGGCATCCAGATAGCAGGTATCAGCGTAATCGATTATCGGCTGAATTAGAGTTTGAGCTAGATGTATTTTGGTTTTAAAGGGCAATAGGTTTTGAAGGGGTTTTCAATTTCGTGTAATGAAAAGTGCACCTTGCGACTTATCTCATTAACTTGAGCTCGCCAAGAGAGATTACTGTCTATTAAGACGCCAAGGTTCTTAGCAATATCAGTATAAGCTATGGTCGAGCCGTCAAGGGATAAAGGTGTCAGAGTGAACACGTCAAGCGCAGTGCGATAGTATCGACTGCCTATGATCATAGCCTGGGACTTGGATGGGTTGATCTGTAATCCATAGGACTTAGCCCATTCACTAACACTTTCCAGGTCACGATTCATGGCGTCAATTGCAAAGTCCACATCCGCAAGCAAGAAGTGTCGATAAAGCTGCAAATCGTCTGCGTAAAGATGGAAGTTGGAACTGATTATCTTGGTAACAGTGATTATGAAGATAGAGAAAAGAAGAGGAGAGAGAACGCCTCCCTGAGGAACACCAGCAGTGAATATCCCTTCAAGGCGAACACACTGCGAGCGACCCCGAAGATAAGAGTCAAACCAGGCTAATTCAGAGGGAGAAAAGTTAATAGACTGAAGGACCCCGAGCATAATGTCAACATCCACCGAGTTAAAAGCACAACTGAAGTCAAGTAGGACTAACACCGTGAGAGATTTATTTTCCATAGCCCAGCGGATGTCATCAGTGACCTTCAGAAGTGCAGTTGCCGTGCTGTGACCAGTCCGGAAGCCAGATTCAAAAGGACAGATAAGAGCATTAGACGAAAGGAATCTGGAAATTTGACCATGAACGATGTGCTCGAGAACTTTAGAGAGAAAAGGTAGTATGGAGATGGGTCTGAAATGAGATAAAGAAGAAGGATTGGTTATTTTCGGAAGTGGTTTAATGTGGCACACATGCTTCCAGGTTGAAGGAAATGTGCCAGTGAATACAGAGTAGTTAACAATATTAGCAAGAATGGGAAGGAGTTGCGGGAGAATAGGAATTATCATTCGCGAACACAGATTGTCATGGCGAACAGCAGAGGATGAAATAGCAAGAAATGATTTTTTAACATCGTCATCAGAGACTGAATTTAAATTAATAATGGGCTATTCGGTAACGGCAATTCGGAAAGTTCAGTCAAAGTAGAAGTTTTGACAATAGGGTCGAGAGTGACAGGTGGAAGAGAAATGTGCCTATTAACCCTTTGAGCGCCACGGTCTTCTATAGAAGACAACCGTTTCCGTGCCCCCCACGCCACGTCTTTATTAGAAGACAATATATAATCTTATCGTTTATTACATTAAAATACAAGAACAAATGCTTTGTGCGTATTGCTACTATTGCCTAAAACCCTAAACTTAATGTTTTATTTGAATAGTGGTCTTTGTTTACATAAAAAAAAGAAAAATAATACCAGACAAAATTTTTGCTGTGTCTTTATAGGAAGACGCCTAGTGCTGTGGTTACTTGATTAAGTTTCTAAAGTTTCGATATACACAAATGTTAAAAAAAACACTCTTATTTCGAATCAAAATGTTGAGTTTTGAAATAAATGCGATCCTTATGGAGAATGTACGTAATTTTGCTAGCTCTTACACATATATTTACTTAAATCTTTTAATACACACAAAGCCGGACTTTAGTTAATGCTGATATCGATATTAAAAGATCCCGTCACTACGAAACTAATAGATATCGGTGCCTCGTGCGCCATGGACATCAATAGAAGACAACCTGTGACGTCATAGACGTAAGTGCATCAAGGTCAGTTTGAGATAGTGCAGCGCTGTTATGGATCGTAATCGATAAAAAAAAAATGTGAAGCTAATGAATTACATTGTGAAGAACTTTTAAAAATCGTGATCAAGGTGTGGATTAGGTAGCTGAATCCGATAAATACGAGAGTACATCTGACGAAGATTTTGAGTGTAGTGTAAATTACTTAACGGTAAGAAAAATAAAATAAAATATTTTCGTTTAATAACCTCATTAGATTGGCGTAAGTAGGTACCTACTTTGCCGAGCTTTGCCCCGTGTTGAATCCAGTCTGTGGCAGACATGGATCTTATCCTTCCCAATCTCAGGCAAGCTCATTTGGTCAGATAATACCCTGTGAACCACTTCATGCAGCTTTTCATCAGGATGCTCAGCGATACAGCGGTTGGAGTGATGGCCACCATGGCTAGTGAGCAGGGGCGGTCATCACAGGGTGGACAATTGTTCCTCCCTAAAGACTAAGTGCGGAAACCAAGACCCTGAAGTTAAGACAAACTTGCTGGCTACGAGTTCAAGGACAAGTTCCATCTATGTACCTTCAGTATCTAATTTTGCTGTGTCATAGATCCCTGTAGGGCCAGATGGAACACTTTGGAAAAACTGCTTTAGACTCACAAGAAAACTTTTTGAATTATTTGCCGACTACCTCGGTGATGGTTTAATCGTAAGAACGAGAACACAGCAGTTGTTTTAACAATGATGCTGCCAAATCCTTATATTCTTCCATACTCTTCTCGCATCCATCAGATTTCCGTAATAAATTAAATATTTGCTAGGAAATTGCTAAATACCGTCGAGATTTTATTAATGGTTCATGATTTTTTGCAGAAAAGGGTATGCCGAAAACTTTCATGCGACGCTACAGATTTAGGCTGGCCGCACATGTACGTACGTTTTTCGAACACGGAATACAGACTCGGAATTCCGTGAAACTTTGTTGGTTATCCTTTAACACACTGGCTATTTTTTAGGGGTCCGTACCAAAACAGTAAAAACGGGACCCTATTACTAAGTCTCCACGATCCGTCTGTCTGTCTGTAGGTCTGTCCGTCTGTCACCAGGGTGTATCTCATGAACAGTGATAGCCAGACAGTTGAAATTTTCACAGATAATGAATTTCTGTTGCCGCTATAACAACAAATACTAAAAACAGCATAAAATAAATATTTGCGTGGGGCTATAACAAATATTTTATTTTTGCCGTTTTTTGCGATAATGGTTTTTTTGGAAATATTTTCGATGTACAAAAACGATTTTTCTACAGATTTATTATATGTATTAATATTGATTTATTATATGTATTGATTGATTGTAATGGTGGTGGGTAGCTTAGTTTTAGTTTGCAATATACTAGTCTGTTGTTGACCCACGTATTTCATTGACGTTCCACTACTGGTTGTCAGAAAATCTTTCGATTATCTTCATCTATGTTGTGGTAGTCCTTGTCATGAATATCCCAAGAGCAGAGGTGTTTTTAACAGCCAATATTAATGCTTCTGCTTCACACATTGTCGTGATGCACTTGTTAGAATTTGAATTATGTATGACGTCATTAAATCATGAATTTTATTTTTCAAGTCACATTGGTTTGCTACAACATAACTACCTGTCATATTTATTAAGCACGTACCAAGTTAATGTCTAAGTATCTACCTCAACTAGTATTGTGTTGTCAACTACCTACAAATGTAAAAGATTACCCGCCTAAGTAAATATTGTTGTGTGTACAGGAAATAACTCTAAACTTATATTTAAGCCACATTGATGATATGCCTATAAATTATTACGTAATTTGTAATGATCATTGTGATGTATCCTGGATTTTATTTTTCTGTTGTGTCTGCTAATTAACGCTTGACAGACACTTTTGTTTTTAGATCAGCTAAAAACAAAAGTGTCTATCAATTTTAAAACCATGGTACCTATGAAGAAAATGTTGGTTTGCTGTGTACTTAGTGCACCTAATTCATAATTGTATTGTTTTTGTATTCCATACAAAATGGTGCCTTGTGCTTTATTTCATCTCTTAAGGTTACACTAGTCGATCATTCTTCCATACAAACGTATTCTGGGATTACTCCACTGTTTGATGATGTACGTTCAAAATAAAAATAAATGATATAAATTTTCTCATCATTATTTAGCCCTGTATGGAAACAAAAAGTAAAAAACATCAATATTTGAAAGTTATGATCGTCGAAAGTTCCATATTCAACACTAATTTTAACGCCAGAGAGGCGGAAATAAATACCAAAAGAAGAAGTAAAATTGCAAAACGGCCTCCATACAGGCATAGATTAGTAATTTAACAATGCAAATAATTTTATTATGAATGCACATTTGAATTAACATTTAGTAGTTTTTTCATGATATCTAGAGTCCCAAAGGTCTGTTTATAAAATTTCGCGCGCACATTTTCGTCATAAATCATCATCAATTTCGGTACAAATTTGCAAAAGTGCTAATTCGTACGCGAACTATCTTCTTACTGCTCATTACAGCATCTATTTCATTCGCACGTTTTGTCGGATGAGATGGCATGCATTTTAACCTCGCGCACAAAATTATTCGTGCCGTCGACTAGTTGAACCTTAATTAAGAACTTTGTAGATGAATATACATAGATTGCATATTCCACTCAGTTGTTCAAGTCCTAAGGCACATACTAGATATAAAATAGTAAAATACTTACATAGTTTCTAAAAGACATGTTGCCAAGACATCAGCTCTCTTCCATTAGCGGGGTGTCATGTATCCAACTCGAGTGAATTCTGCAATTAAATTAATCATTGTTTAAGTATTATACTACAATTTATTATTTTATTTATATTTAAACGATTTGATGTCATATAGTGCAAACTTAAGATACAAAGATAAATTTAGACAATCTCATTTCATCTTGTGAGTGGGTGTTGTAAACGAAGGGATTAAAGTATAATAATAATTAAAATAATCCTAAGGTTTTAATGGTAATTTCTATTGTGTCTGCTATTAAAAAGTTTGTAATAGGTATGTATTGTCATTATTGATCATGTCATGATTGCACTATATAATAAAATAGTAAAAAAATATTTTGTATTTTATTTATTTCTTTGAGATTCTCGGGACCCTAGGGTCCCAGGCCTTGAAAGGCGTATCAGAGGCCGAACCGAACTCTCAGGGGCCTTGTTAGACATGTAGGATGAAATGTGACACCAACCGGCAATTATCCCTGTATGCACAGGGACAATTCCCGGCTGGTGCAGGACTATTGCAGTATGGAGACAAAACACATTGGGTTATGGGTTTGGGAGGTTTCATGGATCCATTACCTAAAACTATAGAAGGAATGGCCCCTTCCTGACCACTGTGGATCTACACGACTATAAAATGGCAGGGGACTTACACACTCAATTAATACTCCCTCCCCTCCAAAAACTGTCGTTAGCACTTTAGTTACGTAGCGCCAAGGTGTCAACATATACGGGGATGCTTGAGGAGTGGAGAGGTATACCACGGCTATCAGGACAAGCCCGGAAGTACGGTCAAGTTCCCTACCAGCATCTTACTGGGTTAAGTTCCTTCCTCCTGGCACATTTGCTCTTGCGAATCTCCACTAAAGTCAGCCGATTAAGGCAAGAGAAAGGTGGGAGCTCTGTTCCCCGTCAGTGTTCACACCGACTGGCCAATAAAGGCAAGCCATAATCGAGGGACAAGACTTCTCCCTGCCCACCAGCTCGCCACAAAGCTGCCCTGCGGATTGTCTCACTCTACACCAGCGCCCCTGGCGGCAAATTCAAAAGCAATAGCTCTCGTTGCGTTTGACCACGTGTCAATTCGGTAGCGTATGTCAATCTCGTAAATTTCGGACTTTTCAGCAATCGATAACTTTGATGGAATGTCACTCTGGACTTCATATTATCGATGACAAAATGAAGACATTTGGTTTTCGCCATTTTGGCGCTGAAAGCAACGTGACTTAATGTGAGAGTCCATGGAACCAAAATTAGAGATGGGACAGAGCCTTCGGTAAAAAAATACTTTTATGGGCTTTATCGATCGTAAGAATAATTTAATACGTAATAGAAATAAAAATCCCAGTTATTTTTATTATGATTCATTTTTAAGTAATAGAATAATTGCTGTAAAGGTTAAATGAAAATAATGATGTGATTCCAGAATTTAGTATCACACATTGCTTTTGAACATGAGATATTTAGTTCATACTACGAGAAGTCAATACAGTAGATGAGTGATACGCCTTGCCAAGTCTACTATTTTGATATTAGTGTAATTTAAAAATATCACTAATACTGATATATTAGTTACAATATTTCCTAGCGAATATACTAGTATTATCTAATTTTGAGAAATATCGGTATTAACCTCGAGCGGGGCGCATTGAATCAGCACAAAAATCAACTGTCATTTCATATAGTATGTTTAATCCAGCGTACTTGTATAATAGAGGTCAGTGGACTAGTGTCATTCTCTCAGCCATCACGTGACATTTCGATAGGGTTAGACATTCTCATACATTTTTGTAATTTTTCAATCGCTATCGCCATGCTTTCGATGATAAAAGTTCACTTGTCTAGGGCCAAAGATAGGCACTTATGAATAAAAGTAATATTGATTAGGACAATCCATTTTCATACAGTATCAGACGCTCGTAATTTACTGGTGGTGTAGTAACGGTTTCAGTAAATGCAATGCACATAGATGTGGATCTCTATTTTACATAAGTTTTATTTTACGAGAGTTTTAGTTCGAGTATGTTGCATGTTCGAGCGTGTACGTATGCAAACGAAACCTAGTGTAAATACATGCTGAGTATTCTAACTGGAGCCTTTCCATACTTACCGTAAAATTGATTTTATTTTTTGGGTACCCAAAGTGTAAAAACGGGACCCTATTACTAAGACTCCATGATCCGTCTGTCTGTCTGTCACCAGGCTGTATCTCATGAACCGTGATAGCTAGACAGTTGAAATTTTCACAGATGATGTATTTCTGTTACCGCTATCACAACAAATACTAAAAACAGAATATAATAAATATATAAGTGGGGATCCCATACAAAAAACGTGATATTTTTTTTCCGTTTTTTGAGATAATAGTACGAAACACAACGTTGCACATGCTGAGATAAAACCTTTTTGGTCTCGCATAGGGTTTTAATTTTATTTTTATTTTATATTATTGTTATATTTTATGCATATTTCTCGTGTCTCCTGTGCGGGTCACAAATAAATATTATTTCTTTCTAAACCATTCGTGCGCGAGTCCGACTCGCACTTAGCCGGTTTTTTTTTAATGTTTTGGTCTCTTACCCCCTTATTAAAATCAAAAAAAGTTATACCAAGTATAAACCTATGAAAATGTATGGTTATTCCTTTGTTATTCCTGGTTTAACTTTATTCCGTGTTTATTAATAAGGGGGAATAAGTTTAAGATTCTGTTACTGGATTTGATGGGGTTAAACTCCATGGAAGTGTACTATAATTTGAAACATACTTATTTAGTAACATAGAATCACTGTTTTAACCCAAATACTTCAGTAAATACAAAAATAGATCGATACAAGTACGTATATATATATTCAAAAACAGTTTATGTATAAGGCAACTGATTGAAACGAATATATATTTTTAGTTTCAAGTTTCCTATAAATAGTCAACGTCTCTTTAGTGAAGACAGAACAAAACGTCACCGGTGTGCCCACGCGCCTCGCAGCCACGTGTACACGTAGCAATAAGAATAAGACCACATCGGGATCCTTTGCGCATACGCACGTCGCACCGAACAACAAACCCATTCTACACACGACTACGTAAGAAATACCAGTTTCTTTTTAGTTTCAAAATAGAAACGTTTTTAGTTTCCGGACTGACCTATATCGATTGAGTCAATGAACAAAAGATGGATGGTCAAGTTCCTAGCGCTTTCCTCGAACGATTCTGCACTTTATCCTTTTGGTAGGAAAGTTTAGATTTGTTTGTGAATACTTCCTAATTATTTCGATCCATGTTTCGCCTCTGGTGTACTAAGATATAGATCACATAGACAGATGTAACGATTAGACTTGTTTTTATTTACGTACCTAATTGTAGTGTGTTGTTACAGAACAGTAATTATACCGGCAGTGAATATTAAATGCGTATTCTTGATTTCAAAAATACCTAATTACTGTAGGTATATTTTTAGGTTTTTCAGTTTTTGTATGAGGTTACTACGTTTTTGTTTTTACTTGAATACACATAAAAAGCTTCCGGGCAGGTTCCAAAGTTCCTTTTTGGGAACATGCTACTAGGTGTATTATTTATTACTAGATACGTACAGTCATTCTTAGTTCTCATATTCCGCCATTAGGTAGGAACACAGTAATCATTCGTACGACTGTACAAACATGCAAACCGCTTTAAAACACGCGGAAATTAAACTTTGATTTTAAGTCTCATGGCGATTGTCCAAACGATTTTTTATTATTTGTATTATCTTCAGACTTCAATCACAGAGGAAGTTGCCGAGCAATTTGTTTTTCAGTCATTACTTTTATATTTATCACTATGCAGCTTCTGCCAGCGGCTTCTCCCGCGTGAACGTCTATTGTTATCGCGCAAAAACATACACCTGGATAAAAATTGTAGTATAGTATACTCTATTTGAAATAATATAAGACATGTTTACAACTCTTTTTACAGTCCGTTCAACCAATTTTGAGTTCTATCCCGTAAACATAAAGATGACATAAAAAGCATATACCTGTTACCAAAACCAACTGTTTACTACAGCTACCATTTGTCGTATCCCAAACGCAATAGAAGTCAAAATCGGTTGAACGGGCTGAAAAATCGGCTTATTTAAATGTCTAATGTTATCGCAAATAGAGTTTAGCCATGTCTCAATCTAAGATACCGTCTACCTGTGTGTCAAGTTTTATCCATTTCTATTCTGTCTAAAAGTAGCATCACCCATCCCATGATGCTGCTATTTTTAACCGACTTCCCAAAAAGGAGGAGGTTTCTCAATTCGACCGTATATATAATTATGTATTCTTATGTGTGTTCGCAGACAATTTCGTCGTTTATGAACCAATTTTGATGATTCTTTTTTTTCGAAAGGGTATATCCCAAAAGTTGTACTATGATAAGGAAACCAGGATCTGATGATAGGATCCTAGAGAAATCGAGGGAACTCCTCAAATATTATACATAAAGCGATTTTGGTATTTTCATCAATAATGCAATCATTTGCACTCAGAATGTGTCATTTGGTGAAGTGCAACTGAAGAAGAAGACCACAATGGTCACTGTAACGGGGAGTATGGATACCATGAAAAAACGACTAAGTGTATATGTTCAAAATGAAATTATTTGCATTGTTAAACTACTAATCTACCTCTGTACGGTGGCCGTTTTGCAATTTTCCTTCTTCTTATGGTATTTATTTGCGCCCAAAGATGCGTTAAACTTAGTGTTCAAATATGGAACTTTCAAATAAATATATTATTTACATTTTTGTTTCTATACAGGGTTAGATAATGATGAGACAACTTTATATATTTTTATTTTATTTTGAAAGTACACCGTCAAACTGTGGAGTAACTATAAAAACGTAGTCTGGCGATTAGACTACGTTTTTATGGAAGAATGATCCACTAGGGCAAACTTAATCGTAAACACCAAGACACAAATCAATCAGAGATTCATACTATGAAGTAGCTATGATGGTCTGTTTCCTTTTCACGTCATAACGGCTGAACGGTCTCGAAAAACTGGTGGAACGTTCCTGGATGAAATAAAAAATGTCTCCATGGGATAATTTCCGACATTCACGCAAGTAAAGCCGCTGACAAAACCTAGCAAACTATAAAGGAAGTCTCTCGAACATTTTACGAGTTTACTTCACCACGGAACCCACCGTATTATTGTAAAACATTCCGCCTTAAACTGTACAAACGATGGCAATATCCTTGTGAAATCAGCAATTACTTGAATGCTAGTGAAAATATTTACGTAGGCAGACCTTAGTCATGGCTGGTGTTTACAGTTTGAACCGAGAAGATGCTTTGAGTGTACTGGGGATACAAAGAAAAATTAGTAACAGTTTCAACTTTGCTACTCCACATCTTCACTAAAAATAATCGTATCTCTGAGACTTATCGATCTTCATTGACTGCGCTTTGTTCGGCACTGTTGATTCTGGCTTTCAAGAGTTGCTGTAATTGAGAATAGTGTTACGGGCCTGTACATTAAAACATACTTTTATGTAAGAACACAATCTAATTTGTGATAAGTGTGTATAACAATATGAATCAATGCAATCTACTAGAGTTGTTTAATTTTAGCATGGGACTAGCGGTCATTGGCCTTGCCATTATATCTCTTTTTAACCGACTTCCCAAAAAGGAGGAGGTTCTATGTTCGACTTCAAGTATGTTTTTTTTTTGTTTATGTTCTCCGATATCTTCGTCAATTGTAGACCGATTTTGAAAATTATTTTTTTGTTTGAAAAAGTATGGTTTGAGTAAGAAATTGGTCCCATTTTAATTTTGTGAAGATCTGATGAAGAACTTCGGAGATATACAACAGAACTCTTCAATAAATAATGGCAAATCTCTCGGGATTGCTGCAATCGCATGTCTGTTTGTTGTTTATAACATTTCATAACATAACATCACGCCAGTTCGCTCTTAAGGGGTAAGCAGATCTCTCATTTCACCGGTTATGTTCAAGTTTCATGAAATCTATTCTGTCGAAACTAACTTGCCTATTAGGTACGTACAACTAAAAAGTGAAAATAAAAAAACTTTTTGCAAAAAAATACTACAAGTCGGTGTCTTTCGTAGGTACCATTTTTTTGCGTTTTGGACACCGAGTTCAAAAAATTAAGGTATTTTTCACTTTGTAGTTTTGTATTTGGAAGTCGGTAGTATTTTTTTGCAAAAAGTTTTTTTATTACGAATTTCTACAATAAACTATCTATAATTTTTAGGATTTCGTTCCCCAACGGTAAAAACGGGTCCCTATTACTAAGGCTCTGCGGTCCGTCTGTCTGTCTGTCTGTCACCAGGCTGTATCTCATGAACCGTGATAGCTATTCAGCTGAAATTTTCAAATATGATGTATTTCTGTTGCCGCTATAACAACAAATACAAAAAACGTGATATTTTTTTCCGTTTTTCGCGATAATGGTACGGATCACTTCATGTGCGAGTCCAACTCGCACTCGGCCGGTTTTTCTTTACATATTTTTATAGGATTACTTATGACGATTCAGGAAGGGTATGTTTTTTTATTATTTTTTTATTTAGGAATGCTGTCTCTGCGTGTCGCGGGTTCGATTCCTTTAGATTCGCTTATAGATAAAGGAATACAGGCGATGATACAGGAATAATTCCAAGTGTAGGCCTTTTTTCCAAACTGCACATTATTGTACGTAATTTAACTATTAATACATACATAACATGTAAATATATACATTAACAAAAACTAAAATCAATTGATTGAATTGTGAGGTTCAATGGAAGACCAGCATCTGGAAGCATTGCTAAAATAGGCCTTTTTGTAATAGCCATGACGGAATACTCTGTGTTATATTTAAGACAGTTACTTTTTATTTAGTTTGTTTGTGCTGTATGAAATAAATGTTTTTTCTTCAACACCACGAGACTATTAGAGCTACAGATCTGTATATTATTTTTAAATTTATTGACATAATATTAGTACCTGATAAACACAATGTCCGGTACGGCGATACGTCATTAGTACATGGTGGACCCAGCCTAATTGCGTAAGTGAATTCGGCAAGGCAAAGGGTTTGACCGCCATCAATCGACCAATCACATAGACAGAAATCCATATCGCGTCTTTCATCTCGCATTTGACAGGCCGATTGATGGCGTCAAAACGTTTTGCCTTGCCGAATATCGGAGACCCCACGCCACACCAGCGCGCCTCTAGCGGCAAATTCATAGGCGGTAGACCCCATTCGTGCGAATCATCCAATAACCCCTTATTCCGCAGTATGCGTACGTAAATTTGTCGAAACATTTATATGTTATTAGTATGACCATAGATAATAAATAGTACGACTATAGAGACAAATATATATCTTGTCCGACCTCCATTAAGAGACAGTAAACTAACGAAGATGTCTTCATAAATGTATTATTAAACAAAAGTAAGCTTCCATTCTGTATGTAAATAACTAGCTTTTGCCCGCGACTTCGTTCGCGTGGAATAGTGACTTCCACTCTTGACCAATAGATGGCGCTGTATGTCCGGAATAAATTTTATTTTATTCTTTATTTTTGTAATAAAAACTATCCTATGTCCATTCTCAAGTTCCAAACTATGTCTGTACCAAATTTCACACAAATCGGTTCAGTAGTTTAGGCGTGAAGCAAAGACAGACAGACAGACAGATAGACAGACAGACAGAAAGACAGACAGACAGAGTTACTTTCGCATTTATAATATTAGTTTGGATTATCTGTGTCTTGTTGTGGTATACTATTATTTTTGTATACATATCTTCAATATTTGATAGGAGGTGATTATGAACGCAAAAAAAAATAGGTGTGCCTACTCTTTTGTGATCAAACTGTTCTATCTTTGAAATTTATATAGGTATGATGATCATCAAGTTTTCTCAAATAAGAACATGGGAGACCTCCAATATGTTGCCAGTGGGTTTTGTCATGCACCAAAGGATATATCCATACTAATATTATAATGTGAAATTAACTGTCTGTCTGTCTGTTACCTTTTCACGCTTATACCGCTCAACTGATTTAGTTGCAATTTGGTATGGAGATAGTTTGAGACCCTGGGTAGGACACAGGATAGATTTTTATCACGGAAATCAAACTTTAGGGGGTGGACAGGTATAAGTTTGTATGGTCAGTGGTGTCTCATCCCATACAAAGACACTGTACTGATTATACTGATAATTTTTTGTACATCGATCGCGTTCGGTTCCGTTCCACGGATATAGATGGTGATCTATCTATGGCCGTGGAACGGGACCGAACGCGGTCATTTAAAAAAAAAATGGTCGGTATAATCAGATGAAAAACACTAGTTACGTCGGCACGGTTTCTTTGTATGGGATGACGCATCTGTATGTATTATATAATCTGTGGAATGGATCACTAATCATTTCTCAAGTAAGCAGGTCCACGCATCTATAATATTATGGCGCAATAAAAAAAATAGGCTATTGAAAGTACAAATACTACGCAAACGAAGTCGCGGGCAAGAGCGAGTATATCATAGGATCAGTTTTAACAATTTTAAAATTCGAATCCAAAATGTATCAGCCAAGTACCTACAGCAAAAAAAAAACAGCATTCCATTATAAGACGTATAATATTCGCACACCGTTTCAGAACCTAATAAGAGTATACTGATTAAGTAATGCAGAAAATGTCTGGCCGGTAATAAAGCCCTAAGTCGGGACAATAGCCATAGATCTTGAACAAATGCTGGCCAGCGGAGCGCGACTGTAATTACATAATATTTTAACAGCAATGTGAGGGTAGTGCTATTTTTGTCCTAAGAACGTTACGGCGACCTGTTGTCTGCTTGATCTACGTCCGTGAGATCTTATTTGCCGTTTACATTATATGTGTTTAGGGATTATACAAATACGTATATACTTTTCTTGTGTTTGGTTGTCGGAAATCATAGTGATGCAAATAAGAATTCAAGTCTTTGAAGCATGATAGTCATAAGTAATAATTCTATTTCGTACGTCAGTGATATTATCAAATAATATTGGATACATATTTTTTGCTTTATCAAATAAATAACAATTTACAAAGATAAAGCGCAACAAAGTTAAGTAGTGGAGGCTTGTGACGTCTCTTTGTCAGTATAACCTAGCACACCGTGACGTCACACGATATTGCAACGCACTGTATCGTCGTAATTTTTGTTTTCGTGGCAAAAGAAAAAATACGCCTCCAATACTTTTAGGTTATCTAACTGACGGACAAAATAGATTTTGTTGTCAACTACCAATGCTTGAATAGTTAAATAATATCATCTAAAAAAAATTGGTGCGTACGTTTGAGACCCAAACGACTTTGTTCCACGACTTTTTCAAATCAATAAACACTAGCTACTACTAGTACAATAATATATTTGAATTAAAAAAAAAACCCTCTCCGTTTAGTATACGTATAGGTACGTTTTTTATATTATATATATTACGGTAGAATCGACAAAAAATAGCACATTATGGTACAAGTATGTAATGTTGGTGATTACCGCTGAGGCGCCATTGAGACCCGAGCCGTTAGGTGAGGGTCTTAAGAGAGCCGAGGACGGTAATCATCAATACACACGTGTATCATACGACGTTTTTCAACACACTTGTGAAGAAAATAATACTAAATAATCATTTCCAACAGTGAAAACGAGATGTGAATTTTTTTTCGCAATAGCGTGCATAAATTATCAGTTTTCCTATGCGCGCGCATCTAACAATGGCGATCGGCCATAGACTAAAATAATGAGTTTTCTTTTTTTTGACTTTTCGCGGATGGCGTTTTAGGCACGTACAAAATGGGGAATTTCAAATTTTCTTTATTACAGACAAAAACAAAAGTTATAATTGAGTGAACATTTTATTAATTAAACACGTACAAGTTGAAATTATCTATTTAAATACGAAGTTACATGAAATGTGTTGCATTTGTACTATTGAGCACGATCTTTTTTGTATAGAAACTTTTTAAGAACAAAGCAACTCAACCAATAAATAAAAAAAAAAACTCTATAACTCACTTGTGAATAATAGTAATGAAAAAGTCACAGTTTGATAACAGGTGTCATTATGTGCCTAATTGCAGTGAAACTAGAGCCACTTTATGAGCAAATGTGTTCAAAAATATTGTTCTTTTGCATACAAATATTAATACTAGTCAATAATCATAGTGAATCGATCCAGTAGTCAGTACTACATACAAATAAAAATAGAAAATCATACTCCAATATAATTAATAGTTTTTCAATGACTCTCACGATAAGATTTCGCTCTGGGAACCACTTTAGCTTCATAAAAAGTGGCAGTACGTGGTCAGTGCAGCAGTCAATTTCATCTGTCACATTACACACAAAAAAACTTGTTGGCGAGTTGTTGGGTATGTCTGCAGAACAACGACTGAACTTAAATCTTGTTTTATAAAAGAGAAATAAAGAAACATCATGAGAAAATATATCGCTATTGTGATAGTATCGGATAACGACTCATTTTTCAATGAAGGATTCTCTTTTTTATATTAAAAATACACTGGCCTTCAAAATTTTTAATACCCACCACACTTTTGTAATTGCAATTTCTCCTAAAGTACAGAAGTCAGAGATTTGAAATAAAAACTTTTTGTAGAAAATTTCATCACCTTACTTTAGAAGAAATGATAGTGCATAAAAAAAAACAAAAAACAAACTTTTTATTACAAAGGCCTACATGGGCACTTATAAAACGTCGACAAAATGTGCACGGTTCGGGTTGGTCGTTTCCTATGGAGAAGAACCGGCAAGAAACTCCATGGTTACTCTTTTAAAAGATGGTTTGGTTTTACAATATTTCCATGTTTACAGCATTAGTACTTAGATATGGGGGGACAACGTAGGTAACTAAAAAAATATATATATATATGCCCCAACATTACCTCCGAAACCTCAACTTTAGTATGCCAAACCGGCTCGAAGCTAATAAAATGTTATGGAGTAAAACATACTCATAAATGTTGTTTGAGTTTTTGTCAGTAATTTAAAAACATAACTAATGTATAATAACTATAATTTTAAAGGAAATTAATTAAATTTTCTATAAAACGTTTTTATTTCAAAACTAAGTGTGGTACTAAGTTTTGAAAGCCAGTGTATTTACTAATTTATGTGCGGCGGATACCTCGCGAAATTGAGTCATGACATTTATATGATGCTTTTTCGGACTTACCCTATGCATACATGTCTTAAACTAAAAAATCTTGTAATAAAACTAAATTAGGAACTATTCGCCTTTTTATAGACTAATTAAAAGCTTTACTTTCGTTGAACAGATGTGATGTGAAAACAAAATCAATGAATTCATGCATCGCTCACATTCTTTACGTCAGCCGAGACAAAAAACACTTTGCCGTAAAAAATGGAATATTTACACAATAAATTTAATGTATAAGCCGTAATTTATTTTAAAATGGCGGCTAACAAACCGAGTCACTTTGCACAAAGGAAAATAAGTCAAGATAGTGGATACAATTTTGTTTGACGACGTTACTACTACGCACTATTTACTGACGCAAACCTACGTTCATATGCGTGCCTTATATTTAAATTCGGTTTACAGTACACCAAACGGGAGCTTGAACCAAACAATCGCAATAGGAACTGTTAGATTTATTTCTGTCGAAAGTACATTACGAAAATAAATGGCCTACTCTCTGTAGAAGTGTCAAAGACTTGGGTTCGGAGCGGGTTGTTGCCTCGGCCGAAATGGGGTCGGATCGGCTTCCCGTAGGTATCCGCCAACACCTTGCTGCCAACCAACTTTCCAAGATCCGTTTTCACAGGTGCAACCTGGTGCCTGGTACCCAAGCTCGACGGGCTAAGAATAAGACGCCATGATAATCATGATGATCTGAAGTTCCAAATTGTGTGTTCCTTGTAAACGATACTGTTCCGAGAAACGCTTTGCGGTTTCTGGATTCGACTTTTATGAATTTCCCGAAACTTTGGGCACTTTGCTATGCTTCGCTGAGTGGGCCAGATAGACGGGATCAGTTTGGTAGGTAGTTGAAATGTTTTGTGTGACACACAAGGCTATAATTACTGGTTTTCATCTTCTTGAGATTTTCCCAATTCGTGAAACTATAACAGACTGTATCAAACAAAAATATACAATCTTGCTGGTAATAATTCTGATGAAGAAATATAACAAAATTACGTTATTATAAAATAATGGTAAGAAAAACCAAAATTATAAACTAAAAAAAGTTCATACTTATACAATCTTATACCAATATTATAAAGAGGAAAGATTTTTTTGTTTGTTTGGTACCAAATAGACTCCAAAACTACTGGACCGATTTCAAAAATTCTTTCACCATTGGGAAGCTACTCTATCCCCGGGTGACATAGGCTACTTTTTATCCCTGTATTCCCACGGGAACTACGCGGGTGAAACCGCGAGGCGTCCTCTAGTCGTGTATAAAAAGAGGAGTGCTCATTGGGCGACAAAAAATTTAACAATTTTTTTTTGGATAAAATAAAACTAATGAAGATCATTGAACATATGATTTATTTATCAATTAATTCTTAACAAATAGGCCATTAACAATTCTATGCCTTTGAATTCAGTTGAACTGTTCAATCTTGTTGTTCTGATGATAGGAAGCGTACAAAGGGACAACCAGAACAATATAATATAATGGAGAGTACTAATAGTTCAGCAATGGTCTGTATCAGGCTAAGTGATTAAAACTGGATGCATTAAGCATTGCGTTACCTATGCTGGTGTTATGGACGCTGTCACCTTTGTATTGTATGAGACGTAGACCTTAAACCAGTGTTATGCAGATATCAAAGAATTGTCTGCCGCATAATGACTAAGTTCTAGAAAGATTACTTTGCACCTCCACAGGTGTTTCTGAATGACACCTTATTTTGTGGGTCCAAACTACAAAGCTCTCTTGTACGTCTTTGATTTTATTATGTTGAACATTTTAACTGACCACTGATAGTAGTTTCTCTAGAGCCGTCGTCAGATTTCTAAATTATTAGAGTAAAATGCACGATGACCTAATTTCAGGCTTTCGACAGAAAATAAGCTTGCCAATAAAACTAGCAATTATTAATTAGATTTTCTCCTAAATTTATGAGCCGCATACAACTTCAAAAAAAATATCTTGACTTTTTAACATGATCCGACTTCCTTTGTAAATGAATATGTTTTTGTATCGTTTCTGCTGAATTTCGTATTAAAATCTCGGGAAGTTTTATGAGTAATTATGATTTATTTTTATGGTGACCTAGAACTCACAGCCGACGATCAGCAAGAAGTGAGTAGAGCTAGAAACTAGATACGCGATGGCGAGCAGCGAGAAGCGAGTATGTAGTTCCGATAGTTTTACCGCTCGGCTATGAGCGAGTGTTTTTGTGCGACGGGCGATCACTCGCACCACTCACTCAGACGGTCAATCGGTCAGTTGGTTGGTCTCTCGGCGTGAGTTCTGACCGCCAAGCGACCATCGCCGAGCACGTATGGCTGAGCTAGTATTATTTTTGACAGCTCTTGTCGCTGCGAGAAACTATTAATATATGTGTCTCTTTTATTGACACGGGATCTGTATCTTTTGTTCCACTCTTCAGCGAGAAAATTGTCACTTCGTCGCCGGCGATGAGACAAAAGTGCCTAAGTCTTAATCATTTGGATTTAGTTTTGTATGAGAATACGCTAATGTCTACTTCTTGTATGGATTCTACAACCGCGGATTCTTGCGGGCCTGCGGGCAGTAATAAGACCGACCTTGCAAACTATGCTTGATCATTACCACTACCGTGAGGACCCTTAACAAGGTTCTTGGTCACACCAACGTTGACTACATCATCGTTTACCATCAGGTTATACAGTGGTTAAACGCGAGCATATCAATAACAAGTAAAATTTCAAAATTTATAAATCCCGACACATTTGTCTTGCGAAAACACCCCAATTCAAACAGTAAAACACCCATAACTTTTGAACGGCTGAACCGATTTTATCCAAACATAGCTAAAAACTCTCTCGATAAAATCACCTTACAAACAAAAAAAACTAAATTAAATTCGGTTCATCCGTTTAGGCGCTATGATGCCACAGATAGGCACACAGATACACAGCAACACAGGTTAAACTTATAACACCCCTCTTTTTAAAAAAGGGCACTTTCACAGATGTATTGCCCATTTTTTAGTAAGGACTTTCAGCATAAAATGTGCTTCGGATCCGACCTACTCCATATACCATGAAACAATGCGATATAAAGAAACAAAAGAATCACAGTCCACTTCAAAATCATATTAAACTCAGAACTAACATATTCCTTTTAACTCTTAAGCGTTGTGGCGACCACACACAAGTTCTCAGAACGCTAAATAAAACCAATAAATTGAGAAGCATAAACTCAAAGGATACGCGATATGTCACGAATCACGAAAGAGGTTGAAACTTATACTTAGTTAGGTGCAAACAGTGGTTATATAGTTGACATTTTATTAAATTCTAAAGAAAATATGTATAGATTGTATGAAGAATTACCTATAACCATGAAAATGTTATTAGAATTTTGGAATCATCATCTACTTCTGATTTGTGATGATTTTGTCTAGAAGATCATGTAACAGCGATCCCAAGGGACAAGGGCAAGAACTGATGATGTAGCTATAAATTGTAAACCTGTTCTTTGTGCCCATAATTTATTTCATAGGGATCGTGTGTAAGACAATTCGGTCAATTGTTTGCACAACAGTACCTAACAGGGTGTGACAGGTATTTTATCGTTTTCCTATCACAATAACCTAAATTCTAGCGCATATTAACATTCTTCAAAGTACCAACCTAAAACAATTGTTTAACAATATTCGAAGTAAGATAAGGTCCGCATGACAGTTTCTTAGAGCATGATAAAGTGTTGTGTATAACAACGTCAAAAATATCGGAATTAGGTCACGTTTCCACGCAAAAGGTCGCATGCAATTTGCATTACATTGCTGGTTACCGAGGTATAATGTGGTCTAGAGACCATGCAAACAAGGCAACAGACAAAAGAGGACGACTTAGACAACGCCTTCAAAATCAGCAGCAGACGTATTATTAAATCTAGAATTTAATCCCAATCCAAAGGAGCAGATGTGGAGCAGTGGTCACACACGCGTCTATTTTGTTGTAGGTTAGGAGAAGTAGGTGCTTTGCTAAAACCCAAGCACGCTACTTTGGGTAAATTATTTCATCAGCACTACTCGCAAAACGGTGACGGGCAACATCGTCAGACAACCGGCATGTCGTAGAACCAACAATTCAAAGATATCTGACACCCACCAACTGTGTTCGCTTGCTGAATTTTTATTCATCTTCTCTATGAAAGGTGGAGTATTGGCCCAGAAGTGGAAACACTAATGGCTGATTATATTTATTTATTTATTATATACTTTATTGTACACCAAGATAAAGACATAACACACGGAAACCTTAAAATAACAACAAACATACAACAGGCGGCCTTATCGCGTTCTGCAATCGAGAGATAGCCTGGACACGACATGGGGTTGCACTTGGTGCAATTTTAAAATTAAATAAGTTACAAACATAGGAAGCACTAAATATAAAATACTAAAATAGATACATAAATACATACATACATTTATACAGGCAAGAACACAATACAGCTCCAACAAGAATAAGATCACAGTGACAGGTAGTGCCAGTCTTTTAAAGATCGGTAGTGATTGCGCGCGTTCTATTGTCACAGGCAATGCATTCCATAGACGAGCGGCCTGGACAGTAAAAGATTTGTCTAGGAAGATAGTGGAATGCATTGGCATTTTAAGTTTCATGTACTATATTTTATTATACTATGTTGATACAAGTCAAGTCTCAGAAAATAGCCATTGCATTGGAATTTCTTTCAAGTATTGGTTTGTGCATACAGAAATTAAAATAGTATATGCAGCACCTGACTAAAATAAATGAATGGCAGTGAAAAATGAGTTGGTTCGTAAGAATGGGCGATGATTTGAAGTGATGAAACCGCGTACAGTCACGCTTTGGAATCAAGCCACGTGGTAGTGTTTACAAGGTGACCACTGATTGTTGACTCATCTAACTAGGTGGGTGGAATAAAAATTGATGGCGGCTCGGGACACGCTGCGAGTCACTGCGAAGCACAAATTCGTGTGACAGCGGCAGTTTGGGGCGCAAAAAGTGGACTTCACAGACGTGATTAAGTTTTAATCGACCTAGACCGATTTAGAAGGCTATTTCTCTTTTTTTTGTTTTGTCTTGAGTCTCACCTGCCTTAGTTTTGAATTAATCAATCATATTAAGACATATTTTTACATTTGATTGAGTTTCAAAATGAGTGATTCGTTTTTATATTTTCTTTGCTTTTGCTATCTACTTACATTATTCTTTAATAATATTAATTTGCGGTATTTCTCTTACTTAATATTTATTTTTCCAAATCTCTTTCAAATCCATTATAACAATCTTTTAAATGCTGATGTTATGACAAATAAATAACATCAAGCCGTAAACTTTAAGATAATTATAGTAAACACAGACAACAATTTTTACCGTCAAATTAATGTCTGCTGACTCACATTCGTTTGTTGTTCCTATGGCCGTCATAATAATAGTCTACGGTTTCGTAAAATCTTCTGTCTATCTATGCATCTTCTATATCTATTTATTTTATTTTATTTTTTAGCCTATTCTGTCCCACTGCAGGGCAAAGGCCTCCCCTTCTTCCTTCCAATCCTCTCGGTTTAGGGCAATTGTGGACCAATCCTGTCGATAAGCATCAAGTTCATCCCGCCATCTTCGCCTGGGTCTGCCGCGGTGTCGCCTGACATTTTCCGGGACCCGCATTGTGGTTGTTTTAGCCCATGAACCGTTTGACATGCGGCAGATGTGTCCGGCCCAGTCCCATTTTAACTTGGCTGCTTTCTATCTGCTTTATATCTATGCAAATAAATAAAATTTAAGTGTAATTTGAAAAAGTGTAAATGAAAGTATATTCTTCTGTTCTCGCTAATCTCCAAAACGGCTGCACCAATTTTGCCGTAACCTTCACTGGCAGATGTCTGATGTTATAGGGAGTAACTTTGGTTACTTTTATTTTGGAAAATGATTTTGGAAAACGCGTAAAAAATTAAGCACGCATTGTTATTCAATTTTACGAGTTTGACGGGGACGAAGTCGCGAGACAAGCTAGCACGTAATAAAAGCTTGTAGTGTGGATGAAAGCCAGTAAATTATGCCAAAAATATATCGTTCTACAGATAGTGGGCATGTCTTAAGAGGTGAAATGTATTCGGCCCATTACCCGAGTGGCCTGTATAAACACGAACAATGATAATTACAGGAACAGTGGTGCCCAGTGGTACCGGCCGCGACTTACAAGTGTAGGTCTTGGATTCGAACCCGTAAATTATTTCATCACCATTGCTCTCAAAACGGTGAAGGAAAACATTGTGAGAAAACATAGCATGTCCTAGAACCAAACATTCGAAGACTGGGTCCGTGTGGTGGATTACGGCCCATTCCCTCTTATAGAGAGCAGGCCTGTGTCCCAGCAGTGGGCACATTAAAATGCTGATGATGATGATGATGAATAATTATAGGTAAAACCCCTAATTACAGTGATTCTCTGAAAATGGTCTATATTTCATGGATATTTCAATTCTATATTTCAATCTGCCCAGCATTTTCCCGACTTTATTGGGGTCGGCTTCGAATCTAACCGAATTCAGCTGGATACCAGTATTTTACATGGAGCGACAGTCTATCTGACCTCGACAACCCATTAACTTGGTAACATGATAACACTTGGTAAGACTGGTCAGATTTACGGCTTCTGAGTACCCGTAATGACTATCAAATATCTACAAATGACAACGGCTTAACTTGCTGTCTGAGGCACAGAGGGGTCTCGGTATATCAAGAATGGTCATCCATCCAGCAACTGTTGCTTAACCTCGAAGATCGACGTACGGCTGTAATTATTTAGCCACAAACTCAAATCTCATGAATTGTGAACAGTAATATGAAAACCGGCACAAGTCTGATGTTTCCGGCTAACTCGGACTGGAGCTGTTCCAGTTTTCGTATGAAGAAAAAACCATATGTGGGCAATCTATACCAATGGAAAGTTAATCTGTCTGTCTGTTTATTTGTAACTTTTACAGCCTAGACTGCTGAGCCTGTGAATGTGTTGGACCTTGGATAAGGGCATAAAGTATTTTGGTAATGCCGGGGGCACTTACGCCCCATTAAGATAATTACCGATAATCACGCGTTGGCAGGAGCCAGTAGACAAACCGGCCAAGTGCGAGTCGGACTCGCGCACGAAGGGTTCCGTACCACTATCGCAAAAAACGGCAAAACAATCTCGTTGGTTGTATGGGAGCCCCACTTAAATATTTATTTTATTCTGTTTTTAGCATTTGTTTTTTTTGCGGCAACAGAAATACATCATCTGTGAAAATTTCAACTGCCTAGATGTCACGGTTCATGAGATACAGCCTGGTGAAAGACGGACCGCGGAGTCTTAATAATAGGGCCCCGTTTTTACCCTTTGGGTACGGAACCCTAAAAAGCATTAAGACTTCTATAATCCATGTTCTAGATCAAGTCTGTAGATTACTCATGAACCAACCTATTCTAGGCAAAAAGAAACAAAACTAGAATCATTCATTCGCTTTAATCGCTTTCAAGCGCAAAGAGCTATGTTGCCACTTCTTAAGACCTTACATAGGTACATAAAATCACGCTTACATTAGATACAGGTACAGGATAAACGCTGTTACAATTAGTACGAAAGCTAAAGCACTAATTGGAAACACGTTTGGGTTAGATACGGTGCGCTAACATTGGATAAAATGTAATTAGTACCTAGTGCTGGGCTACTGCCACGTCGCTGGTATCATTAGAACACCTCTAGAGGTATCGGTTTTCAGACAGGCAGATAATACCCGATACATTTTGCTGATAGATTAACGGAGGTTTATTGAGATTCAGTAATCTGTAGTTTAAGGGGACGCAAGGATGCATGCATTTGTAAAATACGCCTAATGACAAATGTGTGTCTATGATGGTGTGAGTGGGAAGGTGTATCTTTTTAGGCGACATATTTGTCAATGAGTGACCTAAGTGACATTTGCGATAGAAGCGGAAAATGCAGAAACTTAAGACGTTATCGAATTGACAGATTGTCACCTTTCACTTGTCAATTTTATTAAAAAGACCCGTGGCATCCTGCACCTGTAGCGGCTGCAGCACTGTATTATAGTATTGGCAACAGCTTAATTGAGTAGTCTAATTGAAATAAATGCCTGCGCTTTTCTTTCTATTTGCGTCTGTACGGTGCCCCTTTTCAAGACATGACCCACTTCTAGGAGTGACCCAAGTGTCCATACAGCTAGACTATTGTAGACTTAATGAAAGCCACTGATACAGCTATAAACGTGGCCACTTATGTAGCCTAAACTATCTAAATCGACTCATAAGGAAGAAGGAGTCCCTAATGAAAACCAAAGACTATCAGCATTCGTTCCAGTCGTTCTTATTTCAATAAAGCTTGAATACCAATAAAAATCACGCACACTATAAAACAATTCGCAACGCACACATGCATCGATGTACACTGTATTACACACACGCACAGCTTGTCAACATAATTTTATCACTACGTACGACCGTTGCGTGGGTACAGTTCTTGACTGCAGCCCAAAATAACCACAGCTAACATTTCGATGCGATGGGATATCCTGACAAATTATTTTTATATATTCCCAGTTTGTCTCTATATCCGTTAGGGATGGGACCTATTTCTAATTGTTCGTTGTAGGGGACTATTTTCGGTTTAATATGGTATTTGTTTTTAAGAGTGGCGTGAATTGCGTGAAATTTTAGTTCTATGTATCGGTATGAATTTATTAAGTCTTAGATGATTTCTGATTACATTTGAATTAATTTAGATGTGGTGATTTGTCAGTAAATCAGTACAAAGATATGTTGCTAGTTTTGAACGAAAGATTTTGTATTTTTTTTGTTTTTTTTTTACTTGTGTCATTTTAAAATTCACTCTAGGTCCAACAAGCGGCATATCAAAAGCAAACCATAATAGTAACTTAATAATATGTAAGTACATGTACGTTCAAAAATGTGACTTTTGTCAACGGTAGCCAGGTCACACAGAGATAAACAAATGGTTACTGTGATGCCCGCCTACGATGGTACGTGTCCTGATTGAGACTCGAGGAAAAAAAAATACTGGCACTTCAGAATTTCTAGTTTTACAAAGTGATAAAAATAGACTAAGTGCTGAGAAAAGAGGATATTGTATGTAAGTCAATATCCGCAACTAGGAAGTGTTAGAAATAAAAAGTGGCTAGGTCATTGACGTTAGCGAAAGATGGGAACTTCTTACAGGAAGGAATTCTATTTTCATGCTGAAGATACAATGACATTTAACAGTAAAAATTAAATGGGCTTTTAATAGATTTCTGTTTCTAACTAATTGGATTAATGCTGAAAGTGTTAGATTAAGAAATAACGGCTGGTTACAGAAATACATTTATCGCAACATTTTAAAATTCTATGAAAATAAATTAATTCGGGAAATAATATCTAATTCTAAAACATGAGTTTTGGTGCTGACGCTAAGTTGTAAATCGAAATAACATTCAGGGTTCATGTTGACCAAATTGCATAAAATATTGAAAATAAAAGCTACTTTTTTAAGATTTCCTTTTGGTATCAATTCGCATAGAGGTTGGTAATGAATAATTGGTAAGAACTCAAGAAGAATATCATGCTGTGCAGTCGGAGGATACATAATCACCAGCTAGCTGTCCAAAATGTATCCTCCGACTGCAAAGCATGATTTTCTTCCTGTTTACAAGTTTTTAGTTCGCTTCCTATGCAGTCGGGTTTTTTGATTATATTAACTTTTTTTATTTAAGTTCATACAACTCTTTAGCTATCTATTTCTTTCGAATTTCTTTTAAACATATACGTGGTATCTATTTTTGTAATCACCACTAAAAACCCTTCATTTTGATGCCCCACTCGATGGGTTTAAATTTGGTCCGCCACAATATGGCGCCCAATATCCGCCATTTTTTTTTTAACAACATTCGGACGGTCAAGATCTATCTAACGATGTCTTAATTATATAAAGTCAAGTGGTTTGAAAGATAAGATAGGACAGTAATAAAGAAAACATACAAACATTGCATATATAGACATACATACGCGCGAAAAACTTTACCATTTCCTTGCAGTCGGATAAAAGAATTGCTAAAAGTGAGTATTAGATAATTGAAACAGTATTTAATAAAAAGTATTTTGTCCATTAGTTGAAGCAATTTATTATCTATACCTTCAAAGAAAGGAAGATAAATAGTTTATTGCTATATATAACAGCTGCACGGTTCGATCTTAAGGAATGGTTGCCGAGGTCGATATGTGCATCGCATAGTCTCAGATTAGCTGATCTGAGAGCATAGCATAATTCGTAGATAAATGTTAAATCATTCAACGGGCACAGGGCCGCGTGGTATATTCCATTGGCCCATTCCCTCTCATATGCGGCTTGTGCCTTGGCTCCGTACCTCGTACCCTCGTCGATCCCGGCTGTCATTTGAAGATCTAGGAAGATCGTTACAGCCTTAAATTCTGACACTAGTCTTGCTAAGCGTTATCGTGATATCCAGTTACTGGGTTGTGGCGGTCACACAGGCAGCTGTATCTGGTTAGACTGGAGGCGAACCCCAACATGGTTGGGAAAAGGCTGTGCCGTGCACCCGGTCGGTACTAGAATATCAATATTGAACCTCCTTTTGGACGCTTTTGTTTGCAATATATTCTTTGATTTACATTTACAAAAGTAGCGAAGAATATCGAGTTGTTATTTTCATTGTTCGATTTTGGTACTTTCATCAATAATACATTCAATCATTTGCACTCACAAAGTATCATTTGGTGAAGTGGCACTGATGAAGAAGACCACAATGGCCACTGGAACTCAGAAATAAAACAATGTCCTAGTCGTGTTTGGGCTTATTGGAATCGTCATGAGACGTACTTTGGCTATAAATGATTTTCATGTTAATTGGAGGTACTAACCTAAATTAAAAAGAGGAAAATAAAAACTTTTTAACAAAAAATTAAACCGTCTTCCAAAACAAAACACTATAAAGCGAAAAATAATTTTCTTTCGGTTTCGAATAACGGAAAATAAAACTGTACAAAAGACACCGACTTCGGAAAAGAAAGTTATTTTTCACTTGGTATTGTTTTGTTTTGGAAGGTGGTTTGATTTTTTGTTTAAAGCTAAATTATTAGTTACACGAAAAAACCATGTTTTACAAATAATGTAGGTACATGAATCAATTATAAATATTATTATTTTCAAACCTTATATATATTATAAAAGAAAGAAATAAAAAGTATTTAATTGCCACAAAACGACATCCAAACATAACAGTGGTAGTAGATTTTACGGTTTAAGACATTTATTTTATCAAAAGATTTAATAAATCACTTACAGAGAAAATACAATATTATAACTTCAAAATAAATGAAGCCGACTGGCGTAGTGGGTTAGTATTTAGTATGACCAAAATAGTTTTAGTAAAAGGGTAGTTGTAGAAAAATAATCACACACGAATCTATGTACGACGTATGCGCATCGTCACTGCGGGTAGTTGTGTATGAGCTTAGGAATACAATACATGTTTATTAAGGCCCATGGCTTAGTGATTGTTTCACTACGTATGAACTTAGGTATTATTTATATCTATCTAATAACTTTGAACGAGCAATTCTTGTATAAATGTATATAATCTGAATCTCGGAAACGGCTCTAACGATTTCCATGAAATTTAGTACGCAGGGGATTTCGGGGGCGATAAATCGATCTCGTTCGGTTAATAAGCTTTATGTCTTTAGGTATATTATTTTTATAATTCTGGGCTCCTTCGTACAGAATGCTCTTTTTTCCGTAGTTAGTTCTAGGGGGTTTCAAACGGATATTATTTTCCTGTCTAGTATTAAGTTTGTGGTGGTCTATATTTTTGGTAAATGTTATTTGTGAGTGAATATCATTTGTTATAATTGTACTAATCAGCATGCAGGTGTTGTATTTATAGCTTTACGATAAATTAATTAGTCCAGTTTTCTTATAATTATTTATGTAATAGTAATCATATCGAAGTAACGTTATAATTAATTTATTTTGTGATCTCTGTAGTTTTTTTAAGTTGCTTTTAGCTGCTGATCCCCATACTTCAAGTAGGTAATCCAGATGAGGCTTGATCAAAAAATTATAGATTGTGTACCGCACGTGTCTGGGCTAGCATCGCGATATGGTCCGAAGGGCACCTGATAGGGACAGTAGTTTGCTTAGAATTTTTTCGATATGTGGCTTCCATGTAAGTCCACTGTCAAGATAGGCCTAGATATTTTTCTGAGTTTATTTTGTTTATTATTTCACCATTAATTGTTAATGGACTATAGGTACCTTCTTTTTTGTTTTTTGATGTGGAAATAATATAATTTGTTTTTGAAGCATTAATGGTCAACAAATTTGACTGGAGCCAAGTGTGTAAGATGTCCAAATCATGTTGTGCTTCATTCTTAACCACATTTATCGAATCACAATAATAGAACAGGTTGGTATCGTCAGCGTACAGAGTAATTTCTCCCTTTAGCACAATCTCGTGTATACTTATTTATATAAATTAAGAATATTAATGGACCCAAAATTGAGCCTTGTAGTACGCCACATGTAATCCTTAAGGGTTTATTTTGCATTTTGCAAACTAATCTCCTAAGTATAGTGTTAGGTTCTTAAATTAGGTCAGAAAATTAAAAATGCCAAAAAAATAAATGCGGGTATAAATAAAAGCAGATGCATGTCGTGGTTGTGCTAAGATGGCTACCGCTCCGCATAATGCTGTGCCGTGGGGGACCCACAGCACGGTGCTGATTTTCAGTAGTCGCCTAGGACGTGACATACTGAAACCTAGGCCTGTAGCGCATGTGAAGATAGATACAAAAAATATAAAACATATATTGTAAGATATATAATATAAACTACAAAATATTTGTTGTGAATAAAAGGAATGCAGGTATACGAAACACCGAGAATATACTTATACTCGTACGGCACAAAATTGACAAAACATAAAGTGCGGGTATTACACCCGCAAAAACACACTAAGGCTGGACTCACACATTCTGAATTCGGTTCCCGGTTCTTTCAAGATATTTGCGGAACCGGTTCCGGAAGGATTAAGCCTGGTTCACCCGGTTCTTTAAAAAAACGAATAGTGTTGACATTATTTCTTTGATTTTAAATACGCGTTCGGGAAATAAAGTACCGGACGTACTTTTTAATTACGTTCATTATGGTAGCAGTAACGTTGAATGGAAAATATATAAAATCGCAATGGAGCAAAAAGAAATGGGCTGATAAAGAGCCCAAAAAACAGTTTTTGCTTAATTCTCGTCATGGTTTTGATTTTACTGCAATGTGTGCTCAGAGCAAGTTTATTTCTCGTCCCTTATCCTTGTTCAATTCCTTCAGTCATACATAAGATTCACTAGTAGAATGACTAGTTTTCGAAAAAGGAGCTAAAATAATATTTCTTTTTGTGTTTATTTTTTGTACTAAATCCGTATTGTAATTTAGGCTAGTCAAATTATGTTTGTATGCGCAAGAGAGCCGTTGAACAGTCAAAATGATGTTTGCTGGTATGTTTTCATGTTTTGACAGCAATTTTATCTATTTTAGTTCTAGTACTTAAAAAATGCGGAATTAGAGAAAGTTAACGGTATTGAAATATACCTCATTGCAGTGTTTATTATCAACATTTGTAAAATAATGAAACAGTTTCGAACATATTGAAGCGTGGGAAATAATAACAGCAAAATGTCTGTAATTGGAGGCCAATCTGCGAATTTTAATTCCTAGTTCAGGTTTTCCACCGCAATTACGTTGATTGTGCTAGTAGTAATGTTTTCTGAAAAGTCCACTTAAACCAAACGAGAGTAAAACAAAAAAAATACTGTCCAAGGTCCTAAAATCTGTTTAATGCTTAATTCTCATAAAATTTTGGTATTTCTTCAATTTATGCAAGAGCAATTTTACTCCTTATTAAATTTTGAACAAAAAAGTCCTGAATAAGATTCGCTAATGCAATGAGCATTAGCGAATCTTATTCAGGGCTTTCCGAGATATAGCCATAACAAAATTATAAAGAGAAGTAGGTACACACTAGTAATTAATGTAAGAAAACTATAAAGAAAAGTACCTAATTTTTTTATTTAAGACTGATGTGTTACAAAACTTGAAAATATATACTGATTAGACAAATTTAAACATTTATTTCATATTCCAAGTGATTCTTATCCTATCAAATTCTCTATGATTAAATCCAATCCTAAAAAAACTAAAATAAATATTAGCCGGTTCCGGGTAGAACCGGTTCACCCGATTCTAACTGCTTATTAGACCCGGTTCTCAATATCCTGAAACCGGATACGGTTCTGCATGCCCTAATCACGATAGGGAAATATATATAGCGTGGTTGGAAGTACATATAATTTTAACTCCAAATTGGGAAACATTAAGTAAAAACGAAAGAAAAATTAAAAGTTATTTAAGTCTAAAAGTAATGCGAGGAGAATTAATACGTCCTCCATATCCAAGACGTTGGTTTGAGCCGAGAAACACGAGATTACTGATTAATTTCAATTTTTAAGATATGTGTGAGGCAGATTGCCGGCATTCAAATTATGAATACCGACTCTGAATTCAGAATGTGTGAGTCCAGCCTAAGGAGTATGTTTTAGAAAGTACCCGTTTTATGGCACTAAAGCGTTGGAAGTAAAAAATAAATATACGCTACTAGCTTCTGCTAGCGGCTTTGCCCGCGTGAACACGGTTTTCTTATCCCAAAGGAACATAATACCGGGATACAAGTAGCCTGCGTGCTATTCCAGACTATAAATCTATCTCTGTGCCAAATTTCAACCGGACCCGTTCAGCCGTTCTGGCATGATTGAGTAACAAACAAATTTACATCCATCCAAACTATCGCTTTTATAATAATTATAGCAAAGTAAGATATAGGTAGTAGTAGTGTTTGTGTGTGCAGCGTGAATGTGCGCTAAATAATTGCATAAATTGCAGATGAGTGTAGGTTGGTGGAGGCGTAAAAATTAGAACTTTATGATTCACATACACACTTTGTCTTTTGTGACAGCAGCATTACAAAATTGAATTTGATGTTGAATGTTGTGATGTAATTTTTATTTCCATTCTGAACGACGTCAAACATTGCCAAGTGGGTCTTTCAATCAAATTAATAAATAACAAGACAGAAGCGGACGGTCCGCTTCGTACAAAAGACGATCTAGGGAGCATTGTTGTAGAATCTATAAATTTCTGTACCCTGTATTTTCAAGTCATTTGTTAGATATATAATTATCCTATATAGGTATAATTCCTTTTAAAAAATACAGGTATCGTTTCCTACCAGAAATATTGATTAAAACCAAACAAAAGGAGTTTGTATACGACGCCTAAATCTATAAAAAAGACGTAGGTACAGTAATCGAGCTTCACCTTGACCGATTATTTTGGTAGCAGTAGTATTATGTTCTTCATTTACGCGGATTCCATGAAACCCGAAAACAGAGGCGAATACAGCGTATTTAGCAATGTTTTCTAAACATAAGCAGAGGTGGTATTCCCTGTCGGAATCTGTGAGAGTGAATAGGTCACTTCTAGGCAAGCGTGGTTCACCGTCGTCGACTACAACGTCATTTATAATTTAATCAGTTGAGATATTAATCAATCCAAAATAAAATATGTCCTTAAAAGCTTCTCAAGGGGTTCTGAGATGTTACCGATATTGTGTCTATGCGGCGTCTTTCCGCAGACCATGGCCCTTTCACTTCCAGCTCACGTCATCTAAGTTCAATGATGGATTTTTAACAGAATAGTATTACAAGATAAACGCTGTCTATCTCATTGATTTAATTTATTCATCACTAATTACAATAGCTATCGGGGTAGACGAAATCTGCTAGGTAACAGATATCGGTACCTATCTACTGCACTGAAAATCATACCTACTACTTATCAATTGCATGTCAACGCGGGACATAAAGCAACTGGACGCGCATTTTCAAGATGTGGATATAAAAAAGTTGAATGAATTCGTTTAAGCATCCATTCAAATTAAAAGCGCAGTAGAAGAAACAAAATAAATGTGTAAAGACACAATAGATCAACAGAAACAAGTTTACAACTACAGAAGAATGCACTGCATGCACATTTCACAAAACGTAAACATTATAAATCTCTTTGTATTCATACGTAGATAAGTTCTATGTTCTTACGCATGCATTATCCTAAATATATTACGTACTTTTGTTTACTAGACTCAGTTAAAACTATTCCTGTTATTAGCCGCTTTACTCGACGTAATTAAAAGCAAAGATTTCTGTAATAAAACACTGTCAACGTGAACAATTTTGCATATCCCGTTTTGTAATTTTGAATCTTGTTAGTTTGTTATACAGTTCAAACTTGTATTCTGTGGGCAATTTTATTCCTAGACTAACTGTGCCCGTGAATCTGTCCGCGTGGATGTCAGGACGTTATTCGATCGGAAGTTATAAAAGTGTTTGTAATCCGTTGCTCATCACATAATTCAGTGTTGCTAAGATATTTTATCTACTTCGGTTTCGTTATATTCGAATTATAAAATTGACAGCGGTTTCATTATGATACCCATAACGAAATCGGGTTGCATTATGCGAATCGTCATAAATTCTAAAACACAAGCAAAGACATTCTGAGCATGCAGCCAGGTACCTATAATATTGTTTCGAAATCGAGACAATGTAAATGATGTTTTTAAAAATGGAACAAGTTTAGAACTATCGTATCGTATACTATTTGGGTGCTGCGGCTACAAGATCTTTGCCTTATACCTAATAAAGACTAAATAAAATAATTAAATAAAAAGTGGACGCGGGAAAAATATCTGAGTGAAATTTTATTCCAAATTTTATTAAAAATGTCTTCAACATGAAGGATATTGAAAATACACCACCAGATATAACAATTAGAGCAGTTGCGGCTACAAATAATTTACTACCAGAAAAATCAAGACATGTATATGAGAAATGAAATACTTAAACACACTTCCTGAAATACGTATTTGTCTATATCTGTGTCTTATTCCTTCCTTCGTAGATAAAATCTTGTATGCAACTGTACGTTATTGGTCTTTTAATAACTCGTGCCCACCTATTTCGGTACGCGCTACGCTTGTACCGAAAAATGGCACTCGTATTAAAAGACCGTCCATAACGTAACAGTTGCATAAATAGCTATTAGTAAATTCCTTTCAGTAATATCGATTGTCAGTCTCTTTTTGACATTTCAACACACATCAGACACGACATAGACACCGATACCTAGCACATGTCAATCCCGTACATTTTTTATGTTTTGTCGATCTGTATGGTTGAGATGTGTCAAGAGCCCGAGTTTGGGTGCAAACAAATTGCAGCTTAGACTTACGTTAAGTCACAAGTAGACAAGTCAATAGAACAGACATCGTTTGCAGGGTGACCTGATAGTTGAATTCTGTATCACAGGGGTTCCTCGGTATATCCTTAACTAGATTGTAACTACAGTAGCTACATTGGCATTAAGATGGATTTATCATTTGCTGTGTGTGTATGGGTTTTGATGTAACATTTCTTGGCTTCGTAACCAACTGAGACCAACGGCTTAACATGATTTTATAGGGGTGTTATCGACAGTCATTCAGAGGACCGACCTCGGTAAATATTTTTAACGTTGAAGATCGGTCCATGCAGCTGTTATTACTGAGACAGACAGACAAACAAAATGGAAAATTATTAAAATTACAATGGATAAACACACGGATATATTATAAATAGATATAGATAAAGTATTCCTACCCAGATATTCTAAATATCTATCGTGCTAACACGCATTTATTTTTTTGGAACAATGGAGGTAGATGTAAATTTAGAGTTATTTTTCTATAAAATGTGGAAAAAAACCAGATTCGTGGGTTCCCCATGTACTAGCTCAACGTCTGGAGTACCTATAACTAGAAAATATGTTGGTACTACTGTACAATACCTTCCACTGAAATTTTATTATAGTACTAGCTGTGCCCGCGGCTTCGCTTCCGTTAACTGCCTACCCTACCCTACTTACCTACGTACCTGTACCTACCCTACTTATCTAGACCTACCTACATTGCTACCTACCTAGATCGAGCGCTCACTCCACAGAATACTATTTCTCTAGGGCAGAAGAATATCGACTTCATACAAAAAAGTAAGGACAGATTTGCTGCGCGCCATCTAGTAGCACTCCAGAACACCACACCGAAACGAAAACATAAAAAACAGATAAACATCCAAAAATTCCAAAAATGCTGGCAATGGGTTCTGTTGATTATCCTTTAACACTCTGGCTATATTTTTTTGGGAAATATTTTCGATGTACACGAAAATTCTAAGTTCAGATTTATTATACTTATGTATTGAGAATACAGCTGTTTTGTGCAAAACATCATGAATGGATAATATATCCCCACTCAAGATTTGAATTTGTATTCATTTGTATATTATCTGGTATGTATAGAACCAAACTCGAGGGATCGTGCGGCGAGACACCAGCGATTGGGCAAAATTCATCGTAACCACGACCACTCTGTCAAGAGCGAAACGAAGAAGAAGAAGATGGATCCAATATAATACAGAAATAATTATTTTTTGATGACCAGGGTTTGTTCCTGTGATGAAACACCATTGGATTTCTTCATTTCAACCAGTTTTCAAATAGTGGCCATGTATTTATGTAGGTACTCGATAGATGGCGCTAACAGCCAACGCGGATAAGCAGCTTATGTTTGGAGTTGACAGATGTCACCGTGATTGGACCATTAGCAAAAAAAAATCTAAATCTATGGATTGGATATATTCAATACGTTTTATCTAACATGAGTAAAAAGCCTAAAAGGAATTGATTATTTAAATAATAGACTTTAAATGGCGTTTCTTTGTTTTCAGGTAGGATAGTGTGATTTAATTTTAACGTGTAATAATCATAGTGTGTTTGTAAGTGACCTTTGAAGAAACTTCAATTCCTAATAAGTTTGGAGATATTGTCTTATAAATATTAATTTGATTCCGAACCGAATCGTTTAAAAAGAAACAAACGAATTCAGAGCACTTTATTTTTTACTTTTTGGTTTACTGGACATTTTGTTAAAAATGAGATGTTTCCTTAAGTTTGCTGTGTGCCATTCATTACTTTTCAGAATTTGATTCTTATTGGCGCCACTATCGGATCGTATAATAAATAATCAGCGTATATATTTTTCAAAATCTACGGGTTCGATTCCTGGCTAAGAATATTGAGCTTTCAAAAATCCCTGCAGTTTTAGTTTTCATCAAAACGGTCCCGAGAATTCTTTCACTGTTTTTAGTTTTTTCTCATAGTTTCGGATTTGGCCCACTTGAAAAACTCCTATAAACGATATTTTTTAATATATTTTTCTACATTCCCGTGAATCACATTAAAGTGACTAATTCCATAGTAAATTACAGCCATATATCAATACATTCTGCTATATTACGTTTGTGTAAACCATGGGTATGGTTTCCATACTAAGATGCCCAATGTCCTTTTCGTCAGTCAGCTTGAGCAATCAGGGGCCTTACCGTGACATGTTAAAAGTATTATGGTTCCATTGTGAGAGCGAGATTGAGCAAGATAAGACAAATAGCACAGTCCCTTTTTGGTTCCCATGATATTTTTGACACATGCTAAGTTGCCCCCGCCATGGGCATCCAAAACGAAGTAAAAAAAATTGCTTCAAATATATAGCTATTCTATTGATAAAGAGTTTTGTGAAATTTCCCAGAGACGATCATAAAAAATTAAATAAAATTAAGGAATATTAGGTTCTTAATTCAAAATTCAAAGATTAATTGAATGGCCCATTTAAAATTGAGTCCAATAGATGGCACGGTTTTAAATTTCTGAGGCATCAACTCGATTTTTTAATATTTTATTGTAACACATTTTGGTAAAATGAAACTGTAAAAAATTAGCAATAAATACTATAAAACAAATCGTAGCTGTATTTAAAAAAAAAGCATTCACGAACCGAGTAAACACTTGCAAGTCGCTGTTAGCACCATCTATATCCGTGGAACGGAACCAATCGCGACCGATGTTTTTAGATAAATAATCAATTTAATCAGACCAAAAACGCTAGCTACGTTGACACTGTTTCTTTGTATGGGATGATGCATCTGTATGCTAGTATTATCTGTGCCCCTGCCTTGCTAAGTTCCCATCTCTGGTAATATTTTTACCAAGTTATGAACTACTTGTCTTCTAATACTAAGGAAAAAGAACGGATCTGGCTGACCCTATGGCGAGTAGGCGAAGACTTAAAGACATACACTGGATGTTTGCAATACCGTGTTCTGAGAATGTACTTATGTGATCGTGCGGCAATTATTCCTAGCGGCGATACATCAAGGGCTTGGATGACACCGAGGCAAACTGACTTTCACTCCAGGTGCACTTAATACTTGACGCGCGTGTTTTGTTTATCAATAAAACTAACACTAACTAACTACCTGTTTTCTACTACACGCTATAATAGCCAATTTGAAGAACGAAACAAAATGAATTTTCCTTTTTCTGTCTTCAAATAGTGTTTCACTTATTTCAATTTCTAGTTCGAGTCGGACGACATTTTGAATACGACATATTTTCTGAGATAAAACCTTTGCAGGTTTATTTAAATGGAATTGTAGTTCATATTTAAGTAAAAAATATAAAAAAAAGACATAAAGCGAGCAGTTAAACACGATTTTAAGGTTTGTAAGAAAACAATTAACACAGCAGTTCTCTGTTGAAGGTTATTGAGCTTTTCCATTAAATCCTTATTACTCAAATTGAAATTTGTTTTTTTTTTAAATTCTCGTCCTACTTTTATATATTGGCAATATTATTGAGTTGCAAGTTTAAACTAACGTTAATTAGTTCAGAACGTTGACAAAGGTTCATAAATATAGCTGTGAAACTATGTTTTATCGCGCACGGTAGCACCCAATCAATCTGCCTAGCCTTTTTCCCAACTATGTTGGGGTCGGCTTCCAGTCTAACCTGAGTTCCAGTGTTTTACATGGAGCGACTGCCTATCTGACCTCCGCAACCCAGTAACTGGGTAACACGGTACTCTTGGCTAGACTGGTGTTAGATCTCAAGCTTCTGACTACTCGTAAAGACTGTCATAGATCTTCAAATGACAGCCGGGACCAACGGCTTAACGTGCTTTCCGAGGCACGGAGGAAAATCGGTATGTCGTAATGGTCACCCATCCATTGACCGACCTCGTCAAGCGTTGCTTAACCTTGATGATCGACCCCTGCGTCTGTTATTATTTAGCCACGAGCCGTTATTATTTAGCCACGAGCGCACGAAAGCAAAGTTTGAATTAAAAACATTTCTAATGCCGTAGAAGTGCGATTAAATATAAAATCAGTTTTGCGAAACCCCTTTTTTCGAAAATAAGGAGAATAAATTTTCCGAGACATAAAAGTATATTAAAACAGCGGTTGATAAACCCCTTACCTATCTTAATCTGTCATATTTAGGAAATATTTTAAAGTGTTAGGCAGTTCTCACGATCCTAACCTTCGAGCTTCCAAAAATATACTTCTCCATATTCCTTCTCACCGCACTGGATTTCTGAAACTATGAAACTCAGGAACGTCCCCTTGACGTCAAAAAAGATGAGTTTCATTTAAGCTTAGAATCCGGCACTATTATTTGACCTCTCATAAATAGCTCATACAAACAACAATAATAATATCTATAGTAAAATTACACGGAAAATCATACGCTCATCTCTCCATACTCCAGACATACCGACAAGAACTTCTACCATTTGTCCGCGAACACATCACAATCGGGCTTAGCATCAAAGAGATCGTTGAGTGCGGAGAGCGTACGAGGGATGGGAGACTGGGCTCGAGCGACGTTTCAACTCACCGGTACGGCGGACAATCTTTGCCTCCTACTACGTCTATAATTGACTGGGGCAAAAAGGTGGGCTAGTTCGTCGTGTAGTTCAGGAGCATCAGTTAGTATGGGTACGCCAAGCGCTATCGAAATTTCGCATGTTAATTCCTTTTATTTTGGCATTACGACCATCGGTGTTAGAATGCCAATTTCTCTAGAGCCTATGGTGTTGCGCCGACACAGTAAACTAGGAAAATGGCAAGAAGATGATATGAAAGTTAGTTCTAAACGTCAAACATTAAATACTTTTCTTCCCAGAACTGAAATATGCTACTGTTTTCCCCAGCGTGTATTTGGATCATAATAGATGCCAAAACTAGTGGCCTATTTAGTAAACAAACATATCTTGGCAACAGGGTTCAGTCGATCGGTCATATACTCACAAAGGTGCCTCTAGTAGCTGTTCGTGATCTAACACGTTGTCAACGGTGTCCCGACTTCTGTCATGCCCGCTTTGTGCTCGGACTTTTTCGACCAAAGTTGGATATGCAAGTCACATATAACAGAGCAGCAAAACTAAGCTCGCAACCACAATGAGGAGCCAAAGAATGCGGTCTCTGTGGCCGGAACCGGCTAGATGGCATCACCATAATCATTATAATAAACTCAAAATATTATACTTATATATTCACAATATTAAATTATACTCACAATATTAATGAAATAATGTTTTGTAACTACAGAGCAATAGCTGAAGTTCCAGGTTGTACAAAAAGAACTGAGCAAAGTACTGGGGGACACAGTATTCGTTACACACTACTTAGCAGGGAATCTAAAACTCCTTCTCCTTGAGGGTGTCAGGGCTAGAGCTAGGTTAATCACCAGGTGCAAGCCTGAGTGGACAAACTTTTTCAAAAACTATTTACTCACTTATTCTATCATACTCTCAATATTTGCTGAATGGTTGGGTTATTTTTTTTGTATTTTTATTAAATCATTGCTGTTTTTAGATTATTTAATTGTTATTGTTGAATTAGTATTATTGAATTGTTATTATAGAATTGTATTGTTGAAACTCGACTTATTATGATTTTTGTTTGTGTATTTGTTTGACATGTAATTTGATTAATTTGGTCGATATTGATGTAATAGTTTAAATTTTGTGTTGTTTTAATATTTGTTTGTGCGAGTCTTAATTTTTTTGTGTGTGGTTTGTCTATTGTAAATGTAATTACGCTAGCATTGACTCCTTGCACGTGTTGGGTCACACTGTTAGTGCAAGGAGTAATTGAAATAAATAAATTTAGAAAAGTGCTCGGGGCTGTATAATAACAGCTACATGGGTCGGTTTTAATTTTTTTATAAATCATACAATTTATTTAAATCAATAAGGACTGTACGTGCATGGATTTAAACTAAACAACCTGCATAGTATTTTTTTTTTTGTGTTTTTTTTTCCATTTAACGTTTAAGATATTAAGACAAACCAACTGGGTGTTTTATTACTAGTTTAGACTAGTTGTAATGATTATTGAAATGATCTCTATAAGAGGTAGTCTGAATATAGGTAAAAGTTTTGAATATAAATGTTAATGACTCTAAGAGTAACGGAAGACCAAAGAATCGCTGGGTGGAAGATTTGAAAGAGGATATGCTCTTGAATGGTGCTGATAACTAAGACTATGACAAATAGTGACGCATGGAAAAAGTGAAAGATGTGAAGGGAGGCCTTTGCCCTGCAGTGGGCCAATACAGGCTTCTAATAATAATAATGGAATAAGAAGAAAAGTTGTGCCAAACCCAAATAAATAAGGATAAGGCCAAGATGATAATGATGAAAATAATGATCCAATCAAAAATAACACGTAAAAACACAAATCTCGCGGAGCAGTTCTTCTACCGTAAAAAGTAGTGAGAACGAATGTAAAACATTTTTTTTTACTAGGTACCTTATTCTTTAGGTTACAAACAAACACATTAACCATCTTGGTTTTACTTTTACACAAGGGGTGGACATTATTGTGTTATTCTATTGTAAAACCAAGTCGGTTTTTGCGGTAGAAGAACTGCGCTGTCAGACTTGTGTAAGATTAGCAACTAGCTAACCCATTTGGAAAATTTGTTGTAACGAAGAATCTTTCACAACCATCTAATGAACATAACAATCATACCAAAACAATTGAGTAAACTAGCCAGCACATACATAGTTTCATATCACTGAAGTTGAGTAAGAGCAACTGCAATGCACTGAAGATCCAACTTACGATAAGCCTCGTAAATTCTACGGAACGTTTGCAAAAAAACATACGGTTGAACATAGGATCTGCTCTATTTTAAAAAATTTGGTTAGTAAGAACCCGTACCATCCGTAATATATTACATACTTATATTAGCCCTACCTGTTGCCTTCTCATGCAGCACGCTACAATGCTTGACGGAATTTGAATGAAATTTGGCATTATGATACATTTATTCCATAAACTATGTTCTTTTGGGATAATTTTCGGCTTCCACGTGACCGAAGCCACGGACTCAAGCTAGTCCCTGAAATATTATAAATTGCAATAATGCTTATCTCATTATGACTGTTTGTTTCTTACATTTTTACGACTAAGCCACTTAATCGATCTTTATTAAATTTCACATAGAAATAGCCAGCATAGAGTTCTAAAATAGGACATAGGTTACTTTATATCAACATACAACGTGATCGAATTCACGGGCAAAAGTTAGTATAATAATAAAATTAATGTGCACAAACTTGACACAGATTGTGAGGCAATTTTTTAACGTAACAATGTACGGAGGAAATAGTGAGAGGAAGCCGGCGATCGTATTTTGTTTATTAACCTTAAAATTGACGGTGTTGAGTAATTAATTTGTAAAAACAATGTTAGATATGTTTTGAAGTTATTTACCTCCCGGATTCGCTTAGATCAATTTAAAATGATAACGATAAAACAGGATGAAACGCATGTTTCTAAACGAGTTATGAGTGTAAATGTGGATGGATGGAGAGGGAGGGGAAGGCCAAAGAAAAAATGAGTGGACTATGTGAGGAGTGATATGAAAGAAAAGAGAGTCTGTGTGACAGTTAACAAGACGGTATGGACGAAGAAAACGTGTTGCGTCGACACCAAGTAGCAAGGGACAAGGTCAAGAATATGATGATGATGCTGAACGGTTGTGCCACATACCTATCTGAGGTCATTTAATCAGTGAAAGAAAGTATAGGGTCATCACTTAGTTCCATTAGGCTTATGTTTAACTTACCACCAGATATAGTAACAAATAGCAGACAAAAGTAGTAAATAATCACCAAAATGAAACTCGCATTTTAATGTAAAATTATAACCAAAGTTTTAACACTTTGCTATCCTATTTAAGTAAAATGACTCCAAGTAAATCATGAGTAACCCAAAAATAGTAAATGATCACCAAAATTAAACCAACATTTTAAAGTAAAATTATAACCAAAGTTTTTAAATTCTGCTATCCTATTATAAAATGAGTTTTGCTTGGCAGTAGCGCTCGCCGGCCGCTGCCCCGGCACCACTCGCTTCGCTCGCTCGGCTCGCGCGCGGTTGGTCACTGTTCTAACCTAACCTAACCTATTTCACCCGGTCAAAATAACCTATTTCACAACATTAATTTGGTGATCATTTACTAAATTTGGTGGTCGAATACTTATTTTTCTGGTGTTAAGTAGATATTTTTGGTTACAAAACTAAGGGTATCAAAGCATTTTATGGTGGTCATTATAATTATCCCCGTTCCATTATAACAAAGCCTACCTTCTATAAAAGATGCATTGTATTATAAGAGCCCGCTGCAATGATCAGCAATATTAGAAGTGAATTGAAAACGGTCCGTTCTGAGAATTTGAACCATATCTACAGAGATCGTATATATATTGCCAACGAACAATGAAAACTCTTTTCGATGAAGCGATTTTTCATACTTAAATCGGATCGGCGGAATACTTTTTCTATGCAATCCAGCTCTTTTTTAACACGCTTTTATTAGCTTAGCATGTATGTATCTATGTAACAGAATCTTTGACCGTGATTTTCATCCCCTTCAAAACGTCGGATTAATTTGTAACATTGCACACTTATCAAGGACCGATGAAAATGCAATGATTTAAATAGTTTTTCCCATTATCTTTACCAGGATCTTCAGGATAACTAAAAAGTAAAAAATAAAGGGTGTTTGATGTCATTCTTTATAATATTTAATTGACAGATATTGATAAAAGTAGAGCAATTTTGACAAAATCTTAAAAAGCAAAAGCATTTTTATAATATTTTTTTTTAATCACGCTATTCTTAATTTAAATTTATTAAAAAAAAATATTTTCTACTTTTTGTTTGGTTCTCTATGAAAGCGGGTTTTTTTAAAATATATTTCTCGTGTCATCTATCCACTGTTATATTAGAGTAATGATCCAAAAGTATAATCTAACGTTGTTGAACAGATAAGAAGAATGCAAACACAAGTTTGTTGCGCTGAAACCATAGATATCTAGAACTGTGCCGCAGTGTTGCAACTACATCTATGTTTGTTTATATAAAAACCGACTGGCGTTGTCATAGTTCATCTCTACTGGCAAGAAAGTTGAGTTCACGATCCATTCGAAAATAGAATCAATCAGACTACCTGGTTATAAATAATGCACATATGTTTTTATCTATCTTGTAGCTAGTTGTAAACACAACTATGTTCAACTACATATTTTGAACATCGAAAACATTCCAAGTTCATTCAACTTTTTTTTTGTTCGCTTTTTGATTTAGCTATCCATTAACTTATTTATTCTTGTCTATGTCGTGTCTATCATTTTTAAGTGAACTAATGAGTTGATAAGTTTGCTGGTAGAAAACTCTTCTTTGAGTTAAGCTCGCTTTCGTACATCAACTTTATAATCACTCTATGTTGTATGTCATTTTTGTCTTATACAATAAAGAAATAAGAAAGTTGATTTAACAAATATTACGATAATTTTCTTTAACATTGTTTGAAATGATGATACTTACTCGAAATATTTGTTTATATTCTAGTTGTTACTTTTAAATATATGCAGAAAAATATCCACTGTTGATGCACTGTTGGCCTTCCTCAAGCGTCTGTTTGTGATTATAAATTTATTATTATTGATTTATTACACCAAAACTGCGAAGGGTTTATATGTGTCCTAGCTATTGAGAGATTGCCATACTAGTAAGGTATATGGGTCTTTAACGTTTCTAATACATTATTAGGTATACTAAATATGAGGGATAGTAGTAAATATGAGGCTTACCTATTAGCGCATAATAGGATTCATTGTGAAATATTTTGTATTATTTTATAAACGCACCTAAGAGCTGCAAGCGACTAACAATGTCTATTCCTCTTTTAAAATACTTATTACTCCCCTTCCAGTCTGAAATTTTACATTTGACAGCTTCAAAACGAATCATTTAGTGATGACCTAATGCGGCAACGATTCGATTTCAACAATTGACTTCATCGAATGAAGAAATTTTAATCGATTTAACACAATTTGTGCACTCGTGAATTAATAATTAATGTTAGTGAGGATGCAAGTGATGAGTCTGGTTTATATGGAGAAGAATCCAACGGTTCATCATCATAATAAAAACGTAAGTATTTTAGTTATTTTATTTGCTGGTTTCCTATATTATTTTTTTCAAAATTATACCATCACATCTCTTTACACGTTGATATTAACTGCTAGGTAAATTTGATATAACTGTGAATTTTAATTTATTGAAATAACGGAGCGAATAAGCAAGTCGCTTCACTACTGTAAGCGTCCCTGAAGTATTGCATTTTATTGTCTAAGGTTGCCTGATAATAAATATAAAATTTCTCATGCGTGCATCTGTAAAAAGTAAAATAACAGGCTGGACGGAGAGTAGTGTTTATCAGGCATAATTATAAAAAAAACCTGTAATTGAAATTTGAATTATAAATATGTTAATCAGTGTTTAACCTATATATTAACAAAAAGTTGTTACAAATAACCCCTCTAAATAAAGTGTCATCAAGTCCTCAAACCTCTAAATAGGCCGAATGCTTTACAGCTGTTGCTAGAAACCATTTCAGTTGAAAATATTGATCATGCCGGATATGTTACGATCATGTTAAAAGCACTAATATTATTATATATCTGAGTGTCACTATGAATTACTATAATGCACTCGCTACTGACGATATTGAACGGCTCTGCACATCGCTTTAATCAAAAAGCTTTTAATACCTCAATAACTGGACCAGGAAACAAAACAACCCATTTACAATGGCAGCTGAAATAATACAGTCTTTGACAGATGCCATTTACACGATTAAACAATTTTCAAAACAATGGCGGTTTTTAAGTTACTCACTAAATGGTAGGTAATGGAAACCATACATTAATTATTATTCAAACGATATTTTATTTTAATCAAAGTGTAGTTTCAATGAATTTTTTACAAGACACTGTTTTCAAGATATTTTTGGAAAATAAATGTCTAGTTTTTAAAGTGTACAAAACAATTGCCTGTTTTCAAACTGATTTTGAAATATCAACACATGTTTTATGGTTTCAGTAAAATGCTGTGATATATCTTGTTATAATTTTATGTAAACAGTAGAGTCAAACTATACAACATTTCAGTGTGAATGGAAAATAATAGAAGATAAATTAATAGAAGATATATAAGATACGTTTAAGCTACATTATTTGATGGAGCCCTATTCCCCCTCCAATCGACTGAGTCATCATAAGGCTAGATTTCCACCTGCAACTAGCTCGCATGCAAGTTGCAATAAATTGCAGTCTACCGAGGTATAATAATATGAATAAAAAAGAAGAGAAGACGAAAAGAACAAGTAAAATTTTAAAATACCCCCGACACATTTATCTTGCGGAAACATCCCGATTCAAACAGTAAAACGCCCATAACTTTTGAACGGCTGAACCGATTTTATTCAAACATAGCTAAGAACACTCCAGACACAATCACCTTTCAAACAAAAAAAACTAAATTAAAATCGGTTCATCCGTTGAGGCGCTGTGATGCTACAGACAGACACACAGATACACAGACACACAGATACACAGATACACAGACACATAGATACACAGATACACAGCAACACACCTCAAACTTATAACACCCCTCTTTTTCTGTCGAGGGTTAAAAAGAAGGGAAAGAAGTTTGCAGAATCATCACATAATTGATTTGTTGGTTTCGGTTTCTCAATGATATTGTTTATGTATCTAAGTAATATACATATGTATGTACCCATTTCTTTTTATATTTTTTTTCCTTTATTTATCCTTTCATTTAGTTGCACCTGTATTATTTTATCTCTACACCACCCTAAGGTATACTGGTAGAAAATGCCTAAGGCATTAAGTCCGCCTATGTACTTGTGCATAAAGTTTTATTAAATACATATGATCAATTGCTCTACCGTGCCCCGCAATGCAATTAAAGTAGCATACGATTTGCTTACAGCTGTAAACGCGGCCTTACAACGAAAAATAATAATGTCAATAATAACAATTTATAACCGTCAATTTGTTGACTCGAGTAATAAAAATTACATCGGAAATAGGTGTAAGTACTCGACTCACGATAGTGCATACACGAATTAGCAAGACTTGGCTGTACTCGAAAATTTTACCGGCTTTAATTATTTATGTAAAAATTAAAACTGTGTCAAAATATTTATAGATTTAATTAGTTCACTGGGCCATGTGCATTGGAGAGGACTTTTGATTTAACACGGGATCAAGTTATGTATCTAGTTTATTAACGGTAAATAAATACTTTAATATACAAGTGACTCTTTCTAAGGAGCAAGATAACGATAGGAAATAATTGTTATATTCAATAAGTCAGAGATAATATAGGTACATAACAATATACAGTTTACGTTAAGATTCTTTAGAGTTTCAACACTTTTGCTTTTCTTTACTTTTCAACACAAGAAAAGACATAATACACACATATTTGTATGTACACACATCATGTACATAGTACGTGTGCATGCATTGACGGATGCTAAAAAAGAGAACATTAAAGTAAAACTACACGAGGTAAATAAAATAGTACCGAACATTGAAATACGAACATCGAAGTACCGTAGAAGTGCCAGCCACGTGACACTTCTAATTTATCACACAATACCGACTCACTTTATCAGCACTAAATTGTAATGTCAAGTTATTCTCGTGCGACGCCTGTTTATCTAAAAAGTGTTGCAATGCTTATACAAAATGCCGTTTTGGTTAATTACATATTCAGTCTGCACGACATGCATCGAATATACTTTGGTACTAAAATAAAATCTATCTCAAATAAACGCGGATACGGCTAAAAACACTTTTGTGCGATTTTGGTTGCTCGGATTTTGATAAAAAGAGGTATTTTAGTTTAAAATGCAGTGAGCTCTGACCTGTATTGTTGTGGCGTGGAGGTGCGCGTGCGCTGCTGGGCGGGCGGCCGACGACTGGGCGGGCGGCGTCTGGTGACTCGCTGCCCCGACCGGGGCCGACTCACACCGTGCGAGACGTAGGCGATACGACTTCGACAATTTTAAGTGCTCTCCTTAGCCGCGCCGCGTTGCAAATCTTCCTATATCATTTTCGAATATTTGTGTAAGAACAATCTCACACATGCGTACCTCACTGCGCTTATTGATTCGTAATGTACGCCTGCCTTTAAATTCCCTTTCATCTAGAGATACTAAAATCCCATACAAAACAAAACAAGTGAGATTAAATAATTATAGGCACTGACCTCTATTATACAAGTACGCTGGACTAAACATGCTATATGAAATGACAGTTGATTTTTGTGCTGATTCAAAGCGCCCCGCTCGAGCGTATCAGGAACTAAAATTGACACATTTAGAGATAGGATACTACCGATATTTCAAAAAATTAGGTAATACTAATATATTTGACTGGAAATATTATAATATTGTAACTAATATATCAGTATTAGTGATATTTTTAAATTACACTAATATCAAAATAGTAGCCTTGGCAAGGCGTATCACTCATTTACTGTATTGACTTCTCGTAGTATGTTGGAACTAAATATCTCATATTGGTATTGGTGATGAATGTAAGGTATATGAATGCCTAATAATCAGTAATAATATGTTCAAAAGCGATGTGTAATACTAAATTCTGGAATCATCATCATGATCATCCACAGCCCGACTTCGCCCACTGCTGAGTGGATTCTTAAGATCTAAGATCACCACGTTCCAGAGCCTGGAATTAATTCTATAATAATAACATGGTAGTTATAATTATATTAACAAATGTTTTGAAGTCAAATAATTTATTATCTGCATCTGAAATAGAGTTAAAGTCTTCACCTTGCTGGAATGCGATACCACTCTTATTTGCACCTTAACACTACAGAGACAGGATCTCAGCGATGATAGCGAGAAATACGTCCGTTGTAAATGATTATCCATCTCATTTAATATTATTATTGTATAAATGGTGTTCCCTTCACGACGACGATGGGCGTCAACCGAGTGAATCCGAACGATTGTAAGTATTAACTAACTAGTGTGCGAGGAGATACTTGCTCAAATATACTGGTTTTAAGGATAAGTTGTTATCCTATCCCCGGTATTTAAATCTCACTGATCTGACAGTAATGTGCTATAACTTTACTAGCAAGCTATCCACTAGTTTATAGCTTGCAATCTGACTGAAAATATTTTTCAGTTAGATTTTACCTTTGCAGCAATTATTCTATTACTTAAAAATTAATCATAATAAAAATAACTGTTTTTTTTTTCTCTTACGTATTAAATTATTCTCACGATCGATAAAACCCATAAAAGTATTTTACCGAAAGCTGTGTCCCATCTCTAATATTAGTTCCATGCGACTCTCACGTTAATTCACGTTGCTATCAGCGCCAAAATGGCGATAATCAAATGTCTTCATTTTGTCTTCGATAATATGAAGTCCAGTGTACAATATATGATAGAGGTCAGTGATTATAGGGGTTAAAAGATGAAATTGCCGTTTTATTATAATAGGTACTTCGAATTAACATAGAACCTTCATGGTTTGATATTTTTGAGTGAAACTTTTTTTCACATGGTACCTATGAAGTTCTTCTTTTAAAAAATGTGCAACATTCGATTATCGACTTTCAGTTGTTTTTTTTTATACAGCTTAGACAAGAAAGAAGGTTGCTTCGAAAATTCGAGTGAGTTTTGAATACGAGTACCGACGAGGAACTACTGCGAACTAACCGAGCGATTTTGGTGATGGAAACTTTGATTTGAAGAACGAACCACGTGGAAGACCGCCCACACAGGTGAATAACAATGAATTGAAAGAGATGGTGGAAGCCGATCCGAGCCAAACTACCCAGGAATTAGCGGCATGGTTTAGCGTTACTTACGACTTATTTGCGTCAAATCAATAAAATAAAAAAATATGAAAAATGGGTGCCGCATGATTTGACTGATCTGCAGAAAGAAACGCGTGTTGAAACCTGTGTTGCCATGTTGAATCGATACAGAAATGAAGGAATATTGGATTGAATTGTGGCATGTGATAAAAAGTGGATTCTTTACGATAACCAAAAGCGAAAAACGCAATGGCTGACCCCAGGTCAAACGCCGCAACAGTGTCCTAAAACAAAGCTTACCAATAAAAAGGTAATCGTAACTGTGTGGAGGTCTCAGCATGGTGTTATTCACAATAGATTTCTCCGATCTGGTCAAGCAATAACGGCATATGTCTACTGTGGCGAACTCCGAACAATGATAGCAAAACTAGCAGTGAAACAGGCCCGACTCATGAATCGATCTTCAGCATTATTGCTCCATGATAAAGCGAGACCTCATATAGCCCGAGAAAAGGTTAACTCTACAGGAACTGCAATTAGAAACCATTCATCACCCTCCGTATTCGCCAGACCTTGCTCCAACGGACTACCATTTTTTTCGTGATTTGGACAATTTTCTACGTGATAAAAAGTTTTCTTCTCAGGAGGCAGTACAAAATGCTTTCAAATAGTTTGTCGAATCTAGATCACCAGAGTTCTATCGCAAAGGCATAAATGACCTTCCTATTGGATGGAAATGTATAGATAATAATGGTAATTATTTTCTTTAAATAAATCCAAACTAATAATAATAATAATAATAATAATAGACTATAAATGCGAAAGTAACTCTGTCTGTCTGTCTGTCTGTCTTTCTGTCTGTCTGTCTGTCTGTCTGTCTGTCTTTGCTTCACGCCTAAACTACTGAACCCATTTGTGTGAAATTTGTTACAGACATAGTTTGGAACTTGAGAATGGACATAGGATAGTTTTTATTACAAAAAATAAAATATAAAATAAAATTTATTCCGGACATACAGCGCCATCTATTGGTCAAGAGTCGGCATCAATTCATGTGGGTAAAACCAAAAATCTGCCAGAAGTCACTATTCCACGCGAACGAAGTCGCGGGCAAAAGCTAGTATGTTATATTTAAAAAAAATCTAATTTCAATTTTTCAGTACAAATCGGCAATTTCATACTATAAACCCCTTATGTATCTATATAAATAAAAATAAAATTCAATAACGGTTGGACCGATTTGTTTTTTAATATGTTATTTTTGTGGATATTCTATAACTATGAACTCAGTTGGACAAGACATCGTCTTTCCTGTACTGAGTTGGGACTGATTTCTTAGTATATTATCTGTGGTAATAAACAACTTAGAAACCCATCCCAACCCTGTACAATAAACCAGCGCAATTATTTGCTTGCCGTGAATGTAATGACTATTAAAATCGCATTGTATAAATTCCTCATTATTTTTAAAATCAAGAATTTTATGGAATGCGTTTTCACCTAGACATGGCTATTAGGATATCATATGGCTGACTATAAAGTAACGGCATTCAACTAGTTAGATGGTGTTAGCTCTATGCTTTGATGGCTAAATTAATGATCTAGCCTAGGCCTCTCCAACTACAATGTAGGGTTAACACTACAGACCAGAGGACCATAAAAATGATATACTTTGCCCTATCATCATTCATCATTTCAGCGAAAGACGTCCACTGCTGGACATAGGCCTCCCCCAGGCGTCGCCACATTGACCGATCCCGTGCGTCTCGCATTCAGCGCCTTCCCACAACCTTAACCAGATCATCAGTCCACCTAGTGGGAGGCCTTCCAACGTATCGTCTTCCGGTTCGCGGTCGCCATTCCAGAACTTTTCGGCCCCATCGGCCATCCGTTCTGCGAGCAATGTGCCCTGCCCATTGCCACTTAAGTTTGGCAATTCTTTGCCCTATGCCATTCATTAATTGAGTATTGCATCATTTCATGGGGCGGTGCCGCCAAAACCCACCTTATTGAGGTTGAAAGGGAGCAACGCGCTATACTTAAGGTATGGTTCCGACCGCTGACTTATATAAGAAATGGGGCATTCTTACAGTCAGTCAATCTTTCATTCTGCTTACTATAGGGAAGAAACACTCCCAGCTAGAGTTTGACTCCAAGCTAACAAAAAACAAACGACGTAAGGGAGGAGTCTGCCCCTCGACACATTTCAAATCAGCACTCCCTCAGAAATTCTTTTGCTTCCTAGGACAGTTTTTATATAATAAATTAAATGTCAGCCTTAATCCGTATCCTAAAATTAAATCTAATTGTATCAAAACAGTTAAAAATTTCCTGAAACCCTTGATTGCCAATAAACGGAGAATCTGTTAACTGTTCTCAAATAATGTTCTTTACTATATGCCTCAAAAGCCGATCTAAACTTTATACTCGCTCTCACACATTTTATCATTCATATACACGACACTTCACAACATAACAAATTATACTATTCGCATTAACCGTCGCTTCTGTAATTTATGTATATAGTGTTTATCTAATTTTATTTTGTTCATTTTCGTATTATCTAAAAGAAAGAAAGAAAAGAAAAAATATTTATTTGTGACCCGCACAGGAGACACGAGAAATATGCATAAATTTAAACAATAATAAAAAATTAAAATAAAAACCCCGTGCGAGACCAAAAAGGCTCCTATCTCAGCATGTGCAGCGATATCCAAAAAAGAAAATAACGCCGCGCTGATATTCTGATAGGACCCACTGTTGATGCCACGGACACACTTACGGAAACGGAAAATACTTAAATAATATATAAATAACAAACAAAATAGAACAAAACAACAACAACAACAACTGAACTACATTTTTTGTGGTGGCCTGGTGACCTGTGACCCTGTTTTTTTTGAAAAACCTACTTCAGTCACCAGTCTCTTGCAATGGTGTATTATAGATTAAGCATTGATTGTAATGTTAATTTTAAGGCAACCATTATAAAGAGAAAATAAATGAAATATTGAGGGTTCAGATTCTAGTTAAGCAAATGGACCTGAATTCTACGAGCGACTGCCTGTCTGAACTCCATAACACAATAACCATAATCAAATCAAATCATTTATTTATTTGCATAATACATGTTAAAAAGGTGTTAAAGGTATAAAAGGTACATTTTATTATAACCAAATGAGGTGTGAAAATTATATATGAGGTACTACTCGCAACAATGAATATTATTCAGAATTAATTTTAAATTAAGTTACATAAAAAAATAGAATTTTCAAATAAAAATATTGTCAAATTAATAAAATACCGAATTAAAAACATGTCAAATTATTATACACAAGTCAAATCAAACTTCAATAATCATTATATTTGTGGTATTATTCCTGATAAAATCAGATAGTAACATTTTGTAACTATAGACATTCATGCAAACATAATTTGAATTGGTCCATTTTGTGTAGACCTGTGATATTTTTTGGCAACTTTTTGTATATTTTGGGTGCCATGCCCAAAATGTTTTACTAAATACTGCTTTTTTTGACGTCATAGGCATATTTTATTTTTGTGTCGTGTGCTTCTTGGATGGGTGTCGAGAGATGTAGATTCACTTTGACAATAACCGGCAAAACTGGTGTTTGATTTTCTGGCTCCTGACAACTCGTAATGACAAAAAAGGGCTTAGAAATGACAGCCGTGAAGAACAGCTCATATCATGCTTACCGGGGCAAAGAGGAGTCTCGCTATTAATGACCAGTCTACGGACCAATCACTGCAAACATTTTTCAAAAAGAAATACTTACTTACTCCATCCGCGAACCAGAAGATGTTGCATTGGAAGGGCTCCCACCCGGTGGACCGATGACCTGGTGAAGGTTGCGGAGATCCGCTGGATGCGGAACGCACGGGACTAGTCAATGTGGCGACGCTAGTGGGGGGGGGGGGGGGGAACTTTGTCCAGCAGTAGACGTCTTTCGGCTGATATGATGATGATGATGATTATGACTTACTCCATGAGTGCCGATGCAGTTAGGACAGTTCTCCCCTAATAAGTGGCATAATTTCTACAAATGGTACGGTGGTTGATACCAATCCAAATGCTTTTTAATTGGCATTGGTAATTGTTTTCTCTTTGTTATGCTGTTGGTATCATTGATTGCCGATATGGGTCTAAAATAAGAGCTTTGTCAGGGCCATTTCTGCGCATTCATTACAACAATGCCTTCAAGGCCCTGTTGAGGTTTTTACCTTACTGTAGGGCGTCAGGTATGTTCGCTGATGCGCACACTGACGTTTACTTTGTGATAATGCGGAAGATGTTGCGTCAGTAATATCCAGAGTGAGGGAAAGCAGCAACAGCATTCTGAGGGTGTTTTCAGATAAACCTTATTGGTATAGGTTATCAGGCTACATGCTGGCAAAAAAGTCTGTTAATTCTGCCTGTGATTGTAGTTTTCTTTGTGATTTTTAAGTGTTCCTGCATGTTACTAACATAGTTTTTAAGTAAGATGTAATACTAATTCCCTATGGGCCTTGATGCCTGACACTAAAATATTTTATTTTTATTTATTTCAATACTTACATTACACATATTTGTTTTGCATTTGCATCTTCATCCATATTATCTGTGTCAATGTCCAGCGTAGTATTTATTTAAATTTTTTGGGTATATGTAATTATGTATGTAAGAAAAAAATTGTGTCGTTGGTCTAGTGTACGCAAGCGCTACCACTAAGCATGAATAAGGTCCTGATTTCGATTTTGGGTAAAATAATATTTGTGAAATAAGAATAATCTTTCTTATGTTGTATGTACATAAAACCTTATGGTTTATAACTTATTGTTGTTATCTGACTAGAGTCGAAACCATTTTTTTCCAAAGACCTTATACTTCTAATACGTATAAGGTCTTTGATTTTTCTTACAAATGACAAACGGATACTTGAAAATAACTACATTATTTTTCAAAAAAGAAACGGACACCTAAGAAAATTTACATTCTAATTTCGGAGTAATTATTAAATGAAATTTAATTATTTGACGTAGTCTGTATACTAATAAACGTGTAAATTAATACGCGTGAAGTGAATTCTGCCAAAGTTTTTAAAAAAAATCGATGTATTCTTTAAAACCGATGTACACAGCCACACAATAAGAAGTGGTCGGCAATAACGAGTGTGTCCTCCTCTTGCCAAAATCACAGCTTTAATCCTTCTGGGGATGCTTTCCACGATGTTTCTAATAACATTTTGAGGAATAAGTTCCCACTCTTCAGAAATTACTCTTTTTAGCTCCCTGATGTTTTGTGGAGCAGTTTGCACTGATCTTACCCGTCTCCTTAGAACATCCCAGACATGCTCAATTGGATTGAGGTCAGGACTTCGAGCTGGCCAATCTAAACGATGGAGCCCAACTACTTCGCCAGAACGATGCGGGCGAACATTGTCGTTCATAAAAATGGAATCTTGCCCAAGTGCAGTCAATGCGGGTTGTGCATATTATGGAATTAGGACTTCCATTATGTACCGGTGTGCATTTAATGTTCTATTTTCTATGAAAACTAACTCCGTACGCTACGGCGAATTAATTGCTGTACTCGCAGCACTCGCCGGCCTCGGTCCTCTCCACACAAAGAGATTTATTTATTTATTTAGGTAACCAACAGCGATACTCAAAAATATTTTACAAAATATGCGTATTACAATTTGTATGGCCAGAGACGAATGGAGATTCTAGCTACATCAGATAACAATACTTTATTCCAGTCCTCCAGAGTCCATGAAGCACAGTTTCGAGCAAATTGAAGTCAAGCAACACGGTGCTCACGTGGTAATTTAGGCCCCCGAGCCGAGCGGTAACTCCTGATATTGGCAGCCAAAAGCCTCCTCCTGACCGTTCACAAGCTTATTTCTACTCCTCTTAAGTCTTCAAGGCTCTTCTTCAGATCCAAATGTATGTTATATGTTTCGGTTTGAATTTCCTGTTGGTGCAGTGGTATACAGGCACAACAGACAGTTCAGCTTTGTCTTCGGGATAACAATACATCTAAAATTAATTATAGATTTCCGTTATGTGTACATAATTATAACATTCATTATTATGATGTCCCTGAGGTCGTGAGCAGTGCAAGGTGTTTGCTATTTGCAGATAATCTCTGTAGCGAGCGCCTCGGATGGTGAGCGGCTTCAGCGAGATCTCGACAAGGTGGTACAATGGAGTCAGGAAAACAAACTGGTCTTCAATGTGACCAAATGTTGCGTGTTGACGAACAGCCGTGCCCGTGTCCCGCTACAAAATAATTATGATATGGTGGATGGATGGATTTAATTTATCTAATATCTATTGAGAAAATTAGAGAAAAATCAAAAAAAATAGAAGATCTTGGGTTTCATATGGTGGCCGAGTTGATGTTTCGCAATCACATTATGGATTTGTGTAGCAAATCCTTTAGAAATATAGGTTTTACATTACGAAAATGTACGGCTTTTAAAAGTGTAGCAGTGGTAAAAATACTTTATAATGCATTGGTTCGTAGTCATCTCGAGACAAGTGCATTATATGGAATCCGCATGAGGACAAATATAGTCTCATGGTCGAAAAAATCAAAATAAATTCACTAGGTATTTATATTTGAAGCAATATGGGGTTTACCCATTCTACCCGTTGATGTATCCGAGTCTGTTTGTGTTGGGCATGGTCGGGTACACTAGGCTGGCGGTTAGGAGGGACGTCGCTTTAGTAAAATACGTGGCGAGAGTGCTGCGCGGGCTGGTGCATCACCCAGATGTACTGGAGGCGCTGCGGCCGCATGTCCCGGACGGGAATGTGGGTGCGCGCCGCCGCCCCACTTTGTTAGATATGCCAAGGGCTAGGACAAATATATTAAAGTTTGCCCCTTTGTCAAGGGCCGCGCGTATTATAAATAATATGCCATCGGAAGATGTGTTTCATAATCTGCCGAAATTTGTGTCAGGAGCACAAAGGTGCATTGAAGGAGGCATACACATTTGAATTGTTTTTGATTTTTGTTATTTTTTTTTTTTTGTTAAACTTTTATGTTTATATGTACTGTATAACATTATTTATTATGTGGTATAACATCGTCTTGGAATACTGTAAGATGTTGTACTTATTGGTGTCAAATAAAAAATAATACCAACGGAACATATTACTACCATAAATAAACAAAATGATACTGCAACAAAATAAGAGATTTACCCTATGGGAGTAATTAACGTGGTCAAACATTCCGCTAGCTCGATTTGCCTTATCCAGTAATTAATGTCTACTTTCCAATCAGTGAAAATGTAAATTACGCGTAAAGCTTTCTACTTTGATAACTTTAACTCGTTAGTGTTTGTGGCATCTTTGGTAACATTATGTAGGCTTGGGTTCATTTTCCCTGTAGAAAGAAAAGTCATTGAACCCTAGTTCCTAGACCGTAGTCTAGGTGGTTCCATATTAATACCTACTTTGGCTACAGGTTCCAGGTTATGTGTCAATATAACTTTTTATTAAAGTTCGGGAAAAGTTAATCAACAAAGAAAAAAAAATCCTTTAAAATTCTTAATAAGTTTTTAAGTTTTCTCTAGTTTTAAGAAAGACATGGTAAGGTTTAGGTTACGTTATATCTTTTCATCTTTTTCGTCAGAGGGGTCGTGGTGTTGCAATGAGACTTCGGGCTGCTTGAAATAGTACATTGTGTATTAAGGGCGGTAAGTAAGGAATTACGATCGAGACTCTAGTAGAAGCCTGAAGTCGAAGACTGAGGGCTTTCTGAGTCGAGGTTCGTAATTCCCGTACCGCCCGACGTGATACATACAATGTTTTTCATCACATTTGCGAGTAATAATTATGAATTATGGCTTTAATACACAAGTCAGCACAGCTGTTATTACGAAATACGTGAACTTTTTTTAAGCGGTTTGCGAATTTTTGCCCACACCACATATACAGTGTTTCGTTCAGAAACTTTAAGGGCAAATAATACTTACGTAGGTATACAGCCATGACGGAGTTTAAAAAGAATTAAATAATTTCGACGTTTTCATACTATAACTATTAAAATCGATTATTAAGAACATTAGTTGAGTATTTAAGTAACATGTAGCGAGATTGCAAAGAAATTCCTGTTTAGATAACATTTTAAGACAATTTTTCAATTGCGTGTAAACTCCTTGGTTGAACTTGCATGACCTGTGTGCTGTGCCATAAATTAAAAAAATATTACTTACCGCCCTTGGGTTTCATGACAAAAAGAAAGCCCGGGGGTTTTATATGGGGCATTACGGCCAAGTTATCCTGTATGTTTAGATACTTTTTACGTGCAAGTGTGATGAAAAAATATTTTACAATTTCAAACTTACAAGGCACATTATTGTAAATGGGTCATTCATTATAATATATATATATACATATTACAAGCTGTCCCAGTGAACTTAAAATTGTGTAACTAACCCGTTTTTTTTTTTAATTTCAGAATAATCGACAACGCCATCTATTGACTACTGCATTACCAGAACCAGTATAAAACGCCATGTGAATTTTGGTCCATGTTTCGTTTACGTCATGTATCAGAGATGGCGCTTAGTTCTCAAACGTATCGGAAAATGAATGTTCTTCATAATTATGTTCTATTTTAATATTTACGATATTTTAATAGTTATTCTGTTATTCAGAGCGAAGATAAATCCAACAAATCAAAGATTATGAAAATCGACCCAGCCTTTCTCGAGTTATACATGGTGTAACTAACACGACTTTGTTTTTATATATATTATATATAAGATTATCACTAAATTTTTTATATTTATAAGGTCGCGCTTGACCACTATCTCACCTGATGGTAAGCGATGATGAGGTCAACGGTGAAGCACGCTTGCCTAGAAGTAACCTATTCACTCTTGACTTAAGGACCCCTAGATTGTAGCTATAAGGAAACACAGACTCCGGCAGGGAATGCAACTCCTTAGCTGTACGCATAATAAAAGTATTCTCAAAAAGATTAGTGCGTATGGGTGGGAAGTCCACCATGTACCGATGGTGCATCACCGTACGTCTGGTAGTCCGATGATGAAACGGGCTGGGCGGAAATAGATCATGCAATTCTATCGCACACTCCTTGAAATGTTACCGATAAAAAACCGACAAGCTGGGAACTTCAACCGACAAGCTTTGACTTAACCAGTGCCTCATCGCCGATGAGCCTATTCGCCCGCTTTTCGATCGACTCTAGTGCATCAAGCTGGTATTTGGCAGATCCGTCCCAGAGACAAAAGGACAGCGTATTTTAGACAGGAGCTATCGTAAGTTTGATAACATTGTGGTTTTACTACTGCGAATAAAACTATCACCTTTGTCGTAATCATTCTAACAGAATGCTGTCCGACGGCATTAATCCTCTGCCAAGATGCTATTAAATCTGTACAACAGTCCAGGAAACCATTAACAACTTTACATGAGACTTAAACATAACTGACGATTGCATGTACAATAGGTGCACCTCTACACATACAGACGTGATGTTATGTTTATTTATTCCTATGTACCTACAGATAACTGTTATTTTGGTAACAGGTAAATAACGTATTTAACAATATTGAGGGTTTTTAAAACTCATTACGAAATAGGTAGTTCAAATAACGACTAAATAGATTTTTATATGTATGACTGACTGACTTTACCACACGGTGACGTCAGTCAGTCTGTTTAACGTAATAAGCATAATATGCGTTTTATCGTTCCTACTGCTGGGCGACAGCCCTTCTAACTACGACAAGGAATGATGCACAACCACCTGCACCTTCCACGACTTGAACGAGGCCAACGACAGAGCTATCTAGGTGTCCAGTATTTTGGATAGACAAAATTTGAGTCTAATCGACACGAAAAGCAGAAGAAGAAAACGGGCCACGCGAGCCCAGTATTGATGGATGTTTATTATGAATAAATAATGTCATAAAACAGGAAAAATCGGTTAAGTGCTTGTCGGACTTCGCACATTTAGCGTTCCGTACCAAAGAAAAATCTGATTTATGAATATATTGGTAGTTGTTAGTAAAATTACGTAATAATAAACATTATTACCATATTTTAAGTTCATAGGTCGATGGGAAGTTATAAAGAAACAGTGGTCTCGAACGTCATAGAGGTAGAGTTGCCAGCTAAAATCGGTATATTTGTACCCAAAATCGGTATTTGACAAAAAGTACAATATTCAATCAAATTCGTTTACTTATTGAAAAAAAAACTTACAGACTAATTTATAGCAATCATACTTAAGTATAATTATCGCGGTCATCTTCGAATTAATTTCAAAATCATAACAATTCGCTGTAATAAAGCTTTTCATGTAAGGCGCGGGCCACATAGAAATGGCGTCGGGCACGGACATGGCACGGGCGGCTTCCTATTCCATTCAAATTGCATGGAAATAAAGCGCAATTAAATAAAGGGTATTCCCCAAAATATATGGAACATTCTGCACTAGGTCCATCCATACTTACTATTGATTGAGGGCATCCCCGTAACATTATACATAAATGAAAAAGGTTGCCAACCTAAAAGTGTAAAATCGGTAGGAAAAACGGGAAAATTTCCATGTATACTCTGGAATCGAAGAAAATCGTTATATTTCGGTAGAACAGAGCCCATATCGGTAGAAATACCGAAAAATCGGTAGGTCCGAGACCATCACTGGAAAGAAATTCGGAACAAAATTGTGTGCCAGACGACGGACAGACAGACGGTCACGAGAATGGCAGCAATATGGCTCCGTTTAGACCCTTCGAGTACGGAACCCTAAAAACAAACATAATTTCAAACATTTTGAAGAAGAATTTGAGAATGGTGGTAACGTGCAAAGTCTGCGATCTGTGATCATGTCCACTTAGTAAGCTCTCTGAAAAGTTTTTCAAACATCTTCCATGTAAGTCATTTTCAGATCAACAATCATATTACTTACACGACTGAAAATGACTTACATTTTTATCAATATGTTTGATAATAATGTGTCATGTAACATGGAACATCTATCATTTGTTCTGTGTAGTGTAGGGTTATTTATAAGTCAATAAGGAATTACAAAATACAATTAAAAGTATAATACTTATTATATAGGTACCTAGCTAAGTACTTAGGTATGTTGTAGTTAATGATATTGTGTTGTTTTCTTAGTGTTCTTGTATTTTTTACAAGCTTTTATATCTATGTTTCCTTATTATAATGTTGACATTGATTTCAATAAATAATCAATATGATAGGTAATTACGATTACTATTTAAGCAACAAAGTCGACGGGTCTAAAGTAACCTAACATGAAAGAGATGACAGGAGCTGAAGTGAGCGAGCAAAGAACGCGAACTCGGGCTTCGAACCTAACTTATAAGTTTCGGGGGGTGCCCTAAGCTCCCGAGCTCGATTCTCTCGCTGTTTTTTCTTTTTATTCGATTCGATGAAAATAGCGGTACCGCTTACAAATATTATTTTATGCTGACCGATTCTATAATCCTGCTGACCTAACAATATAATTTAAATTAAATTGCTGTGAAAATATTTTTACACAAATATTTCTTGCTGACCGAATATTTTAAATAAATACCATAGTACCATAATTGTCGAATTACCCAACAGTAACGTAACAATATTCATAATGACCAGGCAATGTTATAAATAAAGAAGTTTAAATCAGTATTCATTCAATTGCCCGATTCTTATTGATATTAATTCATATATTTTTTTACATTAGCTGTAGGGGATATCTGGTCGGACTAACACACAAAGTGCCACGCTAAAACGGGCCAGTCAGTTCTCCAACAAAACCCCTCCTGCCTTAAAATAATCCCGCCAACATGATTGGCGCTTATTCTGTTCGAATATCCATCCTCATTTCTACATTTCCTGCTTATGTGCCCTGTGGGTGGGACTCCCACTTTGATTTTACAAATTTTTGGGCATACTTTATTAACAGAATTAGGGCTAAATAAAAACATAATAGTGCTGTTTATATCACATTAAAGCGTACACAATCAACTTTGGTACTGTGCTAATATTCTACTTGTCATTGCAGTTTTGTGTGTGCTACTTCTATGCTTCTAAGCTGATATTATTATAATACTAGTAAAGCATAGTGCCGCTTCAGCTTTGGTTTCGTGCAATGACTGTGGTGGCCACATTTACGCAGTATATTAGGAGCCTCGTTTTTTTTTCAAGCAGGCTCGCTCCCTCGATAGTCTCCTGTCCAGCTCTCATTCAAGTTGGT